>CM053773.1:179361630-179418836 GCA_028658325.1 Potorous gilbertii
CATATACCTGTAAGAACTTTTAAGGTTAAGTATTTCTTTTGCGTATAGGAAATAAATATCTGGTTCATACTGGATTTATATAATATATTGAGTACTTTTTCTATTCCACACTCTGATGATACCCTGGACATGAGCCAAACCTGAGATTTAAATATTTGGTTATTAGTTGTTGTCCTTAGTAATCAAAGACGACCGACCAAAGTAACATTACTACAGTCAGGTCGACAACCGCTGTTGTCAAACTGGCCAATCAGACCAATAAGAGCTTTCAGTGCTCTACCATAGGTTGGGACATGTGTGAATATTTGGAATGGAGATATCATTAAATTTGTACATCTCACATTTGTTTTGGGCTACTGAGATTCTGCTCTGCCCATACAGCACAGTACTTTCTTTGATGTGGGCACACCATGCTGGGTGGTCCTGTGCCAGTGTCTCTCATATCTCACAATGGATTCCAAAGTTCTTCAGAGAGACCTTGAGAGTGTCCTGGTATCACTTCTTCTGACCTAAGGAAGTTTAAAAGTAAGGAGGATTTTAGGGAAATAATAATGTTTTCAGTTTTGGACTTGTAGAGTCAGAGATGTCTCTGGCATTCCCCTCTCTGCTGTGCTTCTGGTTGTCTGTGGACTCCACCACCATGACTTCGCTGCATTTTCAAGATGGAACTTCTCTCCTCCCCCTCCCCCAACATCCTTTCCTCATGCTAGTTCCCTTCTCCCATTGGTGAGTTCTTTCTAGGTCCTCATTTTAGGAATGAGACAAAGTCACCCTGCTTCATTTACCTCTTCGCTGTGCTGACTCCTCTAGACTTCACTATCATTCCCCAACACAGGTATACACCTTTCTGCTCCCTTTTACAAGCTATCAGAATGTAAGCTCCTTGAGAGTAAGGGCAGTCAGGTGATATCCTTGATTGCAGAGAGAGAGAGAGAGAGAGAATAGCTATTTTTTTTCTTTTTGCTTATATTTGTATCTATGGAGCTTAGCACAGTGTCCCTGCAGCCTGGCACATAATGAGTTCTTAATAAAACCTGCTTGCCTCTAGCATGTCAGGTTTGAAATGTGCATGAAGCAGCTGTTAATATGAGTCTGAAGCTCAGGGGAGAGTCTGGGAATGGATATTTAGGCCTGGGAGTCATTGGTATCGAGATAGTTAAACTCATGGGAATTAATAGGTTTACCAAGAGAAATAATGTCAGAGAGAACAGATAAAAGCCAGAAAGTTGAGGAATATCCACAGTTAGAGGGTGTAATGTGATTGAATAGCCAGAAAAAGAGACTGAAAAAGAAAAACCCAGTAAGACAAGTAGTAAGAAAACCAGGAAAGAGTCATATCAGAAAATTCTAGAGAGAATTCAGGAGAGTGTGGTCCTCAGTGTCAAATGGAATAAATAGGTGGAGGAAGAGCAAGGCTGAGAAAAGACCATCAGATCTGGAAATTATGAGATCATTTAGTAACACTCGTGGCATATACTCGAGACCAGTAGTCACTCTGCCCCAAAGCACCTTCATTATTTCCTGGGGACAGCAAATGTTTAACTAAGGAGAGAATTTGAGATAGTTAAGAAGCATTTTCAAGATATAAAGGTTAAGGGTGACTCCTTTCCAGATTTGAGTTGATCACTTTTTACCCAGAAAAGGTTATAAAACTTTGAGTAGGCTCATTTGCATCTTATAAAGACGATATAAATAACTAATTTGCATACAGGAAAGCAGTTGAGCATCCAGCACAAACAATGAACTTGCCCTATGGCATAGATTGTCTCTGAACATTTGCCCCATTCAATTTTCATGGGAGAAACCAAATCAAAACAAACAAACAAAAATAAACAAAAACAGGAACCTGAACCCCATAACTGTTTGGTATTTATTGGGCAAACAGCTTTGCTTATAGAGGGGAAGATTCAGGTAATATACTGACTAGATAGTCATTTTCATAAGTCAAGGTGAGTTTTCTTGCCAAGAAGACCCATCCCTGTACTAAGAATTACTGAGGCCAAAGTTTACTCCTTATCTAAGTCATAAGCAGCCTTTGAGACAAGATCCCAAAGCAACAGGCCCATGAAGGCTTCTCTTAGTTTTAAGGAAAGGATCCCTATTATTTCTGAAAGACTATAGTGATATTTCCCCAGTTGACAATTACAACTGATCCTGAAGGAAAACTAAAGCTCTAGTTAGTTAGCGTGTATTAAGGGGACTGAAAAAAAGTCACATAAAAATAAAGTACAGAAATGTGGCCACAAACCTGACCTTTGTTTCCTTCCCCCTCACCTTCCACCTCTTCGGAATGAGTCAGCCCTTCAGCAAAACAAAAATTTCATATCTTGTCCCTTCTCTAATCCCAAAACAGAAATCCCTAGTCACATCTATTTCAGAGGTATAGACTGCATTTGTGATTTATGGGTACGTGGGGCACTACAGTAAGGGCCCACGTATTCACACGGACTATTTGTGCCCCATCTGTGGCAGAGCATTCTGAGCTGGAACTGGTCCTATAAGCCATAGTTGGACACACTGAAACTTGACTTTAGCATAGTGATGTTATTTCAGTCCTCTTTGAGAATGAAGGACGACAACCAACCTGAAGTTTATATGGTGCTTTCCATTAAGACTTGAGAAAGATAGTGTCACTTACATCACACAATGGGGTATAAAATTTTATTTGTCCACTAGGTGGTGCTATACCTAAGTCACCTGTCAAACGATCTTAAGAAAATCTTTTCTGATGATTAGGTGAATCCTTCCACTCTAGTATCTCACAAGCTTCTAGGCACTAGGTGGCAAGTTAAAAACCAGGCTAGCCAAATTCTTAATCTGATCTAGAGAATAATATTAAACATTCCTCTGGGTTATCAAAATATAGGAAAACATATAACTATATACCCACCCTACATCTATGCATTTCCATTTTAATCTGAGATTCCACAAACTTATAGGATACAGTCATTCAGCTCATCATGACTAGAAACAGTTATACCTTTCACATCAAAGGGGTCAGGGGCACAACGCCCCCATGATCTGGAAAATCCAAGTAAAATTTTTTGGCCCTTCCTTTGTACCAGGAGAGAAGTCTGAGTTATTATGGTATTAAAAGATAAAATATGTTGATATTATACAATACTATATATACATATTTTATGCATTTCTGAATTTCTAGACTTTTTCTGTATGGTCTGCTGGCCTTTCTGTGTCATCTGCAGCTTCCAAAAGACTTCCCCCCAAAATTCCCATTTAATTTTTTATGCAGACCCTTGATATATGATATCATAGGGTGATGTCTTGACTTGCTTATGAACTGGATTTAAGTGAGGCAGAGTTGCCTCACTCTTTCCTCCTCAATCATCGAAGTCCAGTGGTGTTTTCGATTTCTGACCACTCTAAGCTCTCTATAGAGCCTGCTTCAGCTGCCTTTATGGGCATTGGAATAAACTGTTCTCACCTGCCCATTCTGGGGCAAGTCTTCTCATGCTTGGAGTAGGCATCCCCCTAACTTACTGTCCAGTTTGAGGCCTGTCAGGGGTTACCCTCAATTTGTTTTAGTCCTTCTGCCAAGACAATTTTACCTGGGTGTGGCCCTTGTGCATGCTACAGCTTTTTGGAGCCACAGGTGAGAGTTGGGAAAATCAAGTAGACACTAAAAGTCCTGGGTTCACACGTGGCTGACTGGAAGTGGCTGTCTTACTGGAATCCAAGAATCTGACTCCTCAAGTCACTGGCTGCTGGAACACATAGTAGAGAGAGAGCTCATCCTGACCACAGTGGGCCTCGTTCCCGGCAAGATGTATGATTAGCAGAAAGCTTCTATCAAGGGAAAAAAACAAGGAAATAGGGAACCTAAGTCTCGTGTGGATCTGCTTGCAGATCTTGGCCTTCCCTATCTTTTCATACAACTTTGTGAATGAGAGCTCTTCCAGACTCCTACAAAGGAGAAAATGGAGACCACCAAAAAAAGGGGAAAGGGTGATTATCAGACATCATTCTTTCTCATTCTGAATTTACAGTTTTCCTTTCCACATAATGACTTTCCCCATCATGGTTTCAATATATCATGGGTCAATATGAGAAGTTAAATGGGAATGTGGGGGGAAGGGAGTTTTGCAGAAGCCACAGATGACATGTGAAGGCCAATAGAAGATACAGAAAAAGTTTAGAAACTCAAAAATGCATAAAGTATTTGGATAGTATTATATAATATCAACATATTTTATCTTTTAATACCATAATAATTCAGAGTTCTCTGGTACAAAGGGAGGGCCAGATTTTCCAGATTGCAGGGGGGACCATGTCCCTAACCCTGGTGATGTGGAAGGGATAACTATGTCGTTATCATTATCCCTCAAGCCCAGAAAAAAAATAATAATTTAAATATGGGTAGCAGGGACTCATAAGTTGTCTCTTAGTTAAGTTATTGCTTTTTGTTCCTGGGAATGAAAGAAAAAAGCAATGAGATGAAGGGCACAAGTGGTGATATGAGTCCTGAGGATTGGCCTTCTCTCCATCATAAGGAGTCCCATCACCCACTAGTCTTTCCAGTTGCTCTCATGAGAGTAATGCAAGATGATGTGGAAAGAAGCACTGAGATTTGAGCATGAACTCATTGTGGGTAATGGAACTTACAAGAGAATGGGAACAGAGAATTCAGTCATTGGGTATACAACTATGACCTGAAGACAGGAGACCCTCTTCATAAAGAACTCCTGCTCTGAAGTCACATGAACCTAGATTTATCCTGGAGGCAGACTAACTTCAAAAAGAAGGGATCAAAAGTTTTTCTGGCTCTTTTATTATGCACTTCACAGGGTTAGGAACAAATGAGAGATAATATGCATAAAGTACATTGGCCAATCTTAAAGCACTATGTAAATGTATAATTTATATTATACTTTATATGATATATTAGGAAATATTTCATAATATGACATGTAATTAAAATATATTTTATACATTTATGTTATATACAAACTATATGTTATGCTACATGTACATATTATAGTACATATAAATATTTATATTATATGTAAACTATTATTATTTTGCCCCAACCTGGGAGATGGGCTCCTGGGAAATTTTCTAGACAAAGCTTAGGTAAGGTTCATGTCTTTGCTTCAAGAAAAGAACACAATGTACAAAATAGTTATCAAATATAGGACAGATCTATTCCCTTTAGTACAAAAGGAATGCTTAAATATTATGGTACCCTTTTCTTATTTTTTTTATTTAAGAGGTCAAATGCTCTTCAATCGGGGAATGGTTGGACAAGTTATGGTACATGATTGTGAGGGAATGTTACTGTGCTATAAGAAATGATGAGCTTGATGATCTTAGAAAAATATGTATAGACTTACATGAAATAATGAAGAGGAAAATGAGCTGAACCAAGAGAATCTTGTGTACAGAAACAACAATATTGTCTTAAGAACAACTTTGAGTGAATAAATCATTTTGGCTATTATATATACCCAAATTAACTACAAAGGACATATGAAGGAAGATGCTATCTACATCCAGAGAAAGAACTGATAAATAGAAGTATATATAGAATGGTTTTACATACATATATATGTTTGTGCCTAAAAGTAGCCATTTCAGCAGGGAGGGAGGAAGAGGAAAGACAAAAAGGAGAATAAAGAAAGTTATGTAATAACTTTATTATATATTTTAAAAGAACAGCAACTTATACATAATAGATTTGCAGTTTAATATACAATTTTCTTTTTTTCTATTATACTGTACTATGGAAATGCTTATTTTATTTCTTAAGTTCAGTATAAAATAAATAAAATTTTTTTTAAAAAAAGAGACAGAAGTAGCTCCCCAGTTTTATGAAGGCACAAGAAAAAGCAGCTTCTCCAGTTTTTAGAGGAAGAAACTAAAGCTATCTCTAGTCAAATAAAAAAATGGTCTAAATCACTACTGACTAGAGAAATGTAAATCAAAATAACTCTGAGGTAGCACATCGCACATATCAGATTGGCTAACATAACAAAGCAGGAAAATTATAAATGCCAGAGATGTGGGAAAATTGGAACACTAATGCATTGCTGGTGGAGTTGTGAACTGATCCAACCATTCTGGAGAGCAAATTGAAACTATGCACAAAGAGCTACAAAACTCTGCATTCCCTTGGACCTAGCAATACCACTTCTAGGTCTATATCCCAAAGAGATCATAAAAATGGGGAAAGGACCCACATGTACAAAAATATTTAAAGCAGATCTTTTTGTGGTGGCCAAGAACTGGAAATGAGGGGATGCTCATCAATTAGAGAATGGCTGAACAAGTTGTGGTATATGAATGTAATGGAATATTATTGTGCTTTAAGAAAGGATGAGTAGGAGAACTTCAGAAAAATCTGGAAAGACTTCTATGAATTGATGCTGAGTGAAGTGAGCAGAACCAGGAAAACATCATACACAGTAACAGTCACATTGTGTGATGACTGGCTTTGATAGAATTAAGCTCAAAAGATTCATGATGGAAAATGCTATCCACATCCAGAGAACTTTGGAGTCTGGATGCAGATGGAAGCATCCAAGTTGCTCTCCTTTTCTTTTGTTATTTTATTTCTTCTTTCCTATAATTCATCCCATTAGTTCTAACTCTTCTTTATAATGTGACTAATGTGAAAATATGTTTCCTATGAATGTATAAGTAGAGCTTATATCAGATTGATTGCACACCATCTTGGGGAGAGGGGAGAAGAGAAAGGGGAGAAAATTTAAAACTCAAAATCTTATGGAAGTGAATATTGAAAACTAAAAATAAATTTTTTTAAAAAAGAAAAAGTAGTCTCAGGAAACAAAAAAGAGAAATTTCTGAAGACAAACATGATTGTGTCATTTACATGTAACATGTGCAGATTTTGAGGGTGATGCCTGGAACATTACAACAACTAGAACTTTGGGGTGATTATGGGGCAATTGTATATTGCCTATATATGGTGTATGTGATAGAAGTATGAATTTTTGGTTTCTCACTTTAAGATGGAGATGAGTTTTTTCACATAAGGAGTCCCCACTTTGAGACTGGAATCAATGACCAGAAATAGAAGATAAAACCAAAAGCCAAGGTAAAGAATATTTGAAGAAATAGAGCAGTAAAGTAAGAAGGGTACAAGGTGAAGTCCTGAGAGTAAGAAAATTAACAGGACAAGTAAGTATGGTTTGCTTGGGCATTTGTCCAAAATGAAGATTCCACTTCTCAAGCACAAGGTAGTAGGAACATATGCTTGCCTTGGTGAATCTGAAATGCTAGCTGTTTACTGTGTGTGTGTATTTAACTTGAGCACAGGTCTGTAAGTAGTAACCAATTATTCTGGTTTCCAGGTTTAAACCTTCGTAGCTACTTCATCAGTTTAAGAGTTCCCAAGTTAGTGTTTGTTGTTTATTAGAAGGTGATTCCCAAAGTTAAATTACTTACCTGAGACTGTACCTACTGATGGAATCATCCTACACCTGAAAAGATTAAGAAGTCATGTCTGGCTGGCCAGGACATTATTATGAGCTACTCTAATAGTTCAAGTCTGTGGGTCATAGGATCATAGATTTAGAGCTAAAAGAGACCCCAGCAACTATTTAGTCCAACATTTTCATTTTACAGACAAGGAAATTGAAGCTCTCATTGGTGTTCAATCATGCATGACTCTTCATAACTGCATTTGGGGTTTTATTGGCAAAGACATAGGAGTGATTTACCATTTCTTTCTCCAGTTCATTTGACAGATGAGGAAACTGAGGCAAACAGGGTTAAAGTGACTTGTCCAGGGTCACACAGCTAGGAGATGTTTGAGGCTAGATTTGAACTGAGTCCAGATCCAGCATTCTATCTACTGGACCACCTTATCCGAAGTTCAGAGATCTGAAGCTCAGAGAAAGGTCAATAGTAGTCAGCAGTAGCCGCTGCACTGGAACTTATGCTATCCGACTTCAGTCAAAATCATAATAAGAACAAAAAGAAATCATGAAAATTATCAGCAGTGATTACAGACAATGGTGAATGCCAAGGGTCTGCTTAGCAGTCCCACAAAGTGCTTTTACTTTTCAAAAAACATATAATGGGGGGGAAGAGCTGTTGTTTTGTGTTGTAGGTATTCTCTAATGCATACTTGTGTGTCTTTTGTGTCCTTTTACATTATCATCATGTGTTGTACTGGTTCAATATAAGCTAAAATTTTCTCCTTCATGACAATCTCTACCTATATAGTTGTGTGTGTGTATATATATATATATACACATATAAACAAATGTACATACAATTATGTAACCAAAAGCAATCAAATGCATAATTCATATGTAACAATCTTGCATGTGCAAAACCAGCAATAATAAACATTACCTAAATAATATATATATATATATATATATATAAACAAACAACATATACAGAGTAACAAGTGGCGCCATAGTGCACAAAGCACCAGGCCTGGAGTCAGGACTCAGACTCATCTTCCTGACTTCAAATCTGGGGCCACAGACACTTACTAGCTGTGTGAACCTAGGCAAGTCACTTAACCCTGTTTACTTCAGTTTCCCCATCTGTCAAATGAACCGGAGAAGGAAATGGCAAAGCACTCCAGTATCTTTGCCATAAAAACCCCAAACGGGGTCATTGAGAATTGGACATGTGAAACAACTGATCAACAAAGGGCAAAAATAAAGACAAAAATAGAGTTGTATAAAGCACTCATATATTAAAGAATTGTTTGGTGATATGAGTAATCCCTTCTGTTTTTCCTGGTACATTGTTAATTAAGTCTAATTCCTAACGTATTACCTCTGCCATTCTTATCCTGATTTCCAAAATTTCAAAATGATTGATTACTAATATCATGAAATAATAAGTCTGAGCTGGTTGACACTTCTGGTGAGCTGTCTATAGTCCCTTATGAGTGTACTCCGTTCCCTCCCCTAGAACAAGGTATTAGGGTAAAACGGGGTTGCCTCTGGGTTTAATATCCTCTATCATCTGAATGGGTATTCCTTGTGACTGCCATACAGTTGTTTGAGTTCTATAATCTTGTAGACGCGGTTGTTGTTCAGTTGCTTCAGTCGTGGCCAACTCTTCGTTGGCAAAGGTACTGGAGAGGTTTGCTGTTTCCTTCTCCAGTTCATCTGAGAGATGGGCAAACTGAGGCAAACAGGGTTAAGTGACTTGTCTAAGGTTACCCAGCTAGTAAGGGTCTGAGGCCAGAGCTGACCTCAGGTTTTCCTAGCTCTAAACCTGGGGCTCTATCCACTGTGCTACCAAGCTGCCCTCTTCCAGGAGCGTCAATATGTTATTACTTCATCATCATCTAAATGGAATACTTCCTTAGTTCCACCCACGGGTTTTAGATTTCTCAAAGCAATGAATAAATAAATAAATAAGGGAATGAATTGAATGAATAAATAAACACATACATATACATGGATGTGTATTTTTACAATACACATATACATACAATTGCATATATATACAATGCACATACATACATGTATATATACATACATATTATTATATATTATACTACATATATGTGGTTCTCTTTGCTGGCTTGGAAACAAACCCAGTTTCTACAGTCTTATACTATTGCTTTAAAGTAGCAGCTTCTTCTATAGTAAGCAGATTGCTGGTTATATTAGACTTACATTCATATCACTTTGTAATTTCTTCTTAATTTGGGAATATTTGTCAAATTTCATCAGTATTCCCTGTATCCCGAAGCTTTACCTCAAAACTTTGTCTTTTGTCTAAGATTTTGAAAACATTCAAGGATCTCTTATAACGTCATTTATTTTTCCATTGATGTTCCTACATTTCTTTTGAACCAAATTATAATTATCCTTTGACTGCATGTAACATATTTATAGACATTTAATCTGCAATACTTAGGACATGTCCAGCACATAGAAGACACTGGATAAATGTTTCTTGATTGACGATGATGAGTGACCAGGGGACCTGAGGCCAGAGATAAGAGCAGAACAGTGGATGATAGAGCCAGACCAAGATTGGCTTGGCAGCTGTTGTGAAATCTCAGTCCCTGAAGAAATAGGGAGAGCAGAATGTCATCATGGAGATTGTTTCAGAGTTATTCGATGGTTTGGAGCAGAATTCCATTTTCATGCCTCTAGAATTTAAAACACAGGCCATTAAAGGCCTCCATCTTGCCTAGCCCCTTTCCAGCAGGTTTGAAGTGGCTAATGCATGAGCATAAAGAACTCTCTCCTTAATTGAAGTGACAAAAATTTTCCTGTATGCTTACAGAAAGCAGGAAGACAATTTGGGAACAGGCTTTTGATGCTTCAATCAGTCAATCAATCAACTTTCATTAAGTGCCTACTATGTGCCAAGCACTAAGAGACATTCTTTGTCCTCAAAGAACTTGCAACCTAATGGAATGCTTCTTCTACCAATACCTCACATGTCCCCTGGAAAACTCACCAAGGGCACGTGCAGTTTGCATCCATGAATCCAATCAAATAGTTAAGAGGGCAAGAAATACTAGAAGAAAACTGCCCAGAACTTCTGAACACAGAAAAGAAAGTCACAAGAGATAAAATACACAAATCACCTTCAGAAAAAAAATATCACAAGACACAATGATTAAATTGAAAGAATCCAATTAAACAAACAATAAATTCTTTAAGTGACCAGGAAAAAGACTTTCAAATGTAAAGGAAAGGTAATGTGAATAAGGCAAGACTATTTTCTACAAGTGAATGTAAGAATGAATGAAATGTGTTCCAAGTGCAAAGGAGATCAAGATACAATCCAAACGAACATAACCTGACATCCTGAGCCTAATTATCAACGATAAAAGATGGACATTCAATAAAAAAGAAACATTCAAAATATTCCTAAAAAGAAAACCCAATTCAAACAAATTATTTGCTTCTCAAATACCAAAGACAACAGAAATACAAGAAAAGTACACAAATACATAGACCAAAGACAATAAAATAACAACAGAGGGACATCTTTCAAAAAATATATAAAGGGACAAGAGTGAAAGAGGAAGGTAAACAGAATAGATAGGCCTGAAACATCATGGACTAAACATCACAACATCTGTCTACTGGTGAATCAATGTTTTTATGAAACTAAATATCAGAAGGGAAGGGCATTTAAAAGAAGAAAGGAGAGGAAGAAGATAGAAGGGAATGTGCAATATACCTTAATCAAATCAAATATTAACAATGAAGGGAAAATAATTTTTGTAATCTCTTTGCAGCGTTATAGGAGAATGACTGAAAAAGCAAAGGAAGGGACTGAAGGAAAAGAAAGGAGGAAATCTTGTTCCCGTGGTGGGAGACGCTACAATTGAAGAAAATGCCCAGAAGAAAATAGATGTTCTATAAAAAGAGATGGGGACCTTTCAGTCAATATAATCACCAGGAATTTGGTGTTTAGAGATATCACTCATCCTGTCTCAGGAGAAGGGGAATCAGAGCTCCAGGGGGCAACTGGCAGCCATGAGAGTGGAAGGAACATTAGAGAGGAAATTGCATGGCAAATGGGGAAAAAGATGACCATAAGGAGGGCAAAAGCTGATAATGAACTGCATAAAATTCCTATCTTGGGGTGATATTATCTCTATCATTTGTAGGAATTGGTATTGAGGTTGGGAATAAGATCTAAAGGGCAACATGTATAAAATATTTAGAAAAGGAACCCAAAATAAGTGTGTTAGATGCTTTAATTCCACTTGGAATACCAGGACTAAAGAAAAACTAAAAAAGTACAGCATTATAAATCAAAGACTAAAACTCTAGACTAGATAGAAAAGGAAGAGGAATAATGAAGGGAATGAAGGAAAAAAATGCTTTTTCAAAAAAGAGGAAGAAAATGAAATTTAAAAAACTAAACAAAATAATTTAAAGAGAAGAGAAAAGGAAATTTCACTTCACTACCTGAGAGGAGAGAAAAGGGAAAGAATTAAATAACTAGATAACTCTTTTAGAAGTAAAAAGAAACTATCAATTTAAGCAAAACTCAAAACTAAGGAAAGAGTAACAACTGGAAGATGGGTCAGGGTTGAGAATAAGGAAGAGAATTGTGGGAATAGAATTGCCTAAGATAAAAAAACTAGAGACAAAGTACTGTATTTACAGAAAAAGAGGAGGAAATCCTTATTCACAAAAAAATAAACGATATTAGAGACATATAGAGGAAAATATAAACCGAATTCAAAAATTTAAATGTGAATCGATGAAAATAAGTGACAGGTTGTATAACAAACCACAAAAGCTGTTGCTTACAACAAACACCCCTAAAAAGCAAAGACAAACAGAATAAAAATGAGGGGTGAGTGGAAAATTTTATTACAAAAAGCAGGAGTTGTAATCATGCTATCAGACAAAGTAAAAACTAACATTCACAACCTAAAAAGGGATAACAAGGAAACTACATCATACTGAAGACAAAACAACGTCAATATTAAACTAAATGTGCTTTAAATGCCTTAGCCTTTAATTTCATAAAGGAAAAATTAAGTGAACTACGAGAAGATACAGATAGTAATATAGCAGTGACAGGAGATTTCAATGTCCCCCTTTCAGTTTTGGATTATCTAAAAGAAAGGTAAGCAGAAGGAAAAATACAAAATTGAACAACTTCTATTTTCCCCTTCCCCTGTCCCCTTAGCTAAGAACCTCACCTCATACTTTACTGAAAAGATTGGGGTCATTTGTTAAGAGCTCCTTCCTCTCTCCTTATCTCACTTCGATGCCTTCGGCTACTATTTCCTCCTTCACCCCTGCCTCAGGTGGCTTTTCACCTAGCAAGGCAAACCCTTCATTGCACAAGTGATCCTATTCCACCTCATCTTCTCCAGCAGATTGCCCCCTCTATCATCCCCACTCCATCACTTATCTTCTCTCTCTGTGTGTCTGGCTGCTTACCTACTGCCTACAAATATGCCCATGTCTCCCCAATTCTCAAAAAACCCTACTTGATGTATCTATCCTTGCTATCTTTCATCTCATATCTTTTCTTGATTTTATGGCTACAATCCTTACAAAGGTCATCTACAACTCCAACCTCATTGAACAGCAACTACTTACTCTCTTCTAAATTGGTGTGTGTGTGTGTGCATGTGTGTGTGTGTGAGTGTGTTTGTATGTTCATCCTTCATTTTCAAAGACCATGACATCAGAGAAATGACATGACATGCACTTGACTTTGTTTTGAGGGAGGGAGGGCTGTACAAGGTCACCAACCTCACTTTCTTCCTCTGAGCCATCTGGGTCCAGTGAGCAGATATTCATCAGAATGACTGGAGATGGCCCAGTATGCAATGGGGCCTTTTCAGGTACTCACTTAGACGGACAATGCCCACTGAGTGAATAGGCCTCTTTAAGAAGTAGTCAGGGAATAGGCCTTTTAATGAACAAAGGAAAAAATAACTAAATCAACAGACACTGTTACTAGTCATAATCACTCTAAGCTAGCCATTAAGTGGAGCTTGGGCAGGGACCCAAGACTAAAGTGGAGGAAGAGATGGTGTGTAACTTTGTGTTCCCAGATAATTATACACTCAATGCAACCTCTGAGGCTGAGATGCAACAAAGTATGGATTGATCCTTTGGCGTTTGTACTAATGGTGACCTGACAATAAACACCAACAAAACAGAGGCCATCCACCAGTGAGCACCACAACATCCATATGTGGAACCATCAATTACAGCAAATGGAAAAGTTCTGAATACTGTGGATAAGTTCGATTATCTTGGCAGTATTCTTTACATGCATGTACACTAGGTGTTGAGGTTGAAACACAGATTTCCAGAACTAACTTATTGTTTAGGAGGCTCCAAAGGAAAGTGTGAGAGATAGGAAGTATTATGCTGCCTCCAAACTGCAGGTTTACAGAGCCACTGTACTGACCTCACTGTTGAAATTGGTGATGATTTATTAATTGCCAAATTGAAAGACTTTTGATCAATCCTTATTCTTCTTGATCTCTCTGCAGTCTTTAATGTTATTCATCACCTCTTCTACTTGATATAAGTTTTCAGGATACTACTCTCTCCTGGTTCTCCTCCCACTTACCTGACTGGTCTTTCTCACTCTCCTTTGCTGGATTTTCATCCAACTCATAACTACTAAAGGAGAATGCCCCATAGGACTGTGTCCTGGTCCCTCTTCTCTTCTCCCTCTATACTATTTCACTTGGTGATTTCATCAACTGCCATGGATTCAATTATCATCTCTATATTGATGATTCTCAGATCTACTTATCCAGTTCTAATTTCTACTGAACTACATTCTCAATTTCCAACTGCCTTATTGGACATCTCAGATTGAATGTCCTATAACCATCTTAAACTCATTATGTTCAAAACTGAACTTATTCTCTTTCCCTTTAAAGCTCTCCCTTTTTCCTAACTTAACTATCACCATCCTCCCAATCACCCATGCTGGCATCCTTAGTGTCATCCTTGACTCTCTCTCTCTCTTACCCCTCCATAGCCAACATGTTGTCAAAGTCTGTTAATTTTACCTTCATGACATCTCTTGCACAAGTTCCTTTCTCTGTACTCACACTACCATCACCCTGAGGCAGGCCCTCTTCATCTCAACTCTGAACTATTGCAATAACCTTCTGGTGGGTCTGCCTGCTTTAAGTCTCTTCGCCCCCAATCCATCCTCCACTCTAATGTCACAGTGATCTTTCCAAAGATCAATTCTGGCCATCTCATCTTCCCTTCCTTCCCAATAAACTCTAATTACCTCCAGGATCAAATATAAAATCTTCCATTTGACCTTCAGAGTCCTTCATAACTTGTTTCCCCCTTGTCTTTCCAGTCTTTTTATACCTCATATCCTGTCATGTACTCTGCAAACCAGTGATACTAGCCTTACTATTCCTTCAATAAGACATTCTATCTCTTGACTTTCCCTAGTGGCTGAAATAGCCTCCTTCTCATCTCCATCTCCCAGGCATACCAGGCTTCCTTCAAGTCCCTATTAAAATGCCACATTCTACAAGAAGCTTTTCCCAATTTCTCATAATTCTAATGCTTTCCTTCTCTTGATTATTTTTCCTATTTATGCAGCATATAGCTTTTTTTGTACATTGTCATTTGTGTGTTGTCTCCCCATTAGATTGTGAGCTCCTAGAGAACAGGGACAGTCTTTTCACCTTTATATGCCCACTGCTTAGCACAATGCTTGACATGTGATAGTCACTTTTAAAATGTTTATTGACTGAATGATTGCTGGAGAAACTAGAGCTAAAAGACACATGGTATCTTTTAAGTGGGATTACTGAAGAATATTTCTGAGCATCACATAGAATTTTTATAAAAACTGACCATGTATTAGGTCACAGATATACTGCAAACTACTATAAAAAACCACAGATAATAAACATCATGACATAATAAAAATAGTCAATTCAGGGAGCACAAACAAGACACAGACCTAAATGGAGAATTAGCAATAAAATCCTAAATAATCAGCAGGCCAAAGAACAAATCATAGAAATGATAATGATGTGAAAGAAAACTCTAATGATGAAACAACACACCAAAATTTCTGGAATGTAGCTAAATCAATGCTCAAGAAAAATCATATCCGTATGAATATACATTAACAAAATAGGAAAAGAGAGGAGTGATGAACTTAATATGCATTTTGAAAAATTAGAAAGCCAACAAACAAATCTAAAATAAGCACAAAGAGATATTAAAAATTATAGGAAAAATAAACTGATTCTTGAAAAGAACTAATAAAATCGATAACCCTTTAGTCAATCTAATTAAAAAGAAGAGGATAGAAAATAAAATCAATAAAATAACAACTGAACAAATTAAAATCACAATGAAACTGGAACAAATAAAGAGAATTATCAGATCCTATAATCTATAATCTATAATATAGCATATGTAATAATATATGCTAACAGAATTAAAATAACAAGAGAAATAGTAGAATACCTTCAAAATAAAAAAGAAGCAAACTAACAAAAGATGAAAAATAGAAAAGGACTAGATATAAATGAATTACCAAAGAAAACAATTACTGGTCCAAGAGAATTCTATTAAATATTTAAGAGCAATTATTATTTGTACAACACAAATTGTTCTCAGAAATTAATAAAGGAAGTACTTTACCAGTTTCCCTTTATGAGACAAATATAATTCCAATACCTAAAACAGGGAAGAACTAATAAAGTACAGTAGGACAACTATAGATTATTAATTAATAGCATTAATAAACATCAATTCAAAACTTTTAAATACAGTTTTGTCAAACAAACTACAAGGTTTCATCCAAGATATTATTTACCATGACCAAATTGGATTTATACCAGGGATATAAGGATAGTTCAACATTAGGAAAAACAAATAATACAATTAATTATATTGTAAAAAATCTAAGGCTACATGGTTATCTCAATAGATGCAGAAAAATTTTTTTTGACAAAGTACAGCATTCATTTATACTAAAAACTATTAATACAGACACAGGGGGCCTTTTAAAAACTCATAAAAAACTATCTAAAATCAGAGAAGCTATCATATATAGGGGAAATACACTAGAATCTTTTCCAGTAAATATTGGAAATGTTAGTAATAGCAATAAGACAAGAAATTAAAGACATAAAGGCAGGAGATAAAAATGTTGCTCTTTGCTGATAATATTAGAGTTTTTTGGAAAATCCTAGAGAATCAACAAAGATACTAATTAATAATAGCTTCAGCAAAGTTACAAATTACAAAATAAGCACTCAAAAATTAATAGCATTTCTAAATAATAATCATAAAATCCAAGTAGCAATAATAAAAATGAGAAATCTCATTCCAAATAATTACAAATTATAAAATATCTGGGGATCAATCTACCAAAGTGTTTGTGTATGTGTGTGTGTATATATGTGTGTGTGTGTGTGTGTGTGTGTGTGTGTGTGTGTGTAGGATATAATTATAAAATATTTCTTAAAGAAAAAAACATTTAGATGATGGAGTAGAGGCAAGAACTCACCTGATCCCTGCAAAATTCCCCCCTCCGAACAAAATTAAAATAATACCTTGGAATGAATTCTGGAGTGGAAGAACCAACAAAAGGACACAGTGAAACCATTTTCTAGCTCAAGGCAACTTAGGAGGTTGGCCAGAAAGCTCTGTCTTACAAGGGTGAGAATAGATATAGTACAATACAGACTATATCCTAGCAAGACAGCAGCAGGCCTTGGGGGGCAACTGAATTGACAGGAGCAGCTTTGGTAGTTCTCAGCCCACAGATAGTAAGGGGATTAGACAAATGGTCAGAAGGAGATTACAGAAAACCCTCTGCTTGCACTGGGTGTGGGATTCTGTTACATTGCCCATACATGGTTCCAGGGTCCAGTCCCAAGGTGAAGAGGAGGAATACTAGCACATTGAGTGTGTAGTTGCAGCGGTACAGGGGACATGGTCACAGTTCCAAGGTAGAGAAAAGTGCTTGTGGTCTCTCACAATCCAGCACACAAGCCAGGAGAGTAGTAAATACACATCTCCTCAGATCATATCACCTTGGAAGAACTGAAAACTTACAGACTCTAGAAATACCTATTTAAAAAAGCAGCATGAAAAACCTGAAACTTGGGATAGTCCTTACCTCCCCACCCCAGCAGAGCTCTGCTATAACATAAAGCTGAAAGTCAAGAAATAGACTGGAAAAATGAGTAAACAGCAACCACAAAAAGAACCTAATTGTAAAAAGTTACCATGATGACAGGGGAGATCAAAACACAGACGCACAGAAAACAAAGTCAAAACAGCTACATCCAAAACCACAAAGAAAAATGTGAATTTTTCAGAGCCAAAATATTACCAGGAAGAATTCCAGAAAAGAATTCCTGGAAGAGTTCAAGAAGGATTTTAAAAATCAGATAAGAGGAGTAGAGGAAATATTGGGAAAAGAAAATGAGAGTGATGCAAGAAAACCACGAAAAAAGAGTCAAGAGCTTGGTAAAGGAGACATAAAAAGATACTGAAGGAAATAATACCTTAAAAAATAGAATAGGTCAAATATTAAAAGAGGCACAAAAATCTAATGAAGAGAACTCCTTAAAAAACAGAATTGGTCAAATACAAAAGATACAAAAAAATTCACTGAAGAGAAGAATTCAATAACATGTAAAAGTGAATAAATGGAAAAAAGATGTACAAAAATTCCCTGAAGAAAATAACTCATTAAAAAAATAGGATTTGGCAAATAGAAGCTAGTGAATCCATTAGATATCAAGAAACCATTAAATCAAATCAGAAGAATGAAAAATTAGAAAATAATGTGAAATATCTCATTGGAAAAACAATTGACCTAGAAAATAGATGGAGGAGAGATAATTTAAGAACTGTTGCACTATCTGAAAGCCATGGTCAAAAAAAAAAGAGCCTAAATATTATCTTTCAAGAAATATTAAGGAAAATTCTAGTATCTTAAAATCAGAGGATAAAATAGAAATTAAAAGAATCCACTGATTACAAAATAAAAACTCCCAGGAATATTATAGTCGAATTCTAGAGTTCCCAGATCAAGGAGAAAGTATTACAAGCAGTCAGAAAGAAACAATTCAAATATTAGGAGGCACAGTCAGGAAAAAAAAGACCAGACCTAGAAGCTTCTACATTAAAGGATCAGAAGGGCTTGGAATAGAATATTTCAGAAGGCAAAGAGGCTAAGATAACCAAGAATCACCTACCTAGCAAAATTAAGCATAATCCATTGATGGGGGAATGTAATGAAATATAGGACTTTCAAGCATTCTTTATGAAGAGACCAGAGATGAATAGAAAATATGACATGCAAATACAAGTCTCCAGAGAAGTAAAAACAGGAAAGAGAAATCAAAGGGGATTCAATAAGGTTAAACTGTTTACAAAATTCCTACTTGGGAAGAGGATACTTGTAACTCCTAAGCATTTTATCATTATTAGAGTAGTTAGAAGCACTATACATAGACAGAGTGCAAGGATATGAGTTGACTATGATGAGATATCTACAAAATAAAATTAAAGGCTAAGAAAGAGGGATCTAGAATAGAGGGAAAGGAGAGGTAGAATGGGGTAAATTATGTCATGTAAAAGAGAGGAGAAAGAGCTTTTATACTAGAGGGGATGATGAGAGAGAGCAAGTCAAAAAGAGAGTAACATACATAGTCATTTGGATACAGAAATCTATCTTACTCTACAGAGAAGTTGGAGGAGAATGTGATAAGACAAGTAGGGGTGGGACTGATAGGGAGGATTGCAGGAGGTGGTGGTCAGAAGCAAAACAACACTTCTGAGGAGGGACAAGATGAGAGGAGAGGGAGAGAAGGATAAACAGAAAAAAATAGGATGGAATGAAATACACAGTTAATAATCATAACTATGGAAAAATTTCATAGTGAATTTCTCTGATAAAGGTCTCATTCCTCAAATAAATAGAGAACTAAGTCAAATATATAAGAATACAAGTAATTCCCCAATTGATAAATGATCAAAGGATATGAGAGACAGCTAGCGGCTCAGTGGTTGGAGCACTGGACCTGGAGTCAGGAAAACCTGACTTCAAATCCAACCTCAGACTCTTCTTAGCTGTGTGACACAGGGTAAGTCACTTAACTTCTGATTGACAAAAGGATCCACTAGACAAGGAAATGACAAACCACTCCAGTATCTTTGCCAAGAAATCCCCGTGGACAGCTATGGTACATGTGATCATAGAGTTGGACCTTTAACAACAATAACATTAATAATATAACAATAATACAATATAATAATATTTTTAATTTTTTCTTTCATCATATTAGCCAATCCAAAACCTGTGAGGTGGCACAAAGTTATATATAGTCATATGAAAAAGTGTCTGTATCCCAAAGAGATAAAAAACAGAAAGGAAAAGGATCTATATGTACAAAACATTTTATGGCAGTTCTTTTAGTGGTGGCAAAAAACTGGAAATTGAAGGGATGTCCTTCAATCAGGGAATGACTGAACAATTTGTTGTATATGTGATATGTGATAGAATACTATTGTGCTATAAGAAATAATGAGAAGGATGACTTAAGAAAAACCTGAAAAGACTTATATGAATTAATGCAAAATGAAGTGAGCAGAACCAGGAGAACACGGTGCACAGTAACAGCAGCATTGTAGGATGACCATCCATGAATAACTTAGCTATTCTCAGCAATACAATGATCTAAAACAATTCTGAAGGATTTATGATGAAAAATCTCCAGAGAAAGAACTGATGAAGTCTGAATGCTAATTGAAGCATACTTTTCCATTACTTTATCTTTCTGGGGGTTTTTTTTTTGGTCTGTGTTTTCTTCTACAACATGGCTAATATGGAAATATGTTTTACATGACTCTACATGTATAGCCTGTATCAAATTGCTTGCCTTCTCAATAAGGGGGGAAGAGAGAGAGGGAAGGAGAGAATTTGAATCTCAAAATTTTAATATATTATTTAGTAGATAGTATTTTTTCCCAATTGCATGTAAAGACAATTTTTAAGATTCATTTCTCCCTCTCTCCTCTGTCCCTCTGTAGGGCAGGAAGAAATTTGACATAGGTTATATACATGCAATCATGTGAAACATTTATCCATATTGTGTGTGTTTGTCCTTCTTTTGCCAAAGAAGACCATGCCATCAGAGAAATAATGACATGACTTGCACTTGACTTTTCTGTGCAGGTCATCAGTCTCACTTCTCCTCCAGAGCCATCTGAATCCAGTGACCAGATATTCATCAGGATGACTGGAAATGATCCAGGATGAGGCAATTGAGGTTAAGTGACTTGCCCAAGGTCACACAGCTAGTGCGTGTCAAGTGTCTGAGGTGAGATTTGAACTCAGGTCCTCCTGACTCCTGCACTGGTGCCCTATCCACTGCATCACCTAGCTGCCCTTATATCCATATTAGTCGTGTTGTAAAAGAAAAAAACAGAAAAGAAAAAAAATAACCAAAGAAAAGAAAAATTGTATGCTTTGATCTGTATTCATATTCCATCAGTTCTTTCTCTGGATGTGGATAGCATTTTCTACCATCAGTCTTTTGGACTTGTCTTGGATCATTGTATTTCTGAGGAGAGCTAAGTCATAGTTGATCAATTGCATAATGTTGCTGGTACTGTATACAATGTTCTCCTGGACCTCAAAATTTTTAAATGTGAATGTTGAAAATTGCTTTTACATGTAATTGGAAAGAAATAAAATATTTCAGAGTATTTGCTTTCCTACCATAAAAAAAAAGGAGGAAGAGGAGAAGGAAGAGGAGAGCAAGGAGAAGGAGGAGGAGAAGAAATAAAGAACAATTTAAATAGTTGGAGGAATATTCAGTGTTGGTTGCTAAATTGTGCCAATATAATAGAAATGACAGTACTACCAAAGTTAAGTTATATTTTTTAATGCTGGGGATAACTTTATAGAACTCAATAAAACAACAAAATTCACTGGGGAAAATAAATGCTTATAGAACCGCAAGGGAAATGAAAAGAGTGGCACTTTTAAACCTCAAACTATATTATAAAGAAACAATTATCAAAACTATCTGGTACTGGTTAAAAAACAGAGTTAGATCAATGAAACAGATTAGACAAGGAAGAATCTGAAACAATGGAACCCAAATAACACAGTATTTAATAAACCAGAAAATGTAAATTACTTAGGAAAAAATTCCCTATTTGATAAAAACTTCTGGGAAAACTGGGAAGCAATCTGGAAGAAATTAGTCTTAAACTAACACTTTACACTATATTCCACAATGCAGTCCAAGTAGATACATAACTTTAAATACTAAAGCTTATAGTACTAAAACATTAGAAAAGAAACAGAACCCATCCACTCATAGCTAGGAGTAGAAGACATATTGTTGACCAAATGAGGGACAGAGGCAATTATAGACAATAAAGTAATAGATAACTGATTATATGAAACTGAAAAGCTTCTGTACAAACAAAATTAATAAACCTAAGATAAGAAGGGAAGTGGTCAAATGGGAAAAAAAAATCTTTCTATAAAATTTCTCTGATAAGGGTTTGGAATCCAAGATAAACAACAAAAATATATGACAAAAAAAAAATCATTCCTCAAGAGACAAATGGTTGGTTTTAAAAAGTAAATCTCAAACGATGAATTTCAAACTATTAATAATCATATGAAAGAATGATCCAAGTCACTAATAACAAGAGAAATACAAATTTTAAAAACCCTGAGGTTTTATTTCACACTCTGCAAATTGGCAAAATTGACAAAAGATGAGAATAGTCAATGTTGTAAGGATTGTGGGAAGATAGGCACACTAATACATTGTTGGTGGAGTTGTGAATCAGTACAAACATTCTGGAAAGCAGTTTGGAACTATGCAAATGGGGTGACTAAAATGTCCATACCCTTTAAGTCAGAAAATCCACTGCTAGGTTTACATCCCAAGGAGGCCACTCTTAAGAAAAAGCTCTACATATACACCAAAATATTTACAGAGGCACTTTTTGTGAGAACAAAGAATCGGAAACAAAGTAGATGCCCATAGTTGAAAGGAGTAGATAAACAAATTATGACACACAAATGAAATGGAATATTACTGTTCTCTAGGAAAAGAAAAATGTGATGACTATAGAGAAGCTGGAAAAATCTACATGAAGTGATGCAGAATGAAGTAATTAAAGTCCAGAAAACATTATACACAATGATTATAATGATGTAAATTGAAAGAATTGCTAAAAAAAAAAAAAAAAGACCACTACAAAATCAAACAAGCAACTCTTGAAAAAAAGAAATTTAAGAACATTCGAAACCCTATGCTGAGGTGGGAGGTCTACAAATGCTGTGCACTGCATATATTTTCAGACATTAGTGGATATACTGATCATTTCAGTGGTATGGATTTTTCCCTCTTAGTTTCCTTGGGGATTTTTTTGTCTTAAAAAAATGTTACATTCGATTACTTTTCTGTGATGTGAAAGGAGAAAGTTAGTAAATTGTTTTGTTCAGTCATATCCAACTCTCCATGATCCCATTAGGGTTTTTTTTTTGGCAAAGATATTGAAAGGATTTGCCATTTCCTTCTCCAGCTCATTTTACAGATAAGGAAACTGAGGCAAACAGGATTAAGTGATTTGCTCCAGAGCCACCCAGTTAATAAACATTTGATGCCAAATTTGAACTGAAGTATTCCTGCCTCTAGGCCTGGCACACTATCCACTGTGACAATTAACTGCCCAACTAGGTGAGGGAAATTGGAATGATTTAAAAAAACTCTAAAAATATTTTTTAAAAATTTGGCTGTTACATAGTAGAGGTATGTTTATCCCAGTTCTACAAATGAGGAATCTGAGGCTGGGAGGTTGGGTGTGGTCAAACAACTAGTAAATTTCTGATTTAATTTGGCTCCAGGAGCCAGACTTTCTTCTCTCATATGGCCAGTGCTTTTTCCATTTTACCACGAAGAACTGATGAGTATTTGTCCATTTCTATTATCATTGCAAGCATTAATGCCAAAGTCAGATGGTCATCTGCCAGGGAACTTGAAATAAAAACTGTTAATTAGAGCACTCCCTTATGACCTCTTATGACCTTGAGAAAGTTTCTTCCCCACTCAGTTTTCTCATCTGTAAAGTAAGTGGATTGAGCTAGATTGGAAGGATTCCGAGATGATCTCCACCCACATCCTCCTGCTTAAATGAGATAATATTGTAAATCACTTAGGAAGGTGCCTGACTCATAGTAGGTGCTTAAAAATGCTTGTTTCCCTTCCCCCACTTCCTCTTTCCCTAGATTTTCTTCCTCCTCTTAAATTCTACCCATTTTTTAAGACCCTTTCCATAAAACCTTTACCAACCAACCACTAGGTAGACTATTATCAATCCCTTTTCTGAACACCCAGTAAGAAGACATTTTATTGGTCAGGAGGATAAAGATGGAAGCCTTATAGGAATCTTAAGATTTCATATTTATCATAAGGATAAGAATGTAATATACAAATGAAGCAGTATAGTACAGCAGTTAGTTAGAGGACCTCTCTCTTAGTATCTGTGTGACATTGCACAAATCTCTTAAACTCTATTGATCTTCATTCCTAATTTGTAAAATGAAGGGGTTGGACTACATGATTTCTAGGGACCCTTTCAGATCTAAATCTATGATCCTGTGAGATCAACAAGTTTGATCATGTCACTCCCCTACTCAAGAAGCTCCAGTGGCTCCCTACTACTTCTAGGATAAAATAGAAATTCCTCTGGCATTATAGCCTTTTTCAAACAGACTCCAGCCTACTTTTCCCCGATTTATTAAGAATTAATTCCAGGCACATACCTGACATTCCCAACAAACTGGCCTCTCAGCCGACTCTCACTAACACCACATTCTATCCCCTGGAGGGAAGAGATTGTCTTTTGCCTTTCTGTGTATCTCCTGGGTTTAGCACTTGGTTTGCTAAATAGGCACATAGTAGGTGCTTAATAAGTGTTTATTGATTGGCTGCTGCCTTCACACCAGCAGTGGTACGGATTCTTTCCTCCCGTCTAGAAAGCCAAGCCTCCTACAAAGTTAAGCTCAAGGGCCTCCTCTCTTAGCAGACCTTTCCTTAATCCCCTTCACTGCCCCAATTACTTAGTCCTTTACCGTAGTTTCCCCAGATAGCAGGTAAGTTCCCTGAGGGCAGGAGTCTCTTTGGTTTTGTCTTTGTATATACAGGGTCTATCACAATGCTAGGGGCCACCTGGTAGGCACTTAATAAGGGCTTATTAATTGATTTAGAGCTAGAAGGGTGCTTTAAAATGACTGAAGGGGAAAGTTGTGGAATGGTTTTAAAGCCCAGGATGAGAAATAACTGCCCTAGTTCTACGGGAAGTCTAGGAAAGTTTGGGGGCTGGGCACGGACAAATTGGAAGCTTCTTCTAGATAGAAGAGTGATTAAATTCGACTAATCAATCCAGAGCCAGGCCCTAAGGGGACGGCAAAGGACCTCAGATGGGGGGAGGGCAAGGTCTGGGGAGGACCTGGGTGGAGCCTTCTTCTAGGGATCCAGGGGACTACCTGAAGTGGGGGGAAGTAAGGGGGGCTGCTGTGGTCTAACTGTACAAGGGGACAAGGCTAACCCCCCCCAATCTTTAGGCTCTCAGCACCCTGATCCCTGGGAAGGAGTTCTATCCCCTCCCCCAAACCTCCCTTTTCCTCAGAGATTAACAGAAACCTGCTAATTGTGGCTGCCCCCTCCCCCACCCTAGACTCCCTCCTCCCTTCTCTCCCTCCCCCCTCCATCCGAATGATAAAGGGCCCAGGGCCCCGCCTGCCTGCTGCCATACACCCAGGCCCCAATCCTCTGATCCTAGGTCCCAATTTCCCAGATCAACACGGCCTAAGGAACTCCATGCCCAGTGCTGGGTCCTTCCCTACCACGTTGCCCCAAGGGGGCTCAAGCCCTGGCCCACCACAGCCAGAACCGGAACCAGAACCGGAGCCCGAGCCCCCCAAGAAGAAAAGGAAGAAGAAATATCTTCGGCATGACAAGCCTCCCTACACCTACCTGGCCATGATAGCCCTGGTGATCCAGGCTGCTCCGGCCCGGAGGCTCAAACTGGCCCAGGTGAGAGGCAGAGGTAAAGAACCCTCTTTCCCCAAATTAAGTCCTTCCTGCCCCCTTCATCCTTCACTCCTTCCCTCTCATCAATTGTGCCCACTCTAAGACCCTTCCTTCCCTGACCTAATCTCTTTTCTACTATGAATACTCCCCTGCCTGGGCTCCCCACTCTTCCCTTAGCTCCTAATCTATCTAAATCTGAATTCATAGTCCCTTCCTCCCTCCTTAGCGCCCCCAAATCCAAACCCTTCATGCCAACTTTGAATTTTCTCCCCTCTAGTCTCCTCTCACTAAGTGGCTCACTTCCTGAGAGTCTCATTCCTGCCTATCCTGGACATTCTCCATTGAGCTCTATCTCCAATCTTCGGTTCAACCATAATCTTACTATCCCCCCTGTCCCCCACCCCCCCATCCTCCACTCCCAGACTCCCCTGTGTGGGCCCATAGTTCTTACCTCCCCTACTCTGACTCTTGGCTGGTTCCATGAGCCCGACTCCATTTCCCAGACCACCCAACTTTGCTGTCCTCACCCCCAGATTTGTCCAGTCCCTATTCCTATCCCCTGCCTTGATCCCTAGATACTCTAATCCCAACACCCCTAGGATCATTCCCTAATGTTGGATCCCCAGCTCCCAGTTTCACTTCCCAGACCCTCCTATTCCTAGACTCAATTAACTCTAGACACCCTACTCAACATTCCCTTGACTTCTTAATTCCAAAATCTCCCTTTAATACTAAGTGGATTCCATATTCAGCTCTCCCCACCTCACTCCCAAAACTCAGAAAAACTTAAGACAATCCCCTCCCCCAAACCTATCCCTAATCCTAGCTGACAGACCTACCCTCCCTACACATTCCCTGAACCTTCCCTCCCTCAAACACTGTGCTTACCTGTCCTGGATACTTTACTCGTCTCTGACCTGTCCTTAGATCTATCTAGACAACTCTTCTACCAGAATACTCCCAGAGTAAGCATCCAATATAATTTCTAAGATAGTGCCTGGCACATTGATTCCCTGAGTTTAACTCAACTTCCCTAGCTGTTCTGTCCTTTCTACACCTTCCATTCCCAGGCTCTCTTCCCAGACTCTACTCTCTTGAGCACAAAATGGAAAGCACGTAGAAGGAGCCTCTGGACATTAGGTCAACATATATACTCTGTCAGGATTCATTTCTCACAATATCCAGGTCAAGTGACTTTATAACCCTTCACTTGATGCCTTCCCTCTATGAAGAGTTTTTAGCAAGTTTTCTTTTACATTGAATCTGAATCTGTGGCTGCAATTTTAACCCTTTGGGTGGGTCCTAATTTTATCCCGTGGGACCAAGCAGCAGAACAAGCTGAGTGTCTTTGTCCAGACAGTCCCTTTCTTCATCCTCCACTCTTGACTGATCTGTCACTCCCTATCCAGCATCAGATACATCCCTACCCCTGTGTTGTGTCACACTCAGTCCCTGGCATGTGTTTACCAGCCCCCAATGCTCAGGGTATCCTCAGCAGCTGGATCCAAGATTACCACCGACTACTCCACATTCTAAGTGAATTGTGTGCATTCTGGGTAACTGTATTCTTCTGGTGGCGCTATATTTTGAAATTAAGTTTTATAATAATGTAGAATTTTGTCCCCAATCCCTGTAGATAGAGATAGAGATTAGTAACAGCTCATCCCCAAGGTGAATCAATAATAGCGGAATTCTAGGAAATGGAAATGAAGAAAGGAAGACTGACCTTGGGACAGTCTGATGACTACAGGTTAGGATTAAGTTAGGATTCTCTCCCAGTAAGTGACTAGATGGAGGTCCCTGGAGGGATTGGGTGATATCATTTTCCCCAAAGCTTCAGGACAACAGCTCTTTAGCTCTGCATTATTGTCAATCATATGATTTAGAACCAGAATGAAGTTTAATCCCAAATTCATTTACCAGAAGAGGAAACCAAATAACCTGATCAAGTCTTAAACCATCGAATCCAAATCTGGTACTCTTTCTACCACATCCTGCTGGTCCCTATTTCCCCCCAAGGATCCCGTTCAACTCATTTGAACATGTGTCCGTTAAATCCATCTCACTCTCAGTTCTCTCCCTCAGACTATGAGCTCCCTGAGGTCAGGGGCCATGTCTTCCTCTCAGACCCAGATTGAGTCCCAGAGGTCTCACCTCATACCTCTGGATCTGGTTTCAGATCATTCACCAGGTTCAAGCCCTGTTCCCCTTCTTCAAAGATGACTATGAAGGGTGGAAGGATTCCATCCGGCACAACCTCTCTTCCAACCGATGCTTCCACAAGGTTAGAACAGTTGTTGGGAAAGCCTGGGGATGGGATGCCTTGCTGAGGGGGGAAGCCTGCTATTTGGAGAACTTAAGGGGAGGAGGTTAAGGGGCCAGTCCTCTGGCTAGGGTTGGGCCAGATCACAAGTACAGAAGTTCTCCCAATCCCCTTGGCTCTCTTTCTAGGTGCCCAAGGACCCGGAAAAGCCACAGGCCAAGGGGAATTTTTGGGCAGTGGACGTGAGCCAGATTCCTGCTGAGGCCCTTCGGTTGCAGAATACCGCTGTGGCCCGTCGAGGGGAGAGGGGTGGCCAGGGCAAAGCCTTTGCCAAAGACCTGACCCCCTATGTTCTCCATGGCTGGCCCTACCGGCCCCCTAGCCCCAACCTAGCCAGCGACTCCTTCAGTATTGATTCCTTGCTTGGGGATATTCCAGAAGGGCCCCAGCCCCCACGGCCCTCCTCCTCCTCTTCTTCCTCCTCTTCTACTTCAGAGCCAGTGTCCTGGCCCCTGGGACCCTTCTCCAAGTCACAAGAGGGGTGTTTGAGGAGTCATGGGGCACCTATTTCTCCCCTGTCCTCTTCCTCCTCCCCTTCAGAGGGGGGACTCTGGCCCCTCCGGCCCATCCCTCTCCTGCAGGGTACCTCAACCCAGGCAGGGCTGTTGGGAACTACAGCGGGGTCTCAGCTCCCTCCTTCTCTCTCCTCTGAGCAAGGCTCCTGGCCTCTTTTGCCCCTCCCTGTAATTCAAGGTACCTCAAGTCAGGTGCAGCTATCAGGAGGTACCAGGGTTCCCCTTTGGGGACAGCTGCCCACATCATACTCTCCCATATACACCCCAAATGTGGTGATGCCCCTAGCACCCCCACCTTGCCCTCAGTGTCTGCCCTCACCAGGCCCTTCCTACTGGGGGCTAGCACCTAAGACCACAGGTCCCTCTGGCTCTGTAGGGGACTTGGATGCACTCTTCCAAGTGGTACCACCTAACAAGAGCATCTATGATGTGTTGGTCACTCATCCCTCAGACCTGGTATCTCCTAACCCTAGGGGGTCTACTCCAGGTGCGCTATTCACCTGGTACAATGTGTGAAGAATTTGGGCCAAGATCTCTCTCCCATTTATTCCTTGCCTTCTTCCCCAAACTCCACCCCAACTTGAGTCCACATAAGGAAAGCAAAGGAGATAAGACTTCACCTTGGGTGTTTTGAAACATCCTCAGACCCAAGTCCCAGGTCCACAATTACAAACCAGTAGTTCCCATCCTTGAGGACTGCCCAATCACTTGTCACCCTATTATCACTTTTCTAATCAGTCACAGGATTTAAAATCAGAAGAAAAAACCAGATCAAACTGAGTCTTTTGAAAATTTTATTAGAACCACTTCCCTTTGTGGAATGAAACTGCCATGGCTTCCCAGAGGAGAGAGACAGTGAGAAAGAGACTCACTTTGTAGTTGGATCCTGGTTGGAGCCCTGGGGACAGTCCATTTGTCACAGAATCTTAGAACTGGGAAGGACCTTTGAGATCACAAGAGTTTAACCCCCTAATTTTGCAGAGGAAAAAAAAACAAGTTTACTGAGGGGAAGGAATTACTCAAGGTCATCCAATGAGTTAGAGTCAAAATTGAGACCCCCAACCCAATTTTCCTAACAGGACCTAGAATTCTTTCCATTATCCCCGCCTCCCAATATCTCCATTATACTCTTTCCTATCACGTTTCCCCTCTCCATCCATCAGCTCCTGTCTGTTCTCCAGTTTATACTATCTCTGGGCTGAAAGAAGAGGCTGGGACGCTGCCTATGGCCCCTCTCTTGGGCTTGGGGAGGGGAGGAACTAGCACCTTTGTTGTGGGGGGCAGGGGTAGAGAAAAGAGATGTGAGCTGGTCGCTCCAGAGCCTCAGGGCTTGTCGGGGGTCAGGGCACACAGGGATAGAGGCAATAAAGGACTGAGACACTTTAAAACCCAGTCTGTGATTGGGGGTGGGTGATCACAGCTGAGGTCTCCCCTCCCCCCTTCCTGTGGGGTCTGGGCACCCTGCTGGGCGCAGCTGATAAGAGCTAGGGTTTGATAAGGGGTGGGGGGGGGAGAAGGAAGATGTGAGGTGGTAGGGTTGCGTTCTAGGGGAGGTTCATCCCCATCCAAAGAGAATGGTTAAGAGCTTAAAGTTGGGGAGTCCCCAGTCTCCAGGGAGGGGCCAAATCTACCTCTACATTTGAGGGCAGACCTTTCTTAATTTCTGAATCTTGGGAAACGTACAACCCTCAGTCCCAGCTCGCTAAAGGTCTCCCCTAATCCTGAGCATGGACTGTCAGGACATAGGATGGGGTTACAGAGAAGGGAGTCCCGCAGAGTGAGAGGGCTGCTCTGCTTGTGGGGAAATGCCCTCGGGGGCAGGTGTGGTAGGGGTCCCCAAGGAAGGAGTGTCCTCGGTGCTAGGCGTCGTTGGGGTCCCCGAGGTTGGAGTCCGGTGGCGCCGGGCGGGCCCTAGCTCCACTTGGCTCACACGTTCAGCGAACTTAAGCGAGCACACGGTCTCCCCCACATCCTCCGAGCGTGATGAGATCTAGGAACGGGTAAAGAAGCTTGAGGGGAGGTGGAGGTGCGGGATAGCTTTCCATGGCTCAGTCCTCAACCTAGGTGAGGCATTATGCAAATGATTCGTGTTACCAGCGCTAGAGACAATCGATTGGCTGGGAAACTGAATATGCTAATGAAACGTGGCTCCGACCTTCAGAGAATGGCCCTCCCCGCCCCCAGTCCCCAGTCTGCTCACCTGCACCAGCATTACAGCCGTGGCTCCCGGGCCCAACGCAGGTTGCAGCAGCCGGGTGAGCTGGGAGTCTCGAAAAGGGACGTGGGGCTGACGAGCCCGCAGGGCTGCCATCACACCCCCCAGGGCCAGCAGAGAGCGGTTGATGGTCTGCGCTTCCCGCAGTCTCCGGCCACGGACCCCAGCCCTGCCACTGGACTCCGACATCACTGCCTTCCACACCCGCTCGGAGCCTGCCAGGTCCACCAGGTGTAGTGTCCCTATGGGGTGGGGAGGGTCAGGGTTGGGGGGTCACCGTGCCATCTTATGAGATGGGATGTAGGGATTGGTAGTGATTGTGCAGTTGAGGTGTCCTAGGTTCGGGGTACATGCATTGCGGGGCTGGAGCTGGTACCTGCAGTTCCTGGGCCATGAGGAGGCGGGGCAGTGGTCAGCGTCAGGGTGACCAGGGCATGGGAACGAGAGCTGTGCTCATTCATGTGGGTGGCAGCTGTGGCTCGGTTTCGCCTTCCCAGATTCAGCATCTACATGGCACAATAATCTGTTCTTTAGGTGCTGACAGCACTAAGGGACAGAGGGTGGTTCTTTGCATGGGGAAAAGGGGGTGAGGCCAAAGGTTACCTTGGGCAGCTCCCTCAAGTTGAGGGATTAGATCTGGGAGGTCATAGTTTACATTACACAGCAGGTCAAGGCAGTGAGGTCAAGAGGTTACCTGATGTTGAGCATCAAGGGTTTGGGGTTACCTTGTGCAGAGCCCTTAGATCAGACACATCCCAGCAGGTGAGGCCAGGCACATGGATTCCCCCACAGCCCTCTGGTCCCTGACGCACTGTAAGGCGCTCAGGGGGTCCCGAGGCCAGGAGATCCCTAAGGGAAGACAAAATAGGAGTCCAGCTTAAATGGGGAATGAAGGATGATGCTTTTAGAGAGGTTGGGCAGGAAGATTGGGGGTGGGGTGAATGAGAATGAGGGAGTATGTTTGGACACTGACCTCACAGCCTCATTGTAGATCTCTACCATACTGACTGTCACACGGTGCTGTCTTGGCCCTCCCTGTGCTCCCATCTCCCGAAACAGTGACTGCAGGGCTCTTGGGGCAATGCCTGGGTCCTCCGGAGGACCCTGAGTGGGGACAAGGGATAGGAATGTGTAAGACTCGGGCTCAGATCTCAGCCCTTGGCTCCTGGAGCTTCCTGTTCCATTTACCCTTAGGTGTGGCCCCCCTTACCTCCTTAGTCCCCCATCCTAAAGACAGAACTCCCCTCCCCTCCTCATTCCCCAGCTGTGGTATTCCTGTCCAAACCTCCATGCTGTAGGTCTTGCCAGTCCCAGTTTGGCCATATGTGAAAATGCAGACGCTATATCCTTGGAGACAGGACAGCACAGCAGGTTCTAGCTCCCTAAACACCTGGGGAATGATATAAAGACATTGGATGAAGGAAGTGTGAGTTTTTGTATGAATCATGTAGTGCCTGGTTCTCCATGTATCTAAATGTAGGAACTCCTCGGGGAAGAGGGAAGTTCTAAATAGGGGTAGGTAGGTGGCAGGGGGAGAAGCAGGTCACCTCCTCTAGGTACCTAGGAAGCTGAGGAATTCCTTGATGGAGTAGAGAGAGCCCTGGTCTGGGCCTTGTAAGATCTATATTTGATTCCTGACTGCACCAGGCTAATTTAAGTAACCTTGGGCACAATCACCTTCCCTTCTTTAGGTTTCAGTTTCTCCATCTGAGCAATGGGGTGAGGGTGTGGAGGAGAACAATGTTAGATTTAATATCTAAGATCTAGAAAGCTTTCTCTGCATTGAAGTTGTTGTCATTCAGTCATTTCAGTGGAGTCAGACTCTTTATGACCCCCATCTGGGGTTTTCTTGCAAAGATGCTGAAGTAATCTGCCATTTCCTTCTCCAACTCATTTTACAGATGAGCAAGCTGAGGCAAAAAGGATTAAGTGACTTGCTCAGGGTCACAAAGCTAGTAAGTAGTGTCTAAGGACAAGATTAGAACTCGAGAAGATGAGTCTTCCTGATTAAAAGCCTGACACTCTACTGTGCCGCTAGTTGCCTCATCTCCATGGAAGAGGGATATAATAATATGAATATATACCTTCCTATTACATATAAATATATTCCCTATCTCCGTAGACAGAGAGATCAAATGATCACCTCCTCTTGGGTGGCATCAGGTGGGAATACACGGTCTAGGCGGAAATGACGCTGGCGCCCTCGGTAGTTAGCAGTGATTGTGCCCCCAGGACCTGGGTTCACATTCAGCTGGTTCCCAGGGCTCCCTGGCTTCAGCCTGCACAGCACTCTGATGTTCCCTGCGAGAAGACAGGACCATGGGACTGATTGCCACTGGTCACCCTTTAAACACTGCCCTATATTTCAGCTTCTTTACCATCCCATCTGCCATAGAATCTCAGACTTGGAAGAGAACTCAGAAGTCATCCATTCTATCCTGTATCTATGCAGCAGCCCTACTCTGCTTGTTTCCCACTGCCAATGCCCTCAAAAGAGAAAAACCTAGGCAAAAGAGTTGAAGGTCATTATATTTTCATTTACAGAGTGAGGAAAACTCTCCCCAACCCATTCATACCTCTGAGCTCCAGCAGTCGGCCCTGATAAGCTCTTCTGGGTTTCTTACGTTCTTCAGGAACTCTCTTTCCCCAAAGACTGCCTGACAGCTCCCCCAAAGCCCAGCACACCTGGGAGACAGACACAATAGGATGTGGGAATTCCTGTTCAGTCACCTTTGGATTAGGATCCCACACTGGAATCTGAAAGGGCCCTTAGAACTCAGCTAATCCAATCCCTTATTTTACAGAAGAGGGCACTGAAGTTTATGGAGAAAATTACTTTTCCTAAAGTCACAGAAGTAGAAAAATCTTAGTCCAGAGTCAAACCCAGGTACCCGCTTGACTTCAAACCTAGTGTTCTTTTTGCTACATTCCAATGCCCTCTAAGGTTTTGGGGGGCCTCTAAGAATCTGTAAGAGACAGGGTTGGGAAACTGGAGCAGAAAATGAGGATTTAGAGGTTGGGACTGGGTCAGAATTAATCTCAGAGACATTTGGTGAAAGACTAGACATAGAATCAGCCTCGGGGTCAGACCTGCCCTACATCTCCAGCTATCTACAGGGATTTCCACCTGGACAAATATCTTAAATTCAACAAGTCCAAAACCAAGCTTATCTTTTCCACCCAAAACTCTGCTTCACCTTCTGACTTGACTATTTGTTGATTTTCTACATATTCTGTAGCATCCATCCATTCCCACTGCCACCACCTTTAATCTTCAAGTATAACAGCCTCCTTACTAAGTAGCCTTACTACCCCTACTGTCTTCCCTCCCAAGTGTTGTGCAAGAATAATCTTTTTTGGAGGAGAGGCAATCAGGGTTAAGTGATTTGCCCAGAGTCACATAGCTAGTAAGTGTCTGAGGCCATATTTGAACTCAGGTCCTCCTGACTCCAGGGCTGATGCGCTATCCGCTGCGCCATCTAGCTGTCCTAAGAATAATCTTATTTAAACATAGATCCATGAATGTCACTCCCTGACTCAAAAATCTTCAGTAGCTCCCTACTGATTTCAGATAAAAGTTTAGATTGCTCTGTTTGGCACTGAAAGCTCTCTACAAATTGGTACTACCAACAATCTATAAGCATTTATGCCGTACCTACTATGTGCTAGGCATTTTGCTAGGTGCTAAGTGTAAAAATATTAAAGGATGATCCTGCCTTCAGGCTTAATTTTGAATAAGACCCTTATTAATATTAATTAAACACTCATTAAGCACCAGAAAGAACTCTGAGCTGGATTTGAACTCTGATCTGTCTGACTCCAAGTCTAGAGCTCTATTCGCTATCCTTTTTAGCTTCCCAACAAAAACATATCAAACATATATTGCACTCAGAAGTCTCCATGCCTTCTGCTATCCCTGTGTCTGGGGTGCTAGTCCTTCCTATCCATGTTTGAATTCCTACCTATCCAAAGTCAGTCTCAAATGATACCTCTAGGAAGCCTTCCTTGATTTCCTCTTTTGTAAACTAACAGTCTTTTCCCCTGACCTTACACAGGACTTTGTTTTGTACCTCTCAACTACCTTTATCGTGTGATATTGGGTAATATAATGTAGCTACCCGATATGGCATATTTTACCTTTTATTCAGCACAGTGCCCTGTCCCCAGAACAGGCATGTGGGAAATACTTCAGTAGGGGTGGCAGTGGGGAGGGGGAAAGGCAGCTTGGGAGGGGCAGCCACTGACCTGTCCTTGGGCCTCCTTCAGAGCCCCCTGGTAGTTCTGAGTGAAGGCAATGACCAGCCCACGAAGGTCCCCGCAACCCTGGCGCAAGGCAACTATGTGCCCCCGAAGTCCTGGGTGGGGTGGAGAGGGAAGGAGAAATTGATTGATAATGAGAGAGGAGTCTGGGTTGCCAACCCAGACTCAGCTCCCTCCCCCATTGGAGGTCTGAATCCCTAATTCCACCATACCTGCCAGTTGGCTTAGGATCTGCCTCAGCTCCCTCTTGTTCCTTCGTTCAGACTCCTGGACAGCTGCCTCGAGCTGAAGCTCTTGAAGGGCCCCCTGAAGCTCCCACAGTTGCCCTTCCTGTACTCCTAGCTTCCCCCCCCCAAGACAACCTGTCATGGGATGGGGGAGGGGGGGAGACTGGGCTCCCGTCCTCCCCAGCTGTTCTTGTAACACCCCAAAACCCCTAGTCAGGGCTACTCTATGACCCTGGGCAAGTCATTTCGCCTCCGTTGGACTCAGTTTCCTCAACTGTAAAATGGGGGGATAGTAACAGCACCTACCTCCCAGGTTTGCTGTGAGGATCAAAAGCATCTGGCACACAGTAGGTGCTATATAAATGCTTATTCCCTTTTCCTTTCCCTTCCCCAGTCTGATCAGGTCCTCACCTGGGCCCTGAGGGTCTCTGTTGTCTCTTCGTTCTCTCTCAGCCGACTCCTAAGCTCCACCAGGACCTCTGCCTCCTCCTGTTGGTTGGAGGGAGGCTTGAGAGTCAGGAGTTGATGGGGGCAGAGGGTGGGGTGGCACCAACTCTCTGGAGGGCTGCCTGGGCCTGAGGCCTGTGGTCCCTCTAGTTGGGGTTAGGGATGCTATAGAGGCATGGAAGCAGACTTACGGAAGGGTAGAGGGTAAAGTGGTAGTGGTAGGTTTGGGAAGACTGATTCACAGAGTGTCAAAACTAGAAGAAATCTTAGAGATCATCAATTTCTATCTCTCTGTGCCCCCCTCCCCTGCAAAAAACACTCAGCAGCCCATTTATGTACCCAATACATAGGAGGACTAGGTCTTGGGTGAATGAGATCAGAAGACAGAACACCTACAGAAGCCAACTTTCCTGGCAATATGGGAAATGAAGAGTTGGGGGAGAGGACTTATCCCCACCGACCACATAGCAACTAGGTGGTGAAGTAGTCTATCTCAGTACTAGACTGTGGAGTCAGGAGAACCTGAGTTCAAATCCAGCCTCAAAAGCTTCCTAGCTGTGTGACCCTGGGCAAGTCACTTAACCCTGTTTGCCTGTATCCTCATCTCTCAAATGAATGGGAGAAGAAATGGCAAACCACTCTAGTATCTTTGCCAAGAAAACCCCAAATGAGGTCATTGAGAGTCAGATATGACTCTCAATCATCAATCAACAATCAATAAACAACAAACAAAACAAAACGTAAGTGACCAGGCTGGGAAAATAGACAAGATCTAGGATGGCATACCTGGATTGTCAGGGTAGAATGAGTAGCTGGCGGGGCAGGGGTCATATAGGCTCATAGATTAGGGCTAGAAAGGACTTTAGGTGAACAATAAGGAAACCAAGACCCAGAGCAGTAAAATATATTGTGCAATATCACGCAGTAATGGAGCAAAGCTCTGAACCTAGGGATGTCCTTCCAAACTCTTTCCAGCAGTCTTTCTAGATTGCCATTTCTCTCAAGAGGAAGTGATATGAGGTCACCTAGAAGAAGAGGTACCTTCAGAAGGGAGACATTGGAGGAAGGTGTTACCTGAGCAGGGGAAGGAGTCTGGACAAGAGGCCCAGGCCCCCACTGGAGCAGCAAGTCCCTGGTAAGGCTCAGGCTCTGTTTCAGAGCCTCATTCTCCAGTGTCAGGTGCTGAATCCGCTTCTCAGAATCTGTTACCCCCTGGAAGGGAATGTGTCCCCTTGGAACCCAGGAATCCCCAAGCCCTTCCACTACTTTACAAGAGCCCAGAAGCAGGAATTCTTTTCCTCCCCCAGGTTCATGTGTCAGGTGGGATTGCTTTCCCTCCTTCCCCAAAAGAGATCCATTCAGGTGCCAAGTATCCCATATCCTCCCCTCATTTCACAAGGTCTCCACTTTCCAGGGACCCAGGAGTAGAGGCCTCACCACTCCCAGCCGAAGGCGGCTCAGTTCTGCCTCCTGGTGTTCCAGTTGTTGCTTCAGTTCCTCTATCTGGAGTAAATGGTTTGGGGGAGCCCTGGATGTGGTGGGGCTGAGGGGCACGATCCCTAGACCCCATCCTGTCCCAAAAACTGTTGTTTCCCCCAGTGCCTTGCTCTGGTACTCATCTCTGGGTTCTGAATGCAACTGATACTTAATGGATTTGAATTGAATCTTCTCCCTCTCCACTGATATCATCAGGTGGTCCACATTGCTCTTGTCCCCTCAGTAACCTCCTCCCGGTCTGTCAGCTCCTTATTCCCCCAACCTCTTCTGCCTATACTCACAAAACACTTCTATCCACCTATCCCATAGTATCCTCCTTAAGTCCTGGGGTGGACAGTGCTCTTCCCCCTCCCTCCATCTCTCCACAGAAAATAAGCCTCCTGCTCCCCCACCTCCCATGACCTCTTGCTTGGACATAAGGCAGTCATCTCATTGGCTCCAGGACTCTTCTCCTCTCCTGCCCCGTCCCCCCTCTATTTACCTGTCTGGGATCCCCACTTTTTGCTTATCCTATGGCCCCATTCTCTACCACCCAAGTCTTCCCCATAAAACCTTGCTTAGCTCCCCTTCTTCTCTATCCATCCTCATAGAATCATTTTCTGCCCTAGGGTAGCCTCTTCCTCAACTCCAGGGCTGATCCTCCAGATGCTTCCCAGTTCTTTTACCTGCCCCAGGGTGGTCCCCTCCAGCCACTGCCAGTCTCTATGTTCCTCTTCTCTCTGCTGGGGTTGCCCCTTAGGCTCACCTCTCATAGCTACCCTTAGGCCTGTGTGGGGAAATGAGGAGGGGTGCAAGGAGAATAGAGAATTATTACCTTGGAACAGAAGGTGGGACTCTATCACGACCAAGAAGCACTCTTAATTCCAAACAGGGACTGCCCAAGGGAAAAGAGCTGGAAAGAATGTCTTGGAATCTTGGCTACCAGCCCTGTATCTACTCTCCAAACCCTGGTTTCCCCAGGGATCCTGAAGCAGTAGGATTTTCACCTCCCTCCAAGATCAAATACCATCTTCCCCCACTCCATTATATCCCATGTACCATCTGGGGCTAAGGGTGGCCCTCCTGAAGATGAAGTTGGAGTTGTAGCAGGGGCTGGGGCCCCAGTCTGCTGGGATCCAGAAAGTTGAGGCTGGAGGTTGGAGCCATGCTGGAGCCTTGGGGGTCGATTCTCACCTGGTCCTTGCAGCCAGGCTACCACTGCCAGGAGCTGCCCAGTCAGTGTCAGCAGCAGGGAAGCCTGGGAGTTTGGGGGGTCAGGGGTCAGTAGGGAATTTGGGGAAGGATTAGAGCAGAGGGCTATGGTGGTTGTGAGGAAACAGGGATGGTCAGAGAGAAGGGATAACAGTCATAACATACAGGGTCATAGGTTCAAAGGATATTTAGGCAGATGCAGTTCTGGAGCTGGTTCATAGGATTTAGAACCGGAATCTATCTTAGGGAGTAGCTAGTCATTCTCTTCCCCATTTTATATATGAGAAAACTGAGGCCTGAAGTCTTAGCTAAAAAAGAAAACTCAAGATTCAAACTCAGATTCTCTGACTCTTTCCCCTGTTCCTCAAGTTCCTCAAAAAAGGCAGAGAAGTGCTGACTGGTAGAAAGTTAGGAAAAGAGACATAGGGATAAGGGATAAGGCTAAAGAAGGAAAAAGTTATCTCGAGACCTCTCCTCTGCCAGACTGAATCATGGGCTGCAAGGAAGGCCCACTAACTTAGGAATCAGGAGACCTGCCTTCTAGTATCAGTCCTGATCCTCACCTGAGTAAAGTCCTCAGTTTCTCCCTGTGTAAAGGAAGGTGGTTGGACTAGATCTTTGAAGGAGCTTTCTTCAACTCTGACAGTATAGGAGTCTACAGGGAGTGAAAGAAGGATAAGGGAAGAACCAGGCTTACCTTGTCTGGGTCCACAGATCTTGTCCAGCCTTCACCTGTTCCCAGCTGGAGAGACAGGAATTCAGCCAAGTGGGTGATGGCTTCTTCGAGAGAGACCTCTGGGGAGCTGCCTGCAGCTCCCTCAGCTGGTGCCTCTTGTTTTCCATCCCTGTCATTCTCACAGTCTGGGTCTGAGGAGCCTACAGGGTATTAGAAAAGTGAGAAGGCAAAAAAGAGGAAGGCCATGGTTACACAGGGAATTACAAAATGGCCATGCTGAACTCATAGAGGAATCAGTGGTGGCAGAGAGGGAAGGCTGTCCTCTTTTCTCTGAACTGCCCAATTTTCCCACAGCCCTGACTTAGTAGATCACATACTGTCTAGGCCATTGAGCTCAGTCCAGAGATCTTGCTGTGGTTGGTGGTGGCGGCGGCTGCGGTGGCAGCGGTGGCTATTTCTGGGGAGGGAGCCAGCACCCTAAGAAAGAAAAAAAGGAACGGGAGCCTAAAGGCAAAGTGGGGTCACCACCCCCTTCCTGGAATGGATGTGATAGATATCTTTGGTCCTCTTCTTCCAGGGAAAGGGAAAGGAAGTGAAAAGTTATTTTATAGTTAAGCCAGAACAGAGATGGGAAAGGGGCTTCAGGAACCATTGTCATCTGAGCTTTTAATTGTAAACCATGCCAACCTCTCAGGCTGGTGCTGGGAAATGGGGCTGTGCAAACCTGAGCCAGGCAGTGATGCTGTATGCTTCCTCAAATAGGATGGGGCAGCTTTTAACTGCTCTGCTTTCACCACAAGTGGTAGACTGAAGCGCCAAGCATGGGTTAGGGTGGGCCCAGGCAGAGAGATCCATCCCCCGGAGAAGGGAACAGGTAGGTACAGGCTCCAGAAAAAAAACCCTCCCCCAAATCTAGGTACAGAAACTCAGATTTAGACAAGTGGGTTTGGGGACGAAGATTGGTATGAGGTCAAGTGGACTCCTCCCAAGGGCAGAGCTGCTCAGGCAAACCCTTACTCACCATCCCATCCTTCCCCTTGCCCACTCTGACCTGTCGCTCACCTGCGAGGGGTCCCGGGCGTGAGCTGCTGCAGTCGCTCCCTCCCCATCCCTTCGAAAGAGGGTGTAAAAGATGTAGACCAGGAGCGAGTAGAAGGCATACATAGAGGAGGGGGTGGGGGGTCTTCCGAGGTCTGCCCCCGGCCCACCACCACCTCCCGGCCCGCAACCGCAGTACTGGTGCGCATGCCCAAGACAGGCCACCCCCGCTGCTGCTGCCCCTGCTGCTACAGCTACTGCTACTGCTACTGTAGCCTCCCCAGCTTCGCGGCAGCGGAGGGGAGCGCTCCCTCAGCCCCATCCCTGGGCAAGAGAAGCCTTAGGGTAGAGAGAGGTAAGAAGGGGGAGAAAGAGCTAAGGAAAAGGGGACCTGGGGCGGGCAATAGATGGGGCACGCCCCCTGAATTTGAAGACCCCAGCCCACTTCCTCGCCTGGATCCACTCCCTGCACCACTCGCTTCTCCTCCCTCCCACACATTTCCTCCTCCCTCCTTTTCTTCTAATACCCTGTAATACCCGCCTCCTAACCCCACAGACCCTCCCCTGCCATTTCACGTATCATGCAGACTCCTCCTCCTTACACCGACACCCCCACACAGATTGACCCCTCTTCTCACAGAGTCTGCCTCCTGTGCCAACCTTCATTCTCCTCCCCTCTTCCTTAATCAATCACCGATCCCCTAATATTTATTAAGCGTCTCCTCTATATGTGCCAGGCAATATGCAGGGCTCTGGAAATGCAACTGCAAAAATAAGTTACTGCCTGCCCTGAAGGATCTTACATTATATTTCATAGATACAACCCATTAACTGGTAAGTAAATGAAGGATACACACCCAAAAGTCACATACTGAGTAATTGAGGATGGGAGGACCCTAACAATTGAGCGGATTAGGAAAAGCCTTTTGGAAAAGGTGGCACTTGAGATGAACTGTAAAGGTAGCTGGGGGTTTCAAAGAAGGGAAGGTGAGGGGAGAGCACATCCCAGGAATGAGAGTGTACTGTTCAAAGGCATGGCAGTGGGAGACCGTGTTGTTTACAGCAAGGGAACGGCAAGGTCAGTTTGTCTGGAGCACAGAATAAAGTAGAGAAAGTAAAGTGCAATCAAGTCTGGAAAAATAAACCGAAGACAGATTGTATGTTTTAATATAAATTTTTTTGCTGCTGCAATTTCTTGAGCAGATAAGTAACATGGTTAGACCTGTGGTTTAGGAATACCAATTTGGCTATGGTATGGATGATATGTTGGAGCAGATAGTCTAGTGCATACTTGCAATGAAGTACATCAGTCCCACCCAGAGATAGCAGTTAACAAAACCAACTCCAAGGATTGTATAGAGTGAGTTGGCTCCAGATATGGCACTATGCAAACACCCTCTGTTTGAGGGGCCCAGAGACCTTCAGGGATAATTAATAACAATAATAGTTAAATTGATACAGTACTTGCTATGTGACAGGGACTATACAAAGTGCTTTATAATGATTATCTCATTTGATCCTTACAAGATCTGGGGGAGGTAGGTGCTATTATTGTTTTCATTTAATGGATGAGGAAACAGGCAAGCAGAAGTTAAGTGACTTGTGCATGGATCGTAGCTGGTAAATCCAGCTAGTCTGTGACTGGATTTGAAATCAGGTCTATCCTGACTCCAGGCTTGGTGTCTACCAGGCACTCACTTCTCATCTGTGGCTACAAGAAACTGTAGTATGTATATTGGGTAAAGCTGGGCAGGTGGGCTAAAGCAGGTTGAGGGTAATCAATGGTAAACTACCCTTAAGAGAGTTAGGGGTATGTCTGCCCCAAACATATAAAGATTTCTTCAGATGGAATGGGTGGATGAGAACGATTTGTTCCAATGGCAGTGAAGGTGGCTAAAACAAGTTCTGTAATCAGATACTGAAGACCACAAAGTCATCTGTTGTAGCCCAGGGCACCGCTGGTTGTCTCAACTTTTGTCTTGTCAGTGACCTCAGTGGCTCAAAGTGAGAGTGAAGCTGATGACTTCATGCAGCTCTGCCTTGCTTAAATCCAGTTCACCCAAGATGTCATTGACATGACATGAGAATGAAGGAACAACATACACGTATACATACATGTTGGCTCTCATCAAAGAAAGAAACTCCTTGAGGTCAGGGATTGCTTCAGTTTCAGTTTTGTCTTTGTATCCCCAGCCACCTAGTAGAGTCTGAATTAACACATAATAGATGCTTATTAAATGCCTCTAATTGATTGAAAAACCAATTGAGGTTTAAAACCTGAGTGATTAGAAGAAAAATGATGACTGACATATATAATCTACACTGGAGAGAACAGTTTCACCTGGAGTTTGTGGGGCTAAGAAGTGAATGGTAGGGGAGGAAAAAAGATAATGAGTATGGACAGCTTTTTCTAGGAGTTTGAGAAAGGAAAGGGAGATAGAGGAGGATAGCCTTGGGGGATGGTAGAGTCAAGTGAATTTTTTTTTATTCCCATTCATTTTTTTAAATTGAATTATTTTATTTGTTTTCAGTGTTTCACAGTCACTTCCATATACCTTAGATTTTTTTCCATTCCCTTCCCCTCATTCCCCCCCCCCCCCACAATTCCCACTCCTTCCCTGAGATGGCATACAGTCTTATATAGGTTCATTCCTATTCAATACATGTTGCCTCGAAGAATTAAAATGAATGGAAGAAAGCATAAAACAAAACAAAATGGTCTGTTTCTATCTGCGATCCAGTTCCATAGTTCTTTCTCTGGATGTGGAAGGCGTTTTGCCTCGAGTCCATTGGAAATTTTTTAAGTCCATGCATTTCAATGAAGTACTAAGTCTACCAGAAGAATCTCTCACACACTGTGGTTGTTACTGTGTACAAAGTTCTTCTGGTTCTGCTTCTTTCACTCAGCATCAGTTCACATAAGTCTTTCCAGGCTTTTCTGAAGTCTTCCTGTTCATCGTTTCTCCTAGCACAATAGTATTCCATTACAGTCATATACCACAACTTGTTCAGTCATTCACTAATTGATGGGCATCTCCTTGATTTCCAGTTTTTGACCACCAGAAAGAGAGCTGCTATAAATATTTTTGAACATGTGGGACCCTTTCACATTTCTATGATCTCTTTGAGATAGAGTCCCAGAAGTGATATTGCTGGGTCAAAAGATATGCACATTTTTGTACCAGTGAAAATTTTTTAAGGATGGGGAGATCTGGACATGTTTGTAGGTAGGCAGCTGAGGAAGCAATTAAGAAGAGGCAGAAAATTAAGAGTGGATGGGAATGATTAAATGGATTAAATAGACTAATTAGAGAGATGGGATTAAGGTCACAAGTAGAGGGAGGTGATCTGGAGAAAGGACAACCTTATTCTCTGAGATGAAAATAAACAAACCTCTTATGGCATCACAGAATTTAATTCTGGAAGGAACCAGTGATCATCTGGTATAGGGATCCTTATCCTTTTTATGTCCGGAACCTGTTTGTTGGACTGGTGATGCCCTGTAGGGCTGACTCTACACAAAATAATGCTTTTAAGTGCATAAAATAAGATCCCTGGGATTACAAAGGAAACCAAGTATACTGAAAAGCATTTATCAAAATGTGTTTTTGAAAAGCTCACAGACCCCAGTTTAAGAACCACTGATCTAACAGCATGTCATTCTTTAACACATAGGAAATTGAGACCCAGAGAAGTGGGCACTTGGCTAGTCACACAGGTGGTAAACTGTAGAGCCAGTTCTTCAGCTCTATATTTGAGGCTCTTTATATCTGATGCCTGCTTTCTCATATACCGACCAATCAGAAGACCTGGCCCCCTTTACACACATTGCACAAACCTCTCCATCCACCCAGAAATCCCCTCATATACAAATCAATCAATCAATATTTATTAAACACTTACCAGGAACAGCATTTAGTGCTAGAGATCCAAAAAGAGACAAAAAGACAGTCCCTCTCAACAAATATTATAGATCACAAAAAATACCTTTGCCAAGAGCCATGTAATACATGATACCAAAGAGCTGCATGGGATAGTAAATGGATGGCCTGCAGTGTCAGGAAGGCTTGGGTTCAAATTCTACCTCTCACAATAAAATTCCCTACAGCTCCCAATCAATAGTTGTAGACAAATCACTTAACTTTTGATTGTGATAGACAGAAACAAAGAAAAAGAATTTAAATGTTTACAGTGTGTCAGACACTGTGCTAAGCAATTCTCACCTAGTAACTCTTTAATAGTGTAAATTTCAAGAGCTATTGATCTGCACTAGAGGGAGGGACTTTCCATTCTAGGATTTCTCTATGTAAGTGTAATGACAGGTCTGGGCTTTAAAAAAAAAGAAACTACACAAAATATTACATAGCTATATTAGAGAGTTACAGGGAGGTACAAGTTTTAGTGGGGTGAGAAGTAGAACACTATTATTACCAGGGGGCATCCTGGAAGGCTTCTTGGAGGAGGTGGTATTTGATTTGAGCTTTAAAAGATGGGGAGGGAGAACATTATAGAAACAGGGAACCGCATGAGCAAAAAGGCATGGAGGCAAGAAAGTTCAGGGTGTGCTCTGCAGTATAAGGTAAATTGTCCAGTTTAGCCAAAGTACATGAAAAAAAGTATTATGAAGCTAGAAAAGATAGGGTGGCACCAGGTTAGGGAGGGTTTTGAATATTAGATAAAATATTAGTATTACAGTAGTTCAAGCAGATAGTAATAAGGGCCTGATTTAATTTAATTTAAAATCAAGTGAGTAAGGAGGAGGATTTTATTTTCTTGACATTGCCTTTTGGACCTCCTTTAAGCCCCAAGCAATATGGGAAATATTCTAGGACCATTCTTGGATTTGTCCTTCATTGCCAAAGAAGACCATGACATCAGAGAAATGATGACACAACTTGCACTTGATTTTGTTTTGAGTGAGGGAGGGCTGTGCAGGTCACCAGCCTCACTTCTCCTCCAGAGCGATCTGAATCCAATGACCAGATATTCATCAGGATGACTGGAGATGGCCCAGGAAGCACTGGGAGACCTTGGGCCCTTTAGGCCAAGGTCTTTGCAGGTACTCACTCAGGGTGAGGCAAGGCCCATTCACTGAATAGGCCTGTTTAAGAAGTAGCCAGGGCTACATGGCCCCTTTCATAAGACCAAGAAAAAGAAAGACATCAGGCTGGGTGGGAAGCAGCAACAGTTATTATTGATAATCACTCTAAAGTTAGGAGGGTCAAGAGGAGCCCTTAGGCAGGGGCCCACTGGTGTCCCAGTTTCAGAGTGCAGTAGGTTTAAGGTTTTGGGAGAGGACAGGGGACCATTCTACCATAAATGGGACTGCCCCAGGGTCATACTAATTCCTCTGTGACAGATGACAAGATAAAAATGGCTGCAATTTATTATCTGCTCTAGATTGGGGCTGGAGGGAGTCATAAAACTGTTCTGAGCTCACTACAAATCTGTTACCTAATGTCAACTGGGCCTTCACAGCTGCAAAGCAGTCTTTCCATTCTTACCTGATCAGTTCTCTATTCCAATTACAACAGTAAATTTTTCTATTACTGTTGATGGTACCACTATCTGTCAGGTTATGTGGGCTTGACATCTCAGTGTCTTGACTTCTCTTGCTCCCTCCATATATCGGATCAAGTTGCAAATCTTGTAATTTGCTTCTCTATATCTCTTGTATACATTCTCTTCTTTTCATTCAAATAGCCACCTCTTTAACTCAGGCTATTTAATTATTTAGTTATTGGACTATTTAGTTATTGAATTGGTCTCTCTGCCTCAAGTCTTTTCCCAGTCCAATCTATCTTACGTTTAGCTACCAAAGTGATTTGCTTAAACTTTAAGTCCCTTCTTTCCCTTCAACAAACTCCAGTGGATCCCTGTTGTCGCTAGGATTAAATATTTCTCCATTTACTTTAACGAATGGTTTCAGGTATAGAAGGTGTGTTTTGGACTGGTGGAGAACTCCTGTTTTCTTGGTGTTAATTTCCAGAACAAAATTAGCACAAGTGGCAAAGAATTGTTGCATCTCAGACTCAAGGCTGCATTGAATACACAATCATCTGTGAACAAAAAGTCATATACCAGCTCTCCTTCTACTTTAGTCTCGGTTTGTAGCCTTTTCAAGTTAAATAATTTAATCACTGTGGTAGCTGACTTTGATGCTGTTTTTGTCCTCATTGAAGGAGTCTGACAGCATTGCTGAAAACATCATGCTAAAAAGCATGGGAGCAAACACATAGCCTTGCTTCATCCCATTGGGATAGATAGAGAGCAGCTTTCCAGGGATGCACATGTGGACAATGAGGTTGATGCACACATTGCCAGAACTAGCTCAGTGTTTGTGAGGCTCTGAAAGGAAGTGTGGGAAAGAAGAGGTATTGGGCTGCCTATCAAACTGAAGATCTACAAAGCCACTGTGCTCACCTTATTGTTGTATACCTATGACATCTTGAGGGTCTATCAGTACTATGTCAGGAAACCAAATCATTTCCATTTGAATTATCTTAGGAAAATTCTTAAGATCACCTGGCAAGATAAAGTATCAGACACTGAGGTCTTTTCTCTAGCTGAACTGCAAGCATGCAAACTGTATTGCAGAGAGCACAATTCTGAGGGGCAGGTCACATTGTCCAAATGTCAAATGTACCTTTGCCTAAAAGACTATTCTATAGAGAACTCACACAAGTCAAGCACTCACAGGATTGTCAGAAGAAATGATACAAGACACTTTCTAGGTCCTCTGAAGAACTTTGGAATGGATTGTGAGACATGGGACACACTGGCACAGGACCATCCAGCATGGCATGCCCCCCTTCAAGAAAGGGTGGTAATTCAAAAGAAGTATGGAATTTACAAATTTGGAGACATCTCACTCCCAAAAGAAGATATAGGCTACTTGTGTCAGACTTGTGGTAGAGTCTTCTGCGCTTGTAGTGATCTGATCAGTCACAGTTGGACATGCTATACAGTGACTCCAAGATAGTGATGTCATATGGGTCCTCTTCAAGTAGGAAGGATAACAACCAGGATTAAATATAAATACCTTTGTATGACACTAAAAATTTGTGACAGCCTGGCCTCTTTCTACCTTTTTAGCCTTCTTATACAATATTCCCCTTCATACTCTCTGCAATCCAGCAATACTGGCCTACTCACTGTTTCTAATACATCACACTCTATCTCCAGTTTCTGGCCTTGCACTGCCTGACCCTATGGTGAACGCTCCTATTCCTCACTTCTGCATCTTAGAAACCCTGGCTTCCAATTTGGAACGATGCCCAAAGGGTTATAAAGCCGTGCATACCCTTTGATCCGGCAATACCACTACTAAGTCTGTATCCCAAAGAAATTAAAAAAAAAAAAAGGAGGAGAGACTTATTTGTACAAAAATATTTATAGCAGCTCTTTTTGTGATGGTGGGGATACTCATCAGCTGAGGAATAACTAAATAAGTTGTGATATATGATTGTAATGGAATGTTATCGTTCTTTCATAAATGACAAGCAGGATGACTTCAGAAAAACCTGAAAAGACTTACATGAACTGATACAAAGTGAAATGAACTGAACCAGAACATTGTACATTATAACATTACAAAATTAACTTTGCAACAGTAACAGCAATATTATCTGATGAACAACTGTGAATGACTTAGCTATTCTTAGCAATACAGTGATTCAAAAGGATCCCAAAGGACACATGATGAAAAATGTTATCCATCTCCAGAGAAAGAACTGATGGCATCTGAATACAGACTAAAGCATACTATTTTCTCCTTCCTTCCTTCCTTCTTCCCTCCCTCCCTTCTTTATTTCTCTTTCTTTTTCTTCCTTCCTTTCTTCCTTTCTTTTGGTATTCAAGTTTTCTTCCACAAAATAACTAATATGGAAATAAGTTTTATATGTTTGCGTTTATGTAACTTATATCAGATTGCTTAATGTCTCAGGGAGGGTGGAGGGAGAAATAAAATTTGGAACTCAAAACTTAAAAAAAACCCTGAATATTAAAATTGTTTTTACATGTAATTGGGAAAATAATATTGTTTTATAAAAATAATCCCTGACTTCCTTCAGAACTCAGCTCAAATGCCATATTCTATAGAGGAACTTTCCTTGACATCCCCTCCTTCATTTTACAGTTGAGGAAATTGACAAATGGAGGTTAAATGACTTGCCCAGGGTCACACAGTAAGTGTTTGAGGCTGGATTTGAACTGAGGTCTTCCTCCCTTTCGGCCCAGTCCTCTGTATACTGTGACACCAGCTGCTTCCTACAATTATGGCAAGGAGTTTGAAAAAAAAATTGATGCCTCATGCCTTCATATGGGACAAGAAAATGAAAAGTCGTTGTCACTCTTAGTGGAAAAGTTCAAGCTTTCTCAGGCTTTGATTGCTCTCTATGGGCCATAAGCATTATCTCATATCATATGTATAGTCCATGTGGAAAGAATAGTGAGAGGTGGCTCAGATTCTGCATGCTGAATTACTCCAAAGTCCTTGATTGTATTTTAACTGATGTGTAGTTGTCTCCTCAAATGTCTAAAGGAGACTAAGCAATTCAGATCTCAGCACCCTTGTCACTCAAGGGTGGTGTTTGGGGAAAGAGAGAAGGGAATTGAAGAACTGGGGTGGAGGTGAAATCAATAGGACTTGTTAACTAATTGGATATGAGAAGAGAGGGAAGAATCAACCAAGTTGTTAAATAGGGGATACTAGGTGAATAGTGGTGACAGAAATGTCAGAAGAAGGAGTAAATGTAGGGGAAAAAATAGATAAAACAAAAAACTTCATCTTGGACTGAGATGCCAATGGAACAACCAGGTGGAGGTCCAACCTGGAGCTCAGGAAAGAAAATAAGTAAATATAAAGATTTGGTAATTGAAGCTTTGGAAAGGAAGATTGAAAAGCAGTAAGGACAAGTCTGAGTGAACATCCACAATGAGGGGGTTGAGAAGAGAGTAAAGAACCCTGGAAGGAGCAGTTATAAACACTGAAGGAAAACCATAATATTGTGGTGAATTGAAAGTCTAGGGAGGAGAGGATATTCAGAGTGAGCTACAGAGAAATCAAGGAAAATGAAGCTGAAAAAGGATATTAGATTTAGTGATTGAGAGTTTATTGGTGACCTAAAAGTCACCCAGTGAAAGCAGTTCTTAGAGTTCAATAGAGAGGTGGAAGTGGGAGTCAGATAGTAAAAGAAGAGTGGTCACTGGGAAGGGGAGTTATCAGGTACAAAAATCTGAATTTGGTCTTGGAGGAAGAAAACTACAATAAAATCAAATTTTAATATATGTATATATAAATATAACACACACACACAGTGCCCACCATGATTTATGTTATGTATTGGGAATATAGAAATTTTAAAAAATCATGAAATTATCCCTCCCCTCATGGAGCTTACATTCTGTGGGTGAGTGGATGGAGAATATACTATGTACATAGATAACAGCAACAGTGTAGATAGGTGGAACCTCCCTTTCGCATTTTTTTCTGATTTTGTCCAGAATTTTGAGCTCCACTGGACTGGGGTGAGGGATGCGGGGTGGGGTGGGGTGGGGTGAGGGGAAGATCTGAGAAGTTCTCAGAACTAAAACTAAGGCAGGAGGTACAAAATGCCATGCTGAATAGGGTGCTTTATTTTCAAAATGATTTTTGTTTTTAACTTAAACACGAAAAAAGAAATATTTTCATATGTATAGCAGAACTCCAAAAGTGGATTCTATATGACACTGAGTCTCCATTTCACTCCATTTGCTTTAAAAAAAAATATTTTTTTTTAGCAAATTCCATACTTTGCTTTCAAAACTATCCTGCTTTGTTTTCGTTGAAAAAAATGTTTCAATTTCTCTCTTTTTCTTATGGGGCATCTTTATTGATAACCCCACCTCTCTCACACTCCCTCTCCACTTTTCACTCCTATTAGAAAAACTCTAGATAAAAGAAAAAGAAACCTGTTTTAACAAATGTTCTTGGTCAGGCAAAGCAAATCCACACAGTGGCGATGTCCAAAAATGTATGTCTTGGTACTTTCAGTCCATCACCTCTCTGTCAGCTGGCGAGTAACATGCTTCATCATAGGTCCTCTGGAGACATGATTAGTTATTGCTCCGATCATAGTCCTTTTTTAACATTTATTTTTTATTATGCTACTGAAAAAGTTTTAAGTAAAAATATCTTACAGCATTTTCTCTTTGTGCTACACAGAGTTCATAGTAGTGAGAGATTAGAAATTGAGGTCTCTCATCTTAAACATCATAGCTTTTGATGTAAGGACAATGAATGGGAATATGTGGCAAAATTCAACAAATATTTCTAATATTGAAAATTATATATAGTATTATTTTAGTCCTCATCTGCATCCATTAATACAGATAATAATATATAATTATATATTTGCATGTATAATTTACATATATTTACATATATAATTTCCATATATAATATATAATAGTATATGTACATGTATATAATAATAGTTACTATAAGCTTGGTTATAATTTAATGTATAAGCTTGATATGACTGAGGGCCTCTTATTTTGCATAGTTTTAGAGCAGTTTTTCAAGGTTTTTTTCCTTCATAATGTCATCCTCATATAAAACTGTTCTGTTTTGCTCAGTTCACTCTTCCTCCATTTATACTACTCTGAAATCATATCTTTCATCATTTCTTACAGCATAATAATTTTTATTACATTCATTGATTGAGCTATTCCCTAATTAATGGGCACTTCCTTTGATTCTAGTTTTTTTCCTCCTTTCCTTTTATTCTTCCCTTCGGGATCAAGAAGTCTGTTTTTCCAGTGACTGTTCTGTCCTTGGTATTATCTTTCTCTTGATGTGCATTCCACCCCACCCTACCCCCAATTCTTACTTTTGTTATTGTTGAATTTGATGTATTTTTAAAAATTTATTTAATATTTTATTTTTTCCCAGTTACATGTAAAAACACTTTTAACATTCATTAAAAAAAACTCCGAGATCCAAATTCTCTCCCTTCCTCCCTTCCCACCCCAACCCCCATTGAAGTGGTAAGTCCCTGTTAGCGGTGGTGGGTGCTAACTGTTTATAAATTTTATCTGTTTCAAAACAGGATTACATTGAATAGAACAATTTGTGTTCTTCTAAATAATTCTTCTAAATAATTTTGATTTGCCTTAGGATTTTGAACTGATGAGATTTAATCTTCAGCCATATATAAATAAACAGAAACAATATAAATAGCCCAAATTTTAAAAAATCAAATAACAAGTGAACTCCAGTGATTATTTTGCATGCACACATGCTTACATGTATACAAACACATACACACGTTCATAAGCTTGACTTTTAAGATAAAAGAGTGTTAAGTATTTGAGGTATTTTAATGGAAGCATAGCTCTCCTTGAACATCTTTTGATGTTTGAACAAAACAAATTCTAATAACCTCACCTCATTTCATCACAGGGATATCCACTTGTTGAGGTGCAAGATGTGTGTCATAGTTTCATCATCTACAAAGAATTCAGACTTAGACTGTCTCTAAATCTAAATCAAGCAAGGACATTTACTCAGGGTGATGTACCTCGCAGGTTCTTCTTAAGAGAGACAACAGCCCAATTTCCAATTCTTTACCACCACAAGGAGAGCTGCTATAAAAATTTTTGAACATATAGGTCCTTTTCCTTTTTCTGTGCTCTCTTTGGGGTATAGACCTAGTAATGGCAATACTGTGTCAAAAGGGCATGCACAGTTTTATAATCCTTTGGGCATATTTCAATTGTTCTCCTGAATGACTGGATTAGGTTATAACTAACACAGTTTATTAGTATATCTATTTTCCCTCAATGCCTCCAGCATTTGTCATTTTGAAGTGGTACCTCAGAGTTGTTTTAATACTTACAAGTAGTGATTTAGAGCATTTTTTTTTTCATATGACCATAAATAGCTTTGATTTCTTCTTCTGGAAACTGCCTGTTCATATCCTCTGACCACTTATCAACTGGGTCATGGCACTTATTTTTATAAATTTGACTCAGTTCCCTAGATATTTGAGAAATGAAGCCTTTATCAGAGAAACTTATTGAAAAAAAATTGGATATTACTTCACTGTCTATGGTAGCTTGTAGCAAAACAGTTTCGCTGATTATATCTTTTAATTAGGTATATTTTTGGTTTTGCTTTGTCTGAGATCATGATTACTACCCATTTCATTTCAACTGAAGCATAATAGCTCTTTATTTGGATTATGTCTCTTTCTGTTTCTAGTGTGTCCCTTGTAAACACCATAATATTGGATTCTGATTTTTAATCTGTTCTGCTAGCTACTTCAGTTTTATGTGTGAGCTCATCATATTTGCATTCACAGTAAAGATTACTGAGTATTTCTCTCCATCTTATTTCCTTATGCTTATTCTTCTCTCTTTTTATACTATCCCTCCTCAAGAGTTTGTTTTACTTTTCATTATTGACTCCCTTAATAGCCCTCTCTTTTATCACCCCTCCATCTTATCCTTTTCCACTCCTGATTGGTTGGTTGTTGTCCTTCCTTCTCAAAGAGGATCAAAATGACATCACCATGTTGGAATCAAGGTAGAGCATGTCCTACTGTGGTTGATCAGTGGAATATGATCTCAGAAGACTACTGCCGTCTGGCACAAAACAGTCCACATGAACTTTTGAAGTGGAGATGACTTTAAATTTGTGCTTGTCATGTTTCTTTTTAGCTACTGCAATTCTGTTTCACTCATAGAGAACAGTGCCTTCTTTGATATGGACATTCCATGCTGGGCAGTCCTATGCTAGTGTCTCCCATGACACACAATCAATTCCAAAGTTCTTCAGAGAGATCTTGAGAATGTCCTTGAATCTCCTTAGACTTTCATGTGAACACTTGCCTTGTGTGTTCTTCATAAAAAAGTATTTTTGGCAAGTGTACATTTGGTATTTGAATAATGTGGCCAGCCCACTAGTGTTATGTGCTCTCTGAAGTAGAGTTTGAATGCTTGGCAGTTCAGATACATAAAGGACCTCAGTCCTTATCCTGCGAGGTGATCTTCAGAATCTTCCTAAGACAATTCAAATGGGAGTGATTCAGTTTCCTGGCATAGCACTGGTTCATTGTCCAGGTTTCACAGACAAACAACAATGAGGTCAGTACAATGGCTCTGTAGGCCATCAGTTTGGTAGTCAGACTAATACCTCTTCTTTCCCACACTTTTCCTTTGCAGCCTTCCAAACACAAGCTAGCTCTGGTCATGTGTGCATCAACCTCATCATCTATGTGTACAACCCTGCCAAGGTAAGTGAATTTATCCACAGCATTCAATATTTCTCAATTTGCTATAACTAATGCTTCTGTGGTTGGATGATGTGGTGCTGTCTGGTGGCAAAAATGTTTTCTTGGTGTCCTTGGTAGGACAAAATGAGCACAAGCAGCAGAGAATTGATCCATACTTTGTTGCATCTAGGCCTCAGAAGCTTATTGAGTGTTCAATTATCTGGGAACAAAAAGTCATGCACCAACTCACCCTCCACTTTAGTCTTGCTTATAGACTTTTCAAGTTAAATAATTACTATCAGTGTGGTAGTTGACCTTGATGTCGTTTTCATCCTCTTTGAAGGTATCTGAAGACATTATTGAAAACATTATGCTAAAAAGAATGGGAGCAAGCACATAACCCTGCTTCACTCAGTGCAAGAGCATCATCCATTATCCATGTGCAAGCATGCTATCATGAAAGTGATGTAGAATACTGATAAATTTCTCCAGGCAACCAAATTTTGCCATAATTTTCCACAAGCCCTCATGATGGACATTAGCAAAGGCCTTGGTCAGATCAATGAATGTTGTGTACAAACCTTTATTCTATTCCTAGTATTTCTCCTTATGCACCATTTCTCAGCCCTTCCCGAAGCTGGCTCTTGGGTAGATGACCATCTTCCAGGTGAAGAATCAACTTATTAAGAAGGGCCTGAGTAAGAATCTTGCCAGCAGTCACACACACACACACACACACACACACACACACACACACACACACCCACAGACACACACACACACACGGCTGTGTCTAATTTCTTTCCTTTTAGAAAGGGGCAATGGAGGCATTCTTGAATTCCTGGGGGAAATAACCTCCTTTTGCCATATAACACAGAAAACTTTCAACTATTTTTTTGTATGATCAGTGGGACCCCATCCCTTATAAATATCAACTGGAATAGAGTCAGCATAGGACTGCTGAATCTCACTGCTGCTTCAGTCCAGTGAGAAGATGACCCTGTGGCCTGGGCCACATGTGTACAGGGTTGTGACTATTGTTCCCAGTGTATCCACACCTGCTGCTTTGTCATTAATCTCTTGCCACAGGACTCTGAGGAAGGCAAAAATGTTAAATGGTATGGGCAATGTCTTTTGACTCATGGATGAATTGGATTTAAGTGAGGCAGAGTTGCACAAGGTCATCAACCTCATTCTCTCTTTCAGAAGCATTGGAGTCCAGAAGCAAGACAAAGTCAAGATGACTGGTGATGGCTCAGGATGCAGTGGATGATCTTAGCATCTTCAAAATCTAACCAAGCTCTAAGCACTCCACAGTGCCACTTTCAGTTGCCTTCTTGGCCCTTGGAACAAATTATCCTCTTCTCATTCAGCAGGGGAAGTCTTTATATTCTTGGGATAGACACCTCCCTAACTTACCAAAGGGTTTGAGACCCCTCAGTTACCCTCAACTTGGTTTAGCCCATCTGCCAAAATGGTTTATTGGAGTGTGGCTGCTGCACATGCTACACATGGCTTCTTGGAGCCACAGGTGAGAGTGAATCAGGTGGATACCAAAGATGGAACACAGGCCTGAAAAGTATTTAGCAGCCCTCACATCAAAGGTCCTAGTCTTCCTTGAATACACTCTTTACCCCAACTATTTCCCTATTGAGTCAGATAGATTTTTATACCTGAGTGTGATATGTAATCTTTGCTCTTTAAACTAATTCCAATGAGAGTGATATTGAGCATTGTCCCCCTCTCCATTTTCCCCTTTACTGTAAAAGTTCTTCCTGGCATTCCTCTATTATGTGACAAAATTTCTCTATTTTACCTCTCCCTTCTTCCTTGTCCCCATACACCCCTCTTTCTCATGCTTTCATTTTTGTGGGGGAGGGGGATCATCCCAATACATTCATTATCAACTCACATTCATGCTTTCCGTCTATGCAAACCTTTAATAATGCTAAAGTTCTTAAGAGTTAAATGTATCATTTTCCCATATAGAAATGTAAACAGTTTAAATATATTTAGTCCCTTGTGATTTCTCTTTCATCTTTATCTTTCTGTGCTTCTCTTGACTCTTGTATTTGAAAGTCAAATTTCCTATTCAGTTATGTTTTTTTCATCAGGAATACTTGAAAGCCTTCTGTTTCATTAAATGTCTATCAAATATCTCCCCTAAGGATTATACTGTCTTGCTGGATATAGAATTCTTGATTGTAATTTTAGTTCCTTTGTCTTCCAGAAAATTGTACTCCAAACCTTCCACTCCTTTAACTTGGTAGCTGATAAATCCTAGATCCTAGATGTCATTCCACAATATTTGATGGCTTCTTTTTAGCTGCTTAAAATATTTTCTCTTTGACCTGAAAGCTCTGGAATTTGGCTATAATTTTCTTAGAGTTTTGATTTTGGGATCTCATTCAGGTAGTGATTGGTTGATTTTTTTCATTTCTATTTTACCTTTCGAGTGTAAGATATTGGGGAAATTTTCCTTGATAATTTCTTGAACTATGATGCCAGCATCTTCTTTTGATCTTTTAAGCTTTCCAGTAGTCCAGTAATTCTCAAATTATCGCTCATCAATATATTTTCTAGATTAGTTGGCTTTTCAATGAGATATTTCACATTTTCTTCTATTTTTCATCCTTTTCATTCTTTTTATTATTTCTTGATTTCTCATAAAGTCATTAGCTTCCCCTTGCTCAAATCTAATTTTTAAAGAATGATTTTCTTCAATGAGCTTTTATATCTCTTTTTCCATTTGGCTAATTCTACTTTTTTAAGAATTTTTTTTCTTTAGTTAATTTTTGTGCCTCTTTTCCTATTTGGTCAATTCTGCTTTTTAAGTCATTAGTCTCCTCATTGGATTTTTGTTCTTTTTTACCATTTGGTCTATTTTGTTTTTTAAAGTGTTATTTCTTTTCATTATCTTTTGATCCTCTTTTGCCAAAATGTTGGCCTTTTTTTAGTGTGTGTGATTTTCTTGCTTCACTATCATTTCTCTTCGCAGTTTTTCTTCTACCTCTCTTACTTGATTTCAAAAATCCTTTTGAGCTTTTTTATGGCCTATGAACAATTCACATTTTTCTTTGAGGCTTTGGATGTATCAGCTTTGACTTTGTTGTCTCCTGAGTTTTGGTTTTGATCTTTTTTGTCACATAGAACTTTTCATAGTCAGATTTTTTTCTGTTCGCTCATTTTCCCAGCCTATTTCTTGATTTAATTCTTTAATTCTTTGTTAAAGTGAGGCTCTGCTTCCAGAGTGGAGGCTTTTGGGGTTTTCAGAGATAATTCTAAGGACTTGTACATTTTTAGTTCTTCCAAAGTGGTATGATCTAAGGAAAGGTGTGTTTACTACTCTCCTAGCCTCTGCTCTGGTCTGTAAGTGACCACAAATACTCTTTTCTGCCCTGGAATTGTGACAAAGGTCCCTGCTCCACAGTGACTGCAAGGTCTTGTTTGCTACTGCTCCTCCTCACCCTGGGATTGCCACCCAAGACTGTAACCTGGCATCAAAGTATGAATAAAGCAACAGAGTCCTGCCCCCAATGCCAGCAAGGAAAAACCAATCATCTCCTTCAGACCAGTTGTTTGACCTCCTTACTGTCTATTGCCTGAGAGTTGTGGAGGCAGCTACTGCTGATACTGATTTAGGTGCTCCCAAGGCCTATTCCTGGTTTGTTGAGGCGTGGTTGGCACTTGAACAACCTACATTAAACTGTACTCCACTCTCAGTCCAGTGTGACAGACCTTTCTTACTGACCCTCTGAATTGCCTTGGGCTGAAAAATTCCTTACCCTGCCTCTCTGTGGATTCTGCTGCTCCAGAATTTGTCCTGAGGCATTATTTAAAGTTATTCAGAGGGCTCAGGTGAGTCTCTGACTTTTCTGTGCCATCTTGGCTCCATTCCCTGTTAACTCTCTTTCATAATTTTCTGGCACCACTCTCATTTCTTTTCATTTGTTTGTTTTTTAGTCCAATTTCTTTTTTTTTTAATTAATAAATTTATTTATTTAACTTTTTACATTCA
>CM053773.1:179419336-179495799 GCA_028658325.1 Potorous gilbertii
TTCCCTTTGGGAAGGCAGGCAATTCAATATTGGCCATATCTGTGTAGTTTTTTTATTAAATATCTCCTATATATATATATGTAATGTTTAACATTATATTTTTTAAAGACTTGAGTTCCACTATGCCCAAGGGTCTATAAAACTGTGGACATCCTTTAATTTTGCAATACCACTTGTAGGTATATATCTTAAAGAGATTTTTATAAAAAGGAAAAGGACCTACTTGTATAAAAATTCTTTTAGCAGTTCTGTTCATGGTGAAAAAGAATGGAAAATTGAGGGGATGCCCATCAATTGAGAAATGGCTAAACAAGTTGTTGTATTTGATTGTGATGGAGTATTATTGTATTCTAAGAAATGACAAGCAGGATGATTTCAGAAAAACCTGGAAAGATTTACATGAACTGCTGCTGCTGTTTGTCCTTTGTTCTTGAAGAAGACCATAACACCAGGGAGGTGATACCTAGACATGCAAGTGAATTGGATTTTAGTGAGAGAGAGCTGTGCAAAGTCACCAGCCTTACTTTCTTCTCCATAGTCATCTGAGTCCAGTGGTCAGATATGGATCTGGACAACTGGAGATGATCCACGACTTTGGCCTTTTCAAGCTAAGGTGTTTAACAGGTCTCAGTTTGCCTGAGGCAGTGCCCATTCAGTGATTAAGGTTTAATAAAAAATGAGGCAAAGAATGGTCTCTTTAAGAAAAATAGATCTGGGAGGGGAAAACCTCCCTTCTACTCTCATTCAGTTTCTCCAGAAATCTATCATATCTAACTTTTCTAAGACTATTCATCTCCTTGACTTCTTTATTAAATTTATGGTTAGATTTATCTAATGCTGAGAGAAGAAAGTTGAGGTCCCCCACTAGTATATGCTCTGCCATTGGTGCATGTATGTTTAATATTGATATTACTTCATAGTCTATGATTCTTTTTAACAAGATGTAGTTTGCCTGATTATTACTTGGGTCTATCTTTGCTTTTCTTTGTCTGAGATCATGATTGCTACCCCTACCTGTTTTATATAAGCTGAAGCATTATAGATTCTGCTCCAGCCCCTCATTTTAACTCTGTGTGTCTCTGTTTCAAGTGTGTTTCTTGTAAATAACATGTTATTGGATCCTGGTTTTTAATTTTCTAATTCATTCTGCTATCTACTTTCATTTTATGAGTGAGTTTATACAATTTACATTCACAGTTATGATTACTAATTGTGCATTTGCCTCACCTTTTTTATCTTGGAGGAAACTGAGGTTGACTTGCCCAGGGTCACACAGCATGTAAATGTCTAAAGCCAGCTTTGAATTCAGGTTCTCCTGATTCCAGGGCCAGTGCTTTGTTCACTGTGTCACCTAGCTGCCCCTCCATCTTATTTTCTTATATTTCTCTCTCTCTTTCTCTCCTCTCTTTCTCTCTTTCCATTCTGTCCCTCCTCTAAATTCTGTTTGCTTCTAACTACGGCCTTCTTTTATCTGCCCTCCCTTTTTCTTATCCCTTGACCTCTACTTTCCTCTTGGATAAGATAAATTTTTATTTCCAAATGATTATGCATATGTATTTTACCTCTTTGGACCAATTTAGATATAAATGAGATTCAAGTATTGCCTTGCCCTCTTCCATTTTCCCTTCTACTGTAAAAGCTCTTCTTTGCACACCTCTTTTTTTGTGAGATAATTTCCCCCATTTGTCATCTTCCTTTCCTTTCTCCTAGGGAATCCCTCTTTTTCACCTATCCATTTTAAAAAAATCATCCCATCACAATCAACTCAGTTCTATACCTCTTTCTTTGTAGAATCCTTCTAACTGCACTAATCATAAACCTCTTAGAAGAGACAGTTATCATCTTCACATATAGAAAGGCATAACCTTATTGAGTCCCTTATGATTTCTCTTTGCTGTTTACTTTTTATGCTTCTCTTAAATTTTGCATTTGAAAGTCATATTTCCTATTCAACTCTTGTCTTTTCATCAGGAATGCCTGAATGTTTTCTATTTCATTTAATATATATTCTCTGCCCTCCCTTCCCTCCCCCTACCCTGCCCAAAGGATTATACTCAGTGTTACTGGGTAGATTATCCTTGATTGTAATCCCAGTTCTTTTGCCTTCAAGGACATCATATTTCAAGCCTTTTGCTCCTTTAATATGATAGCTGCTAAACCTTGTGTGATCCTGTGCTATCTGGAATTTGACTATAATATTCCTTGGAGTTTTCATTTTGGAATTCCCTTTAGGTAGTGATCAGTGGATTCTTCCAGTTTCCATTTTACCTTTTGATTCTAGGATATTTTCCTTGGTAATTTTTTGAAATATGATGTCTAGTTTCTTTGATCATTGCTTTCAGGTAATCCAATAATTATCAGATAATATATCCTTGACCTATTTCCCAGATCATTTTTTTTCTAGGAGATATTTCACATATTCTATTTTTTACATTCTTTTGACTTTGTTTTATTGGTTCTTGATGTCTTATGGAGTCATTAACTTCCTTTGCCCAATTCTAATGTTTAAGAAATTATTTTCTTCAGTGCACTTTTGTACTTCTTTTTCCATTTGACCAATTCTACTTTTTAAAATGTTATTTTTTTTTTTAGAATATTTTTGCTCCTCTTTTACCAAACTGGTAGTTGATTTTTCATAATTTTCTTCTTTTGCTCTCATTTCTTTATCTAACATTTCCACTACTCCTTTCATTTGATTTTGAAAATAATTTTTTAACCTTTTCCAGAAATTCTTGTTGGGCTTATTTCCTACTCATTTTTTTTTTTGAGACTTTGCTTGTAGTTGTTTTGATTTCTTCTTCTGAGTTTGTGTCTTGAACTTCCCTGTCAGAACAGTAGCTTTTTATGGTCAGATTCTTTGTTGCTGTTTATTCATTTTCCATGCTATTTCTTGATTTGGAACTCCACGTTAATGTTGGGTACTGTCTCAAGTTTCAGGCTTTTTCACAGTGCTCTTTTCAGAAACAGTTCTGATGTCTGAGAATTTTTTAGTCCTTCTAGAATGATGTGATCTGGGAAGAGCTGTGGTCACTGTTTTCTTGTTCCACACTCTTGTTTTCACCCAGGAAGGGTCCCTGATCCCTTGGCATTGCAATTGATAATGATTCTCAGCGTTCCTCTTCCTTTGGATCCAGAAATAATACTTTTCTTCAGAGTCTCTGATCTCTTAGGGCCAGAAGTAATACTGCTTCTCAGTGCTTTCACTCTTTCTTGACTGAAAGTGCTCCTCTCTGCCCTTAAACTCTGACTTAGAAGTAGGTATAGGCAAAGGAGTCGTCAAATATTGCCCAAACCTGTATCTAGTACTAGCACAAATTTCCCTGTAATCTCTTTCTGATTAATTACTAGGTCTTCTTACAATCCTTGGCTGGAGAGCTCCTATAGCTGCTGCTGCTCCTGTCACTACCCCCTAGTCCAGGATTAGGGAATCTGAGTCCTATTCCCATCACTAGTGTTCCATCCACATGGGTTCCAGCCAGCTTCCACCTGTATTTTACAAATCTTTCTGATTTCCTATGTTGTCTTGGCCTGGAGGAATGTCTCACTTTTGTTGGCCCTGCCACTCCAGAATTCAATTTGAGGCATTATTTAATATTATTTCAAGGGGAATTTTGGAAGAGTTCAGTTAAATACTATCTCTACTCCACCATCTTGGCTCTGCCCCTGCAAGTATCTCATTTCTTTTCCCAATTTTTCCTCTACCACTCTCAGCTCTTTAATTCTTCCAGAAATTCTTATTGAGCTTGGGTCCAACTAACAGTTTTCTTTGAGGCTTTAGTTGTAGCTGTTTTCATGTTGTTGTCTTCTGAGTTTGTATCTTGGTCTTCCCTCCCACCATAGTTTTTTATCATCATCTTTTTTGCTATTTTCCCATTTTTCCAACCTATTTCCTGACTTTCAACATTATGTAAAAGTTAGACTCTGCTCACCTGGAGTGGGGAGGTTCTGTGTCAAGCTTTAGGCTTTTTCATGCTGCTGTTTTCAGAACTGGTTTTGAGGGTCTGAAAGTTTTTGGCATTTCCAAGCTGGTGTGATGTGTTAAGAAGTGTAGTCATGGCTTTCCTAGTCTGTACTTTGATCATTACACAGGAAGGGTCCCTGCTGCTTTTTAGTGGCAAGTGCTAGTGATCTTCTTGGTTCTAGAACTGTAACCAGGTCTCCCTGTTCCCCTGTGGCCACAATTGCTAGTGGTCTTCTCTACCTTGGAACTGCAACCAGGTCCATTGCTCCATTGTGACTGATCAGAAGCACTCCTCTCCGCCCTGGAACTATGATCCAGAATTGCTTATTGGCAATAAGGTTGCCAATTAGCAACTCTTGTACCCAATGCCAGCACAAGGACTTTTGTAATCTCTTTCTGATTGGTCCTCTGACTCCCTTACCATCTCCAAGTTGAAAGTTCCTGAAGCAGCTGCTGCTTCTACTACCTCCAAAGCCTACTGCTGGTGCTGCAGTTCTTTTCATGGGCTCTGGATAGACTTTCCCTCCAGTGTCACAGTCCTCTCCTATCAACATGTATTACTCTAAAAAAAATCTCACCTCAACCTTTTGTTGCTTCTGCCACTCCAAATTTTTATTTGTTATCTTAAAGTTGTTTGGAGTGGAATGTTGAGAGTTCAGGTGGGTTGCTGCTAGAGGCAGCACCTTCTTGGTTCTGTCCCACTCCATACTTTATCACTTGTGATTTTTTTAAAATAGTGGAGTGATCTGGTTAGAGATATTTTAAGAATATCAGTTTGCATACCATATGAAGGATGGATTGAGAAGCATGACGATGGAGCCTACGAAGATTAGAAAGATCATGAGAGGTCAATTATGAAGAGATTGCATAGTGCCAGTGAGAGATGAAGTCCTAAACTAGGATACTGGTCAGGTAATTAGAAGGAGGTAACTTTGCAAATACTAGTAGGGTAAAGGGTTTGAGGGAAGAGGAAAGGATGAATCCGGAGTTGGGAAGCTGACACACTGAAAGAGCATTGTAATGTCCTCAACAGAAATAGGGGTTTCTGGAGAAAGGGTGGGTTTAGTTTAAATTATATACTGGACATGCTGAATTTTCAGGGATTTCAGTAGACAGAGATTTGGTGGGGGTGGGTCTGTTATAATAGGTGAGGACAATGGAAAGTAGAAAGGTTATTTTGCTGGAAAATTTTGAAAAATGGAAGAGAGCTGAGAGAAATTCTAATGTCTGGCATACAAGCTTCAGTCTTGCACCTGAATTAGCTTTTCCCACCTCAGTGCAATCTTGAATCCTTGGTTGAGTTCTCTCCTGCATTCCACCTTTGAGCTCCTCCCCTCGCAAATAGCCCTGCCTGTCTTCAGAGACTCCTCCCCCTCCGGACGCGGGAGGGCGCTGATGAATCGGAGCTGAGTCTATAGCTTCTTTTAGCCCTCTTTTCCTGGCCGATACCCCGGCTTCCAGGCGCTGCTATGGTAACGGAGGGGCGGGGCCTGCTCAGGAGGAGGAGGGGCTGAGCTGTCTCCGCCCCCGCCCCCGTCGTCCTTTGGACAGGGCCAAGGCCTCCAGATGCTCCTAGCTGGGCCGGATTCCCGTGCTCCTGCCTCTCTTCCGGCGGCCCGAGCTCCTCCCTGTGCTCAGCCCCCATCTCCTATTCCTCCAGGCTCTGCCCCAAGGCAGCTACACCACCCGGACAGCCCGCCTGGACCGCCTACCCCAGCATTTGGACAGCGCCCATCCTTTGCCTCCTAGGCAGCTCGGTTCAGCCTGGGCCTGGCTTTTCCCACCACCCGCCCCCGGGCCCTCGCGGTGACCCTTGCAAAGGCCACCCCCCTCCCCACCCCCGGTCCTCTTGGCTCCCTTCCTCTCTCCCCACAGCTCGAGCTGACATCGTGTCCAGCACCCTCCAAGTCCCACTACCTGCCCATCCATCTTTCTCCCTTGAGCTTCAGCAAAGGTAATTCTGGGCTCTTGCTCCATCTTTTCGAAACTCAGGTCCTACCCACCTGCTCCCTATGTACCAAAACTAAGCTTTTTGCTTGCCATCAACCATCCCCACCCTGCTTTCTGGTTCCTTCGGGCAACTATGCTCTGCACCCTCCTAGTTTTACCTATTCTTTATTAGTGTAAAACCCAGTTTCTGCCCAGCTGTGGCTTCCCTCAATTTAGGTCATGCTCACTCTTTTTTTTACTATATACTTTGATCAGATAACAGACTCTCCCCCAGACTGCTGTGGTACCAGGAAAGTCCTCAGTCTTAAGAGGGATAAGGTAGCTGCTGAGGAACTTGTTTCCTTCCTTTCCTTTGAAGGTTGGGCAGAAGGCCCCTTCTTCCCCTTCCCTTTATCTGACTCCATGGCAGACAAGTCTGAAGAATGGAGCACCCAACTCTCCTACTTTGTTCTAGGAGTAATCTCTCTACATTCTGCTGTGCACACTGCCAGGGTGAGTGGCTCAGTATCTGGGGGGTGGAGTTTGAGAAGTTATATTCTCTTACATCATCAGAGGTCACAGAATACCTCAATGGAAGTCTTTGGATACTATAGGCTGGGTGGTGGGAGGCCAAACACAGTTTCTGTTGACCTTCCTGGCTACAGAGATTGTTTTTGGACCACATATAGGTTAATCAGCTCATTTTAGTTTAGTTAGTTTAAGAGTGTGAAGAGGCCATGTGATGAAATGTAGATTCAAGTAGAGAAAATTATTGTAAATGTTGGTGGATGGGAATGGACAGGAAGTCAAGTATAAAGTTAGAGGATCAACTTCTAGCTCTGGGCTGCTCAGAAGGTGGTATATGGTCCTTTCTTTCCTAGTGACCTCATTTCTCATTTCCCCATATTGCCAGGTGAACCGAGGGGCTGCAGCAGGCTTCCTACTTCAAGGCCTAGCTGCAGTTGCTGCATTGGTTCCAAGTCCCCAGTCAGATACCAGTAACCAGATGGGAACCTGGGTGGCCACAGTCATCGGCCTACCTCTCTTGGCCTTTGATTTCCATTGGGTGAATGGAGACCGCTCTACAGCCAATCTTCTTCTGGGAGGTGGTATGGTCCTGGCCATGGCTGGGGACTATCTGGGCACAGAGACTCGGGCTGTGGCTGGTCAGGCTGTGGCCCTGGTGGCTGCAGTAACTATCCTTATCGTGTCTGTCTTCACTGTCAACACTTATGGAATGGGTGGTGGTCTGGCACTGGGTGCAGCCAGTCTCATGAGCCGGCTGGAGGAGGAGACTCTGTTATTCCTCCAAAAGGAAGATGCATGTAGATGGGCCCTGGCTATGGGGAGTTGGGCTTATCGTTGGGCTCTCCACACTCAGCACTTAGAATTGGACTGACTACTCACTGCCTGGGGCAGATGATTCCTATGGGTACCAACTCAATTCTGAAGATACCGGTGTGGCTAACTGGGTAGGTGCTGGATCCTGTGGGACTTGTGCTGGAGGAAAAGGCAAGGCAGGTGTGTGTGGTGGGGGCTACTTGTTATGGTTAACTTTCTTGTACTGTGCTCTCATCCACAGCTCTGGGGGTTGGTATTATCAGAAACTCTTGGCTAAGTCAGGGAAGTAAGAGAGATTTCTCTCTTCAAATGTTGTTATCACCTTCTGGCTGCCTCCTTCCTCTTGTACTTTCCTGCTCCATCCCTCACTAGCTAGGACCTTCCTATGGGGTTAGCTGCCGAGGTCTTTTCTTTGCTGAAGAAATACAACCCTTATGATTGCTGGAATGTGGCAAGGAGATTGGACAAGGAAGGAGCCTGAGGAGATGGAGTAGGTGTCCTGCTAGTGAGGGGTTCTGCCCAGAGTGGGTTTTCTAGAACCATCTCCCTCACAGTCCCTTCCTAGGACCCCAAGACCTTAGTACTTCCCTATACCAAGGGATTGGTGCCCCAGATTGGTTGGGGGTTGGAGTGAGGAGGGAATGTTGCAACCCCTGGGACCTATCTTCTCATTTTCCTCTTACCAAGGATGGAACATCGAGGGACATAAGAGTTTTATCCAAAGAGCACACTGTTTTTGGCTGAACTTGTATATGAGGCAGGAGAAAAATCTGCCTTCTGTCTTTCAGTGACATTTTAATAAATATTGTGGATTATTAGGGAAATGTGAATCTGATTGTTCCTGAAGGTAACTTCGTCTTTCTGTTCCATGTATTCAATCTCTCTATGGCCAAGGCTAACTCCAGACCTGAGCTTAGGGGCAGAATAGGTTCTAGTCTCAAACTATTCAGCAGAGTTGGCCCTAGGGTGAGGGAAAAGGAGGAACATTGGATTTAGGGTGTCCAGTCTCCTTTAATGAAGAAATCTTTCCTTAGGTGGCCTGAGGCCCCACATTTCTCAGAAGTCACCATTTAATCACTTGAAATAAATACTGTATTCCAAGTTCCCTGTATTGGGATCTGTGTTTTGACCCTCTTTCTCCCCATTCCAGCTTACGGGGCAGGATTCACGTATTCATTTATTCAATAGACCTACTAGGTACCTAGTCTGTGAAAAGGACCTCTTTTAGAAGGAGATGGGGGAGGCAGAGAGAGCGAGAGATATATTGGAGACACTGGTTCTACCTCCTTGCTCTATTCCTTCCCCCAAGTCCCCCTACCCCCAGCTTATAGTTTAGAAGTAGATAAAAGAACAATCAGTCTTAATCAAAGACACAACACCTTCCTGAGTTGGCATTCCCCTCTGAAGGTACTTTGCTCATGGACACTGGCTTGTAATTAAAGTCTAACCATGTCATTCATCTGCTTGAGTGCTCAATGGGTAACAATTGCCTATGGGATAAAACACAAACTCCTTAATCTGCCTGCAACCTACATTTCAGATCTTATTTCACACTATATCATGGATTCTACATTCCAGCCCAATTAGAACCCAATTCTCCTTTTCATTGCATTTCTATAAAGTATATCTCATGCCAGAGACATCTCCTCATATCTCCCTGTTGAGGCCTAGGTCATATACCACCTCCCCCATGAAGTCTTGCACCTCAAACTTCGTTGAACACTTTATCTGAACCTCTTTTTCCTCTTTCAAATTCTACCTTATTTTGTGTACATGCCACATTCTCCCTAGCAGATCTTAACCTTTTTGAGGGTAAGCTTTCTTTTTCATATTCATCTTTGTACTCCCAGTTCCAAGTATGAACAGGCACTTAATACATTTTTAAAAAATAAAATTAGGGGCTAGAGGAGTGGCGTAGACAGTAAATTCCATAGGAATACAGAGAAAGGAGAGATTCTTTTTGGTTGAAGTATCTAGATAAAGCTACATGGAGAAGTAGGCATTTGACCTGGGCCTTGAAGAATGGATGGGATTTCACTAGCTGGTATTTTCACTAGATGATTCCAGACAGAAGGAATGGCAATGAGAAAAGACAAGGAAACCAGGAAAGCCTAAGGATTTGAGGAGTGATTTGTAAGCTAGTTTGGCTGGAAGGTAGATTGGGATGACTGGTAACTGGGATGAGATTTTGGTGGGCTTTGAAATACCTCAGGCAGGATCTAAGTCCTGTTCAGGAGCCAGAGACCTTAATGAGGAAGTAGACCCCCTCACCACTTTCTACAGTTGGCTTCTTATCCCATCAGAGTTCACAGAGCATTTTATCTTTCACCTTCTCAATGTACTTCTGAAATACTATATATTACAATTACAAGTATGATTGTGGGGGCAATGTGAGATGGTGGATAGACAGCCAGTCTTGGGACCAGACTTGAGTCAACATCCTACTTATGACACATGGTTGCCAAGTCACTCAACCTCATAGTGTTCTAGGAATTTCACTAGGATTATAATGAAATCACAAATTCTTTCCTTATTCCCAGTTACATCTTTACCTCCTATAAAACTGAGCTTCATAAGGGGAGGGACCTTATCTATATTTTGTATCTTCTCCTCTCCCCCATCACAGTGCCCAAAATATAGGCATATATTTCATTTATTGAATTGGAAGAAAAGAAGCTACCTCGGCCTAGTCTCCATCCATCATATTTGAGATCGTTATGCCCTGGGAACCCTCATATCTTTACTGGCCAACCAACCTGGGGGAGAGGAAAAGATTTTCGATGTTCAGACGTTTTCCGTAGTGTCCATACAATCAGTGTTAGTCAAAGGCACAACCCTTTCCTGGGTTGGCACTCTCCTCTGAAGTTACTGTGCTTCTCCCCAACTCCAGGCATGGTGGTACCTAAAACTTTAAAAGGGAACTTAATTTATCTCCCTCCAAAGGGTTTAACGCAGGCCCTCAGTCTCATCTGCTAACCCCACTCTGGCGCTCTGCCGCCCCGAGAGATCAGGAAGCTGCATCTCGCAGGAGAACCCCAGCCCCGTGCTCACAAGAAAGGGCTCCGGAATGAAGTGAGCTCCTCTAAAGAGGCTTAAGGTAGGTAGGTTTGGGATGCGGGAACATAACTTGCGGAGGAAAGCGCTAAGGCCCCGCCCCCTGACTGTCATTGGGTGGATAAACGATGTCCCCGCCCCAAACACTGACAGTTCACCAATGAGAATCAGCAGGAGAGGCGGGGGCCCTAGAGAAGGCGAGGCTCAGGCTGGATAGCTTTGGGGGGACTTTAAATAAGCGCCGGAATTCTAGGCTTCTGTCTTTCTCTCCAAGCCCGGTGGGTCCTAGCGTGGCCTTTTCTTCCCCAGGTGGTCTGGGAAGGTTTTCCCTGGGGCCATAAGTTTGGGGAGAAAGGAAGGGAGGAAGAGGCATACACTCATTATCCGGTAAGGTCAAAGGCGAGCCAGCCCCCCGCCCATCCGCAAGACTTGGGGGAAACCTAAACGTGCGGACATTCTGACCTCCCTCGAGTGAGGGAGAAGCATGCTACGCTACCGGCCTGGGACATCGCCGAGGAAAGGACCCGGACTGACTGGGACCCTCACCTCCAGCGTCTGGGAAGTCGGCACAATCACTTCTTTCTTAAACAGGCCTGAGGGGCGGGGAGTAGAAAACTGTGGGAAGCCAACGACTCCTTACCCTTGGGAGTTCAGACTAGGGGAGGGACAACTTTGCAGTCCTCGGCTTTCCAGCCTTTTCTCAGTCTCTTCTAGTCTCGCCCTCTGCTCTTGGTTGGCCCCACCCCCTGGAGCCCTGCCTCTTCCTGTCCTCTGAGGCAGGGCGGGGCGGGGGCCCGGGAGAAAGGCGAGGGGAGGGCGGGGTCTATGAGGTTCCCTCCTCCTCGCGGCGATTGGCCATTACTAGAGCTCCTGCTCCAGGCCTAGATTCCCTCCCCTCTCCCCTCCCCCTCCCAAGTGGCACGCTGATTGGTCGAGGTTACGGGGATCACGTGATGGGCGTCGCCACCACCGCCTCCGCGGGGGGTGGGGGGGGCGGGCGAGGGAGCGAGCAGTGAAAACAAAGATGGCGGCGCCGCCGGGTTTGGTATCTGCATCTGGGTCTAAGGCAGCGACCGAGGCGGCGACGGCGACGGCGGCGGTAGTTTCGAGGAGACGCGCGGGCGGTCGGGCCTTCTGAAGCGGCGGCGGCGCAGCGGCGGTAGCGGCGGCGGCAGGAGCGCGCGGTGCTCCTAACCCCCTCCCCCTCGGGTGGCGGCGGCAGCAGCAGGCAGCAGCGGCGGGAGCGCGCCCGGCTCTGCCCGGCGGCCGCGGCGGGATGTCCGGGGCTGAGGAGGCCGGGGGCCCGGCGGCGGCGGCGGGGGGACCCGCGGGTTCCGGGGCCGGGCCCCCGGGCGCCTCCGCCATGGCCGTGTCGGTGTCCGTATTGGGGGAGGCGGCGGGGCCCGGACTCCCAGATGAGGCGGGCCTGCCCGCGGGCCGCCCGCTGCCTCTACCCGAGGCCGGCGGCGACCCAGATGCGCCGCCCAAGAAGCGGTTGCGGGCTGCCGAGGCGGAGGCGGCGGCGGCAGCGGCGGCCTCGGCAGCGACGGCTTCGGCGTCCGCGGGGAGCGGGAAGCTGGAGGAGCGTCTCTACTCCGTGCTCTGCTGTACAGTCTGCCTGGACCTGCCCAAGGCCTCAGTCTACCAGGTACGGCCGGGGTCCCTCGCAGGGACCTCAGCCCCCTCCCTCTCCCCCAACCCCGCTTCCCTCGGGAATCCGGCCACGCACATACCAGAACCCTGACACCGGCCCCTGCCCTCCCTTGTTGTTTCCTAGCCAATCTTAGCCTGCCTTCCAGCCCCCACTATTTTGTGGGATTCCTATATCCTCGTTCCTGCCTGGAAATACCAGTACCACCCACGTACTTGCCATCCCCACCTTCAGGCATTGTCTTTGGGAACCCCTTCGCTTCCCCTACTCCCTTTCTCTCCCAAACTAGCTTTTCTTTATCTCCTTACTTAGCCTCCCCCAGTTGGCCCCCCACCTTCGCCATCATGTCTGGCTATACCATCCTCCCCCGTACTCTCTTCCCTAGGTTCCCACCTTCCCCCGCCCCCCCCCTTTCACAAACCCCATTTCACCTTAGGCAACTTCATCTCTTTTCCTTTCCATCGCCCTCCTTTCCCCCCATCATGCCCGAGGGGAGCTCCTTCAGCCCGGATTTTTATGATTTTTCCCATTCTCTCCCCCACTTTTATATTCTTTTTTTCCATTCTGACGCCCCACCCCCTAATTCCTCCCCTTTTCTTAGTAGTTTGGTCTTCTGTTGTCTCTTTCCAGGCTTCTACCACCTAACCTACCATTTTTGACAACCTTATCTCATCATCATATCTTTAGGAATCTTATAATATCCTTATTTTGCCCATAGTTTGCCCTGCCTCCACCCTTTGAGAGGCTGATTCCCTTCCACCCTGTGAGCTGATTTCCTACAGTCCATTGACCTAGTCCTTTTTTCCCTGATTCTTAATCACTCTCTTGCCTTTCATTCACCACAACAAACATTCATTTTGATATAAAGAAAACAGGGTAAGGGAAGAATGTAAATAAAGATTGGAAGATGTAAAGTAATTTCAGCAATGTCCACTTCATCAATTTTGGTCACCTCATGCCAAAATCAGTTCATTCCCTGAGTCTAGCTTGATACCACAATTCCTACTCCAACCTCCCTGGTTTCAAGGCTTTTTCCTAACTCTCCCATTTGACTCCCTCTCCTTATTCCCCCACTGTGTAATCCAGCCTTCCTTTCCTTATTCTTCCCCATTTGTTCTTTAATATCACTCCCCTTAATCTTAATCTCTTTTCAGATGGGGGAGATGCTCCCTCCTACACACCTGGTTGATGCTCTGGGAACCCTCCCCCAATCTATTGGTGGTGGGGTGGGGCTCTGTGAATGTTTCATTCCTTGCTGGGAAAGCTGGAGAGAAAGCAGGACAGAAAAGCATCTACTAGGGTCCCTCTTCCCCTTAGGACAGGTGAGACTATACCTTTCTCCTTATCCAGTGTCGTCTGTAGGGTTGATCTCCCTGTTGTGCCAAACATCCTTATGTGACCCTGAAGGGAGAAATAATGCAGCTCATTCACCCCGATCTCCGCCCATGGGGACCGGCATATCTTTTCCCTACATGTTTTTGCCTGCCTGTTTCTTCCCCTTCTCAGTGTGGCTTCAGAATCCTTTCAATCGGAATTTGTTAAACATTCTTTTGACCCCATTTTACCTTCCAGACTTCTTAGCCCATGTCACAAAGTCAAAAGCTCCTTCATGACACCTGATTACTTGAGTTTATAAGCCTCTTTTCTCTTCTAGCCAAATCCAGCCCTATCTGAGGCCTATCCCTTTCCAAAATCTGTACCCTAATTCCTTTCTCTTCCAACTCCAAGCCTTCTGCTTCCTTTCCCCTGAATTGAGGAAGAATAACTTTTCCCCTCCCCTTTCTCCCTTCTATTGTACATTCTTCTAATTTGGTTTCATTCTCTATCTTGAGCAAAACCAAACCATCTAGATTTAAGAATGACTTTGATAAATACATCTTTTCTATACCTATTCTTTTCCCTCTCATACATAGACTAAGCTCCATGCCCTTCCACCCTTAGGGCCAATTTACCCACCCCCATTTGGGGGAGATAGTGCTGTCAAACCTTCAGCCTCTTCTGTCGATAAAAGGACTTTTGGTGAAAGGTAGGGAAATCTGAACACATCTTTTCTGGATGGAAAGATAATCATGTGTTTATGTCTATTCTTTAGTTCCTTAAGAAATAGACTGTTGATTTCGCTCTCCTGAGATCTTAGGGAATACAGCATTCATTCTCCACTCTATCCCCCTTTTCTAATTCTTTTTCCTCCATATCTGAAAAACTTTGGTTAGATCTGTAGGAATCAGGATTATAATCTGGGAACAGTGAACAGTATTTTGACTTTGAAGTCTATGAGGCTGATGAAAGTGAGATTAGCAATTGAAGGAAGCAGGGGACAAAACTCCTTTTCTCTTCTCCCCCTTCCTCCTTTGCCCTTCTACCTGACAGGAGACTGAGATAGGTGGGGTGTCTTAGCAGGTCTCCAGAGCTTGGTGGGCAGATTACTGTAGTGTGTGGGATTGTCCAGAGTCACCACATACCTAGTTAAGTCTTGCTGTTTTTCCTTTTCTGACAGTGGGGTAGAGAGCTTGTGTTCGGGGAATTGAAGTTTCATCTTGGAGACAGGAGGCTAAGGCAAGCATTTCTCCAGTCTTAGGGCTAGGAGTTTGTGGGGTTTGAGGTAATCCTTGAGTCTTTCTATGATTGTCAACATGTTACTTCTCCCATCCAGTTTTTGATATAAATAAACCTGTGTGTGATTCTTTCTGAATGTTACAGGCCTTCATTGTGCCAGCAGTGTTCCTCCTTTTCCCCACCCCCAACCTCAGAGGCCAGCATTAGAATTTGAAGCAGAACCTTATTTAAAAAATACTGTGTTTCAAGTTGTGGGGGTGATTTGGGAGGGTCATTTTGAGATGGTATGGCAGAAATAAGGAGAATTCCAAAGAAAGGCTTTGGGGATCACCTCTGTGGGACTGAGCCAGTCATCAAAATGCAAAGGTCATTGCTGCAGTGACGTTACACTTTGCTGAGCTGGCCCTAAAAATATCCACCTGGTGTTTTAAGAGGATCCTTCTGTGATTGCCCTGTTTGGGGTGAGAGCAAGTCTGGGCAACTTCCTTTTTCCCCAGGAGGAAAGGCCTTGCTAGCTTTTCACAGCAGCCTTCGTGGGGAAAAGCATAATTTATGTTGACAAGTTGTCCAGATGTAGACAAGTTGTGACTGCTCTTAAAATGGCTACTGATTCTGAAAATAATTTCTGTCAGCCTTCTCTTACTGATACTTCCTTCTCCATGAAGTCCACTCTCAGCCCATAAAGTGGGACTGGAGCTGTAAGTAGTTCTGGAAAAGACATTGTATAGAATTTCCAGGGAGACTGTCAAGTTTGTACAAGACCTAAACATGGCCTGTAACTCACCAAGTATAAGTCTGTTCACTTACAACATGCTCTGATGCTTCCAGACTGAGGTTCTCTAGCTTAGACTTGGCAACATTGACCTTAAGGAGGTAAAATGGGAAGAAGAGTCCTGTAGCAATCATGCAGCCAGCTTGTTGCTTTTAAGGCTAAGGGGTGCATCCTTAGAGCAACAAGGCAAAAGTCTCTCCTTATTGACCTCAGGCTGGGTCCTTGACAAGGAGGCAGATTGAGCAGGTGGTTGGGCTCTCTTGGTCAGACTGGTTAAAACCAGTCTGGCTTGTTTTCTGTAGTTGTGGTATTCCCACTTATTAGTAAACACTTAACTGGCGAGTCTAGTTAGGAAAATAAAAAAATCTAGACTATGCATGCCTAAATCCAATAATGTTCTTCTCTAGAGACATATGACAGAGTTGAGGTACTGCCATTTGCTTTTTTTTGTGCCTCCATAAACATTGGTATCATTTTACCCATGATGTATGATGTCCCCTGCCTTGTAAATTTCCAAAGCTATGCATATTCTTGTTGTAAGGTGAATTTTTGTTGTTAAGGTTTCTTAAGATGAATTTATGAGGATGATCTTTATCATTTCTTCTGTTTCTTAGTGTTGAGGACCCTTTAATAGCATGAAGTGAACTATCCAAAGCTATCCTTTCTGTATTTGTGCCACTTAGAGGTTTAGGATTGACTAGAAGCCCATTATTGAATGTGCCAAATTTTGGAAAACTCATTTACTCATAAGAAAGATTGCCTTCAGAAGTCACTTAGAGATTTGGGAATGAGCAAGAAATGAGACTTCTGTTTAATATTAAGATATTGTGGTGCACCTTAGTTTGCATATATTCTATTTGTACACAGAAATGTTGTGTAATTGCAAATCAGATGTTAAATAAATCCTGTGAAGAGCAGGGCCTCACAAATTGGGCCTCCCCTGGAAGGCAGCAAGTTCTGCCAGAGCTCAGGATGGTGAGACGCATGAATTGTAAACTGGTTGGATGATAGCACAGGATTGGCATAAGTTTCCTCTGGGTAGCTGGTAGAGGATTTGTTGGGGGGAGGATTTGTTACTAGGTCCATATCTTCAGCTGACAGGAGAGCCAGTGATTTGGGCTAATTTATGCTGTTTGTTAGACATACACAACCAAATTGATGTGACGTCTATTTGCCTATGGTCTGAAGTGAACAGTCTTATTCAGGACACCATAGGTGTCAGGCACTTGGTGAGTGAAGGAAAGGCTAATATTAGTTAGCAAATTCAGATGGTTTGTTAGGAGTGGAGGGAAACATGTCTTAACTAATCAAGTGCCATCATGTGGATTGGTGAGTGAGTCAGAGGCAAAGACCAACTCAACTGACTCTTGCTCTGGGCCTGTGTTTTGGACACTTAGGCATCAGTTTTAGTAGTCATTTAATGCATCTGGTGATAGATTGATTGGGGCCACTTTGGGACTCTGCCTACAGTGGCAGACTAAGTGTAAGACTTTCTGGGGACCATGTGTATTTTTTTCTCAGTACATATTCCCTAAGTAAGCAGTGGTAAAGTAGAAAAATGATGGATTTTGAGTAGAGGATTTAGGTTCAAATCCTACTTCTCTCACTACCTGTTTGACCTGGGACCAATAATATAACTTCTCTAAGTCCACGATTTCCTCATGTTTAAAATGAGAAGGTTATACTAAATGACTTTCAAGATCCCTTCCATCTCCAAGTCTTACAACTTAAGATATGTCTAATGAGAAATTTTTCTTTCTTCAGTTCTCAGCCCTTCTCGAAGTCTTAACCTCAGTTTTTCAAATAGTCAATCCAGATGGTAAGGAGGTGATCACTAATCCAACAAACACTGTTTAAGGGACCATTTTGTACAAAGTAAGGGCAGCTAGGTGGCACAGTAGATAGAGTGCCAGGCTTCATGTTCCTGAGTTCAAATGTGGCCTCAGACACTTTACTGTGTGATCCTGGACAATTCTCTTGACTCTGTTTGCCTCAGTTTCTTCATCTATAAAATGAGCTGGAGAAGGCAATGGCAAGTCATTTTGCCACCAGATGGGGTCAATGAATAGTTGGATACAAGTGAAAAATGATTAAACAAATTGTACAAAGTATTTGTCTGGGAAGACAGTCACTTTATGAAGGTAGCTGATACATTTACTTGGAGTCAGGTGCTGCAATTTTCAGGAAGGCCAGGCAGAGCCTGGACACTGTACTGTGTCTTGGTAGAGCTTCAGTAACTGGATCGTAGGCGCAGTCACACCTCAGCTATTCGGGTAGCTTCCATGTTTCTTGTGGTAGGAGATGCCTAAACATTTTAAATCATTGCTACTGTCTGTGTTTTAATTCTTAAAGTGTTATCTTATATGTTATTTCATTCTCACAAGTACTCTGTGAAAGTGGTTTGTGACGGGTGTCATCATCCTCATTTTACAGATGAGAAAGCTGCATGATGCTCAGTAAAATTAATTCATTTTACCTGAAAGAGACTGTGACTTACCCAAGTTTGAGAGGTTTTTCTAGGGGTCTTTCTATGATCTGTTTCATCTCAATTGAGCAAACATTTTTAAAAAATCATTTTGAACTTAATGCCTAATAAAATGAGCATTTCCATATACAAAGTAGATAAGAAGAGGATTGTTTAATACTACTGTGAATATTGTATACAGTTTGCTTTTCTTTTTAATCATATAATAGATCCAAAATGGAGCTTTCAGAGCTGTCCTTTTTGTGTTTCCTTCTGTCCTTTCTTTTTTTCCTCTGCATTCTTAAGAAGTGCTTCAGTGATCCTCTTTTCTGTTGTTTTTTGCAGCCCTATTGGTATTCATTCTTTCTCCCCCTTTACCAATTCCTTCCATTGAGGAAAATAATTATAATTAGTATAATAAAATAATAATAGCTAACACAGTAATAGCTATGATGCTTTAGAATTTGCAAAGCACTCTACAAATATCTCTTTCTCACAGCAGCCTGTGAAGTATGTGCTATTATCTGTTCCCATTTTACCGAGGAGGAAACTGAGGCAGACAATTTAAATGACTTACCTAAGGTCACATAGTTAGTGAGTATCTGAGGCTGGATTTAAACTTGGATCGTTCTTATTCGAGATCCAGGGCTCTGTCTATTATACCACCTAGCTGCCATTGGGAGGAAAAAGGAAAACAAAACTCCTTCAACAAACATTTATTAAGGACCTACTTTTATACAGCAGTGGTGCTGGGTGCTAGAGGAGATGACAAAGACTACATACTTGATCCTCATGGAATTTGTCATTTTGTATATGACACATGATAGATATAACTATAAAACCCAGTAATATAAGAGAGGTAAATGTATCTTACAAAGATGGGAATGTCATTATTAAGCTGGGGAAGACTTCATAGAGCAGATAGCATTTGACCTGGACTTAAAGCATAGGTAAGATTTCAACACGTGAAGGGATGAAATTCCAGGCATAGGAACAGTGTCAGCAGAGGCTTAGAGACAAAAGGTGTAGTGCATGCATAGGGACTAGCTAGTAGTCCAAGTTGACTAGAGCACAGAGTACGTAGTAGAAAGACTAGTGTGTTGCTATATTGTGGAGGGCCTTGAATGCCGGCTGAGAGTTGCAAAATTTTACTATATAGGCAGTAGAGAACTGTTGAAAGGTTTTGAGCAGAGGACTGGCATGAACAGATATGCATAAGGAGGATTAGTTTGGCAGCATGTGAAAGGTAGGACCAGAAGAGGGGAGAATAGAAGCAAAATTTCCCCAAAACCACAGGCCTGCATACCTTTCCACTAAAAGACTAGTCCTACCACACCTGAGATGATGTGTGCATCCCTGGCAATGCAAGCTTGGGTATTGGGGTATGCCCCATCCTTTAAGTTTGGTCATTGTTGCCATAGACCTCACCTTATCTAGGAACTGATAGATACACTACAAACTGAATAAACCATTTAGAAGGCTAGCCATTATTATGCTAGTCATTTGGAATCCCTCTCCACACTCTTCAGGGGGAGCTTTAAATGGAGTTGAATCAAGGATTATTGACAAATTAATTTTTAAAAAAAATCGAGTGCAAGATTAGGCATATGCAAAACTGCCATTCTGCCTCGCAAGATGGAAATAGTCCGATTGCACCTTCTTCCCAGGAAAAAAAGAGACTCCTTACTGAGGGTTTACAAGCTTGCCTTCTTCTGCCTGTTTGGTCTTGATTTCATGTAAATTAATATAAAATTTATTCATGTAAAATTTCACATAAAGAAATTAAAACTTCAATCTGGGAGTTGCCACAAAGCATCCTCTTTAATCATATTTGGTTCTATTAAATCATTTTCAGAAATAGTGGAAGACTCAGGCTCAGGGTATTCTTAATGGTTTCCATGTGGGTGTTTTGGGGTTTTTTGATGTTTCTTGATCTTGGTTTGAATTTTCTTGTTAAATTTTTATTTAATTTTATTTATTTTTTAAAGTTTTAATTTTCAACATTCACTTCTATAAGATTTTGAGTTCTCAATTTTCTCCCCTCTCCCCCTCTCCAAGATGGTATGTAGTCTGATATAGGCTATACATATACATTCATATTAAACATATTTTCACATTAGTCATGTTGTAAAGAAGAGTTAGAACCAATGGGAGATACTATAAGAAAGAAGAAACAAAAAAAGGAGAGAGAGAGCAAATAGTCTACTTTGATCTGCATTCAGACTCCACAGTTCTTTCTCTGGATGTGGATAATATTTTCCATCATGAGTCTTTTGGAGTTGTCTTAGATCTTTGCATTGCTAAGAACTAAGTCTGTCAAAGTTAGTCATCGAACAATGTTGCTTTTACTACAGACAATGTTCTCCTGATTCTGCTCACTTCTGTCAGCATCAGTTCATGACATGTGGGTATTTTTTACAGTATTCCTGTCCACCTTCTAGTTGATCCATATTTCTTTTTATACACAATGATGTGACACCTGGAAGGTTAAAGTTAAATGTGGTAACTTTTTGGAGATAACAGATAAGCACAGTGCAAATTGACTAGCGTTTTTGGTTTAATCATAGGAGATGAAGGTTGAAAATGAGTTTTGTTTTTTTTTTACCGAAAATAAGGAAGTCTGAAGATGTATTATTCATTGTAATACTTTGTTAGGATCCCATCCTGAGTTACTGTAGAGAAATTATACTAACTGGGGATACCGAGGCAAACCTCCCTCTGGAAGTGAATGCCACTTTCTGTACCCTGGTGACCTTGCATTGTTGTTATTGTAAGTCATAGTTGTTCTCATTCTCTCCCCTTCCCTCCCCTTAACTCCTCAAATGGAACTGTAACCTTTCCCACCATTTGCAGAAAAGTAGAATGTTATCTGCTTGGTCCAAGCCATGGCTGGTGATTTGATAGCCTCTCCTCTTGAGAAGTCATCCATAGAATCTACAGCTATAAAGGACTTATCTAGTAAAGGTTCTAGTATTAATTGTTTCATTTTGCAGATGAGAACTGAGGCCTCTTTATCTCTGTGGAGGTAAAGAGATTGCCCAAGATCACACAGTAAGTAACAGAACCTAAATTTTAATCCAGAGCTCAAACCTTTGATAAACCTACCTCACTCAGTACCTGTTTACATACTCATCATGTGGGAGATGCTGGCAAGGTTATATTGCCTGGAATGTACCATACTATGAGTCCCTAGACTTAGAAAGCACATTCTATCTAGGACTCTGTTCTGGCCAGAGTTGGGCATAGAATACTTGGACTCAGCCCTTCTGAGGCAGTTACCGGTATCTAAATGGCCTAGGCCTGTGTTTGGAGGAAGTCAGATAGATAGCTCTTTATACTTAGCAATTTTCCTAAAACATCAGGGTGCTAAAGTAGTGTGAGCAGTATGTGTATGTTCTCTACAGGTAAAATTTGCTCTTCAGAATTTAGTTTGGGCTTTGAAAAGAGCTGTACCTAGGCTACATGAGCCAGTGTGCATCCTAGTTCTGTTTACTATACACAGATGACTTTTAAGAAAAACTCCAAAGACCGTCAATATTTTAAGTTTCTAAATTTTGACAGATTTTCTAGTTGGGCATTGTGAGGCACTTTTTCCATAGTATCTAGAAACACTATACTAGGTCATTCTCAGCTCAGTTGGCCAGGTCTGCTGCTAACTCTAAGGGTCACTGTGACCTTGATGGGGTTAAGAAACCTGAACCCCTAAAAAGAAAAGACCCTCAGCTCCTGAACTTTCTCACACTTTTCAGCCCTGGCATTCCGCCTGTCGCAGTTATATATTCCTTTTAACTGTCCTTTTGTTGTGGCCTTACCACTTAACTCCTTCCATTGTCTGCACCTGGCCCACCTTAGGCTACTTGCCACTCCTAGATCCCATCAGAATTTTCCCACAGTCTTTCTGTTTAAAAGTATCAATCTTTCCCCCATTAAATTGCACAGATTCTTAGAATCTGACCTGCTTAGTATTGGCATCACAAATACCAAATCTTGCCCATCCATTTGGTGCATAATAAAACTTTACTACTCTGAAAGAAGGTTTGGGTGGTTTATTTCTTCCTGAAGAAGACCCACCCTGTACCCTTGCATTTGGGGTTCCTAGTACCCTATCACCTGTGTTGTAGTAAGTTTTCAGTGAGCCTCTCTAGGGAGCTACCTGGAGAAGACCATGAACAAACACATTAAGGGTCATACCATTTTCTTTCCCTAAAACAGCCCCTAACTTCACGATATTAATGGAAGTCATCAAAACCTGTATTTGGCTTCCTTAGGCCTATGCTGTGGCTCTGTAGGAAAGCTTCTTTATGTGTGGGGGTGAAGGGTGCAGAAGGACATCAGACAGTTGGCCCCGTGTTTTTTCTCCTGTATGTTGTACTTAAAGTTTTAATCATAATGTTCAAGGAATTCAATTCTGGTTCCTATGACAACTGCACCTTGTTTCTCTGCATAGGTTTAATTTTGCTGCATGTAACTGAGCAAATAGCATATTACAGAGCCTTTGGGAACCTTTGCTTTGCGTTCAGGCAGCCAGACTTTTGGGCAGTGGAGCTGTAAGCTAAGCTGCTCTCATGGAGCTAGTTTGAATTGCCATTTTTAGAGAGTATTCAGAAACATGAACAAAAGAGGTCTTTGGGAGAAGATAACATTTTAGTAAATAAGACCATCATGAAATGTGTGCAGTAGGGATTCTTTTTAATATAAAAAAAGTCCCAAAGATCTCATTTTGTAAATATTTATCCCAGCATTTTAAAAACTCTAAGACAGGAAGGGTAGAAGTGTTTTGAAGGAATGTTTTTGTTAGCATTTTCTAAAAATCTCAATAAATTTTGTGTATGCATATATGTATATACACATCCATCTACACATATCCGTGTGTATACACACACATATTTAACACAATGCCTTTGTTGATAGGAACCAATGAATAGTAAAATTAATAGGCTTTCTCAACTGCTGTTTCCTCCCCTGACTACCAATTCAACAATTATTCAAGGTACTTCTTCCTCCCTCTCAGTCTTCCCCAAGGGTCACCTACTGTAAGATAATGTATCAGTTGCACCTATTTTTCAACAATACTTATGTTCTCCAGGTAATTCACAGAAACTGCTTAGGAAAATAAGTAAAGTTAGGAAAGTAAAGTAAAGAAAGTAAATTTTTAAATTCAGAATTAAACACCAAAATAAGTATCTATATAAGATAAAACATAAAGAGGGTTCAAACATGAAGCTAATAATCTCAACCATGTACAGTTTTGCCCTTCCCTCCAAACATATAGCAAATTTTTAATGTTACCTTATTTTTTTCCTTTCGTTTTGGTAACCCCATTGTTTATACATACACATGCCTCTCCCAACACTGAAAGAAATATAAAATCCTTGTATCAGATATGCATTGTCAACATTCCTCTATTGACTAGGTCCAAAAAAAAAAATGTATCATTCTGCACCTGAGTTCATCATCTCTCTGTCAGAAAGTGGGGACCATGTTTCATCGCTGACCCTGTGGAATTGATTTTGATCATTGCATTGGTCAGTTTCTAGTCTTGTATTCTTATTCTATAAAATACTCTTGTGGTTCTGCTTACTTTGCTTTGCTTAAATTTTTATGTCATTTCAGATTTGTCTGAACTATTCCTTTAATCATTTCTTACTGCCCAACAGTACTGTGTTACATAGTATACTATGATTTCTTCCGCCATTGCCTACTTAATGGGCAGACCCTATTTCTAGTTCTTTGCCACTACAAAAAGAACTGATGTTTCTTCGTTCTTTGATGTCTTTTGGGGACTGAACCTAGTGGTGGCACCATTGAGTCAAAGAGTAGGCATAGTTTTTTGATTTGGTGGGGTGGGATAGTATAATAGTTCCAAATTACTTTCCACAATAGGCCCATACACTTTGGCTTTTGATGATAGTTTGATGAGAGCTGGAAGAAACCATAAAGACCATCCAAGCCCATACCTCTCATTGCTGGTAAGAAACTGGCCTAGAGAGTCTGGTCAATGGCTAGCTCACAGTTAACTCGGTTAAATTAACTGAGGCAAGATTTAAGCCCAGGTCCTCTGATGCCAGAGCCAGTCATCTTCCACTTTACTGTGATTGATCTCCTAGGAAATATTTTTAACAAAGAAAGAATCACAGACAAGCAAGACAGCTTTGAAAATTACATATTAAATTTATTATGTATTTGAAAAGCAAACTAATAGATAGTTGTAGTTTCATATACAAGCCTGCCCTTCCATATACTGTATATGTGAAAATGTTCATTTTGTTTGGTGTTAAATTCACAATTAAAAAAATAATAATACTGGGCAGGAAGAGCTTTGTTGTTTTGGACTGAGATAAACATTTACTTGGAGTTTGGGAAGAGTGTTGTATTGGGGGGAGGAGTGGGCTGTGACATTATATATCTTCTACAAGCCCTACTTGACCCATAGGCTACTGTTGACTCCACATTAGGGTACAGTTAGTTCCAGCACAACGCAGTGTCTTGGCATAGGAGGCAGAATATGGCAGGTTGAAACTGACTCCTTATAACAGCAGAATTTAGCTATCAAGTTGTAAGGGAGTACCAGTGCAGTCTCTGTCCTACATAGCCACCTGTTGCTTCTTTTTCTTTCAAAACTTTTCACATGGCTGATGATCTAGACCTGACGGTTTGCTGTGCTGGTGTTGGGTTGGTGAATTGGCATGCTGGGTGTTACAAGATGTCCTTTCAGCTCTAAACCCTGGAATTAAACCAGATTCTGTTTGGGGGCCCTGAATTCTAACTCACGGCTCTATCTTGTAGAAATGCAGAAAGTTTGTGTGCTGGATCAGCTTTGAGGGCATCTTTCCATAGTCTTGATGAGGCAAGCCATGGACCTCTGGGGTGTTTACCTTTTGACAGTGGCAAGAGAAAGGCAGTAATCAGACTAGATTTGTGTACTGCTAATCTCCTCCTGCTGATGTTCTTAAGTGTCTGTCTTCCTACCATTCATTCATCCTGTCCCCAAGTCCTCTGTCCAGGAAGGCCAAACAAGGAACAGAGAGATCTTTTTTCTGCTTTATGTTCCCAGGAAAAAAGAAAGTCGTTGTCTTTGGCAGTTCATTGCCAGGAAGAAATGGGCTATTTTTAGAGCGAATGTTTGTTGCAGTTCCCTGGGTAACAACCCAACCTGATGCACTCAGTGTGGGGAAGAAACCTGGCACCCTTGTTACCACTTACCAGTCAGTTTTTCATTGACATTCAACTGGCCTTGGTCTCCTAGTTGTTCTTGGGTTGGCTAAATGGTTTCTATATTTTGTGTATTTGCTGAGACAGGCTGGGTTGCACCTGGATCTTGGGTTCAAAAAACATGACTGGTTTATCTGAGATATATTGCCCCTTTTCCATGTTAGAAGATCTTGAATACATATAGAATGCTTGTTAGTACTCTCTCTGATTCAGAGTGGGAAGTCTAGAAGCCTAGCCCCGTCTGGTATACTCCTGAGGCCTGCATAATCTCCCTAGTGGACCAAGTTTCACCACTTCTGTTGGCTTTTGCCTTTAGTAGATTCTTAGAGTAGGTGTGGCACTCTTTTCTTCCAGTTTAGATCTCTCAGAGCTCCAAGATTTCCATAGAACCCTTTATTTCTACTTAAGGGAGGGGAAATGGGAAGGTGGGCAGATGCCTTGGTAAGTGTATTTGACTGTCAGAGCTGTCCTGGAGCATCCTGATTTTGAGGCTTTCCAAAGGCACCTAAGCCATTGTGTATATACCATATGTATATATACTATGAGTGAGTGAATAAGTATTTATTCCAAGCGACTAGCTTGTGTGAGCGGGTGCCCTGTGTAGAGTGAGGAGAATTTAGACTAAACAAACATGCTTGCCATTGTTGCCTGTAATTTGAGGTAATTTCTTTTGGGAGGGGAAGAGGAAAGGGAATTGGACCTGTTTGTTGAGAAACTAGAACTTGTATATACACTAATGAAATTATTAGTTTTTAAAAGTATTGAAGGTGGTATAGTGGAAGGAATACTTAGGTTCAGTTGAAAGATCTGGATTCTGGTCCCAGCTCCATCAATTTCGCTACTTATGTATGACCTTGGGCAACATTTCTCTCTTCCTACCTCTCCAATCTTTGTATGCTTTATTTCCCTCCATAAACTGTAAAATCTAGCTTTACTGGCTTATTTGCTATTCTTGGGACACAGCATTCCATCTGGTAATTTTGTGTCTCAGCACTGGCTGCTCCCATGTTTGGAATGTTCCTTCTTTTTGTATCTACCTCATAGCTTCCTTGGCTTCTCTCAAGACAACCCAAATCTTACCTTTTTTCCCCCTTCCTTAATAGTATTTTATTTTTATTCCAATTACATGTAAAGATAATTTTCAACATTCATTTTTATAAACTCTAAAGTTCCAAATTTTTCTCTCCCTCTCTTCCCTCCCCTCTTCCAAAGACAGCAAGCAATCTGATCTAAGTTATACATGTACAATCATGTGAAACATATTTTCACATTAGTCATGTTGTGAAAGAAGAATCAGAACAAAAGGAAAAACCATGAGAAAGAAAAAACAAGTTAAAATAATATGCTTCAATCTGTATTCAGACTCCATAGTTCTTTCCCTGGATATGGTTAGCATTTTCCATCACAGGTCTTTTGGAATTGTCTTGGATCATTATATTGGTCTATCATAGTTAATCGTCACACAGTGTTACTATTGCTGTGTACAGTGTTCTCCTGGTTCTGCTCATTTCACTCAGCATCAGTTCATGTAAGTTTTTCAGAAATCCATTTGCTCATCATTCCTTATAGAACATTAGTATTCCTTTTGTTCAGCCATTCCCCAGTTTCCAATTCTTTGCCACCACAAAAAGAGTTTCTGTAAATATTTTTGTATGGGTCCTTTTCTCTTTTTTATGATCTCTTTGGGATACAGACCTAATAGTGTTATTGCTAGATCAAAGGGTATGCACAATTTTGTAGCCTTATGGCCATAGTCCCAAATTGTTATCCGGAATAGTTGGATCAGTTCACAACTCCGCCAACAGTGCATTAGTATTCCAATTTTCCCACATCTTCTCCAAAATTTGTCATTTTCCTATTTTGTCATGTTAACCAATATGCAAATCTTACCTTCCATTGTTTTTCCACCCTCTTCCCTTCCCCTCCTTCCTTCTGAAGAACTTCCTACCTGTTCTATGTTTGTCGATAATTCTCAGATCTATTTTATCTTCCCTAATCTCTTCTGACCTCCACTGTCACATTTCCAATTGCTCAAATTGGCTGTCTAATAGACTTCTTAAATTATAACCAAAACAGTACTACTTATCTTTCTCCTTAAACCCTGTCCCCTTCCTGCCTTCCCTATTGTTGCAGAAGGCAAGACCATCCTCCCATTTCCTCAGACTTGGAACCTAGGAGTCAAATGGGGTTCCTTACTCATCTCTATATCCACACTGTTACCAAGGACTTTCTCTTTCTCGTTTGCAACATCTCTCAAATATGTCCCCCTTCTGTCCTCTGATACTGCCACCACTGTAGTGCAGACCTTCATCTCCTCACACCTTGATTTTTTTTTAAAGAAAATATCATTTAATAATAAGATTAAACACTTAGACATTCATATTAAAAATATTTGACATTTTAAGGTACATTTGAAATACAAAAAATAAGGATCTAAAATATTTATTAAAAATGTAGTTTGAGAACTTAGTGTACAAGGAAGATATTTGTTTTACATCTCAGTCACCCCAAACAATAGTGGTCACCTCCCATTACCTAAAGAAGAAGAGTCCTGTGCTAGGACAGACCAGATCCCACAGCTGCAGAACCAAATGATGAATTAGTTGAGTGGTCTTTTTGCCAGGGTAGCTGGTGGTTGCAAGTAGGTTTTCATTAACTGTTGACCACCTGAATAAATGGATTCAATCCCTATGGACAGATCTCTTTTCATATTCTTAAGTAGACTGAGTAATATCCCAGATTAACCAATCATTTTCTGCAACAGCTCCAACTTAAACTGGTGTTTCTTAAATACCTATGTGCTCACCTTAATGGCATCTGTTCAGATTCAGCAGACGGGATAGCCTGCTGGGTAATGAGATCATAGAATCTGATTGTTCTGTTCTTCTCTGCAACCATCAGTTTCCAGACTTACTCAGGATGCCAGCAGGCACTCTTTCCAGAGGAATGGAGAACAAAATGAGCTTTCTGATTCCCTAAGTCCCAGAGCTTGCATGTATGATCATCACTCAGACTTGCAATTTCTTGGACTTCTTTGAGGGCAAACACCAAATCATTTATGTAATCTGACTGATTTGCTAAAACCTTGTATTCATTTTTATCCTGACAATCTGAAGTGAATAGTCTCAACTTCCTATCAGCAGCTGCAGTATGAAATCTGATCTCTGAAAGTAAAGTATTAAGCCTGGTCTCTGGCCTTTTAAGAGATGGCATCATCTCTAGGTCCATGGTGAAACATTCTCAGTGTTCTCTATTGAATCCCATCCACTTCTGCCTCCTCCTGAAATGTACAGGTGCTAACAGCCACGTAACTTTTGGCACCATATGCAGTTAAGATTCCTGCATCACCATTGTCAAAAAAATTAAATTCCTTTGTGTGAATATAATCCTCACAATCCATGATGTAGGCAGCATTTGGAGAGGAGTCTTGCTTCATTTCCTGGGAAATGGGGATGATAAGGGCACCTGTTTCCTTGCAGTGGTGGGGAAGCTTTAATGAGAAGGTGGCTAGACTGTTATCAGTGAGGAGGAGGTAGAGAGCAAGAGGAAGAGGAGAGGAAAATTCAGTTCCTCTGGTTTCCTGGCCCTCCAGACACCTCTCCTGGGAGAATCATGAGACAATCCTACACCCTCACACCTTAATAATTACAATAACCTGCTGGTGGGTCTGTCTACCTCAAGTCCCTCCCCAATCCAGTTTTGATTCTAGGCATTTGAAGTCTTCAACAGGAAGTTTACTCTAACTCCTCTTAATTCCAATAACTTCTCTCTGTTGATTATTTCCTATCTATGCAGTATATGGCTTGCTCTCTCTTCTCTCTCTCTCTCTCTCTCTCTCTCTCTCTCTCTCTCTCTCCCTCTCCCTCTCCTTCTCCTTGTTGTTCCACCATTAGATTGTAATGTCCCTGTGGGCAAGGACTGTTTTTAATAATAAATGTTGATTGATTGATCTACTATTTACATACTTATTTACATGTTGTCTCCCTTATTGTGAGCTGTTTGTAGACCATTTTTTTCCCCTATTTATGTCTCTACTGTTTAGAACACTGCCTGGCAAATAAGTTTATCCATGTGGGTGACTCACAGATCTGTATGTGCAGCCCCTATCTATTTTCTGAGCTTGCATTTCACATCACCAGTTACCTATTGTTCATTTCATATTGCATACCCTGGAGACATCTCTTAACTCACTATGTCTAAAACTTCATTATCTTCTCACTCCTCAGACCTCCCCTCTTCCAGACTTTCCTAATTCTTCCAAAGGCCACCACCATCTTTTCAGTCTCCCGAGACCATAACCTGGATATTATACTGGACTTCTCATTCCTCTTAACATATTCAGTCAGTTGCCAGATCTTGCCATTTTTACCCTTACATTACTTCCATCAAACCCCTTCTCTCCACTCAGATAGTTACCAATTTAGCTGTCACATAGATTATTGCAACGGGCCCCCTAAGTGATCTTTCTGCCTTAAATCCATCCTACGTAAAACTGCCAAAGTGATTTTTAAGTGTAGATCTGACCATCAGTTAATTCAAATGTTTTACCGCCTCCAGGATTTATCATAAACTCCTCTGTTTGACTTTAAAAGCCCTATACAACTAGGACCAGTTTATCTTTCCAGACTCATTAGAGATAACTTTCCCTCCATACCCAAGCCAAACTGGCCTTCTCTCTTCCTCATTTGTGTCATTCCCATCTCCATATCTTTGCACTGGCTGGCCCTTGTACCTTTATACCTTGAGTACATTATCTCACTTTTGCCTCAGAATACCTCTTTTCCTTTAAGATGTATCTCAAGCACCAACTTCTACGTGAAGCCTTTCCTGGTCCTTCCTAGTTAAACAGTTTTTATTATCTCGATTAAAATCCCAGAATTTCATAGCTGAAAGGGATTGTAGAGATGGTTTATCTCTATCCTAACCTAAAACTGAACAGGAATCCTCTACATTCTCCTAAACTAATGGAAATCCAAACCAGAAATTGTCTTTTGAAGTAGATTACATAATTTCTGGACAGTGCTAATTGTTAGGTAAATGTAGCTTTAGAGAACATAGTATATTGGAAAGAACATTGAATTTGGAGTCAGGACAGATCTGGGTTCAAATACCACCATACTCTTACTAGATATGACTAGGGGGAAGTCACTTAATAGCCTTTAACGTGTTTCCTCACCTTTCAAATGGGCGTAAGATCTATTTGTAAGAACTGTTGAGGAGAAAATCCTATTTATAAGACACTTTGTAATCCTTATGCTCCAACATAAATACCGTATTGTGTGATTGTATTGCGATAGGGAACTTTCCAGGAGGGAAATTCTATCAACCCCTATCAGCAACTCTTGGGCAAAGTGGTCTTAGAAAATTACCTAGGTTTTTCAGTGTATTGATTGGTTTTTCTGATTTTTTTTTCCCCTCTTTTAAAAAATCTTTATATGGACTCTCAGATACAGGTGTAAGGAGAAATACAAGAATAAATTTAGGCTATATAAAAAAGAACAGATAATCATAACATTTTATTTTTTTAAAGGAAGTTACCTTTCGTACTGAGAATTAAGTGGTGACATGCTCAGCATCATACAGCCAGTATATGTCAGAACTGGGACTCGAACATCTTTCTTTCTGGAGGCAATAGCAATAATAAGCTTGAATCTCCCTATAACTTTGTATCTAGAACTGCTAGTTCTTTTCTCCGGAGCTAAGCAAATGAATCTGAGTCACATGTTAGATAGCAATTCAGTACATGAAGATAATTCATCGACCTCTCTTTGATGCTCGTTCCCCATTCCCAGTTCTCTCTCTCTGTCTCTCTTTTACACACACTCACTCAAACACACAAATTAGGTAAGTGATGCTGTGATTTTTATTCAGGTTTTTTGTGAATCAGACATGTTTAATCTTTGAGATTCAGTTTCCTCCTGACTAATGGAAATAATAATTTTACCTATTTCATAGGGTGAATATGAGGATTAAGGTAGCATGTAAGGACTTTGTAAAGTATTATAGAAATATTAGCTGTTATTATTTAATATTGAATGAATTGTTCCTGTCTTGTAAAGATATTACCACTGTCTTATAAGATTCTCTGAGTGAGTAGAATAACAGAAATAATCTCAGAGACCTTTTCATTGGCCTACTGGAGTTCTATCTGGGATACTAAGAGCTATACATAACAAGTGCTTAGAACATAGGGTCTCCCCACATTTGGGAGATGCTTAGCACACAAAGCTTCTTTTACACATGAGTACTCTGATCACAGAGCCCTACACATAGATGTTTCCAGAACAAGGTTTCCCTTAGTCAATGTCCACAGCACAAGGATCATGTATAATGAGCCTTAAAGTACAGAGCCTTCCTCTACATGGTAGGCACTCATTAAAGGCTGAAGGAAGAATATATATACCACCTAGATCACCCCTAAATAATGCAGCCTGCTTCCCTGGCCCTCGGCTTTGTCTTCCTCTCTCTTTCCTCTACTTCTCCTTCCCACTCCTCCTGCATCCCTAATGGATTACTTAAGGTCCTTAAGATCTAGAAATTGTTAAGGTCCTAAGGAAAGTAGCAAAGTGAATTTGTGTCCCTTAGAGAGGGTAAGGATATCTTAGACACTGTGGAAGTAACTGAGGTAGGAACCTCCAGGTTCTGATGAGAAAGATACCATTCCTAGGAGGATGAATGAAAAGCATTTAAATGCTTTTAAAAAACATTTGTTAAGTGCATTTTGCTGAGCGCTAGGAATGCAAATACAAAGAAAGACCAGCCCTGCCCTCCAGATTAGTTTTATATTGGGGAGTAGTGGTGAATTGGGAAGGATATTTTAGTATCTGAAAGCACTGGGATGGTATGTGAAATGAGAATATCTACTAGCCTTTTCTTAAAGTGGTAGTGGAATTTGATTATTGCTCCCTGAATTGGAGGTAGAAATTGGACTGATGAGGCATTGACTCAAAAAGTTCGAAAGTCAAATGGCTCAGCTCTTCCAGGGCATGGGCTATGCTCATGGTGTAGTGCATGACAGAAACATGGTTGTGGTAATGATGCCTAACATGTGCCCAAAAGCCTGAGGTGGGAGTCCTTTAAGTGCTGAGCTGGTCTAGACAATGAACTTCAGTGCTACTGTGGGAGCTAATGTAAGGTGAGCAGGAGAGGGCTCTGCTGTTTTCTGTTGCTCCTCTGTAGGCTTCCAGTAAGATTCCCAGAGTATTAGAGTAGTGAGGTCACTTGTTTTACACTCAGACTCCATTCTTGGAGATAGAATCACGTGAGCCATAAGCTCTGTCATGATTGGCTATAGTGATCTTTAAAGCAGATTGATTGTTCGTGGGGAGGCTAGGAAAGAACTTAGGTATGTGTGTTGTAAAGTGCCCAGAGGCCACCTTCATTCTGACTTGAGATCCATGTATTTGGAGCTGCTGATCTCTTGGCAAATACACTTTAGGTATTTTAGTGGTAGGTGTGAGAAGCAGCAAGAAGAATTTTTTTCAGAAACTATAGAAGAAGCCAGGTGACAATGATGTGGTTTCGTTCCAAGGCTTTTCTGGCATTTCAGAGTCCTGCCTAGTTTGTGAGCCTTTCATCAGTCAGAGTACCCTAGGCTTAACGCTGTTTCCAATGCACCATGAGTGCCTTCATCATCTAGGGAAAATCAGATTCTCTTATGGTTTAATTTTATTATTCTAACCACTATTATTGTGTTTAGGCCTTTCTTAAACACGTTATGCACTTCCCCTACTTGTTGGAGTTTTTTGGTTTTAGTCACCAACTTCTTCCGCCTTCTGGCTTCTTCCTACTATTAGTATACCTGTCTCCTTCCTTTCCTAATTAGTTGCTTTTAATCTGGCTAAACAAGCTTGTTAGGATTATGTGTAAAACCTGTGTCTCCTGAGTGAGGGCCTGGGCAACTGCCTTAGAAGATAGTGTAGTTAATCTCTTTATTTTATACCTAAGGAAACTGAAGCTCAGAAGTAAAGTGACCTCAGGATGTAATGCTAGCTACCCTAGATATCTACCAACTAAGTGGAACATCTGGAATTAAGACTCACCTGCTTTGCACTTAACCTGTGTATTTCCTGTGCTTGGTTCTCCTTGGCCCCAGATAGGGCATTGTTAGGGGCATTAGGTAGAAGTTGCAGAGATTGGTAGATTTGAGATTGTAGGTGCTTTTGAGGATAGAGGGCTCACATTTCAATTTCTTTAAATAGAAGTAGGTAACTACTTGTTGGAGATATTAGTGTGGGATTCTTCAGATGGGGGTCGAACTAGATGATATCCAGTTTCCCTTCTTACCGTTTCTGTGATTTGCTCAGGGTCATACTGATAGTGCCAAGGCCCAAACTATAGAATCTCAGTCGTCTGACTCTTAGTGTAGTTCATGTTCTCCAGGTGGACTTTTAAGAGTTTGAAATATTTGTTTCTATTTGGGGAGAAGGGGCTATTTATAGTTATTTTCCTTTTAGTTTCTCATGTCCTGCTGCATCCTGGATAAGGGAAGCTGTTTCATAGCTAAATTCCCAGTAAAAATGGTGGCACAGTGGATAGAACTCTAGACCTAGAATCAGACCTAATTTAAAATCCATGTTAGGGGAATGGACATATCACATATCCAAATGAAATCCATACTTACTAACAGTGTGATCTTGGGCAGCCCACTTAATCTCTACCTCAATCAATAAAAACCATCTGCTATGTGTCAGGCACTATACTAAGAGCCAGGGTTACGAAAGAAGCAAAGACTATCCTTGTTCTTAAGGGGCTCACAATCTAATGGGGATGTGGCATGCAAACATATGAAAAAGGTATGTACACTGTAAATAGGAAGTAATTAGCAGGGAAGGCACTAGAATTAAGAGGGGTTGACAAAAAGCTTCTTGTAAAATATGAGATTTTAGTTGGGACTTAAATAAGGAAGGGAGAACATTTTGGGATGGGAGACAGCCAGAGAAAATGCCCGGAGTCAAGAGACAGAATGTTTTGTTTGTGGAACAAAGAGGCTAATATCAATAAATCACATGTTGGAGGGTAGGGTATAAGGAGACTGGAAATATAGGGTGGTGCTAGATAATGAAACGGCTTTGAATATCAAACAGGATTTTGCACTTGATCCAGGGGGTAATAGGGAGCCACTGGAGTTTATTAAGGAGACAATCTTTCCTGCTCTTTAAGAAAATCATTTTGGTAGATAAATAGAGGATGGGATTGTATTGGGGTAGGCAGACCCACCTGTAGGCTGTTGTAATAGTCTAGGCATAAGTTGATGAATCTACAGCAGAGTGATAGCATTATCAGAGACAAGAAGGATGTATTTAAATATACCTTTCTCAGTTTCCTCATAAGGAGATATGGAATCTATCCCCAAGAGGTTATTATGAAGATAAAAAGAGATGGTATTTATAAAGCTCTTTGCAAATGTTAAAGTACTATATAAATGCTAGCTATTACAGGGGACTGCCAGATTGTCACTTTTTTTCAGTTGTGAAGCCGCTTTTCTGAATAGAATAAAAATTCAACTTAATAAGCATTAAGTGCTTGCCATATGCTAGTCACTGGGCTAGATGCTGGTGATACAAAAGACAAAAATGAAAGTAGCCCCTTGCCCTCAAGAGTTTACATACCTTGGGGTAGGAGGATGGCTGGTAGTAGATGACAGCAGATACATGGATTAGGAACTACAAAAATAATGCAAAATAAATACAAAGTGCTTTTAGCATTACCAGCTGGAGAAGTCTGGGAAGCCCTGTTAGAGGACCTGCTGAGTTCTGCATTATGACTTAATGTGTGTCTGGACTCATCACAGACACCTAGCTCCTTGAGGGCAGGAGACCTTTCATGTTTCCCTTGGCACGTACTGGGCACACAGGCACACCATTAAGATTGGCTGCATGAATATAAAGTTTTGGAATCTTATCCATAAAGGTTCATTGCTTATTTACATTCTATTTTTCCAAAGGGTATTTCACTCCCAGAAAGTCTGGTCTAAGACATTTTTACTATATATCTTATGAATTGAGACACAAGGAAAATGAAAACTTTGGCAAGGGTTGTGTTGTTGAATAAGCTATCCCTATGCCTTCTGCTGGGGAAACTGACTATAAGGCAGAAGAGACCCAAGCTGTTCAGTCTTATTTCTATATCTGTAATGAGCTCCCTAAGAAGGTGAGGATGTCTTCTTGACTTCACATTAAAGTAGCTTAAGTGTGCATTGGTCTGGTGTGACTTCCAAAATGTATGGCACCTTTTCTTGGATCCTTTCCAGTTACAACCTTGAATGTTTCTTGTCTATCCATCTGTGAGTAGTTTGTCTTTGCTTTGATTTTGAGCATTTTTTCTTCTAGTGGGGTTCTCATAAATCAGATCTCCAGAACCCTGAATAGGTTAATTATAAAATGGGTAGTGTTGTGCTCCATAGAATTGGGGGAAACTAAGCTTCTCCATGTGTTTTTTCCCCAAACCCCTTCCAGACTTCATTGCATCAGATCTGAAAATGGACTGGAAGGGAGGATGCTGAATCACTCATTTCTTTTAGTGGGAAAGGAAGGAATTATGAAAGTGTGCAGTTAGTTGGGGACTAATGGGAATCACAGAATGTACAGGTTGGGATACTCAGATCTAGAGCATGGTGAATGAACTGCAAAGAGATATATTCCACTGAGCTCATCTTGTATAATGGGCTTGGTGTTTATACATCCTTCAGTGCTGTGGAACAAGTGCAGCCAGGATACTGGGTTAACCAGGGAAGATAATTTAAAATCTAGGTCAGGAAAGGCAAACCCACATGAGGCATGTGTTTGCCTACAGCAGGAGTAAATTTCCTTAGATTTCAAGTGTGTTAGATTTGTGCAGGGGCTTAGTAATTTGGCATCTTGGGAGGAGCTAGTAGTATCTAGCTGACACTCTGTGTATAAGCTGTTTTCAGCATTGCTTGCAGGTTGATCAGCTGTGTCATGGTTTATAGACATTAACATATTAGTTTATCTTTGATATCATAAGAGAGATAAACATAGCACATGGGAGGGCTGTTAGCACAAGTTTATTCTTGATCTGGTCAGACAGGAAAGATGCTAACAAGGGGTTAATAACCTTACTTTATTCTGATCTTCTCAAGGAGGTTGCTGATAATGGGAGATGGAACTCATGCAGCATTCCCTAACCACCCTTCTTGGAGGGACTGGCAGAAAGGGGGAGCAACTCCCCCTAGATCTCCATGGGATCAGTCAAGACAGGCACAGCTTGTGCATTCCCCTAAATCCCCTCAAGTCTCAATGCCTTGATGGGAGCTGATCTAGGCACACACAGCATTCCAGCTTGTGCATTCAACCCCGAAGGTTCCCCATTCACTGACTAATGCCCACCTGCTTAACAGGGCAACAGATAAAGAAGGCATATTGCCATCAATAACCTCACAAGTTTACATCACCACATCCCTGTGCCTCACAGCGCAGTCACAGTTTATAATTTAAGCACAAATGTTATTTATCATTATATAAATGATAAAGCTGCACAAGTGTGGTGGAGAAGTTTTGAACCATAATCTTGAGAATTCATATCCAATACTTGGAAACAGAGATTGTTATGGCTATGGATCCTGGGAGGCTAAGCTTTAAGAAATAATAACAAAAATCCACTCTACACACACCAAAATACACCTTACTTACAGATATCTTTCTTTTTCACCTGAGACCTTTTTTTTTTTTATTGTTCCACACATTGGAGATGGTTTTGTGGAGAATGCCATCAGAGCACAGTAGATGAGCCTTGCACTTTGCTTTCATGTGTCATGGAAAGGCAGAGAAGGGATGTTTTTCCCCTCTCCTGTACACTTTGAGAACAAAACTTATAAGCAAAAGCATAATTCAGTACTTGAATAAAAATAAGAAGCTATGCATCACTCTCAATAAAAGCAGTCATAAATTTCTTTTTAAAAAACTTTAGTTTTATTGGAGATGACTAGAGCATAAGTGATTTTCTTTTCATATTATTACTAAGCCACCCCTCATTAGAATTCTTACTCTCTTATCTCTTCTATCTCCTTATAGTCACAGAATTCTGGCATAGCGTGTTCTCATTGTACAGTATGAGGCCAAGAGGGAGATTACATGTTTTTTAGCTTCTTACACACTTCTAAGCCATTTATGATCTCTCCCTACCAGTTTTATTCATTTACCTTTCCTTTGAGGTTCATTTGATCTAAATGTTACCCTCTCCAGATCCTAGTGGTTCTTATCTGTTGGTTCCCACATGTCATTGTCCCATCTTTCCCAAATGAGATACTTGTAAAGTGCTTGGCATAGTGCCTGGCATATGGTAAGCCCTTAAATTCTTGTTTTCTTCTCTCTTCCCCTTCTTTCTCAGAGTTTGGTATTTATGTCAGGATTTTCTCTTATACCTCTTATACCTATATTTTCTCTTATTTCCTCTTATACCCCACCTTTATGCTTGGTGACTTTAACTTCCATGTTGTGGTCCCCTCAAATGTTCTTGCTTCCTTAAACCAGTTTATCCCTCCTCAATTTCTGGTGATTTGTATTTTCACTTTACTCTTGCCAACCCAAGGTATGACCATATCCTTGATCCTATTACTTACAGGCAGGCATTCATCCTCCACAGTCTACAGCTCTAAAATGCTTATTATCTGATCCCAAACCCCTTGTTCTTCAAGCTCTCTATGCTCATTCTGTGGCAACTTCCTGTCACTCCACCCCTCCTGCATTCCCAGGCTACCACCCTTACTTTGGCCTCACTTCCCTTTAAAATCTCAACCCTTTACTTAACCAGTTCAACTTCACACTGCCTAATCCTTGCATCTTTTGCCTCATGGACCTGTGCCATTTCATCCTTTTCTAGAGTCTAACCTTAGATTACTGCTACCATTTTTTTACCATTTCTGCTTCTGGGAGAAATCACACAACTGTGTTGACTAGATCTGTTACAGATTTGTTATCCAGTCTTAACTGGATCTTCATAGTTACACCCTAATGGACTGTATTTCTGGGGCTGTTCCAAACCTTCTTTTAAGCCTCCATGTTTCCCTCCCCCCCACCCCACCCCATCCCAAACAGAGCACCTTAACTCATACTTTACAGGAAAAAATCTAGACCTTCTGCCAAGAGTTTCTTTTCTTCCACAATTTCATACTTGAAACAATCTTAGCAACATCCCCAATGTTTTCCTTTGCTCCAGACTCAGAAGATAAGGTGTCCTAATTCCATGGCAGTGCCCTGTACTTGCCATTTTGTTGTTATCCCCTACTTGCTTCTTCCTAATTTCCATTCTCTTCTTTTGTACTACATTACTTGCTACCTGTAGATATTTTCAAATCCTCCCTATCCTTAAAATAAATCAACTTTTACTTGACATTACTGTCCCTCTTGTATCTCTCCTCCTTTCACAGCCAAGTTTCTAGAAAAAACTGTCAGTATAAATTTGCCTTCAATTTCTTACCTACTTATAACGACTTATGATCACCACCACCTAACTACTCTCTTCCAAGTTACTAATGAGCTCTTTATTATTGTTAAATCCACCACTTTTCTCAGCTCTCATACCTCTTGACTTCTCTGAAGCTTTTAGCATTGTTGACCATACCCACTTCCTGGAGACTCTCTTCCCCAGGTTTGTTTTTGTTTTTTACGTTGTTCTGCTGTGGTTCTCACTTAAGCAGCTAGTGACTAGAATAAGGTAGATCTGAGTTTCAGTATGGCGATAGACACTAGCCATGTTACCCTGGGCAAGTCAACTGTAAAATGGGAATCATAACAGAACCTGCCTTCCAGGATGGTTGTGAGGGTCAAATGAGATAATATTTGCAAAGCTCTAGCTCAATGCCTGACACATAGTAAGTGCCTAATAAATGCTTGTTTTCATCCTTCTTTCTCTTCCTATTTGTCAGGATTTTTTGGGCTCATCAACTTTGTCCTGCTCCCATGTGTGGGTGTACTCCATGGCTGTATTTGAAACCCTCTGGGTGATCTCATCAACTCCTCTAGATTCAGCTATCACTTGGTCACCAGTTTTTATGAATTCTGCTATCATCTCTATACTGATGACTCCCAAATCCCAGCCCTTAACTTTATCCTAAGCTCCTGTACTATAACTCCAGTGGCTTCCTGGATAGCTGTTTTGCTTAATAAATGTTGATTGATTGATTGATTTATCTCTATTTGGATTGTCCTGTAGGCATCTCAAATTCAAATGTCCAAAGCAACTTTTTACCTTTTCCCCAACTTTGCTATTTCTGTCGAGGGGACCACCATTTTTCCAGTTCCCTAGAGTCATCATCAGCTCTTCTTCCAGCACCCCTCCCCACCACATTTAGTCACTTCTCCAGTAAAAAGTAAGCTTGTTCAGCATAAGGATTACTTTGGCTTCACCTTATATATGGGTTTGAAGCAAGGCTTGGAAAAGCTGACCTGTGGTATAATCTTGGGGAGAGTTGCTGGTGAGGGACTCCCTCTGCCAGTACAGATATGCAGCTGTCCTGAGCCCTCACTAAGGATATAAGTGACTGACTAGCCCAGGGTCACGTGTAGTCCAAACAGTCTCTCAGATTTTCTTGTGGTCAGGGCTGGTTTCATTTTTGGTTTTTATCCCTGCTGTCCAGCACAGTACCTGCTAGGTAGTAATTGAATTGAAGCCACAATTGCCAGGAATAAGAATCTAGATGAATTGTAAGTTCTTTTCCAGCTAAGATTTCAGGAGCTTCTTGGCCTGCAGCTGGTCAGTGCCAGAGTGACAGAGCTGGGAGGTGATGAGAGCTACACAAATGAAAATCAAGAAAACTTATTAAAGGGGCCAGAGTAAATCTCTTCTTCACCAAGCTCCTCTACAGAGCAAAGATAAGCTAGTCTGAGGAAGTGCAGATACTATTACCAAGTTTGGGAGTAGAATTCATACTCCAGAAAGTACAGACTATCCAAATCCATGAAAAGTAGTGCGCCATCCTTTTAAGTACTTACAGATATGAACCTCAAACATTCAAGGAGAATCAGGTCTAGTAATTAAACACCCTTCCTTTATGAAAAGTAAGAGTCTCCGGTGACATTTATAATAACATACATTCATTGTCTACTGTGTGAAAAGCATTGTGTGTGTAAATACAGATCCTGCCCTCAAGGAACTTACTTTCTATAAGGCTGTTGCAACATAAATAAGTAAATGTAGATTTTTATACAAGAATAAACTTGTGACTGGGTGTAGGAGGGAGAGAAACTAATAAATGGAGGAATCAGGAAAGGTCTTTTGAAGGAAGTGGCACTTCAGTTGGTGGAGGTAAGAACAGAGAATATCTCACATGAAAGATGGAATGTTAGTTATAGGGAACAAGTGGGCCATTTTTTCTGGAGCTTAGCATGACTAAAGGTGTTAATAATCAATTTAGAAATATGGACTGAAACTAGATAGTGAAGGGCTTTAAATTTCAAACAGAGGGGGTTTGTATTTTATTCTAAAAGCACTTGGCAGCACTGCAACTTCTTGAGCAGCAGTGGTTTGGCAAACTGTGCTTTAGGCATGTCAGTTTGGCAGGTATGAAGAATGGTTGCACATTTGCATGAGCTTTACTACTCCCTGCCCTGTAATTTCATTTGTTTTTATACCCTTCTATATAAAAACTAGCAGCCAGTAATTTTTGTTGTGTGGTTAATATTGGTAGCAAATCTGCATGGAAATCTAATGTATACTACTATCCCATTGGAAGGTCCAAAGGTAGTGATTCTTCCTGGAATTCAAAAATACTTTGGAGATATTTTGTGATAGTATTTTCAAATCAAGTCAAGTTGATAAGAAAGATTTTCAAGTCAAGCAAAAATCTGGGAATGGAAGTCCTTTACCTGTGTACTAATGTTTTTACTATCTCCTTTCCCATGATGGGTTCCTGTTCTATCCTTCTTACAGCTAGTAGTGTGTAAGGGAATAATACCATTGTCCTCCAATTTAGTGGGTGGAGATTTACACTAGAGGACACACTATACCATCTACCTTGACCTGTGATAACTTTTAGGTGCCTCTCAGCCCTTTTTGGCCTTAACTACATGGTCTCAGAATCTTGTGTGGGGACCCCTACCCCTCTATATTTCTTCTCATCTACCTAACACTATATTTCTGTTGCACAATTAAATAATATAAAATAACTGAAGCATTTTCCACTGACAGATGTGTTTCCTAGTGTGTATTGTAAGCTAGCCAAAGGCTCTTTTAAGAAATGAGGACATGGAAGGGATGGGACGGTATATATCCCCATAATTCAAGATGGAGGCAGAATGTCCCAGGACCTAGGAGAAATTTTCTGCAAGAGAAGTGGAAACCTGTGTAGTTTAGGTGGGTCTGTCCAAGTGCCAGATGCAAAAAGAAAGGTGAAAGAATTGATAGCCTGCTTTACCTGGGCCAGATCTCAGGTACCTTTCTGTTCTCCAACCAGGGACCTCTCACTTTCAGAGGTATTTAGTTGTTTTATTAGGAATATGTAACTCTTGATGGGGAGTTCTTTGTTTTTTAATAATTAATTTGTTTTCCCTTTTCAACAATCATTGTCATAAGTTTTAAATTTTGTCCCCCTTCTTCCCCAAGAGGGCAATCTCATATGCGTTCTGTGCATACATTCTTATTAAACACATTTACATAACCATGTTGCATAGAAGAATTAAAATGAATGGGAGAAACCATGAGGAAAAAAAACAAAACCTAACAAAAGAGAAAATAGTCTGTCTCATTCTGCATTCTGACTCTATAGTTCTTTTTCTGGATATAGATGGCATTTTACATCATGAGTCTTTTGGAAATGGATTGGGGGAGTTCCTTTTACTGACATTCTCTGGCCCAGTAATACTTCTCTATGCAGGCCTGCTCTAGAAGGAACCAGATATCAGAAGGAATTCGTTTTTGGTTGTTCACAAAGCAGGATTGGTTTTTTGGTTTTTATTTGTTTGGGGTTTTTTTTTGAGGGGGGGATGTGAGTGAACCTATCACATTTAAGGGGAGCATTATACTACATAAGTGAAAACAAAATAAAACCTCTGTAGTCATTTGGGCTTTAAAAGTCAGATTAATTTGGACTACAACTGCCCCTTAGCTAGCTTTAGCTATTTCTCATCAGTTGGCTGTCACTGAACCATTTCAGGTTTCCTCAGCTGCCTAACAAGTTTTCTGGCTAATAATAAGGCAGTAGAAAGTTGCTCAGGAGAGAAGTTATCAACCAGTCAGCTTTTCCTGCTAAGGAAACTGGAGCCTTTGGATTAGTTACAGATCCCAGTGAGCCAAGCTGTTCCTGTTGAGTTGAAGGGATGTTGTGAAGATCCTTCCTTCCATATGATACCTGTTATTGGGGAAACAAAAGGAAAGGAGGAGTGGGGGTGGAAACATTGTTGGAGAAAAAAACTAAATTTCTTCTATGCGAATTGCACCTAAAAATGCAGACTTGGTAGCCAACTTGTGGTTTACTTTTTAGTCTTCATTGTTTAGCTCATGTGTACATTAGACTGAGGTCTAGTGAAATGCCTTTCATGTGTTATGAGTTGTCTTTTTATAAAACTATCACAAAATGCCCTTTCAGTAGTAAAAAGCCCTATACAGTACATTTAGAATAATCTACCTCAGGAATAGAATATTATATACTCCACAACTTGGCAACATATTTCTGTCCCAGTTGCTCTTTTGGAATTACTTTCTTAGAAATCACTAAGGCCATGACCACCAAATATGAGACTTTTTTTTTTAAGAATCCTTAAGACTTACCACTGAAGTACTTAACACTGCTAATCAGTTTCCTTCTGAAGCTGTTTATCTTCAGGGATATTATACTCTGTTGTTTAATAATAGTAACTCACATCAATTTAGTAATTCTTAAGCTTCCAAAGAATTTTCCTCACAACAGCCTTATAAGCTGGATGTTGTGTGGGCATGATTTTATAGATAAGGAAATTGAGACGCTGAGAGACTAAGTTACTGCCTAGGGCCTAACAGCTAGTGACTGTTATATGAGGATCAGTTGAAGAAACTGGAGATGCTTAATTTGAAGAATAGACTCAGGTGACATGGTAATTTGTCTTTAAGTCTTCAGAGGCCTCTTGTGGGGAAGAAGGGTTCTATTTCTATTACAGGACTCCCGAGGACAAAAGCAGTAGCAATAGATAGAAATTACAAAGAAGCAGACTTTGACTTTTGACATAAGGAAAATCTTCCTAATGTTTAGAACTTTCTCGAAGCAGAAGAGGCTGTTTCAGAGGATGATATGTTCCTCCTTACCCTAAAGCAAAGACTGGATGACTATTTGTTGGTTATGTTGTAAAGGGGATATTTTTTCAGTTATGAGTTAGACCACTAAGTCCCTTCTGCATCTGAAATTGTGTCATTTGACTCAAGGTGGGTTAGCAGAGTTTGTTGACTTTGTTGAGGAAATCTTCCTTGAGAATGGTATGGTTAGAACCTCTCTTTTCAGGGATCAAATTGCTAAAGAAAGGGGCTTCTTGTGGGGAGATGGTCTGCCTTTTGTGTAAAGCTTAGCCAGTACATAAGTGCCTACTCTGTGTCAGGAACTGTGCTAGCTGCCTGACATACAGCAGACACAAATACAAATAGAAAGACAGAAACAATCCCTATCAAGGAGTTTACATTCTAACAAGGGAATCAAGTGGAGAAGTACCTAATGGTTAAAGGAATCTCTGCTTTATTAAAGAATAATGCTATTTTTGTTGGAGAAAGTTAATAAAGAAGCCATGTCAGTCTCCTAAAGCCTGCCCATTTATTCCTGGGAACCAAGGCCTCTTCCCTGATGGCTGCTTCCTTAATTGCTGGAAGATAGCCTAAGAGGAAGTAAACATCCTCTGGAGCCCCTTTACTAAGCGAAGACAATCATTTTGTACCTGTCTTTGAAGATTGCCCTATTCACAGTAGTGCCCTCTGAGCCCACACCAGCCTGAAGCAGGCCATGATGCTGGATTTGTACTGTGTTGGTTCTTGTGCACACATTGGGGCTTCGCGGGAGGAGTTGGAGGAAGCGCGTGCGCGCATGCATTTGTGTATGGATACCCACCAGGTCTATGAAGCTCCATTTCCCTTTCCTTCTTCACAGTGTACTAATGGTCACTTGATGTGCGCTGGCTGTTTTATCCACCTACTAGCAGATGCCCGGCTGAAGGAGGAACAGGCCACATGCCCCAATTGTCGTTGTGAGATCAGTAAGAGCCTCTGCTGCCGAAACCTGGCTGTGGAAAAAGCAGTGAGTGAGCTGCCGTCAGAGTGCGGCTTCTGCATGCGCCAGTTCCCCCGCTCCCTCCTGGAGAGGCATCAGAAAGAGGAATGCCAGGACAGGTAAAGCGCCCCCAGTGGCTGCTCTCTGCCCCTACCTACCTACCTTCCCCTTCTCAGGAAGTTACAGCCCTGTTGGAGATGGGCTCTCTCACTCAGTTCCCTGACTTTGCCACTTTTAGCTGTCTGACCTTGGGAAAGTCACTCTACTTCAGATCATCAGTCTTTTTACCTATAAAATGGAGATGAACTCACACTCTCCACTTCCTAGAGCTATTCTAAGAAAGACTTTGTAACCTTAAGGTGTTAGAATTATTTTTATTGTTCCTCTGCTGTGGTGAACTCTGGCAATGTTAACTGGGCACCCTGTGAAAGCCAGGATGCAGGCCTTTGTTTCTTTTCCTCCATATCTCCAGGAAAGAGCCTCATAGGGCAGGTTTCTTACCCTTGGGCTTAGGCGCTGTTGTTCTCCTAGGGAGTCTAACTTGATCTCTGCTTAATGTTGCTAAGTTTTCTTGGTTTTTATTTAGGATAGGTGATGCTATTTGGACAAGCGTGGCTCTGAAGTCTGGTAGTTGGTCGTATAGCAGTGGTGAGGGAACTAGAATCCTGGGCCCTGGCAGCCAAGAGTCCATTAATTGAGTCACTTTAGGAGTCCAGCCATTGGTCAACTTGCCTTCCCAGGTGGGAGGGTTGGCAGTGAGTTTGAGATAATGAGAATTGCCTTTTCTACCCGGAATTTAAGAGAGACTTCTTCATATAAAACCCCTCATTAGCATTGTCTTCCCTGGACTAATAGACTAGAACTGATTTAACCAAGCAAAGCATTCCCAAAAGGCCCAAATCTGCCCAAAATTCTTCCCAAAGATTGATATAGTCCTTTGGGAAACATGAACCTTGATTTCCTACATTCATTCTTGCACTCATGAGGGCCCTTTTTCTGAGTGGGTTCTAGTTGGGGAACCTTTGTGTAATGGCACCAAATTCTTGTCTTGTCAGAAAAAATGGAGTCCATGTATCCTGGATTAAGTTCCATTGGCTTAGTACCCAGGGCTGACTTAATTTCCTGTAGTGTTCCTTAAGATATGATGCTAGAGACTGAGTAGAAAGAGAGACTTAAGATCATGTGCTGCTTGTCCATTAGCCAAGCCAGTCTCACAGACTGGAGAAGAGGCTACTGCACTTCACCCAAGTGGTATGACACAAATCTTGCTGGATTCCTGCTGACATTCATCCTTTTTGAGTTCTGACTGCTTTGAGATATTTGGCCTCAGTTCCCCCAGTTACTTGATTGCGTTGGTATTTTTTGTGTGTATAGTTTTTTTTTCTCCAGGTGAGGGAGGAATTTGAGGTCTCCTGAGAGGGTTATATGAATGGACAGAACTTGATCAGGTCCTCTTGTCTGGGTTTTGGTCTCAACATAAATATTCTCTGCCGGAAATCAGCCTGGCTTCCCTGGAGCCATTGTTCCATGGTTAGCATTAGGTAAAAAGAGAAAGGTAGGGAGCTTGGTTATCTTCAAGTTGGTGAAAAATGTAAATGATTTTAATTCCTTGCTCTCCCCATGGCCTTTTGACTTAAGAATCTCAGAATGACATTTCTGAAACGAGCAAGGTGATATTTTTGAGGAAACAGGTAGAAGCCAGCATCTTTGGGCCTGGGATCTGTAGCTAAATCTCGACTTCTTTAATCAACATTTAAGCCTAGAAACAGAATAAAAACTGTTGCAGTTTGGGCTTCCCAGAGGAATTTAGGAACTCCAGAAGAAGTTTGATGACTCAGTGAACCTTCTGAGGGTGGCTGCCTGGAAATCGCAAATCCAACCTTCAGAAGGAAGGTTTTGAAAGTGACCCAATTCAGAAATTGGTAGAACAGTCTTATAGCTATACTTGTCCCAGCCCTTTCTTGTGTCATAGCTGAAATAAGTTTTATTTCATCTCCCCATTTCCTTCATCCTACTGTGTCTGATCTCTGCTAAGCAAGCCCTTGATCATTAGACTAAGCTTTAGTTTTGTATTCTTGATACTTCCTGCTCGAGTCACCTGTCTTATCTTTCCCTTGGAGGAAGAAGACTCCTAATAGAGAAGTGGCCCAAAGGCTCCACTTGTGAGTCAAACCTAGGCATTTGGTGGGCTGGGAAAGGAGAGTTTCCCAGGAGCTAGGGTGTCCTAAAACTGGCAAGAAATCAAGACTTCTCTGATTATATGAGATTATGATTCTGGGGTGGCTGTTGCTGATCCCCTTCTGCAAATCAGAAGTCAAATTGTGACTGACTGTACACTGATTAGACAGCTAGCTAGCTTGTCACAAAACCTGTTATTACTTTTTGTTGATCAGAAGTTAAGAAAACACTTTTATAGGCTTTAGCTGAAGTGTTCTTGCAAGACACATGTAAAAAAAAGCCTGTTTTCAAGGCCAATTCATAGGCCCTTTTTGATGGCCTCCTTTGGTCTCTTTTCAACAGTATAACTGACAAATAGAATTTGGGAAATCATGAGTGCCCTATTGGCTGAATGAAAATGCTTCTCTTTTGCTACCCTACTCATTCTTCTCCCTTCTTCAAACTAGTTTGATTCCTGTTTGGCCTTAGGGATGTGGGTCTTTCCTGGGGCAGTTCTGACCAGTACATCCAGGTCAGGGCCTTTCTCAGCCTGAAGCACCTTGGGGAGAAGCCCAATTTCATTGTATTGGGTTCATGGTCCTGATGATCTGGTTTGACTTCTCCTCATGTTTCTTTCTTCCCCCTTCTCTGATCTAATTTAACAGTTCCAGGCCCTTAGTGTTAAACCTGTTAGTATGGTGTGGTCTGTCAAATTTTCCTGTAGAAAAGAGGGCCCAGTCCTAGCCAGGGTTAGAGATCATTTAGGGCTTGGGCTTGTATTGTACCAGGAGTTTCCTAGATGGGATACTGACTGCCGGAGTTACAACGCTTCTGGCACCTCTTGGCCTAGTTCATTAGCAGCAAAATTTTGCCTTCAAGGACTGTTTTACTGAGAACAGTGATTGGGATGCATAGGGCTGTGCACATAGTATGACTTAAATGACTTGTTGAATTGAATAGAATTTGAGATTTCATATAGTGGTAGATAGTTTGTCTAAATCAGAAAAGCCTTCATTACTATCTGGAGTACAAAAGTGAAGTAAGGCTGGCATAGTATGTTTGTGTGATGCTGTAGTAGTACATGAAGGTAGAAAGATATAGGAAAAACAGAGCATCATTTGTGTGTGTTATGAATCTAGGGTTCTACCTTGACTAAACTGTAGTACCAAGACTACAGGGTGTGAAGCTGGTGCTGACTTGCCTAGGGCAACACAAGTTCAGGATTCTTCATAGGTCCCAGGTGACACTGCTGAGGTAGGGCAGGGTCCTGCGCTCTGCCCTAGGGCCTGCAAGATCTTTGGTTATGCCCTCTATGTGCATGTTTTTTATGTCCAGAGTCTCCAGTGATGCACATGTGCATGTGTGTCATCTTTCTGGCAGGGTCACGCAGTGCAAATACAAACGCATCGGTTGCCCGTGGCAGGGCCCCTTCCACGAGCTGACTGTGCATGAAGCAGAGTGCACACATCCCACCAAGACTGGCAATGAGCTAATGGAGATTTTGGATGAGATGGACCAAACCCACAAGAAAGAGATGCAGCTATATAACAGCATCTTCAGCCTGCTCAGCTTTGAGAAGATCGGCTACACAGGTAATCATCTGAGAGGCAGGCTGTGAAGGGCCCTGGGAACTCCTTTTCCTTTGAACATTTCCTTAAGTATATTTTGTCATATATTTAACCCATGGCCCTTCTTTTCATAAAAAACTGCACAATGACTCTCCAGTCATTGTACTACGTGTACACGTGTAGTCCATTCTGACACAGGAATGTAGTTCAGCTGTATGTATTTCCTCTCTTCTCAATGAAGAATGGGAACTTAAAGTGTATATAGAGGGATAGTCTAGAAGCATTGGACAGAATGGCATGTAGGGGAGGAGGGGGTGAATAGAGACATGTGTATTCCAGGGTGACAGAGAATGCTGGAGCTGCTCAGGTTCCTTGGAAAGCAGGATTTATGTGTGCTGGGCTGGGCTTACCTGTGGTGTGCTGTGGTCTTCTTGAGAGTCAAAGTGACATCTGACAGTGTGCTTACTGATAGACGCTCCTTGTCTGCCTTCCTGGCTAGGATCCTGTGCTTCAAGAGAATCCCCTGACCTAAGTGGGTGTACAAGTCCTCTCCTTGCTGCAGCCTGGCCCTGGGAGGGGGAAGTATGTGATAGGTCTCTTCTAAATTCATCTCATGTGAGTTTTCTCCCTGATGTTGAAAGGTTAGGGAGGAACCAAGGCAAGGTTCATCTTCAGGTAGTCCAACCACAGGCCTTTTCTCTCCTTCCTTAGGTACCTAGGAACTCTGGCTTAAGTTTTGATTAACCCCAAGGGAAGAGAATTAAGGGGCAAAAGCCTTGGGGTGTGGGGTGATGGGAGGATTGGGGAAGAGTGTTTAAAAGGAATTGGCAGAAAGCATTACCCCACATGCCTTATCCTGGACAGACAAGGATATGTTGTTGACCCAGGTAAGTTGGCTGTTGCCTGTCTCATTAATAATCTTTAACAACTCTTATAGATCTCTCTGGTCAGTATATTAGGTTAGATAATGTGGATCTGAACTAAAGAATGTGTGGGTGGGTCTGAGTTGAGATGGGATAGGGCACTTAATTTTTTGTTACTCAGAAATGACTGACCCTTGGGGCTGACATGAGAAGTTCTTTGGGGACCCTGAAGTCTCTTGCCCTCCGGAGAAGAACAGCAGGGCATCCTTGTTCTCGGGCAGTTAATCAGCAATGCATTGTATAAAGCTGTCAAAGAATGTCTCCCTTTTAGAAGATTCAAACACCAAAATTAGCTGTGAAAACACAGTTCATCTGTCCCAGGCGCTGCTGAGACAGAACGGTAACAGACAGAGCTGTTAAATACTAGCTGGCTGGATCTCGTTGGATCTTTGGCTTAAGTGTGGGACTTTTAACAGGCAACAATGCCATACTACATGGGGTCTGAACATGCTGGGGTCATTGTGGGAATCCCAAGAGCTCTGGCCTCACACAGGAGTCCTTGTCTTGGCACCAAGTGCAGGGATGCACTTGAGAGAAGAGACTTGTTTCCCAAGATGCTGGGGGCTGACTTGGGCTGTGCTCTGTGGTGGAATCTCCAGTTAAGGACCATGTTCTCCATCACTAGCCATCTTTTGGGAATTGAGGGGTGGAAATGAGCCCGGACTGTTGACCATATCCTATGCAGTCTGTGGGACTGGAGGCCAGATTAGGACCGCTCTCCTACCCCCTTTGGCGGTATACACTTTGTGACGAGACAGATGCCAGAGAAGCATTTGGGTTATGATTGATTCCAGGAAAATGATGATGTTGGTCCTAGGCTAATACCATAAATTGTGTGTAGCTTGAAATAACTGGTCAACCTTACTACACAGATATGTTGTGCTTGCTCAATTCTCTCATAGAAAATGTTGGAAAATATGTATCTCTGTATGAATTGCACAATAAGGCTGTATATGTAGCTGTGCTTTGAGATTTCTTGGTTTGTAAAGTAAAGACAACACATGGAAACTACCTGCTTGATCCAGGGTGATAGCTTGAGAACATTGGCTATGCCCTCTGGTGGATGTGGCCGGCCAAGGGTTTCCTGGACTGAGCCAAGAGGACTATGTCTGGAAAGGTTTGGTTAGTTGTATTTGATTTACTAGCCTCTTTGCAAATCTGAGCCCAGAGCAGCTCAGCCCAATGTATTGTTTTCTTTATACATAACCTATACATGTATCTCATCTGGCATTCTCTGTACCCTCCTGAAAACGGACAGTCTGTATTTCCCTTGCCCTGCCCTCTGGTTTGCTCTGCGGCGATGCCAAGTCTGTGCCTTACCTTGTTGACGGCTGTGTATCCAAATCCAAATAAAATGCACATTGTTCTCAGAACTGTATCCTGTCTGTGTGTTCTGCTTGTTCTCCGCCCCTACTCCATTGTGGGCACACACACCGTGAGCTAGTCTCCCAAAGTTATAATTTGGTACCAGTTGCCAATTCTAGGAGCTCCCCACCCAGTGTCTCTCAGGGCCCTGTAGATCAGAAGAATCTTTGCTCAAAACTTTATAATTGCAGGACACTTTTAGATGGCAGCCCAAGTATAAAAATTAATAGGACATATTAGACCTGCTAAGGAATGACTATTGGGGTATGTGATATGTCATTGTTTAGCTCCTGGTATATATCACAGAGTGGTTTGCTGTTTACCTCTTGCAACCTGTTGTCTCTCTTCAGTTGATTTTAATTAACCATGTTTGTATTTTATCTTATTTCCCCCCCAAAGCTTATGCATCTGAAAATCTTCCTGTAGTTAACTTGTCATTTAAAAATTAAAGTGCATTGAGTTTCTTCTCGGTAAGTCACATTCTTCCTGAGACTAACCCAGCTTCGAGCGGTTGGACCCCTTCGGTCTTCATCCGTTCTGAGGAAGGCTCCACACGGTAGCCCCAGGTAATGTGAGCTGGTTGTCCACCCTGCTAATGGCCCTCAATAACTTTCTGGTCTTTCTTCCCCATCCCTCTCTGTGCCATTGCAGAAGTTCAGTTCCGCCCATATCGTACTGATGACTTCATCACACGCCTCTACTACGAGACACCAAGGTTCATCGTGCTGAGCCAGACTTGGGTCCTGAAGGCGCGGGTGAACGACTCTGAGAGGAACCCAAACTTGTCCTGTAAGCGCACCCTCTCCTTTCAGCTCATCCTGAAGAGCAAGATCAGTTCCCCCATGGAGTGCTCCTTCCTCCTTCTCAAGGGGCCCTATGACGATGTGAAAATCAACCCTGTCATCTATCACTTTGTCTTTACCAATGAGAACAACGAGACCGACTATGTGCCACTCCCTATCATAGACTCTGTGGAGTGTAACAAACTGCTGGCTGCCAAGAACATCAACCTAAGGCTCTTTATATTCCAGATACAGAAATAGGCAGGGCTGGGGTCATGCTGGCAAGCTCAAGGAGAAAGAAAGCACCACTGAACCGTACTTACCTCGTCTGGGCAGCCTGCACCAGTTGTGATTTCACAGTATAATCGGATCATTTTAGAAAAAGGAGGGAGGAAACAAAAACAAAAAAAACCCCAAACCAATTGGAACAAAGTCTGCATGCGTATGCAACAGTGTAAGCAGCCACAGCCTGCCTTCTCTCTTCCCTCTCCTAGATACCCTGGGCCGGGGCCTTCCCCAACCAACAGCCTGCCCTGCTGCCCTCGAAGGCCAGGTCAGTGGGGAGCTAGACAGCAATGGAGACCTCTGCAGCATCACCCTCATCTGCCAGGGAGCATGTGGGAAAACAGCGAGTCATCCTGTTACTCTGTTACATTGTGGCAGAGGAGCTGTTGGCTTGTTCATGGTTAAGTGCACAATTTCCTGATGCATGGGGCTCAGGGGATCCTGGCTGACTTTAGACAGCATATTTGATTGAAATTAAAAAGGCAACATTGTTTCCTATTTTTTTCTTTTGTTTGGGTGGAGAAGTCTAGCTCTGGTTTAACCTTTGAGAATACTATTTTCTTTGATTTTATGCAGTCAGATGGGGAATTGGAAAAGGAAAAAAGCTATCCAATTTCCTTTCCCTTTTTTTAATCTACTTATCCACAGGAAAGACCAATGGGAATGTTACAGTATCTTTGAGAAACCTAACAAGGTGAAGCCCTAAGTTTCTGGGGATAGGGGCTGGATGATGGGGAATGAGGAAAATCCTCCTATAAGGAATACACCATCCCATGCCATCCACCTCTCAGGTATCTGGGAAGTAGATAGAGATGGAAGGGCTGTTTTAAGCTGTCTGATGTGTGAAGCTGGGCCCTCCTCATCTTCTCCCCTTCCCCTTCCCCTTACCCCCACCCCCTCCAAGGTATCCTGAGGCCTTTGGGAGAGACCAGCTTAAGAGTCAAGGGAGCTAATTTCAGACTGAGGATTGATGGGAGTATGATGTGACTTCTAGACCTAGATCCCTGGGGTGAGTTTTTGCTAATTTCTAGCACAGAATCCTCATGCTTTTGATGACTGGGTTCCCAGGGCATTGTCTTCAGGTTAATATTTATGGCACATGGGAATAAGCTGTTTGCTTCTCTTTTTCTCTCCTCTCCCAGCCTCACTCCAGCTCCTTCAGGGTCCCCAGAAACCTACACTCAAAATAGTGAAGTTCTCATTCGTTTTTGTATTATTATATTCAATCATGAAAAAAAGGAATACCACGGGCCACAATGTATTTTCATGTTCCGTACCCTGCTTCCCACTCTGGTCCCTACCCACTTGCCAAATATAGCCCAGGCTGCAGTTCTCACTGAAACAAGACAATGCCTTTGGGGCTCAACAGACACTTTCGGAATGCAGGGTGAAATTGTCTTTTCCCAGAAAATAAAGAAATTAACTTCTTTATAGGCTCTTCTAGCAATTATACAATTTTCCAGTGTGAGAAAGAATATATATATTTTATATATTATGTCTCTGGCATGTTTGTGGACAGGCCCAAGATAGCCGTTCACCAAACTGTGAAGAGTTCTACAGGGATATTTGCTCAACACTGTTTAGCAAAGTGAAGTATGTGACTTAGTTGTGGAGGGAAACTGTCCTATGGAATTGTGACTAATAGATGGGTGTCTAAGGTCAGCTTACCCCCATCATATTGGCCACTTTGGGACATAGTTCTGTACTGTGTCTATGGAATAACTGGATCAATCCAATTATACATCATGTAAAATCCACTATGAGACTGCGATGCTTGTGGCTTCTCTGCTTTGGGCTTTTCCTGGATATAGGTCATCTCTTCCCAGTCTGGCATGGTTACATTTTCTCCCGTTGTGACTAGTGGTAAACTGGTGAAGCTTGTGTATCAGTGACTCAGTGACCCTCAGGAGGTAAAGGCAACATAGTCTTTTAGAGTGAGCCCTAGGGTGATTTATAAGTGGTTTCCAAAAATTGTCTTGTTGACCCATAGGTGGGTTTTAGCTATTACTAGAGATGGGTGTGAGTGAGTGAGTGAGTGTATGGGTGTGGGTGGGTGTATGGGTGTATGGGTGTATGGGGAGGGGGTGGTATAAAAGGAGAGAGGTACATTATTTTCCTGACAAAGCATTTTTGTGGTCTATGGTAAAGTGGAAGGTCGAAAAGGCAAGTATGGGGAGAACCTCTCTTTGCTTTCTACTCCCCTGATCCTGCTCTCAGTGCCCCCTGAAAGCTGCCTGGAGACTGCATTCCAACAACTTTTTCTCCTTCCCCCTGCCCCCTACCCCTTGCTCTGAAAGAATGTTACCCATGATAGCTTTTTTGTTGTTCAAATACCAAAGAACCCCATTTCCTCCAGTCCTCTTCTTTCCTCTTAAATCCTGCTTTAAACTAGTCCCACTCTTTCATCATCATGTACTTTTTAGAATTAAGCCAGATTCCATCCCACTTACCCATCTGGTAAGGAGGAGTGACCAAGGTGGTACCAAATTAACCAGAGCGTGGATCCTTTGGAACAATGTGGCACTGTCTTTGTAGATTTGGGGTCTTATAGTCAACTTCCTGCTTTTGGTCTGAGTCCTTCCAAGGATTAGATGGAGTTAGATATAGGACCTCACCAACTCATGGGGTGCCATTTGAGAACTGCTGACCTTGAGGATCATTTATTCTTTTCAGAGGCTATGGAGGAAAAGCAGCAAGTCTTTCCTAGATTTGAAGATGATGAAGCTAGGAGGCTGCATAGCAAGAGCCCAGACTCTCTCAAAGAATGATCGTCAGGCTATACCAAGCACCAAGGTCCTTCTCCCCTTCCCCCAAACATAAATATAATTTCCTTCCCCCTTCTTGGCAGGGGAAATCTTGGTGTGGAACACTCCAAATACTGTCAGGCTCAATTATTTTTTAGCTCAGATTCATCTTTAATTACTGCAGTGTGCCTGGCTCATCTATGATGAAGTTGATCAGTATTTGCTGCCAACTGGGTTAGGGCTTTTCTAGGGCCCTGTCTACGGAAATTAATTCACCCTGATCACCCCAGAATCACCTGAACTGCCCCTTCTCACTACTCTTTCCCCCATCCCCCTTTTGCTGTTAAGAAAGAAATCTGACCTCTTGTTCTGCATCGTCAGGCCCCCATAGGACTTGTAGTAATGAATATTAAGGTTTCATTGAGTTCCAAGCATCTCCAGGAGGAAGCATAGGTAGGTGAAAGGAGCTTCCACTAGCTGTGAAGGAATGATTGACATCTAAGTGACAGACTTTCCACTGTAAATACAGGACAAAATCAGAAGAGGTCAGTTAGACATAGCTTGTCCTATGGGGTTGAGGAAAGGCATAGAGAATACAATTTTTCTGGGGCTGTTCTCCCTACCTCAGCCTCTCACTCTTAAGAAATATCAGAGGAATTGAGGCTGAGGGGAAGAGATTTGCAAGTGAATTTTTAAAAACATTTCCTTAAAGGCCAGGGTACATGCACTGGGTACATGAAAGCCTGGGCTTTTAGCTTTTAAAGTGTAAAATTCTTTTTAGGCAAGTTTCTCATTTTGCCAATAACACCTCTCACCCTCTCTCCCCCACTCCACCACACTCTTCCCTTCCTTCTACAAAGAAGGAATTCCCTAAACCTTCAGCATTGTCCTCCTATACCATCAGATACTCAGGTAAAATCCAGTGTTAACCCAGCTGCTAATTCCAATGGGCTAATTTCAGGTGGCATAAAGGTGGGTGCGTGGGTGTGTTTGGATACGTGATGAGGGTGTGTGTGTTGTCAATGATGGGGAAGCCGTTCTCACAAGTTGACATCCTGAGAAGTGCTATCCGTTGACTATTGACCACCTGTTTTACCTTAAAAAAGGGTGGGGAGGGCAATCCTTGGTTCAGGTTTCCAGATGGAGAGCAGCTATCCTTTGTTGAGGAGCAGCCATATAGTCCTTTCACTGTTCTTCATTGTTGTCTCTACCCCTCCTTTTACCCTGACTTCTTCAGGTATAACTGACTTGGTTCCTGTGTAGTACAGATACACATCGCTGGATGTTAGTGAATTCTTGTTGACTTTTCAGGGTTGACTCTTGTCAGACTTTATACCAGGTCATCTTTTTGGTTAAATCTTCTGAGGGGCAGAAAGAGAGTAGTGAATGGGTAGGGAACTAGTAATGGATGGGACTAGGGAAAGGAATAGCCTCACTATAGTATCTCTTTAGGAATGAGGCACTGACTGGCCTCTCTCATAATGGCATATATTTTCTGACTGTTAAATGTATTTCAAAATACCTGATGGGAGAAAGATCTGTTCTCTTGGTATTTTGGCAGATTCTCTTGAGAGCTGTTATGTCCTCTGTTTTTTGAGGATTAAGAAGCTCTGTCTCAGAAAAATGGGGACACACAACAGATTTTCTTGTAATAACTAGACAGATCTTCAGTGCTGTTGTCAGTATTGTTAATGTATGCATGAATGGGAGTAACAGGTGGGACAATGATGGTGAAACCAACCTGGGACCCCAACATTTTCATTGTGAGCACCAGGAGCTGATAAAGTATGGGTCAAGGGAAGGTGGTCAGAGGGGTCATGTGGGTGGCTCTCATGGAGGGAAAGTGAAGTTCTCTTCACCTGGTCCCTTCATTGAACTAAGAAATGTTATACTACCATTCTGTTCCAATGAATCTTATCACATGAACCAAGTGATAAATGGTGCCCCCATCCCTGACCTTCCACATTGTAGGTATTTCTTACCATGTGCCTTGACAGTCCACCAGAATTCTAGCAAGTGGGCAAGAGAGATGGCCAGTTAGACTGGACAGGGTGGTATCCCCAATAGCATAGTGACGGGCATCACTATCTCCTGCCACCTTCAGTAGGGTGGGCTTTGTGGTGTCTGGTAATATCCTGTCATGGGAACAGCTGTAGGTCTGTGTGTATGTGTGCGTGTGTGTATCTGTGTGTAATATCTCTGTGTATGTATGTGTGTCTGCGTTTTTGCTTCCAGAAGGCCCTGCTGTGTGTGATAAAGAGGGGAACCAGTGTTCCTTGTTCTTTGCTGCACCCCCTCCTCCATCCCCCCACCCCTCCCCCTCCCTGCATGAACAACCTTGCTTTCCACGGAGAACTCTTGAGTATGTTGCCTAGAACCATGCTGAGGATGAGGGCAGGATCCTAGATTGGCTTGAGCTGGATAAGGGGAAAGGATGAGGACTGAGGTTGGGAGTGAGCTCAGGGTGAGAAAGTCAGGAAGGTGTCACCTTAGTAGGAAAGTTGGTGATTTCCAGGAGACTTGTTGGGTTTGTTTTTCAAATGCTTTGCCAAACTGGTACTGGTGACAGGAAGTATTTTTCTATTCTCCAGACAGCCAAGGCCCCATTATTGGAAGGTATATGTGTGAGTGTGTATGTGTGTGTGCACACCTGTCCGTTGATGATGGTCCAAAAGAGAATTGTAAATAAATCATGATGTTTTTACATAGCCTTTCTCCCATAGTCACCAAACAGTCCCTGCTCCCACCCTTCCCCTTTTTCACTCCCCAGTATTCTCCTCTGCTTTCCTTAGGCCCCCATGGCCCCTATAATGTTCATACACAGCAGCTGAGCCTTACTGCCTGGTTCTGAACCGGGCATCTTGAAAGATTGTAGCAAGTGTCTCGTGCCCCATTGGGAGACGGGCAGATCACAAACCTCCTTGCAGTATTCACTGTGGGTAATTTATTTAACTAGTGAATGTAGATTAAAGTAATTAAAACGAAGAGAAACTAATGCTTTGTCTGCGGGATCATGTGTCCTCCTTGTATCCTAACCTGATTTTTCATTTGTCGTCTTTTGTGGCTCTCTTCTGAGGGCCTAGTAGAGAGCCATTGGTATGGGGGAGGGGATCAGGGATAGTGTTGGCAGAGTGGACACAGGGGAATAAGAACTGACTGAGCAAACTCTGGAGGCCTTAAATCCAGATGGAAGGGCAGGGTGGATCTTTAGGAGGCGAGTACTTAGTACTGGACTCCAGTGACTCCAGAGGTGGGGGAGGAGGCTGGGGCTGAGGTTTTATTAGGGGCTCAGCCATCCATCTCTCTCCCTTCCCCTCCTCTCTCCTTTCTTCCCCCCTTCTCCCGTCTTCCCCTTCCACAAGCACTACATCCTTTGATTCACTTAAAATGAGAAATTTACAAAAATAATTTTTAAACAAAAGCAAGAGAAAAGTGTTTTTAACGCTGTTGGGAATGATTCATTATGTTACTTTTGTGGTCTGCGTTCTGTTTGGATATTTTCTGTATGTAACTGTAGTTTAAAAAAAAATTGCCAAACTATGCTTTGTCTGTGTTTCCTTAAAGGGGGTGAGGGTGGGGATGAGGTTGGGAAGGGATTGCCCTCCTGGGACTGGGTCTCTGCTTGTTCTTGACCGCATTTTCACTTCACTGGGGAATTGTTCCATTTGCCTTTGTATGTATCAATTTGATACCCTCATTTTGGTTGGGGTCCCACAGAAGCTGAGAGTGTACCACTTTTAAATGGGACAGATATAATATCTATTTTGCAAATAAGAAAAGAAGCCTACAAAGGTTAAGTAAATTGACTGTAGTCAGATAGCTGGTTAATGGAGTTAGGACTAGAACCCAAATCAAAATTTTAAAATCTCAGTTGGAAAAGACCTTAAAAAGGGACCTTTAATTTCCCATTCCCTAAAGGAACCTACAATATCCCTTACAGTAGTTTTCTACACTGTTTGAGTACCTGATAATGGAATCTTCTCAACCACCTGATTCTGTTTTTTGGATACACCAATCAGGAAATTCTTATATTGAACTGACCATTTTGTCTTCTGGGGTTACTTAGATGAAACATGTCAGTTTGCTTCTCTTTTCTTTCCCCTCCAGATTAAAAAGTTCCCCTTTCCTTAAATGTTTCTTAAATAAGATGAGTCTCTCTGCTCCATCATAGATGCCTTGATATATATGCTCCACCTTGCCAATGATCTTTCTAAAATCTGGATCCTAGAATTTAAACACTAAAATCCTTAGAGGTGATTGGTTTAAACAGGGCAGAGCATGATATATTAACTTCCTTATTTCCCATTGGGCTTCTAGCAGTTTCAGCTTCCTATCATATTATCAGCCACCTTAACAAAATTTGCTCATATTGAACTTCCAACTCATTCAAACCTTCCCAATCTTGTATTTGAACATTTTATTTGTTAACCAAAGTGAAATCCTCAAACTTTTGGTTCTTTTTAGCCAGTTAAAGACCTTTTTCAGATTCCACTTTTACTGTCCAACATATTACTCAATTACATTCAGTAGTAACATTATGTACCTACTATATGCTAGGGACTGGGGATATAAAGACCAAAAAAAATCCCAGACATAAGCCTACATTCTAAAGTGCTGGGGGAATTTTAGGGGGAAGAAGGGGCTGGGAAGGACCTGTGATTTTATTAATGTGAAGAACTCCCTGCTGAAGAAAGCCCCGCTGATAAAAATATGCATTTCTTCTGTAACTTAACAGCCATCAGTTGCTAGGGAGCATGAAAAGGGTAAGTGACTTTTGTACCAAGTTCAGTGTGACTCAGATCTCTAACCACTGCACCAGGGCTGGCTTTCTAAACAGAGAGGTAAAATTTGAAGAGAAAACACTTAAGAAATAGGGTGGTCAGAGAGGGCTTCCTGTACAAGTTGGTACCTGAGCTAAAGCTTTTGAGAGGTATATTCTCAGGCAGGGGAACAGCCTGTGTTTATATACACATACATACATATATATACATACATACATGTATATGTAGGTATATATGATGGGAATTAGACATCTAGGGAAGCAGGCCCATTTATAAACGTGCATGAATTTTGAAATATGCATGAAAACCTATGCCAGTTCTAGATCATTACATTTCTCAGCTTTGGGTCATCCTCAATTGTGATGAAAGCATTTCAGTGACTTAAGTCAGTGATAAAGAAAAGGTACCGAACAAGAGAAAAAATGAGAACTGAACCCTGGACCTTCCATTAGAGACCTAACTGAGATAAAAGGCATTATCCATTTTTCTCTACGTTGGCTCATCACTCTCCGGTACAATTTTGCTCAGTAACAGAAATATTGCAGCTCTCGGTGAACAGTGTAGACATGGGGCTCAGTGGGTCTAGAGCTACAGGCATATAAAAGCAAATAGTGGTATTCATTTTGAATAGTCTAGTTATAAGACTATTCACTCACTATGATTGACACCTAAGAGTCTTTACAGTGTATCATCCAAGATAGTTGTCCCTAACCATGACCACAGTTGACTGAAAAATCATAAAGGATGGAAAGTTTATGGGTATTAAGAGACATCCCTTTTCTTTCCCAAATTCAAAGTAAATAGTAATCCATATCAAGCCCTGGAAAACAAAAGCAAGTCTCTGCTCCATTGGAGACTGTGCCGTGTTACACTTTGTAACTATATCCACTACTACTGTTTTAACCCCTTATACATATGACTTAGTGACAACCTTATACAAATATCAGACTTCTGGCATATTCTGGCAAATATCAGACTACTTCAGAGAGTAGCTGTGAACTGTAAACTTGAGAGTGGCACTTGTAGCAAGTTATGAAATGGAGCCTATGCCCTTTCCTCCATGTCAAAGACCCTCCTTACAGCCTGTCTTCTTAAATTTACATATAGAACAGAGCCAAGAGTGGAATGCTGAAACTCCAACGGAGAAAGGCTCAATTCAGATAAATGTACCATAAAGCACTCTCATGCTAGCTTATTTCTTCATATCAACCCATCAACCCCAAACATTCTTTGAATCCTGTTGGCCAACCAGTTCTGTACCCACCTAACAATATTTTATCACCATCTACCTCATGGTCTAGTTTTATGGACATAAAAATGCTAATTAAATTCAGTCAACTTGCTGTTACCATCTTTGTCTAGCCCACTTCTCTTGTCCAAATGCATATTGGGAGTCAAATGGCTTCCTAACATTCAGGAATATCTACAACATTCTTCGGATCTAATAAAAAATCCATTAAAAAAAAAACAAAACGAGGTTATTCTATCTTGACCTAGCCATAGGATCATAGAAGCTATCTAGTCCAGCCTCTTTATTTTGCAGATGAGAAAACTCAAGGATAGGTGGTGTGCCCAAGGTTATACAGGTTTCAGGGGCAATATTGGAACTCAGCCTCCAGTTCCAGAGCCACTGCTCTTTGGACTATGCTAACTTTTTCTTGATTAATCACCAAGTTGACTTAGGTGACTTGTAAGGTCATTTCTAGGTCTGTAATGCTATGATGAGCCTTTGCTGGCTCGTAGCAATCATGTCCTCCCTTTCTAAATGATTCTAAATTGTCCCTTGAAGAATGTTTGAGAATTTTAACATTTTATCTTGGCCTATTTAATAAACTTATTTGGTGGGTTCCTGCCTCCAAGGAGGGGCATATCAGTAGTAGTAAGGAGAGATAGAAGAACCTTACAAATCAGACCAGAAACTCATGAAGCCTAGCCAATTAATTCAGTGTAGAGACAAATAGACCTCACTATGTCATAGCACCACTCTGTTTGAAACACTAAGAATCATTAAAGAAAAGGTTATGTTCAGTATTACATTGGCTAAGAAGGTACGACTGTGAGTTTCCATCAATCCAGAATAATAAGTGCCTTCTTGCAGGAGAGGTTTTCTAATTTAACAGCTGCTAATACTTCCAAGAAATTCCCTTGGCTGTATTTTCTGTACATACATACATACATACATATATGTGCATGTGTGTGTATATACACGTAAATACAGCAGGTGGTGCAGTGGATAGAGCACCAGTGCAGGAGTCAGGAGGACCTGATTCAAATCTCTCCAAAGACACTTGACACTCTCTAGCTTTGTGACCTTGAGCAAGTCACTTAACCCCAATTGCCTCATCCTGGGTCATCTCCAGTCATCCTGATGAATATCTGGTTACTGGATTCAGATGGCTCTGGAGGAGAAGTGAAGCTGGTGACGGGCACAGCCCTCCCTCACTCAAAACAAACTCAAGTGCAAGTCATGTCATCCTTTCTCTGATGGCATAGTCTTTGGCAATGAAGGACGAATACACTAGACTATGAATACTGGTATATGTAGAATAATCAAGCATTTACTAAGTACCTTACTGCCCCAAAGAACTTACCTTCTGTCTGGACACATATGTAAATAAAAATATGTTGTCTTCCCCAATAGAATATACTCATCAAAGACATGCTCTATTTCCCCTGTTTTTTGTATCCCCAACAGTTAACACTTTGCCTGGCACATGGTAAGAGATTATAAACGTTAGTTGATCGACAGAATGTAAGCTGTTTGAGGATAGCTGCTTTAATTTTTGTCATTATTTATCCAGGGCTTAGCATATAGTAGGTTTTTAAACACTGATAGGAGATTACATGATTTTGGCTCTGGTAAGGTCATCTAGTCTCCTACTCTGTCACTTTGCATATGAGGAAACTGAGGCCCCTCTAGATAAAGGAAATGACTTGGCTGAAGTCACATAGGTAATATACAGGAGAACTGTGATTTGAACACAGGACCTCTTACTCCAAACCCAAAATTTTCTTCACTATATTGGCCTCCAGTTAGTGTCTAAGGTGGGATTTGAACTCAGTTCTATTACCGGCCCACTAATCCTACCCTTCATTCCTCCCTTTATAGTTTCCTCCCCTTCCTGCCTCAGAACACACCAAATATAATTTAACCCTCATTTGATCAAAGGTCATCACTGAGTTTTTTGGGGATTTTTTCTGGGCTGGATATTATCAAGTGCTCACAGAGATTGAGGTCTTCGGAGCTTTAACACTAATTGGTCCTGAAAGTTTGGGCTTTGTAAATTTTTTGTGTGTATTTAGTTTTTTTCTCCTTTCTGTCCTATGTGCTATCTGTAAAGAGCATCTTCCCTCTCGCAGCACTTGACTTCGCTTCTAAAATATCAAATCAGTTAGAATTGCATATAAAGAAAGTGTAAGCAGGCTTTGATGAAGGGACTTGAATTTTAGTGAGTTCACTTGTAAATGTAGTCTCAATTTTGGCATCAGTTGAATCTAGGGAGTAGCAAAGCTTCCTCTCATTAGTATTTTGAAAGAAAAGCTGGTTAACTCAAGTTATTTTCTAATTGGTGAAAAGCTGGGGGCTGGAAGAGAGGACAAAGAGAATTATAAGGGTCCCTTACTCTTCCAAGCTACTAACTCTGCTCTGGAAAGTAAAGAAAGGGGGTCAGTACCTGTACTCTTACCCTATTTCTATCCCATTTCAGACCTTTATGTCAAAAAAGCCTTTTTAAATTTCCATTTTACTGGATAGGTGAGGAAAGGCTTGCCCAAGTTAGTATATCCATTAGCTGTAAGGGGAGGCTAAAGAGGGAATCAATCAAGGAAATAGTGTAGATGGCTAGTTTCTACTTTTAGGGGACTCCATTACATAACAGGTCCAAAGAAGACCTGAATATTTGCAAAGTAACTTCCCATTTGTGGCCCTAAAGAAAGCTCTGAGTCTGATGGAAAGGATTCTTCAGAGCAGAGTTTTAGGAGCTTAAGAATCAAAGCAGGCTCCCTGAGAAGTAAGCTGCTTCCAGCCCCTGCCTACTACTTTCTCTCCCAGTGGAAAGAGTATCCCTTCATCTCCTTTCATCTTTCAACAAAAAACAGGAGAGAAATAGGGAGTTTAGTTCTTTTTTTTTTCAAAGGGGAGGGGAGCTTCACTAGCTAGTTAGCATTTATATAGTGTTTTAAGGCTTGCAAAGTGTTTTTAGCTGTTATTTATCTCATTTGATCCTTACAACCATCCTGTTGATATAGGCACTGTTATCTCCATTTTATGGTTGGAGAAACTGAAGCTGAAAGGGGTTCAGTGACTAGCCCAAGATCATACAGCCCGTGTCTGAGATAAGATTTCAACTTATGTCCTGATTCCAAGTCTCGGATGAGTCTGTCGCCTTAATAATAATGGCCAACATTTATTATGCACCTACTATGTGCCAGAAGACAGCTAGGTGGCACAGTTTATAGAGTGCCAGGTCTGGAGTCAGGAAGACTTATCACCCTGCATTTCAATCTGACATCAGACACTTAAAATAGCTGTGTGATCTTGGGTAAGTTACTTAATCCTGTTTCCCTCGGTTTCCTCTTCTGTAAAATATGGTGAAGAAGGAAACAGCAAACCAATCCAGTATCTTTGCCAAGAAAATCTCAAATGAAGTTACAAAGAGTCAGACACAATTGAACACCCAGGCTAAGTGCTTTACAATCATTAACTCACAAAAAATCTGAGAGGTAGGGGATATTGTTACCCTCATTTTACAGGTGAGGAAACTGAGGCCGACAGATCTTAAGTTACTCGCTTAGGGTCACAGCTAGTAAGTGTCTGAGACCGGATTTGAACACGTGTTTCTCACTCCTGGCCCCCTTTACCGCAGGACCAGCTGCTTTCGGCGTCAGGAGAGCGAGGTTCTTTTTTGACTTCTTTTAGTTTTGTATCACCTTCATTTCCCAATACATCCACCCCACACTCCCAACCTAAGAGCCAAACTAACGACGAATATGAGAAAAATGAATCAAAATGAAATACATCCACCGAGTCTGACATGATAGGCAGCGTCTCCACCTCCGCCAACGAGGACAGCTGCCTTCCCGTCATGCCCCTTGGGTCCGTGGTTTTCGCTGAACCCTTCTGTTTTGCTCTGTGACTTTAAGGAGGTTGACTGCACTCTGAGAGGTCTCCCATTCTGCTCTAACGAGGCACAGGTCTCCCTCTCGCTAAGAACTTTCCTACGAGACGGAGGACTGGCTCTTTGGAGGCGGGGCTCAGAATCATTTTCCTAGAAAACACACTGGATTTCGGGCGGACAAGCGCAGCCTACAATCCCCGGCATGCCTTCTTTTCTCTCCGCTCAGTATGTAATTTCCACCGAGTATTTCGATTCTCCCAAAGCGGACTACAATCCCCAGAATGCATGGTCACTCGTCCACGAATTTCGGACGATTCCCGGCACGCCAAGCGGTTCTCCCGGGCCGAGTGTCATTCCCAGAATGCCTAGGGGCCTTATTCTCTAGGATTTTTGGGTCCCAAGAGGCAGAGTTCGGAGCTGACAAGCTCAGGCTATCTGCGAATCGCCACGCCCTCCAGGCTTTGAGAAGTCCTCTGGGAGGAGGAGGGAGGCGGGCTGTGAACCAATGGCGGAGCTGCGCGCGCGCACGGAGGGGAGGGGAGGGCTGCGAACCAATGGTGGGGCTGCGCGCGCGCACGGAGGACGGGGGAGGAAGGCTGCGAACCAATGGTGGGGCTGCGCGCGCGCACGGAGCTGGGACCGTCGCCGCCGGAGCGCGGGAAGATAGCGGTAGTGGAAGCCGGCTCAGTTTATCGTTAGTGCTGCTACCGCCTCCGCCGCCGGGGTAACTCCTGGGACCGGCTGACGAGGAGGCTGGGACATGAGCGAGGATCGGGAGATTCGCCGTGAGTGAAGGGGAGAGGGCAAGGGCGAGGTCGTGGGCCTGCGAGACACCCTCTTCCCGTCCCGGTCACCTGCTGCCTCTCGTACCTTCCTCCTCCGTCCTCACCCCCGCTTCTCCACCTGGCCCCCACCCTGTACCGCCTCAGACCTCAGTCCGTCCCATCCTCACCTCGCCCGTGTCCCTCCCACTCACTTCTCTCGTGTGCCCCCGCTCACTTCCCTGTTGTGCCTACCCCCTTGATTCTCCCATGACCCCCAGTTACTTCCTTCGTGTCCCTCGCTCTTCTTGTCATCCCCGCTCACTTCTCGCTCGTTCCAACCCCCTCACTGTCTCCTTCTGACACCTACTTTCTTCCTTAGACCTTGTCTCCCCCTCTCACCCTCCCTTTTTTCTCATTCACTTTCTCCACGTCTCCTCTGACGTCGTTCCTCCCACTTGTCTCCCCCATTGCCATTCCCCCCCATTCCCGTGTCCCCTCCGTCACGCCATGGGGGAGGGGAGGCATGGCTCTGACACTCCCCCTGATGCCCACCTCTCCCTGACCACGATCTTCTAGGACCTCATCCTTCACGTTCCCATACCTCTTACGGCTCCTCATGGACCTCGAAGCCCAGCACCATCTTCTTCCCCTCCCACCCCGGCCCCGGGTCATCATCCTTCTTATTCATGTCTGCTGGTCACCCCACGTCTTCTCCCATCACCTCCAAGAGATTCTCCAGACCATCCCTTTTGTCCTCTCCACCCTTCCAGTAGGAGAGATCCCCTGTGTCAGGGTGCCTTCAGACACTGACTCCCCCTTTATTAGAAGGATAAGACACCAACCCAGTTCAATACAGTACATGATATAACATGAAAAGTGCAGTAGAAGTACAAAGCACTGCATGAGAGGGTGTTATGTAAAAGTAAATAGTGCTTCCAGATGACCTGGGTTTCACTCCTTTAACATTTAATAGCTGGATGACCATTGATTGAGAAGACACTCTACCTCTCTGAGCTTCAGTTTCTCCTTTTGTAAAACGGGGATAACAGTACTTGTTTTTACCTAATTAAAAGGATTGTTACGAATATAAAGTGAGATAATGTACCTGTGACACTTTGTAAGCTTTAAAGTACATAAGTGATAGTTGTTACTATTATTTTCAATATTCATCTTGTTTTTTGTTTTTATGCCCCTCTATTTCCCAATATTTCTCTTCACCACTCCTCTCTCATAGAGGCATCTCTTATAGCAAAGAATAGAGAAGAGAAAACAACAGTTAAGCAAAACTAACCCTATGTCAAAAAAGTTTGAGGCACTTTCTCTCACTCATAGTCCCTCACCTCTGAAAAGAAAGAAGATGTCTTCCTGTATCTTCTTTGTGCCAAACTTGTTTTTTTCGGTTTCATAGCATTCACTCTCAGTTGTCTTGTTATTCTTAAACTTTATTCCACTCTTATGTGAGTTCTAAGAGAGAATTTCCTTATTGACCAAGTGTATTAGGGAAGACTTCTTGGAAGAGGTGACAGTCGAGTTGGTTGGAATTACAAGTAAAAAGGCAATGGGAGAACCTTCCAGTATGAGCAAAAGCATGGGGGCAAAAGGAGAGTATCATGCTTGGTCCATCATTTATTAAGAGTCTACTATGTGCAGAGCATTGTGCTGAGGGCTAAGGAAGGATCAAAGTTTATGTAAGATATAGCCCTGACCCACATAGAGCTCATATTAGGGGATTAATATAAACACAAATAATTATAAAGTATTTTAAGTTCGTTAAACTGAGGTACAAAGTGCTGTATAAGATCTGAATGCAGGAAGGTCAGCTCAGCCTCTTTAACCTGTCTTCCACTCTACCCCCCAGTCTTCCCTCATTCCTATGTCTGAACTGGAGCAGGGGTCTTTATAAGGGCTACTTTATCTTCCACTAGTAACTAGCTTTGGTAATTAAAGAGTTGTTAGTAACTAATACTCTTTAATGGTGATAACAAGTTTTAAAAATAATTTTGTTATAAATAAATTTAATAATACTAATAATAATAAGTAGCATTTACATAGCGCTTAAAAGTTTACAAAATACTTTATAAATATATTCTCTTTTTATCATCACAATAAACCTGAGATGCAGGTGCTATTATTTTCTTTGTTTTACAAGTGATCAAACTGAGGCAAACATGGGGTAAGTGATTTGCCCAGACTCATAGCTCTTACATGTCTGAGGCTGAATCTGAACTTAGGTCTTCCTGACTCAGTGGCACTGAGCCAACTAACTCCCTTAGGGATGGGTGGTGATGACCGTCCTTTGAGGCTTTCAGTCATCTCCCCTAGAGTTAAAGAAGGCCAAGGCCAAGGCCCAGAAGAATGGACAGCTGAAGGAAGAGGCTGTACTCTGCAATCAGCTGGGGGAAATTTTGGCCAGCCATGGTAAGTATTACTTTAGACAGTCAAGTCACCATCCTTAAGGGAGGGGGTGGAGCATGATGGTTTGGGTTCTCAGACTCTCCCTTCCTGCCAAATGGAGAGACAGAACTGGATAACCTCTCTTCACCTGTGGCATAGCTAAGTTCTTGCTACAGATACTCCTGGGTATATGAAGGAAAATAGATACCTCTTCCTGAACTTGCTTTGAGGTTCCTTGGAGTTTCAAGCTGGCAATTTTGTTGCAAGTCGAGAGTCAGTGAGTCAGTAGTGACTTTCTTAGTGACCTCAGAACCAAGTTTGACTTAGAATCTTGGGATACAATAATGGATAGAATCACAATGTTGCAAGGTATCTTGGAAGTGATTCAAGGCAACCCTTACCGAGCAGGAATTTCCTCTACCACATTCCAGACAAGTAGACATTCATCCTCTGCTTGAATACTTTCAGTGATGAGGAACCCACTATATTCTGAAGCAGCACGTGCCACTTTTGGACAACTCTAATTGTTAGGAAAGGAAAGACGGAAGATTGATTTCATGAATGGTGAAGAGACATAGCCATATCTTTATAGAGCTGTGGGTCTAATGGGGGAGTTATCCCATGAACTTGAGGTATTCTTTAAGGAAGACAGCCCTACCTTTAGAGGTTCGAGGGTTTAAGTTAGAGAGAAGTAGGCCATAAGCAAAATCAGTAGCTATTTTATACGGTAATCATAATGGTACACTGAATGAGGAAGAAGCTAGGTATTGGCCTGGTGGCTTAGTGAGTACTTCCTGGAGGAGGTAGCAGGGATGTAGAAGAAACAAAGGACTGGGAATAAGGAACAAGAGGAAGTGGGCATCTTGGCCAATGAGCAGAGGCTTGAGGTGAAAGAACAAGACTGATTGGGAGAGTCCCTGAATAAAGGTAGTTGGAGAGAGGAGCTCAGCAGAATAGGCCTGCCCGGGGTTTTTGTCAATTTGTATTTGGCCCATAGCCTGAAAGGGTCATCATGACTATGAAGAGTGCTGTAAGTAGGCAGTTATTCTCCCTGTTCTCTACTGAGTCTTTTGAAGGCAGGGGAGAACTAGAGAATGTGATGGGTCAAGACCTAAGTGAAGTAAATTCACGTGAGATCCAACCCTGCTGCCTGTGCATCATAGGGTCAAATGAATAGGACTGCATCTTTGACTACAAGTTGTATCTGTCCTTTTGTGGATCCTGCTTCCTTTCCCTCATCCTAGCTTGACAGCGGCTATCCTTTTTCCTGGGATGATCTAGGCAGCTACAGGGAAGCATTGGGTGAGCACCAGCAGGAGCTTCATCTTCTGGAAATTACTGGGGATGTGCTGGGATGTGCTGTGGCTCACCGAAAAATTGGTGAACGACTAGCAGAGCTAGAGGATTACACAGCTGCCCTGAAGGTATGATGGGAGCCCTTTGTCAAGAGGCCAATAGGTGGGAAGCCATCCCGTATCCCTCTCCCCACTCCCTTGCACACAGCTTTAAGCAAATACTTAATCTGTGCTTGGAGTGTCATACAAGTAGCCATTCCTCATACTTGGAGAGTGCTTAGGATGAGACAAAGGGACATGACTATGGGAAGTGACTATGCCTTCCCCTACCAGGAGAAAATTGTTAGCTAATCTATAATCTATTGACTTGGGACTTAATCAGCAGTTGCTGATTAGCATATAACATATACTGAGCACTGATTCTGACTCTGCTGTTAAAGTTATTTATTCAAAACCAGAAGAGTCCTCAGTTATTCAGTCCAGTTTGAGACCTAGAGAAAGGAAGGGACTTGCTCAAGTTTTCATAGTAAGCTATTAGAATTGCAACTTCTTGGTCCAACACACCTTCCCCTATACTAAGCAACAAAAAAACCTTTCTAAACTTGGTCCCCTTTTTTTGTCTTTCTCACATATGTTATGTAGTTGATGAGATATTAATGTAGGGCCTTTCTTTTCCTCCTCATTCAATTGCTAGAGTGATCACGGCTACCAGGATAAGTTGAATTTATCTTAGCATAGGTCCTTGCACATAGCAGGTACTCAAATAAATGCTTGTTAGCTTGAAAAAGGTTTCTAGAAGGGAGGAGGAAGTTGTGGGAACTGAAGCATCTGTGGCCTTTTATTACTATGTATTTTTTGTTTGGGGAGGCATATATCTGAGTGGTGGCTCTGTGTATATATGTGTGTGACAACTTACAATTGATTGTCTCACTTTATCCCTAGCACCAACATCGTCATCTAGAGCTGGCGGAGTCCTTGTCCAGCTTCATTGAGCAGCAGAGAGCCTGGGCGACCATTGGCAGAACATATCTGGCCAGCTATGATGATAGCCAATCAGTTGATGCACTTCTGCAGGCCCAGACTGCCTTTGAGAAGAGCTTGGCAATAGTGGATGAGAAGTTAGAGAGTAAGTTCCCCCGAGGATAGCAACGGAAGGGAGGGCTACCTTCTACTCCAAGGAATGGATCAGGACAGAAAGAATGTTTATCCGTCATCCAGCTTTCTAAGATGGAGGACAGAGGAAGTGTGTTAGGATCTTGACCTGTTCTTCAGCCATGAACCAGTGTGACGATCAGTCCTCCTAGTTTGTTGACATTTTTCAGCCTCCCGGGTCTGTCAGAATGACCTACTTCTCAGAATGACCTATCTACTTGACCTTGGAAAGGTAGCTGTTAGGAGAGACCTACTGATTTCCTTGTCCCTTGAGTCAGGCAGAGAGAAATTTCCATTTCCCAAGTGGGAAATAAGAGCCTTATACAAAGCCCTTGAAAATTATAATAAGAAATATTTATATATGGCCTCTGCCCTCAACAAACCCCTCATCTGAGGTGAAGAAATAGTCCCCATGCTTGTTAAAACTCCTGACCTTATAGGAAAGATCTTGCCCCTGCTCTTGAAAAGTCTCTGGTCTGATGGTGGAGACTTATGGAACTTCTCTCCTAAGAAGGGAAACATAATCCTACTTTCCATCACCAAATGGAAATGAAATTTAAAGTTTTCCAATACCTCATTTTTTTTCTTGTAGGGATAATCCCAAAGAGATCAGCAGTGAAAGTGTGTTGAGGAAAGAAAGTAGGGATCATACTAGGTATCTGAAAAAATGGGCAGAGTAAATTGGAGATCTTGGGAGATGGGCAGAGTCACTTACAGCCTGGTTTGGGGGATTTCTTTTAGGTGTTCTGACCCAGAAGGAAGTGAGTGAGATGAGGACCCGTCTCTACCTCAACTTGGGCCTTACCTTTGATAGTTTGAAGCAGCCAGCCCTGTGTAGTGACTATATCAAGAAGAGCATCTTTCTTTCTGAGTAAGTCTCTTACTCATAGGTTTCCTTCTGCTTACCGAACCCTGTGAATTGGGTACTTAAAAGTAGAGTCCCAAGAGACTGGGACAGTTGGGGGATCATTCCTTTAAGAAGGAACTTGTTGATTCCTACCAGAGGGTTGCACTCCCTATCCCAGGATTTGATACTGGTCCATGCAACAGCTCTGACTAAGTATTCCCTTAACACAGCACTTCCCCTAAAGAAACTTCAGTTTGATGAAGATAGACCTGGCTCATTGGAGTTCTGCCTTGAAAGAATCAGGATATGTATACACACATACCAAAAAACTACCTTTTGTGAAGCAGTTTATTTCAGTAAACATTATTTATTGTGTTCAAGGCATTGTGCTAGGCAGTGGGAAGACAGGGTTTAGGTAAGATTTTTAAATTAGGAGAATAAGGTACAAACAGTGAGAACTGTATTACATTGTTACGTGATAAATGTATTAGGAAGAAATAGAACAAAGTATGGTATGAGGTGTGATGGGGAAGATTGTTACTGATGGCTAGGTGTCAGCTTACTAGAACAGGTAGCTTTTGAGCCGGGCTTTAAAGGAAAGATAGGAATTCCGTGAGTGAGAAAGTGGAGGACTAGAGGTGGAGAACAAGATAGAAGTTTTCAGATATGGCCAATACATGAATTAGTTTGACTATACTTATTAATTACAAGGGATGCCTTCTATTTAGGAAGTCAGGAGTGGACAAAAGAAGGAGAGACATGGAAAAAACATAAATGAAATAAAGAATACACAAAAAGCAGAAAGATGCTTGGAAAGGGACACAAGCAAGCAGAGCGATTTTGTTATTATCAATTATGTTAAATTTAATACACATTTGTCATTCAGTAAGCATTTATTAAGTGCCAACTATGTGCCTGGCATTGTCCTATAACCTCTAGATAGAAGCAAAGTCAAATGACAGTTCCTGCCTTCAAGGAACTCATAATCTTAAAGAAGAAAATGTGTACACAATAGAAATTAATAGTTTCATACACAGTTCTCATTTTCTGTTTTTTGTATACTGGGAGGTTTGTGTTCAGTGTTTGATAAGTCCACAGTTTAAAAAGGAAATTCTTTTATATGGGAGAGGAAACAGCATGAGCAGAGTCCTAGAAGCAGGAAAGCACACAGTGCATTGGGACAGAGAGTCCAGGTTGTATGGAGTATAGAGTATGGTTCGGTTTGAGTTGTGGAGGGTTGAGCAGAGCAGGGAGATTTTTGAGTGTCTTTGAGTTCTTACTTTCTTCCTAATTACAGGCAAAATCACCTATATGAGGACCTTTTTCGTGCTCGATACAATCTGGGCACTATTCACTGGCGGAGTGGGCAGCACTCAAAGGCCATGCGTTGCCTGGAGGGAGCACGGGAATGTGCCCGAGTCTTGAAGAGGAAGTTCATGGAAAGTGAATGTTGCGTTGTGGTTGCCCAGGTAATTAACAGCCTTTAGTTCCCATTTCTGCCCCAGTCCATGGTCTGCTGTCTGTTGGTATCATGTCTTTCAGAGACCATAAGACAGGTTAGTTGCTCTGTCCCTAGGGTTTCTCTTAGGGATACCTCAGAGGTTTGGGAAGGATGGGTACTGACCAGGATAAGGATTTGAACATTTTCTTCCTTTGTTCTTCAGATCCTCCAGGACTTGGGGGATTTTGTGGCTGCTAAGAGGGCCCTGAAGAAAGCCTACAGGCTAGGCTCCCAGCAGCCCAGGCAGCGGCATACGATCTGCAGAAGCCTCAAGTACGGTGAGCCTTGAATTGGATTGCTTCCAAGGGTATTGGGCTGGGCTCCTTCCTTCCCCTTCAGATTTGTGATCTGGCAATACAATATATTAGAACACTTTGAGAACCAAGAAACCTACATCCTATTCCTAGTTCTCACTAACTTGCTAGAGAAGCATAATAGTAGATTGGAAAGAGCACTGTCTAAGGAATCAATAGTTTTAAGTCTGTCTCTGGCATTTAATACATATATAGTTTTGGGCAGGTACAATGAACATGGTTATAGATGCTTTGACTGCTTCCAAGAGAGGCAAATGATTAGGGGATGGATGATGATGGTGATGATGATGTGTCACCCTTCTTTAAGTGGGCAGTATTGTACAGTGGGATGAACTCCTGATTTGGGATTTGACATTTGACTTTGAGATCCAACTCTGCCAGGTGAACTTGGTCAGGTCATTTTCTTTCTGTGTGTCTGTTAATTTGTCTCCAAAATGGGAGCAACAACACCTCCACTACCTACTTGGCAGGGCTCTTGGGACAAAAATGTTTAATGAACTATATCTTTGTTAACTTTTTTCATGTGTAAAATAGGAGTAATAATAGCTTTGCAAGCAACTTCACAGGGTTATTGGAGTATCACATAAGAAAAGTTTGAAAAATGTAAGCCCTTAAATAACATCTCACTTTCTGGGTTCCCTATCCACCACATATACAAGCAGTGCTAAAAGTGTTGAGTCTGCAGCAAAAGCTGGAGGAGGCAGAGCGCAGTGACCTGCATGAAGCCCTGGGCATCTGTGAGCAGCTTGGGGATCTGTTCTCCAAATCTGGAGACTTCCCCAAGGCTGCTGAGGCCTACCAGAAACAGGTAATCTGGAGTTGAGGGTTTGGAGTTGACCCTTCCATTATCAGAGCACATTCTTTTTTGAGGATGGATTTTCTTCAATAAGTCTTTCAGGATGTGCCAGGTGGGAGGGTGAACAGAGATGAAGAATGGTCCAAGGCTAAGAAAAATCAGGAGGGAGTTGGAAAGCTATGGATGAGGGATCAGAGAGGACCTGTCTTTACTGGGGCTGCTCCCATCCAGTTGCAGTTTGCCAAATCTCTGAAGATACCAAGGCAGGAGTTGGCTGTCATTCATGTCTCCCTGGCTGCCACCTTTGGGGACCTGAAGAACTACAGTCAGGCTGTGGAGCACTATGAAGAGGAGCTGAGGTTACGGAGGGGTAATCCTCTAGAGGTAAAATGCCCTTCTTCTGACTTGATTCTCTGTTCCCCCTTCTCCAAGGAACCTCCTTCTTTTATTGACCCTGACTGATTACACTGAGCCCCATCTCTCCAGCTCTTGGTCCAATTATAGTTGGTCTTGTGCTTGGTCACGTGTTCTTCTGTATGTTTTTTCTAAATAAGGCCATATAACCCCTGAAAAGCAAGTCAAAAAAACATTTAACACCATGTTTCATATTTATAATATATCAAATACTATAAGTTTGTCTCTCTCATTATACTAGAAGGTATTTCAGGGCAGAGGCAGAGTCTTTTCTTTTCTTGTATCTGTCAATAATTTCTGTACTAGGAAAGAGAAAAACAAATTTCCCTGCCCTCAATGATCTTGCATTCTAATGGGAGAACAGACGTATGCAGATAAGATATCTATGAATATGTAGATATGAGCTTATACATCAGCTAATGACAGCTTTAAAACTGCAGTAAGACTTCAGAAAACTGTGTGTGTGTGTGTGTGTGTGTGTGTGTGTATGTGTGTTGTGTGTGTGTAAAAGGTAGTTAGATGACTCAGTGGATAGAATGGTAGGCTTGAAGTCAGGAAGACCTGAATTCAAATCTGGCCTCAGACAGTTGTGTGCTGTGTGATCCTAGCCAAGTTACTTAACTTCTTTTGGCCTAATCTGCCAGTGAAGGAAATGGCAATCTTCTCCATTTTTGCCAAGGAAACTCCATATGGAGTCATGAAGAGTCAGATACAACTGAAATGTGTATGAAACATGTGCATACACATATGGTAAATATACAATAATTTGTGGGGGATAGCAGCTGGGGAGGTAGGCAGCAGGCAGCAGGAAAACTTTTCTGTAGGTGGTGACTCTTGACTCCCTTTGGGGGAGAGTGAAGCTAGGCATTCTAAGAAGTGAAGATAAATGTAGTGCATTCCAGGCTAGGGAGACAGTTTATTCAGAAGCATGGAAATGGAAGATGGAATATTGTGTATGGGAAATAGCAAACAGGCCAGTTTCCTTTGAACATAGATTCTGTGAAGAGGAGTAATACAATGGCAGAAATGAAAAGTCTGAGAGACAAGGTTCTGGGTAATTAATAATTTATTAATATAAATATACATTAATATAAATTAATGGCTATTGGTCTCTCTCAGTAACCAAAGACAGAGACTGTGGAGATCATTGAATGCTTAAATACCTTTGGAATGGTGATCAACCATGATTGGTGAAAGTCAATCCAGGGGTAGATATATTAATGAGGAGGTGGGCCAAAAGTCTTCAGGTTAGTTCATCCTGCTAAGAATTTGACTTGATCTTGAGATTCAGCCTTCAACCATATAGACAAAGGTATCTCTCCATCTCTACCCATACCAATTAAGCTGAACAATGGTGGGATTCCAGGAGTGTGAGCTGGATGCTTTTTTGGGCCAGTATTCACCTAGATTAAATTCTCTTTACATTTTAATCAGAAATAAACTCTCCCAGTTGGATGGGACTCCACTTAAGGTTGAAGAAAATGTTCCTGGAAGGCCAGTCTCATGATCAGTCCTGTCCTTCAGAGAGTGACTTTATCTGCAAGTACCAGACTTTGAATGAGGAAGTAAAAAAGAGAAAAAACTCTGGAACCCAATATTAATAATTTGTTACTAATAATCATTTTTTCAATGGATGGAGCTAGATTGTGAAGGGTTTTTAATGAGAAACAGGAGCTTGTATTTGATCCTTACCTAATAAGGTGGTCCTTTCCAAAGTAAATCCCTCTATGTATATAAGCAATCCCATTCCATCCATTCTTCAGCAAATTGTCCCTCTTATCATCTCCACTCTTACCTTCAGTCTCTTCCTGTCTGCCAGCTGCTTCTTCCTTCTGCCTACAGACATGCCCATGTCTTCCCCATCTTCACTTTATCCTCAATATTTGATAGTTATTCTCCCATGTATCTCCCTGCCTTTTGTGGCTAAACTCCTTGAGAAGACAAAAGATACCTCCACTTCCTATTCTCTAGCTTTCTGTATCTTTCTACTGTCTGGCTTCAAACTTTTATCATTCAGCCAGAACTGTTCTCTCTAAAGTTACTAATGATCTCTTAATTGCCAAATTTAATGGTCTTTTCTTAATGCTCATCTTTCTTGACACTCTTTCAACCTTTGAAACTGTTGATCATCCTGTTTTCCTGGACACTTTCTTTCCTTTAGGTTTTTATGACATTACTTTCTCCTACCTATTCCACAGCTCCTTCTCAGTGTCCTTTGTTGGATCATCAAGAAGGTTACATCCACTAACTGTGGGTGTCCCATGGGGCACTGTCCCTCTATTTTATTTGGTGATTCCATCTGGTCCCATGGATTCATTTGCCATCTCTATGCTGATAATTCTCTAATATTTTTATATAGTTTTGAATTTCAAATTCTCTTCCTCTCTCATTCCCCTCTCCCACCTATTGAAAAGGCAAACAATGTGATGTCAGTTATACATGTAAAGTCATGCAACGTTTAGCCACATTGCAAAAGAAAACAAATCCCCAAGAAAAATCTATGCTTCAGTCTGCATTCAGAGTTCATCATTTCTCTCTCTAGAGGTGGATATAATTTTCCTTTGGGATCTTTTTGGATTAACTCGATCAAAGTGACTCAGTCTTTCACAATTGATCATCCTTACACTGTTGCTTGTACTGTGTACAGTGTTCTCTGGTTCTGATCCCTTCCCTCTGCACCATCCTATTCATCATTTATTTTTTATTTTTTATTTTTATTAAATAAATTTATTTATTTAACTTTCTACATTCATTTTCACAAAATTTTGGGTTCCAAATTTTCTCCCCATTTGTCCCCTCCCTAATACACTGAACATTCTAATTACCCATATCACCAATCTTCCTCTCTTCTTTCATCCCTCGCTTCCCATACCCCATCTTCTCTTTTGTCCTGTAGGGCCAGATAACTTTCTATTCCCCATTACCTGTATTTCTTGTTTCCTAGTACCAGGAACAATACTCAACGGTTGTTCCTTAAACTTTGAGTTCCAACTTCTCCCCATTCCTCCCTCCCCACCCATTCCCTTGGGAAGGCAGGCAATTCAATATAGGCCATATCTGTGTAGTTTTGCAAATGACTTCCATAATAGTCGTGTTGTGTAAGACTGACTATATTTCCCTCCATCCTATCCTGCCCCCCATTGC
>CM053773.1:179496299-179563072 GCA_028658325.1 Potorous gilbertii
CTTTTCTTGCATCTCTCTCATTTCTCTTCCCAGTTCTTCCTCCACCTGTCTAACTTGATTTTCAAAATCCTTTTTGAGCTCTTCCATGGCCTGAGCCCATTGGATAGCTATTGCAGATGTTTGGGATACAGAGGCCTTGACTTCTATGTCTTTACCTGATGGTAAGCATTGTTCCTCCTCCTCAGAAAGGAAAGGAGCTAACATCTGTTCACCAAGAAAGTAACTTTCTATGGTCTTATTTTTTTTCCCTTTTCTGAGCATTTTCCCAGCCAGTTACTTGACTTCTGAGATTCCTGTCCATCCCCGCCTAGATCTGCCCAGCTAGTGCTTGGGGACTGAGATTCAAATGCTGTTCCCCAGCCTCAGGGCTTTCAGCCATGGGACGGGCTGCAATTCAGGGTAAGATTAAATCAGATTCTCTGTTGGGGGCAGGGCCACCTCCCAGGCTCAGTTCCCTCATGGGGTTTATGCAGAGACCTTCTGTAATGGAGCTGCTGCTGAGCTCCTGGCTGCTCCGGGAGCCTGTGGCTGCTGCTGCCTCCTGAAGGGGCCTGAGTTATGGAGACATCCCGCTCCCCTCTCAGCCAGCCTGGAAGTCTCTCACACTGACCTGCAGTGCCTGTGGGTGGAGGGACCCCCCGCGGCCACCAGAGATTCCGTCCCTGAAGCCTACTCAGATCTGCTCCTCCCAGGACTGCGCGGCCAAGGTAGGGCTGGGTTCCACTCTGTTCCCATGCACGTTGGACCTTTGGTGAGGGTTTTTCAGGTCTTTCTTGAGCAGAAATCTCCACTCTGTTGTTCTGTGGCGTCCACCGCTCCAGAATTTGTTAGGAGTTCTTCTTTACAGATATTTTATAGGCTGTGGTTTCGGAGCTAGTATGTGTGTCTTTCTACTCCGCCATCTTGGCTCCTCCCTATTCATCATTTCTTATAGAACAATGGTATTCCTTCACAATCATATACTACATCTTGTGCAGTCATTCCCCAATTGATGGGCATCCCTTCAGTTTCCAGTTTTTGCCACTACAAAAACAGTTGCTATAAATATTTTTGTACAAATAGGTCCTTTTGTCTGTTCTTTGATGTCTGGGATACAGACCTACTAGTGTTGTTGCTGGGTCACAGTTTGGGCATAGTTCCAAATTGTTCTCCAGAATGGTCAGATCAGCTCACAACTACGCCAGCTGTGCATCAGTGTCCCAGTTTTTCCACTTCCTCTCCTATACTGAAAATTTTCAAATCTATATGTCCAGCCCTAACCTCTTTGCTGACCTCCAGTCTTACATCTTTAACTTCCTATTAGACATTTTGAACTGAATGTCCTGTAGACTCAACATGTCCAAAACTGAACTCACTTTTTCCCAAAAAAACTCTCCCTTCTTCCTAACTTCCTTAGTTCTGTTGAAGGTACCATCTTCTCCCAGTCACTTAGACTTGAAACCTAGGTGTCATCAATAACACCTCTCTGTCTCCTGCCCTACATCCAGGCTGTTGTCAAGAACTTTTGATTTCACCTTATACCTGGATTTTTGTAGTAGTTGATTGGTTGGTTAGCCTGCCACTTGTTTCCCCTCACTCCAAATCCACTTAGCCTGCAAAGTGATCTCTTCTTAAAGTGCAGGTGACCATGTCATCCCCTCCCCTATTCAGTAAACTCCAGTGGATCCCTGTTACCTCCAGGATCAAAAATAAAATCTTCTACTTGATATTCAAAGCTCTTTATAACCTGGTCTCCCCATTGCCTTTCCAGTTTCTTATTTATTGTCTTCTCCTGGCCCCTAGCATGCTCTTTGATCCAGTAATACTGTCCTTCCTCCTATTCCTTGAATAAAATCTCCCATCTCCCAATTCCAGGCATTTTCTCTGGCTTTCTCACATGCTTGGAATTCTATCTCTTCCTCCCTGCCTCCTTGCTTTCCTGGTTTCCTTTTAGTTCCAGCTAAAATCCCATCTTCTACAAGAAGCCTTTCCTAATCCTTAATTCTAGTGCTTTCTCTGTTGATTATTTCCATTTTATCCTGTATATACATTGTTTGTATGTAGTTTTCTTGCAGTTTCTTCCATTAGACTATGAGTTCCTTGAGAATAGGAACTCTTTTGACTTTCTTTGTATCCCTAGCCCTTAGCACAGTGGTTGGCACACAGTAGGCCCTTAATATATGTTTATTAGCTAACTATCCTTGAGGATGCTATAGGGGAGTGACACTGTCAGATTTGTGCTTTAGGAATATCACTTAGATGGATAAAGAGGGGATAAATTGTACCATACAGAAACTGGCATAAATGATGACCATCTTAGGGAGGCCCTTCAACATAGGTAACAGGAAGGGGGATATAAAAAGTTGCTTGGGGTCATGAATCAGTCTTTGTCTTGGGAATAGTTTGGGCATTGCTGGTGGTGAGTTTGCTGGGGGCCCATCTCTTTTTCTCCCTTCCATGTTCCTAGGAGGCAAAGACCTGGTTGAACATTGCCCTATCCAAAGAAGAAGCTGGTAAGCCCTATGAGGAGCTGGAACCATGTTTCCAGAGTGCCCTCCACTGTTCACAGGAGGCCAAGAAGCCTTGGTTACAGGTGAGATCTGTATACAGCACCACCTCCCTGGACTGCCCAGAACTCCTTTTTCTCTTGACATTTTCAGTTTTACTTTTGGGGTCCTTTCTTAAGATTCTCATCCATCATGCTTTTCCAGATAGTATTTTATTAGGAAGTCCTCACCTTCCCAATCCTCACCTCCCTAGTTGTCATGGATTTTTCTCCCTTGGAGTTTGAATCATAGCCTCTGATCCCATTTACATTCTCCAGCGGCAGGTCCTGCAGCACCTCCATGCTGTACAGTTGAAGCACCAGCCCCTCAAAGCCCCCAGCACCAATTCCAAGCTGCAGGAACTGAGCTGTACAGAAGGCTGGAGCCCATCCAAGGATATCATAGAGGAAGAGGAGGAAGAGGAGCTGGAGAATAGTGAGGCCTTGGAGGATAGTGAGGTGGAACTCTCTGAAAGTGGTGAGTGAATGTCCAAGGTAATCAAGAATTCAGTCAGAAAGCCTTGGGAATCCTTGGCCACAGGCTGCTGCAGAATTCCAGCTCTCTCTGTTGCTCTTGCCAGCCTTCTCATTGTCAACTTAACTCAGCTTAAAACTCTAGTGGCAGGGGCTCTTGCCTCCCATCGTACTCAGACCAGTCTACTACAAGGCAAGGCACACAGAAAGTGCTGAAAAATGCATGGGCATCAGTTGCTGTGTTCTTAACACCTATTCTTGATTAAGTGCCTACTGATGTAGGCTTCTGTTCTGGGCACTTTTGGGGTTTTTTTGTTTGTTTTAATTATTTTATTTGTTTTCAGTGTTCTACAATCACTTCCATATATCTTAGATTTTTTTCCTCTCCCCTGCCCTTCCCCACTCTCTCCCTGAGATGGCGTACAATTTTATATAGGTTCTACACATACATTCCTATTAAATTTTCACCTTAGTCATGTTGCATAGAAAAATTAAAATGAATGGAAGAAATCGCAAAACAAACAATGCAAAAGAAAATGGTCTGCCTCATTTCGCGGTCAAATTCCATAGTTCTTTCTCTGGGTGTGGAAGGTATTTTGCCTTAAGAGACCATTGGAAATTTTTTTTAAGTACTTGCATTTCAATGAAGTGCTAAGTCTACCAGAAAAATTCCTGGTTGTTGCTGTGTACAAAGTTCTCCTGGTTCTGCTCCTTTCACTCAGCATCAGTTCATATAAGTCTTTCCAGGCCTCTCTGAAGTTTTCCAGTTCATCATTTCTTATAGCACAGTAGTATTCTATTACATTCATATACCACAATTTATTTAGCCATTCCTCAGTTGATGGGCATCCCCTTGATTTCCAGTTTTTAACCACCACAAAGAGAGCTGCTATAAATATTTTTGTACAGGTGGGACCCTTTCCCATTTTTAGGATCTCTTGGGGATACAGTCCTAGAAGCGGTATTGCTAGGTCAAAGGGTATGCACATTTTTGTAATTGGGTACTTTTTGGAACAGGGAATATAGATGACTTTGTTCCTCCTGTGAGGGATAGTGGGTGTGTGGTTCATTTCCTTTAGGTATCCTCTGCCTTTGGCTCTCTGCTCTTCCTTGATGATCTTATCTATTGTCTGAATTTCAGCTACCATACTTAAGCTCCAGCTTTGATTTCTTTCCCAAGCTTGAGACCTGACTTTCTATTTCAACATGTACAAAATGTAACTCTTCATTCAGAACTTGCTCCCTTGCTTGACTTCTCCCTTTGATGAATGATATTAGCATCTTCGTAGCCATTTAGACTGCCAGTTATGTCTCACTTCACCTCTCTTGCTCCTTCCATCCAACTAACTGCCAAATCTCTACCTCTGAAATGTCTTTGGTTTCCCTCTCTTCCTTTTCATTCCCACCCGATCACCTAGTTTATTTAGTCAGTCAAGCATTTACTAAGCACTTACTGTTGCCAAGTGTTGTGCTGAGCACTGGGGATACAAAGAAAGGCAAAAAAAGTTGCTGCCTTCATGGAGGTCACATTTTAATGGGGTAGAAAACATGTGAACATCTACCTGCAAACAAGATAGATACACGATAAATTGGAAGTAATCTCAGAAAGAAGACATTAAGGTGGAGGGAAGAAGTCAGATGTCCACACCTTCTTTAGCCCTTGTTAGGAGTTGCTAAGCCCTCTTAATCAGTATCTTTGCCTCTCTTATTTTCCTTTTTAGTTTCTTCCCTTAGTTCTTCCCTTTCTGCCAGATTAATTTTCCTAAAGTACAGTTCCATATCACGCTTCTTACAGTCATAGGAGCAGAAAATTGTGCATCTGGATCTGGGGGGACCTCAGAGGCCATGTAGTTTAATTATCCCATTTTCTCATAAACCTTCAGTGATTTCTCATTTTCTTTGAATGATTTGATCTCATTTTGTCTTTCCAGCCTTAGATTCCATTGCTACCTCATATACTTCCTGTGTTCCTGCGGTGTTAGACCGTATGCTAGTCTCTGAATCTGCTCTTACATACTATACGTCTGCCTAGCCTTCCCATCCATCCATGTCTGCTCTTCAAAAATCATCCCTGTTCTTAAACACTTAGCTCCAATACCAATTTATCCACGAAGCTTTCCTTCATCCTCCCCCAGCTGGAAGGGATCTCTTCCCTTTGTTTCCATAGCACTTTTGTCTTTACCTCCCTTTTTATATCTTGCCTTCTAGTGATTTGTGTTTTTTGTTTATTTTCCTCTTTTTTTATGTACACTTCTGTTTCCTTCACTAGACTCCATATCTCATTCATCTTGTATTTCTCTTAGCACCTTGCAAAGAACATAGTAGGGGCTCAATAAATGTTTGTGGTTTGATACATGAGACACAACACAATAACTAGATTTGAGGAAAGGCCAGACTTGTTTAGCCATAGCCTCACAGGACCAGAGTTGCAAAGATCTTCAGAAGTCATCTAGCTAGTCATGAGCTTATAGCTTCTGCACTCAGTGTCAAACTCGTGAAAAAGGCATTTTGGGATTGTGGGAGAGGCTATTGGGCCTGGTCTAGGCTTGTAATCTAGGACCATGGGTCCAGGTAGCTGCCAGCCAAAGGTGGTGATGTTACTAGGGCTTGGGATGAGTTACCCATCATGGTTGTTCCAGAGAATGAAGATGTTGGCAATCTGCAGTCAGGAGAGGAGGAAATGGAAAGCTATGGACAGACTGGCCCTGGCCGTCGAAAAGTGAATAAGGTAAGTCTGGTGAAGGGACAGGGGTAGCCACCAACTTTCAGACATCACTTTTTCAGTGCGGGTTTCCTTCCTCCTTCTCTCCTTTTCCCACTCTGACAGTTCTTTCTCCATTTCTCCTCTTCTCGCACCCCCATCTGGTGGATTCTTCACAGTGGAATCGACGAAATGATATGGGGGAGACAATGCTGCATCGAGCATGTATTGACGGGCAGCAGCGCCGAGTCCGTGACCTTGTGGAACAGGTATGACTCAGGCCCTTTAAAAGGGAGAACCAAGGGTGGAATCCTACTGAGATTCGAACAGAACTTCCCCCATCATTCATGTCACATTGTCCATCTTGGGAGTCAGGTTTGATCCGACTCATATATACCATCATTCCTGAACCCCAAAAGGGGAGAGGACTCTGTAATGGAGGTGGGGTAGAACATGAAATGTTCAGTATGAAACATAGCCCTTTTGTTTATGAAAGCTGTACTATAACCCAACCCCCTTGTAGTAGCATGTAGGATCTAAGGATACAGTGATTTGTATAGAACAATGTGCCCTTTTAAACTAGCAGTGTGTATAATGGTTAGGCCAGGTTTTGGGGGCCAATTAGAGATCAGTCTGTATCGAGGACTTCAGGAGGATCAGTAGCTAGGACAAGGGAGAGAGTTTTGACTGGAGTTACATTTGTGTCAAAATGACCAGGGCTATGCTATCTAAATGGAGTTAAGGTTCTTCTCTTGAAGCTAAGACTATGTGGGCACCTCCCAAGGATTTAACTTCAATAAACTGAGGAGAACTTCGGCTCCCTATTGTTGGTAACCCTAAGTAGTTGGTGTTAGCCTGGGTGCTTAAGGGGGCAAGGTCTAGGCAGAGTGAAGGAGTTGCATGTTGCTGACAGGTTATGTCCCCATGCCTGCAATAATTGTCATCCGTATGGTAATTTTCAGTTTAGACAGAGCACAAAGGTCTAGGGGGTCAATAGTGAAGTGACTAATACTAGGCTCCCTGGCCCTTGATTCCTAAAGTTTCTTGCTCTAGCTTGAAATTATTGTGTTAGTCAAAGTATTTTCAAGGGTCAGGAAGTCATTTTTGTGTTGAGTAGGTAAATTGTTAAAGAGCTGAAGAGCTAGGGTGCTTCCTTTTGGCTCTTGGGGTGGGGTCTGGGTCCTGATTCCACAGTCATGCCCAGGGCCTGGGACTTGCCTTTCTTTCATCATAGGGTCATCCCTTGAATCCCCGAGACTATTGTGGCTGGACCCCATTACATGAAGCTTGCAACCATGGGCATTTAGGTGAGGGGTGAGGTTGGGTGAATTGAAGATGGGGTGAGAGGAAACAGGGCTGGGCTTGGAGAAGTGTAGGAAATTGTGAATAAAGAATCAAAATGGATGGGAGGGAGTGAACTGAGATGAGGGAAACCTGAAATGCATGAGGATCTGAATTGGGGACTCCTCGAGGCTTCTGATCAGCTAGCGACTTTATACTTGATTGTGTGCTCTGGTGTCCTTAGAGATTGTTCGCTTCCTGCTGGATCATGGTGCTGCAGTGGATGATCCTGGGGGCCCAGGCTGTGAGGGTATCACTCCTCTTCATGATGCCCTCAACTGTGGCCATTTTGAGGTGGCTGAGCTGCTAATAGAGAGGGGAGCATCAGTCATTGCCAAAAACAGCAAGGTATGGGGAGTGGGGAGGGTGCGCTCCTTTGCTTCTATTGTGGGATGTAGTGTTACAGGGAGAGTGATCTAGAGTACAGCTCTTTCTCACAAACAGGGAGGTCACTCAGGATTTGGAAGTGAGGGTATCTGTGGGAAAGGTGGTAGAAAAGAAAGAACTGAGGGTTCAAGTGACTATGATCTTCAAGATAAACGACTATATTTACCTTTATCACCTCTATAGGGTCACAGCCCCCAAGAGACCCTCAGGCAGTGGGTAAAACTGTATGGCAGGGATCTGGATCAGGAAACACGTCAAAAAGCCCAAGCTATGGAAAAATTGCTGCAACAAACGGCTGTGGAAAAACTTCATCGGACAGCTTCACTAGGCCAAGGTGAGTGGGTAGCCCTCCCCAGGGCATTTCCTCAGGGGTTCTCTCTGTCCCTTATTTCAGCATGCACGACTCACTCCTGTGGGGTTAGGGACAGTTTTTTGGAGAGAGTGAGGACTGTCCTCTGGAGCTCAGGGAACTTCACCACTTCAGTCACAGATAGACCCTGAAGACAGCTGGGTCTCTGAATAGGTTCTGCTTAATATTTGGGGTATATTGGATAGAGAGCAGTCCCTAAAGCCAGAAAGGTGAAAGTTCAAGCTCCCACTCCGATACCCACTGTCTGTGACCCTGAGCAAGTGACTTAATTTCTTTGTGTTCTAAACAGCTCTTTAAGAGTATAAATTGCAGAGAAGATGCCGATCTGTCTTGGTACAAAAGTTTTTTATCTGAGAGTTCCCTTTATCAATGAAACCATAAATCCAATCTCTATTCCTATACATTTTATAAGCCCATGGGATAAGTTGTCTGGGAGGCCAGCTTTGACTTCTCACAGATATTTTTCTTTCCTCCTGCAGCATTTCAAGGCTCTCTTACTTCCCAAACCATCCAGACCAATTCTCTGTTTGACCCTGAGACTTCCCCGTCTTCCAGCCCCCTCAGGTCTTCCCATTTCCTGGCCATATCAGAGCCCCAGCATCCCCTTCCCCAGAACAGGTCCCTTAACAGGACCTTGACCTCCCCAGAACAAGGACTGGGTGTCACCAGGCCACAGAGTTATCATGTTGGAGATGAGGCCAGTAGCTCTGAAGAGGATGATGATATGGTCCCATTCCAGCCAGTTAAGAAGAGGCCAAAACTTCTCAACTTGGGGCATTTGTCAGAAGGAGCAACACTGTACTCCCCTGAGACCACAGACTCAGATGTGGCATCTACCAGTCGGGCTGTGTACCAGGCAGCTATCCGGGGTGTGGGCAGTGCCCAGACCTGGCGCCCATTTAAGACCATAGCAAAAGGGCCAGTTGAGACACCCATGACCCAGGCAGCCCTCATTCCTGAGGAAGAGTATTTGGATGGAGACTGGCTGGAGGATGATATGGAATCTCACTGTGTCCGTCGCAAGAGAAACCACTGTCTCCCAGAGAATGGGTCAGATGGCACATCTTGGTCAGATAGTGATGGTGGAACTATCTGCCCAAGTTCTAAGCCACGTTCCCGACAGAGCCGACTCACTCGAATTGTGGACAGGACAGTGCTGGGCAGAACAAGTGGGAACAGTAACTTGACAGAAGAAAACCCCTCTGTCTCCAGGGTTTCAGGTGCCAGTGGAGAGAGTCCCTCAGCAGGATATCCGCCAGTGAGTGAGCCAGGAGAGATTGGGGTAGATAATCTTTGACCATGGAAGGAGACAGGACAAACATTATACCAGGGGATGCTGAATAAAAACTGTCTAACAATTAGAGCTATCCAAAAGTAAAATGAATCACCTTGGGAGTTAGTTCCTTGTCACTGATGGTCTTCAAGCAGAAGTTGGATGATTACTCGCTAGGAATTTTATAAAAGGGATTGTTGTTCAGGTATAAACCAAACAAGATGCCACCTTCAAGGAGTCTATATCTTTGGGAACGTTAGGGTCCTTTCTCCGGGACAGGCTTGGGAGGTGTTAAACAACCAGAAACCTCATTTGCCCTCACTTTTCTTTCCCTCCTTCCCACAGTGTTCAGCTGCACCCCCTCCCCTCCGGGTCCGGGTTCGGGTACAGGATGAAGTTTTCCTTATTCCAGTTCCCCAGAGGTAAGGAGTAAGGATAAGGCAGCCTCCCTGCCTGCTTTTCCCCTTAGCTTTTTGTCATTCATTCATTTTAGGTCAGGTATTTAAAGGGCACCCATTCTGTGCTCAGGTCTTTCTAGATACTTAGAGGTACCAAAGGAGTAACAGAATTGGTCCTTGTCTTTGGAGAGCTTACTTTCTCGTTCCTAAGTAGTTTTGGAGGAAGCAGAATATGGGCTGGCATTGAAGAATGATACAATTGGAAATGAGGAGATTGGGCTGGAATGAATTGAACCTGGGGTGGGGACAATGAAGAAGCCAACCTGGCTGGAACAGATAGATTTTTGCTGGGATGATAAGAAGTATGATTGACCAGGTAGCGTAGGCCTATGAAGGGATCAGGTGCCATGTGGAGGCATTTGGCACTTGGGAATCACTGAAAAGAGGATGTCTATGAGTCCTGACAAGATAAAGAGAGCCCATGACAGGAAATGTCTCCAGTCCCCTCCTTTAATAGAGAAAGAGATAGGATAGGCCTAAGGTTATAAAGATCAGGTGACTGGTTTAACATTATGTGTAGCTGAGTATAGAAGAGAACCCAAGTCTTCCAACTCCCAGTTGAACTTCATTCTATAAACTGTCAGTTCTACCCTTTCCATTTTGTGGGGAGGCAGGTTAGAATGGGGGGAGTCACTTCTAGTCTCTGTGTAAATACTGGCAAAATAGGGAAGTAGGACTTGTTAAGTGTCAAGGGAACATAGACTAAAGGAGCAATCCAAAATTGAGTTTGGGTTCTCATTCTAGGATTGAGGACTTGTTTTGAGCATGTAAGTCAGTGGATTTGCTGACTGCTGTTTCTGAAGATCCCCTATTGAAGGATTTATATTCCTCCTACCTCAGAGGGGAGTTGGATCCTGGGGAGGGGAGAGACAGTGATTCCATAGTTGCCTTATCTATCCTTCCCCCGGTGGCAGTGAAAGGCACCCTGTGTCATGGCTGGCAGATCAGGCATCTCAGAGATACTACCAGACATGTGGGCTGCTAACCTGGCTTATCTTGAAAAAGGAGGGAGCCCTGCTAGCCCCTGAAGACCTCATCACTGATGTCCTGCAGAGCAATGAGGAGGTAAGAGAGCTTGGAAAAGCCTGCCTACTCTTCAGAGGAGTTGGAGCTTTCTCTTCCCTCTACACATATACCTAACAGGATTGGTCCCGCAAACTGACAAATCACATCTGTTTCAGGTGCTGGCTGAAGTAATCTCCTGTGACGTAACACCTTTGACTGACCGATACCGAAAGGTTTGTCAAAACCTGAGGGAAGGTAAGGAGTCAGCAGGAGGCCAACCTGAAGTACTCTGCTTTAAAATGCCAGAGTTGTTGGAGTCTCTCCCTCTGCCTTAACTGCCAAGGGCAGGGAGTGAGGAAGGTGGTGCAAAGTTAGCCAGTGAGAGCTCTTCAGTAAGGCCTCACTGATTTGTGGAAGACAAATCAGGTGCAAAGGCACACCAGGTTGGGGTGAGGGGGGAGGCTTCCGTTAGGAGGCAGACCTCGAAGGGCCCATAGGATTTGGGATGGGTGAGAGGGTGGAGTCACCAAGTATGTGCCAATCCCTGAAGTGGGAGTACAGATATAGGCAGAATGGCAGTCCCTGCCCTCAAGTAGATTCTGTTCTAATAAGGGAAGACAACCCATAAAACAGAATTGAAAAGCATAGGTTAGGGAGGTAAAGCTGCCACAGGCTGAGAAGAGTGAATATCATATATCACAAACCAGTCTGAATGAACTGGGGGCATGGGAGGCATGTTGAGGGATAATAGCAGATAAGGCTAGGAAGATAGGTAGGGCCAGAATATAGGAGATCTTCAATGCCAGGCCAAGCAATCTGATTTAATAGAATACGGAGTTAAGGACCCCTTTTGTAGATTTTGATCATTCCCTATAGGAAAGTGCGGGAAAGGAGAGAGCAAAGTATGAAATAGCCCTTTAACCAAATGGGAAGAGATGCCTGTACTTTAAATTTACTGTCAGGCCATTCAAACCCCTTTGGGCAGTTTTCCTGGACTGTCCTCATATCTTTGCCATTATTCCTGGAGTGTTGAAATGAGCTCCCTTTCCCAGCACTGCCAAAAAGGGGCATGTATGTTCTAGGTGGGTCCCCAGCTGACTACAGTTATCCTTTCCACATCATGATATTCCCCATCATGGTTTCAATATATCTTGGGTAGGCATAAGAAGTTAAATTGCATTTCATCTCACAGGCCAACTGTACTGTGAACTGGTGGCTAAGTGCGAATGACATTAGGCTTTTCTATTCTATAAAGCTGTGTCCCAGGAGTATGTGAGAGGAAATAGCATTAATAGTCAGTGAGGATGAGGATGGACAGGTGGCTGGACAAACATAGAAGAGGGAACTTGTTGTCTCTTCACATAATTAATGTTATGAACAAAAAAAATTTGGAGATTTTGAAGAGGGAAAATCTTACCTTGTTCTTTGGAGAGTGGAAAAGGAAATAGTCTTATTCCCAGAGGGCAGAACTCAATAATAAGTAAAAGAGACAATTTTAGAACCAATATGAGTAAAATCTTCCCAGCATACTAGAATTATCCCAAAGTGGAATGTACTGCATTGGGAGGTAATGGCTCTTCCCTCATAAGAGGTCTTAGAGCAAAGACTGAATGCCTCTTTAGAGGGGTACAGAGGCTGAACTGGCTAGTTTTGTTCCTGTGGCAAATATATAAAATTGTTCCCCTTATAATTCTGTAGTAATTATTTTGAATACTTTTTTGTGCTTACTAACAGGTATCTGTTGTAGAGGGATTTCTCATTCAGATATTGGCCTCTGAAGTCCCAAATCTAATATCTGTAATTCTTTAAGTATTAGCTAGGTTCTTAGTTTTGGTATATTTCAGAGGGGCTTCCTGTTAAAGACTATATTAGACTAGATTACTTCTGAAGTTATTTCAAACTGTGAGATTTTTTCACTTTTGGTTCTTTGATAGACTGTCACTATATGCCTTGGGCCCAAGATGTGGATGTTGAAGAGAATGTTGCTTATGAATTTATAGTCTCTTAGGTATGAACCTAGAGAGGGAAGTATATCTGGAAGGGATTATAGAATCAGATTTAGAGCTAGAAGGGTTCTTAGAGGTCACATATTCTAGTCATCTCATTTTACAAATGAGGAAATTGATATCTATCAAATTCTTTCCATTGCATCATATTGACTCTCAGATTCTTAGCTGGAGACCTGGCAGAGAAAGTGGTGCTTGGGAGTGAGAAAGATAAGAAACACCTAACTCAGCTCATACTTGGCCTTACCTGGCTTACCCTGGTTCCTCTGTTTCTTAAAGACTCCAGAGCCATCCTAGGATTTTATAAAAATGACTATTGTAAACTGAGATGATAAATGCCAAGCTGCAGCAGGAATTTCTTCTCTTCTCACCTCTTCTACCCCAGATGTGATGTGAATCTCCTTTTTCTCCCTTAGCTGAGAACCAGCTAGTTCTCCAGGCTCTGGAACAGCAGGGCTCGGGCTCCTCATTCAGTGCCTGCTCCCTTGCCCTACGTCCAGTCCAGCTCACCCCGTTGCTTCGTGCCCTGAAGCTGCACACGTCACTCCGGGAGCTACACCTGGTAGGGAATCGGCTTGGGGACAGTACAGCTGTGGAGTTGCTGGCCACTATTAGCACCATGCCTGGCCTGACCCTCCTTGATCTTTCATCTAACCACCTGGGTACTGATGGCCTACACCACCTTGCTACTGGCTTCTCAAACCACAACACCTTCCAGGTAAGGCTTGTCTATTTGAGGAAGGGAGCTAAAGTTAGTTTGCCCTGGATAGTGTTTCCATCTTGTAATGAAAGCCTTTGAAGGTACTTACGATATTCACCAGCATAGCATCACATCTACAATAGTGGGGATAAGTAACAAGCACAGGTCATATTTCTACAGCACACTCTTCACATGACAACTGTATGACCTAGGTATAGTGCATATTTTATTGTCCTGTTTTACAGATGTGGAGACTGAGGCATAGAGAAGGAAAGTGAAACATACCCAGTATTGTACAGCTAGTAAGTGTTAAAGCTGAGATTTGAACCCAGATCTCCTGACTCTCAACCCAGCAATCATGATACTCTACCATATTGCCTCTTTTGCCAGTGGAAGTCATGATCATAGAGTGACTGCTGGGTACTTAGCCTTCTTCTGAACACTTACTGAAAACTGGAGGAAAGATACCAGGTTCCTATTCTGGTCAAAGCCCAAGAGGAGAGGAGACATAATTCCAGTTTCTTAGCAACCCTGAGTCTGTTAGGAAAGACATGGACCCCACTCCAGAAGATTGTGGAGAAGGTGGGGGGGGGTCCAGTGGGTTTTGCTGCTTTCATGTGACATCCAATTTAACAGCCACCTTTTTAAGAGAACTCCTTGTATAATTCAGTAAACATAACCCTTACCCTTAGAAGACTTAGGTCTTGTAGGAGAGGGCTTTTTGGCTCCCATACCCCAACTGTCCTGCCCATTACATCAGGCAGAACAGGAGAGCCTTTGCCTCCTGACGGACCTCACTCCAAGAAAGCTTTTCTCTTAGCTCCTATCTTTCCTGTCTCCTATCCATTTGTTCTGCAGAATCTAGAAGAACTAAATTTGAGCATGAATCCTTTGGGAGATGGCTGTGCCCAGGCCCTGGCTTCCCTCCTGCAGACCTGCCCTGCTATCAGCACTCTGCGCCTGCAGGCCTGTGGCTTCAGCTCAAACTTCCTGAGGAATCATCAGCACACCATGAACAGTGCCTTGCAGGGTGAGTTGGCAGCACCAAGACCCAGAGGAATCTATCAGCAATCATTTACTAAGTTCCTACTGTGTTCCAGGCCCTGGGGATATAAGTACAAATCAATGAACAATCCCTACTCTCAAGGAACTTACATATGAAGAGGGAGAGAACAAGTCCATATATAAGTAGGTACAGAATTAGTATAGATAGAAGTGATAGAAGGTAGGAGAGGAGGGCATCAGGAAAGAAGGTGGTGCTTGAGAGTAGAGAGGGATTTTATGCGGCATCGCTGAAGAGTGAATGAATTCTAGTTGGGAGTGTGGGCAGCCAGGGCAGAAGCTGTCTGACAATTTTTAAATAATTACTGCTTTCCAGAAGGGCTACCTTGAGGAAGTGTTACTTCTCTATAGAGTAGTTCGCTCAGAGGTTGAATGACCACGAGTGGCCTTCTAATGCACACCAAAAGGAAGATGCAATTTTGGATCAAGTCAATTGCTCAAGGTCACGCAGATATTAGCAAAACTGGGACTCAGACCCAAGTCCTTTGATTTCAAATCCATTGTTTAGCTCAGAAGTGTCACATGGCCAGCAACACTCCTTTGTTTGGCCTTGGCCAGATTAACATATAATTGGAAAATAAGTAACAAAATACAAATACAATAGAACATAAATGATGTTAATAGATTTTATTTGAAACCAATGGTTTAGCTGACTATACCGTGTGTATGTGACTCCCTGTCCCACAACTTAACCTAGATAAGGTATGTTGAGAAGATCCCTGCACATGAAATTGGACTAAATTAGCATTTTAATATATCAGGTTTGCTTAAAAGCAGGGCACACCTGCATGTGATTATAAATTTTGAGAAGGAACAGTACCTTGGTTGTAGTAGGTGATTTCTCCAGAAAAGCTTCCTAGATAGAGCAGGAGGTAGGCTACACCTGGAAGGCCTATCTGAGTCTTGAGAATTCTTTGTGGAATTTTGGAGTGGGAGATACACAGGATGGAACAGGTTGGGGAGCCATTTTGAGAGTAGCAGATAATGTGCTTTTTAGGATTGGGAAGACAGTAGGATTTGTTTGGTTACCCCCTTGGTCCTGAGCACCGTCTTGTACAAAACTCTTGAGTCTCTTGGCCTGAGTATAGTTTCTAACACCACTCTTCAAATATGTCTTCCTTGATATATAGGTGCCCGGCATCTGAAGATATTGTCCCTGTCCTATAACACACTGGGTGTCCCAGCCCTAGCTCGGGCTCTTCAGTGTGTGCCTCACCGTGTCCTAGCTCAGCTAGAGCTTGGCTCAGTGACAGCCAACAGGAACAGCTCAGGATTGATGGCGCCTATAATCAAATATCTGACACAGGTATGTAGCAGAGCCCCTTGGGGTGGGGGAGGAAGAAAGCAGTCAGAACAGAGACTAGCATAGTACTAAAGATAATTTTTGGTTTTAGTTTTTGGGGATGAGTACCTTTCTTTGTATTTCTAGCACAGTGCCTGTCACATAGCCACTTAATACTTTTTGACTTACTGATTCACTAGGACAGAAAAGAAAGAAGTTTCAGAGTACTAAGGCTCCCTGAGTTTGAAAAGGAAAGAATTGGAGACCTAAGGACAATATTACTGCAATTTATATTCATCATATTTTTGTAGACTTCGAACAGTAACAGGGGTGGCAAACCTGTGGCCTCGAGGCCACATGTGGCCCTCTGGGTCCTCAAGCATGGCCCTTTGACTGAATCCAAACTTCACAGAACAATTTGTCGACTCTCAGTACAAAAATGACAAGTCATGTTTTTCCATCTTCTCCCAAAGGCATTCCTGAGAGCAATGGCAACTAGGTATGAAAGGATAGGGGGAAATAAGCATTTATTAAGCACCTACTATGTGCCAGACACTGTGCTAGACACTTTATCTCATTTGATCATATGATGAAAGGCTTAAGCTCAAAGAGGCTCCATACATAACGTACCTCAATCTGAAAACCTTCCTACATTTTCTTCTTGTTCTCCCAGCTCTCCAGGCTCTCCCTGGTTTTCAAGGCTGAGACTCTTGCTAACACAATCTTATCAAATTAGGCTGATTCCTTTTCCCTAATGTTGTTCTGTGACTCCTGAGTTCAGTTCTTTCAGAATCTTACATGCCAGATACACTCCCAGAGGTGGTTTTATTTGAGGGTCCTGGAGTTCCATATCCTGTCCTCCTGAGGTGGCAGTCCAGTGCTAGATGTGGTCAGGGAAAAAGGCTCACTCAGGCTCCCTTAAGGCATAAGTTTTTAAACCTCATGGACTTGACTTCTCTTGTCTAGGCATGCTAATTTAATCAGTCTTCAATCTGACCTTGACTCTCTGGGGCATGTGTTACAAATCTTTTGGTGTTCCTTTCCCTTCCTTGGTGCTCTCTTAAGTCTCTGCTGTTTGTATCTAGGAAGGCTGTGCTCTGACACATCTGACCCTATCTGGCAACTATCTGAGTGATGAAGCTGTAAGAAATCTGAGCAGGTAACATGGGTTCCAGGACCTCTGCCATGCCTAGGACAAACACTTGGCTGCCCATCTGTAGTATCATACCACCCAAGGCCAAGGTCTGGAAAACACAGCCCAACTTATTTGCTTCCTACAGTGTCCCTCTCAGCAGTCAAACATTAACAGCAAACAATTTCTCAGACCAGGCATCTTGAATAAAGGAGTGTTTTACCACAAACAAGAAGATAAAGTTAATCCAGGGGGACAGTCGCAGGGCAGGTCCAGCCTTGTCTGGTTCAGGACAGTTAACAATTTCATGACTCTAGATGCTTTGATCTGGTCACTCAAATCTACCCTATCCTTAGCCCACACTCTCCTCTATTTTACTTGACTATCCCAAGTTCTCTTGTTTTTACCTTGCTTTTTATCCTCATGCCAAACCCTATTTCATTCTTTCCTCTCTTCTTTCATTAGACTCCTAAGCCCCACCTTCATTTCTTTAATCTGTTCACCTGAGGTCTGGTGCCCTTCAGTCTTACCACTTTTATTTTTTTGTCTACTCTCCTGTTAGTCATTACACATTAACATCTATAAACACTTCTATTTACATAGGCCACATGACAGAACACCTTAGTTACAGCACAGATATTCATGGAGAGCTTTTCTCTTTATGGTCACTTGGACAGCTATATTATTCAACAGTTACTCCTATGAACCAGTAGCTTTTCTCTTTAACTAGGCTATATTGGGCAGACTCCCACCTCACCTCTCTTTGAGGTCATTTGAGGGGACAAAGTGAAGTTTCCTTTATCATCTTCAATTTCAAATGTGTTTGGTAGGATGGGGCTTCTCCATCCATACTCTAATTCCAAGGAGTGACCTAAAACTAATTTTTTTGCCTGGGTATTATTTTAATCTTTTTATCTTGAGGACTTTGTATACTTAATGTTTGTTGAATTGAATGGAAAAGACTGTACCTAGTAGTGGGAGTGACCATGAGGGGCAAATGTTTGTTGGGTATCAATTTCTTCCTTACCCCCTTTCTTCTAGACCTATTCCCCAGTTTCCTTTTGTCTTATCCTTCTAGATGTCTTCCTATCTGTCCTTCATTAATCTCATTGGATTTGACTGCCAACTCTAAAATTAGCTGTGCCAGTCTGGAAGACATCTTGTCAACTCTTCAGGAAAGAAATTCTGGCCTTGACTTCCTTGGTCTTTCAGGTGAGAAATTCAATTGAGTTATTTTGTCTCAACTCTCAGTTGAGCAGAAATATGGATATAATGCTATCCTATGATGAAATAAGATGCAGCCTATCAGAAAAGTGAGGAAAATGCCATGTATAAGTACGTAACATGTAGGAATCCTGTTCTGGGAGCTATGGGAAGATTCAGAGGAAGGAAATCATGATATTTGGGTGGTGGGCCACAATCTCTATTCTACAGTTTTTGGAACTTGGCATCCTGTTAAATCTGAAACGTAGGGCTTGGCATCCTTTCTTATGACCCTGACTGATTCTGAGAGCTCTGGTCATCGACGTTTCTAAGCTCCTTGTTTTAGCAAATTCTTCCTTATCCTTTTGCAGTCCTGAGAGAAGGGACTTAGAATAGGAAACCAAACTTTGGGAAATTGCCTCTTTAGGATCATTCAGCCAATTATTTACTGTCCAAGTAGGTCACCTGGAAATCATTTATGGCCCTCTTTTAACCAGCCAGCTTCCTGACTGAGCAGTTTCATTGTCTTTAGAAATTATGTTATCAACTTTAGATAGCATTAAAAAGCCCTGGCATTATACTCTTCTTCCTGTGAAGCCTGGTGGGGGAGGGAGATATTCTCAAGAATCTCTGCCATTAATTCCTGGGATACCTACTAACCATTGCCTCACCAAATTTGGATTCTTAAGCCCTGTGTGTTAACTTGTAATTGACTGATTGGCAACTTCTGTTTTAAGAAGTATTACAATTATATGTGAGCTGAGGCAGTTAGCCTAGGGTTAATTGGAGGTCTGTGATCTCATCCCAGCCACAGGACCTCACTTAAAAAAAATGAGGTGACCAAGAAGGCAAACCAGTGGATTGTTACACCCTTGCAATCTGCTGTGTTCAGCATCCATCTTAGTCTTTCCTTTCCAAAACTGGGAAAAATAATTTGTTGGTTGACAGAATCAGGATCCAAAAAGATAGTGACAGATTAGAACACTGTACTGAATCTAATAAGATGGAATGTAATTGGGGTAAATGTAAAGTCTTACAAGTGTAACCCATGTGGATTAAAAAAACCATTCTCACAAATGAAAGATGAGGAAGGCATTTCTTTGAAGACGTTCTAAAATAAAAGATCTCGCTGCAAATCCAGTATGTCAACTTATGGTAGCCAGAAAAGGTAAGACAAGACAATCTTAATGCATTAAAAAATGTGTCTAAACTAGGCAGGCAATGATCCCACTGCACTCTGCTTTGATCAGACCATTTCTGGAATATTAATGTTAAGTTCTGGCTACCACATTGGAAAGTGAAGGGCCTCAAGATCATTCTTTTGAGGATCATTTCAAGTAGGAATGTTTAGCTTAAAGAGAAGATGCTTTAGTGAGGGGACAGTGTATCTGTCTTTAGGTAACAGTAGGACTTTCACATTGAAGCCAATGAATAGTGACTTGTGCTTGGCTCCAGACTGCAGAACTAGGAGTAATGGATTATTCAGAACACTATTACAACAAATTAAAACTTGACAGTGGGAAAACTTCCTAGCGATTAGACCTGTCCAAGGATGTAGTGGGCTGCTTATGGAAGTGTTGGATCCCCAACACTCAAGATCTTCTAAGCCTTGCAGATATATTTAAGAGGATTACTGTTCCAGGCTTTGTTCAGTTAGAGGACTTCTGAAGACCCGTCCAATTCTGAGACCAGTGGAGTTAGTCCTCACTGTCCTCATCTTAAGCATGGCTAGAATGAGCCTCACCCTATTGCCTTAGGGCAGTTTCAGCTGAGGAAAGCTCTTTGGAAGTAGGTCAGCTGGCATTTGAGCATTGACTATGTCGTGTTTTAAATGGTGTTTTAGTCAGTCTTCACTGAACACATGTATTAAGCACCTATTTTCTGCTTACAAAGCACTGTGCTACTGCTGGAAAGAGACAGAAAATGTAGTCCAGTAGAAGAATGAGACAAACATAGATAACAGACCACATTGTGAAAGAGGCATTGGAAATGTGCAAATAATGTGTTATGTGCAACCCAAACAAGGATTGTTATTAATGGGGACCAGGAAAGGCTTCCTGGAGTAAGTGGCATTTGAGATGACTGAACACATAAAGAGGAAGGAGAAGAACATTCTGGGAGGAGGGAACAGCTTGAGTACCAGAGATTTTCTGAGCAGAGGAGAATAGGATCAGATCTGCTTATAAAAATATGTTTGAACCAGGAGTGAGGAGAAAAGAGAACAATGTAGGAGGTTATTGCAACAGTTTGAGCACATGATAATCATGGGCATCTATTCTAGGGAATTGTCAACGGGCATCAACTGGAGGGTGCAAAAAATATGAAGGTGAAATTAGCAGGACAAGACCAACTTTTTCAAAATGCTCCCCCAGATAAGGTAGAAGAACAAAGTTCAGTTTGATAGGAAGTACTTAGCACCTACTCAGCCCCATTCTGGGCTATTCAGTGGCAGATGAAAAAAAAATTAGGCTTTGTTCTAGCTTCAGTTTACAGGTCCAGGACTTAATGCAGTGAGTTTAGTGTAATCTGGTGGTAAGCTAAGTGATGTGTTTGCCACAAGAGTGATAAGTGCACACGAGACTGCCAGCTGTTCTATTATCTACGGTCTTGTCTACTGCTCTCTGCCTTTTGTCCTTTATAATAGAGATAAAAGCTGGGCCTGGCACATAATAAATGCTGAATAATGTTTAATTTTCCTGTGCCCCTCTAATGTGACACTGCATCCTTTTCATCTGGTCTTTGGATATGAAATCACTGAAGATTTTTTGTCAGAATTTGTGCTTGTTAACCTGTGCAAAGCTTTCTTGCTTTGGTCTTGTTTCTTTGTTACCATCCTGGGGTAGTCATTGTCATCAGCTGCTTTTGAGAACAAACCTTACCTGTGTGCTTCTCTGAAGTTCTCTCATCCAGCCAGCAGATGATTTTCAAATCTGTGTAGAACCCTTCACTAAATGGACAATTGACATAGATTCTGAGAAGATATGTGCATCGTGGTTTTCTGAATTTGTCCTTTATAGTCTGCTAAACTATGAATCCAAACTGAAGTTACCACTGAAGTGACAGAAATAACAAACCCCATGCAAAGCCAATTAAGCAGGCTTAGTCCACCACCCCACATGTTCTGTCCTAAGCAGGGCTTGCCTGCTGAGCTTCAGCTCTTGGCAAAACTGTAAAGTTGTCCTAAGTTTGTTTCCCTCTCTTTTTGTAGCACCACCCAATTGGGGTGCTCATGTGCTCCCTTGGCTACTCAGGTTTCTCTTTTTCCCAGTCCCCAGCCTCCCTTTCTGGGTAATCCCCCTGACTTGGATTCTCCCTCTCCAATAGTTGGCCCTCAATGAGCAATCTATTTCAGAATCGCCCTGTCAAGGAGATGCATGTGTATTTGGTTTTAATTGAGTAAGTTTGATGGACACCGTTTGCATTGTAGACAGACGTTTAGTGCCTTAGACAGTGTGATGTAGTGGAAAGAATGCTGAAATTGAAATAAGAAAAACTGGGTTAGAATTCTGGATCTCCTACTTATTAGTCATGTGACAATTAAAGTCCCTTTCCCATTCAGTATCCTCATTTATGAAGCAAGGATGATAATCCTTGCACCAGCTATCTTTCAGGAATATTGGAAGGAGAATATTTCTAAGCTTTCAAGTCCTATTAATCCAAAAGCATTGGTCTTTAGATCAGTGGACCTTCTAGGCACCCCCTCACATTGCAGTGGGGACTAAATATTGTAATGTATAAATTTACTGACTGTGACTCTTGAGCAAATCATTTAAACTGTCTGGACCTCAGTTTCCTCATCTGTAAAATGAGAGGGTTGGACTAGATATCCTCTCCAAGCCCTAACAAATCTAATATGATCTTCTGAACTCTGCTATGAAGAAGGCCAGCCCTGGGCTTTTTTTTTTTTTTTTTTAAATTTACTAGCCTCTCTACTCTTGGCCTTTTTTAGGAAACTGACTAGCAGTGGCATTCAGAAGCCACCCTCTCCACACCAAAACTAATGTCTGAGTTTGAACCACTCCTAGTAGTATAACTATTTTTCTTTCCAGCCACAGAGATGGTCTTCCTTTGAGCCATGTATATGCATTCTCTTTCTTCCCCATGAATAAGGGCATCTGTTTGTTAGACCACTAGCAAAGATTTAGGGTCCAATTCTACTGTTCACTATAACATTTCAAAGTTAGAGTTTTCCCTACCAAAGGGCTATGAGGTAGGCAATGCAAGTAATGTCCCTATGTTTCTGATGAGATAACAGGATTAGGGAGATTAAGCAGGCACATGATTCGAGAGCTGGAACTCAAACCCAAGATCCAGAGTCCTTTTCACCGTACTCTGCAGCTTTTCCCCAAAGCCAATTGCTCTCTGGGGAAATCCTTCATTGTTCTCCTTAACACTGTGCTTTAACCATCTGATTCCATAACCAGAGCTAATAGCCGTAATTTACATTTCTATGGTGATTTATAAAGCCACTTTATCCTCCTGGCCATCCTTTGGGGGACATGGCAGATGGTGATGGTACCCTCACTTCACAGTTGAGGAAGCAGGTTAAATGCCATAGGCACAGAATGTCATAGGATTTAGAGCTAGAAGAGACCTTAGGATATCTGGATGTTTTCTCATCTATGAAATGAAAGGGTTAGACCAAATGACTTCCAAGTTCCCATTTAGCTCTCCAGTTGTGCTGTCATTTTACAGATGTAGCATGGGAGAAAATATTAAGAACTTTTGTTCTTATTTAATCATATGGTACCTGGTTTTTCTGTTCTGCAGACTCATAAATGTTAGTGTCTTGGATGTATTCTACACAAAGTTTTTCCTGAATCTTTCCTTCCTTATAGGATGTTCCATTGAAGGACCTTTGGACAGCTGCACATGGGAGAAAATCACCTCACAGCTTCGAGAGTTACAGCTGTGCTGCAGCAAACTGAAACCTACTGATCATCAAGCCCTAGGTCAGCAGTTGGCCTGCAAGCGGGGTCCTGCCTCCTGCATACTGACCCACCACCACAAACTTTTCTTTGGATGCCACTGAGCAGCAGTCTCCCTTTTTCCTTCCACTACTTCCATTTATGTTCCTTACTGGCTACAATAAGTCTACCCATGGCTTTAGGCTTTTAAAATCCTCAATAAATCACTGCTTCATGTTTTATTTATTTACATCACCCCGCCCTTGACAATCTCTGTCTCTGCTGTTCATTGCCTTTCCCCACCTCCCTGCCCTGTTTAAGGGAATCACAGTGAAGGCCTATTGGGAAACTGGTGTGTTTCTAGGACCCAGATCTCCGGTCACCCAGGAGAGGAATAGAAAAGCTTCAGTAGTTCAAGTAGTTTATAGGATTGTAATAGGATTAGGGAAATGACCCCTTAGCCTGCTACTTGATTTGTTCCCATATTTAATCTCATCCAGGGCTCTAGGGTAATTCAGGGATTTGTTTATGTATTTCCTCATTAATAAAATTTCAACATCTCTAAATCTGTTTAAGCTCAGAGTCCCCCACCCAGTTTGTTAAATATTATTCAATACACCTGAGAAACCTTTCCCACCAGTAGGGGACTCTAGTGCTAATTTTGGCCTAAGCAAGAAAACACAGGTACTCCACCAGCCTGCCACTACACTATCCATATGTGGAACAATCAGTTACAGCAAATGGAGAAGTTTTGAATGCTGTGAATAAATTCACTTATCATGATAGTGTACTTTCCAGGGATGTACACATTGATAATGAGGTTGACACTTGATTTGCCAGAGCTAGCTCAGTGTTTGGGAAGCTCCAAAGGAAAGTACAGGGAGAGAAGAGTTATTAGCCTGACTACCAAACTGAAGGTCTACAGAGCTTTTGTGCTGACTTCATTGTTTGTCTATGAAAACAGGGTTATGCTAGGAAACTGAATCGTTAAAATTTGAATGGTCTTAAGATTCCGAAGATTACCTGGCAGGATAAGAAGCTGGACTACCAAGCATTCGAACTATTTCAGAGAGCAACTGATGGGTCACGTTGGAATGCCAAAAAGATTATTTTATGAAGATCTCAGCAAGCATTCACATAGTAGTCAGATGAAGACAGGGACACTCAAGGTCTCAAGAACTCTGGAGTTGATTGTGTGACAGGGGAGATACTGGCACAGAATGAATGGGTCAGTGTGCCCATCAGAAAAGGTGCTGTGCTGCTCTATGAGCAAAGCAGAATTGAAACAGCTCAAAGAAAAGGCAGGATGTACAGATTGAAGGAATCCACCCCAGATGCTCAGATGGACTGTGTGCTGAGCTTGTCTTAGTGCCATTAGCCATTGATGGATGCACCGAAACTTGAGTGCAGCATAAAGTGAGGTCATTTGATTCCCTTTAAGAATGAAGCACAACTGGTGAAAACTCTCCCGTTAGTAAGATACTCATCTCTACACATCAAATCTCTGGCTCTCCTAGGTTTCAGTAAGTTCGTAAGAGGTGTGATTATTTCCATATTCGAGTTATAAATACCATCACAGTCACCTCGGCCCTCCTTGTAACCTGCACAACAACCAGGACACACGGACGACTCAGTCTGTCGGGGATATCAGACTTGAGGCGAGAATCCTTCCCGCAGCAGAAGCTGGGTCATGGCATAAAGACGCCTCTCTTCTCGGTGTTGAGGATGACGCCTCCGTACTGGCGACCCCGGGCGTCATCACAGACCATTACTGCAGCTACAAAGGCGCATCCTGCCTGCGCCGCTTTGCCGCCCTCGGTCTCCTAGCCCAAGGCCAAGTCCACAGAAAGCTGATTCTCGCTCCGGCTGGGCCGGCCTCCTGCCATGGGTCTGAAGAGCCTGGACGTGGCGCCGGAAGGGTCCGCCCGAGCCCCTTCTACGCCCAACCAATCAAAAGGCCGGATTTCCTTCCCCTGCGCCGTGGGTGTCCCGGCAGGGGCAGGGGAGGGAGTTTTTGGTGGGAAACTGCTCTGTAGAATTAGCCCAGAGTTAAATGGGGAAGGGGAAGCCGGTTATAGACCCTGGGCTGACCCGGGTCTGTCCTTGGAAACAAACGAAGGACCCAAGAGAGCCCTTAACGCGACGGGGCTCCACTCTCGGCTTCCGTCCCGGATTTAGGAGCCTAGCGCACCTTAGACCTGGCTGAGGGGCGGGGCTGGAGGAGGCTCTCCCGGCCCCGAACGCCTCCAGAGGATCTGCGCAAGCGCAGGATGCCCGCCGTTACAAGGTCGAGCGCCGAAACATCGATCGCCCGAGAGAGCCCGGGCTGGCGCCATCTTGGATCGAGCTGTCCTGAGCAGAACGATCCCCAGGTACCGGGAGTAGATCCCCGTGGGAGACTGACAGCTCCCCTCCCAGGCGCGCCGAGGACTCCAGGACGCCCTGAGCCCTGTGCCTCTCCCAAGAGAAGGCCTGGCGGCAGCCGCGTCCCTCCCTCCGCCCCGCCGATTTCAGCTTCGCGACCACAGACGAGGACCCGGGCATCGCCGTCGAGCATGTTTCACGGGATCCCAGCCACCCCCGGGATAGGAGGTAACCATCCTCTCCCCGCCTTGTCCTTCTAATGCGGGGGGCGGGCCGGGTATCCCTCCGGCCGAGGTCGGGGGAGTAGGAAGGAAACACGGCCTCCACCGGCAGGGGGCGCCAGGAGCCCAGGCCCAAGGAGGGGGCGGGGCGGGGCTGTGTCCGCCCTCGCCTAAGGACTGGGCTGCCCCCGGGCCCCTCTGGCGTCCCTGGGCCCGGCGGGAGCGGACGAGGGAGGGAGCTGGTGCCGGAGATATCGGCTTGTCTGCGGAGCACGGGCAGGGGGCGGGTGGGGACTGGCAGTTTGGGGGAGACCGGGCCCCTGCCCCTCCGGCGTCTGATCTAGAATCTTCTTTGTTTTCAGCCCCGGGGAATAAGCCGGAGCTGTACGAGGTGAGAGCGACCCCCTGGTGGTCTGTAGGACTCGCCCCCCTCTCCCCCAGAACGCCTGGGAGCGCTTCTTATCCCCGCGATGTATGCTACGTCCTGGGGCCCTGGGCTCGCCCCTGGCCCCAGCTGACCTTAGGCTCTCTCTTCTCTTCCGCAGGAGGTCAAGCTGTACAAGAATGCCCGGGAAAGAGAGAAGTGAGTCCCGAAGAGGAGGAGCTGAGGGTGGAGATGGGAGGGCCCCGGCCTCCGCCCCACAGCCTCCCCTTCCGTTGTCCCCTCCGGGGTCATTACTGGGGGTCCTGGCGTGCGGGGTTGCAGGCTGGAGACCACGGCAGACCAGGGCTAGCCAGGCACTTGGTGCACCTGCTTGTAACGGCTGAGTGAGCTCTGTCCCTTGAGTTGGGTAGCGAGGAAGTGTTGAGAAAACCACCTGTCCGCTGACCCTCCCCTTGCTTACTTAATTCTCAGTGCTTGTCATGAATGGCTTCAGCATTGCACAAGGGTAACTCATAGAGGACCGTGAGTTGAGGGTGACTGGAGCCATGGACGCCCCCAGGAGAAGGGTGGGAGTCCATTCTGCCTGCTCCACCTGGGAACTTAGAGTTTGACTAACGAGATTAATGCCCTCAGGTATGACAACATGGCAGAATTGTTTGCTGTGGTGAAGACGATGCAAGCCCTGGAGAAGGCATACATCAAGGACTGTGTCACCCCCAATGAGTGAGTCCTTAAGGAAGGGAGATTGATGAGGGGAGGAAAGGAAAGGATAGGAAAGGAGGCACCTTTGACATCTCATTTGGTGTCTAGGTATTTTTTCTGGTTTTCTGGATACTCAGAAGTTCTGGAATAGAACATCTGACTTCTGCTCTCCATTACTCTCTTTCTTTCTCTCTCTTTGTATAGACATAAGGTAGAAACGTTGCTAACTCCAAACTATTTCAGGGTTAGATTTTCCAAACAAATTCCAAAACTTGTCCAATTTTTATTTTTTTTAATTTGTTTCTATTAGTTTCATAGAATTCTAAAACACTTAGAACAGATGGGACCTTAATGGTCACTTAATCCAGTTGTCCTCTTTGTTGTAATGGGGGAAAGACCCTGAGAGGGCCTGGCCAAAGTCAGACAGGAAGTCAGTGACAGAACAGGGAGTAGGACTTAGAACTCCTAACTCTCAGTTCAGTATTCTTTTTAATGCATTCTAATTTTATAAACACTTATTAAAACTTTGCAATATGCACACTAATGAATGTACTAGATATATGTTTTCATCCATTTAAGTCAACAAACATTGATGTTTGCTGCACGTTTTGAAAGGGTGGACCTTTAAGTTTCCTTCCAGCTCTTTAGGTTTCCAAGTTATGTGATTTTTGAGCTTCTGTTATGAGGATGAACCAACTGTTGCTAGCCTGTGCTGAAAAGAATACAAAGAAGAAAAGTGTATCAGGCAGTGTGGTACAGTGGGGACACAATGATTAAATTTGGAGGTTGTAGGTTCAAATTCCAGCTTTGTCACTTAATACTTACAAAACTTTGGTTAATACATATAAGTCCTTTGAGCATCAGTTCTCTCCATATCTTAGACTAGATGACCTAAAATGCTTTTCGGTCTAATTCTATGAGTCTGTGAAGAATACTGATCCTTTAAAGCTCAATTCCAGTACCATCTCTTTCTTGAATTCATCTTTGATTCTCCTGGTCAGCAATGAACTTTCCCTTCAGATCTCATACAACATTTGTTTTTGTCGCAGGCTAATAGACTTATCATGTAGTTTTGTGTGAAATCTGTGTTTGAATCCTGGTTCTGCTACATACTAAGTGATACTAGCTGTGAAATCTTGGGCAAATCATTTATCTGAGGCTTAGCTTTTTCCTTTGTGATAGTAGGGAGTTAGATTAGATGATTGTTAAGGTTCATTTCATCCATGAACCAGGCATTTCTCTCACCTTCCCTTGGCATAAATTATTTTTCCCTTAAATAATCTGGAGTTCCAGGTTCCTACTTGACCTTTAAGACCCAAGCCCCTCCCCACCCTGGGTTGAACTCTGATCCTGGAGAGCCAGACATCTGTCTTTTTCTTAGCTGAAAGGGTCATGACCCTTGCTGAGGCTTACTTCTCCACAGGTACACAGCAGCCTGTTCCCGACTCCTGGTCCAGTACAAAGCCGCCTTCAAGCAGGTGCAAGGCTCAGAAATCAGTTCCATTGATGAGTTCTGCCGAAAGTTCCGTGTGAGTCAACCAACCTGATGAGAGTACCCAGGGTGCTTTGACCCTTGCCCCTACTCTTATCTTTCTTTCCATTGGATGGACTTTTCACCTTGGGTATTAGGGCTATCTCCAGGTATATTATGTAACTTCACATCTCCTTACTCTCCTGGCAGCTTGATTGCCCACTAGCGATGGAGAGGATCAAGGAGGACCGACCAATCACCATCAAGGACGACAAGGGCAACCTCAACCGATGCATTGCTGACATTGTCTCGGTAAGCCCTGCACCCTGAGAAAGGTCACTCTGGATTTAGCTCCTCAGTCCCATTTATGTCCCAACATCAGAATGAGGCAAGAGGAATTGTACTTTAGCAAGACCAACAAAAGACTGAGGTTCGAATTTTCAGTTACTAGAGAGCAGGAAGAGTTTTTCAGTGCCCCATATAGAGCATGCATCTCTGTATCTCTGCCAGGGCCAAGTGACTTCCAGTCAAAGTGCAGATTGGTCTTTCTTCTAAAAGAGAAAATGAAGAGACTAGAAGAGCTCTTCTCCATTCTTCAGGCTATCATGGAGAAGGAAGTGTTCTTAAAAAATTGAAGAATTTCAGTATGAAACTTAAAGGGGATCTGAAAAGGGAGATTGGAAGGTGGAAGACTACAATACAGAAGCAAAAGGGAAGAAGGATCATTTACGTCTAAGTAACATATAAAACTTTACTGAAAGAGAACACTGGTTCCTTCAATGAGGAAGCAGCTTATTTGTCCTTTAAGGAATGATGATTGGATCCAAGCAGGTTGCCAGGAAAGAGATATTCCAGTAAGGCTCCAAGAAAGAAAAGATAAATAGTGAGTTACTAATTTTCTAATGAGAGGTATTGAAACAGCTATTTATTGATAACAAAACTCAAAAGATACGCTATGTCGGAGACATGACGAGAGCCTTTTAAGGCATTGTCAAGATATAACTAAAGTCATGTGCAAGAAACTGAAGATATTTTATTTTCTATCACAATCACTGATAAATGGAATGGAGGAAAAACAGATTTAGGAAGTAAGCATTTGTTTAAGATGATCATGTCTGAAAGTGAGATTTAGATTTCTGGACAAATATAGGAATAACAGGTTGCTGGCCAGGAACAGAGTGGACCTTACTAAGGTTGACAAGAATATATTTGCTTGATATCTTGTCAAAGAATAGAAAACTTTCTACATATATCCTCCAACTAGAGACAAGAGCGAGTGACTACAGTGTAGAAAGAAGAATAACAAATAGAACTACTCCCTTCAAATTCAAGGGAGACATTCCAGTGAAGGAGCTGTTAATAAAACCTATGGCCTCATATCTGTTTACAGAATCCACAGAGTGTGGATTCACAAAGGAAGAAGTCTTAGAGATAGTAATGAAAGGAAATAAATTTGACCACACAACACCACTGAGACACGATTGGGTGAAACTCAAGACTAGAATAATGTTCTGGAAGAGTAACTTTATTCAGAAGGATTTAAGGTATAGGTAAAAAGGGGATGGGACTAACTACAGAACAGCACTGTAAATGATGAAAAGTTCTTAGACGGAAATCCAGAAATCCAAGGAGAAAGCTTAGTAGAACATTTGGGTGAAGATTAATGGAGGAAGAAACAGAAGCAGGCCTGTCAGTCAAGGGCAATGTGGACAGAAAGAAGAAATAGAGGAGTTTGGGAAATGTCATAAACATGACATGGAGGCTTGATGTAACAATCATGTCCACATATCTTTTGGAATTCCCTTTCTTCCCAAAGCAGAGCAGCTAATTTCTCAATTTTCTTTAATATTTCGTCCTTCAAAAAGTAGACAAAGAGTCCCTGAGAAGAGGTGGCTACTTCACCTGAGGTTTGGCATTTGGGAAAAAAAAAAAAAAGAAGAAGAAGAAAGCAAGAGTCTGCTGTATTGTATTGTGAGCTAGGCCTGAATCTGGCTTAGTATGGTAGGTTCAGGTATTGTTGTTTTTAATACAGAAGATGGTTCTCCCTTTGGATTTGTTGTTGGGACTCCAGTCATTGAAGCTGAAACCACTCTGGTTTCAGAAGGAGCTGGGCCACAGGGAACTCTATGAGGGGAAGGAGAGGTCTGCAGAACTAGTTCCCTTAAGTGAGAACTGGGTGTACTCAATAACTGTAATAGCCAATTTAAACTACTTCAGTAATTGAAGTTTAAAAACAGTATCAAGCCACCTAACTCTCCTCCCCTTCTCCATGCCCCATCCCTGGACTTCCTAAACCGGAAAACCATTTTATAATTCAGACCACCAGGCCAACAGAGCCCTAAGTACTTAGGGGAAAATGAGGTGGACTGTCTGGGTCCACAACAGCTACAAAAATTTCAGGAACTCACCCAAGCCACTGCTAGATTTGGAGAAAGCAGATTTCAAAGGCCTCAGGAGAGATAGATAAAGTCTAATGAACTAAATTCTTTGGTTAAGATCTGCTCAAAAGGGATAAGATGCTTTCTAGAGTGAAATTCTGAAGATGTGAAAGGGAACAATTCTAGTAGTGAGGAAAAAAGTGGAATTGAGGTTGTCCCTAAAGAGACTGACACGGATGTACAGGAAACTCATCAACTTTAATTTTTAAAAGACTATTCAGAAGATGGAAACAAAGGTAGGTAAGGAAGGGTTAATGCAAAATATATGATATCAGATGTTCAGATGACAGTTGTAGGGGGATAAGTAGTGCGTTGGTTGAGAAGACCTAGAAAGAAGCTACAACAAATTTAGTGAGATGAAATTGAATAAGAATAAATGGGTTCCAAAAACCAACTTTGCCAAATAGCAAATGAGGGAGGTGTCCCTAGATAGCAGTGCATATGAAAACTATCTTAAGGGCTTTTGTGGACTTTGAAGGGAAAGGAACAGCATTTATTAAGCACCTACTATGTGCAAGGTCCTGTACTAAGTGCTTTATAGATACCTCATTTGATCCTCGAAAAACCCCTGGGCCATAGATGCTGCTGTGCTCCCCATTTTACAGGGTCACACAGTAACAGCAGTAATCAGAGCTAACATTTATACAGTGCCCACCATGTTCTAGCCACTGTGCTAAGTGTTTTACATTTGATCCTCACAGCAACCCTTCAAAGTAGGTGCTGCTGTTATCCCCGTTTTATAAATGAGGAAGGTGGAGATGAAATGATTTGCCCAGAATTACTTGGCTAGTTGGAGTCTGAGGCCAAATTTGATCTTACATCTTTCTGATTCTAGGCCCAGTGCTCTATCTGCTATGCCCCCTCGATGCCTGTTTTTGTGCAAGCACAGCCAGCATCAGCGAAAATGGCCAAGACTAAGCCCCCACAACATGGAGGTAGAGTCCCTCTCCCTTTGCTGGGATCAGAAGGCATCTTCAGTGCTTTGTTTAGTACTGGAGCCTGCAATCATGAGGGCAGTGATTGGCTGCTCTTCCAAAGGAGGGCCTCCAGAGTAAGGAAAGACTTTGACTTTCTTGTTACATGAGGATTGATTGAAAGACCTAGGAATGTTTGACTTGGTAAAAGGTCATGACAACTTTCTTCCAACTCCTGAAGGAAGCAGAATTAGACTTATACTGCTTGGTTTCAGAGGGCTGTGCTATGAACAATATATAGAAGCAGCAAAGAGTTGAAGTTAGGCTGGATGTAAGAATAAGCTTAACAATTAGAGCTATACAAAATTAGATGGGCTGCTTCAGAAAGTAATGAATTCTCCTTCATTCCAGAACTGTAAGTCACAAGTGGCCTTTTTTTCACGATGTAGAAAGGATTTTTGTTCAGGTGTTTGCTGGACTGGATGATTTCTGAGGGCCGTCCAATTCAGTAGTTCTATAAACTACATGGTACTCATGCTCCTGAACCCAGCCGAGGAAAACTGCTGTGTTCTTAAGTAGTGAAACATCTTTGGGGTGAAATCGTTTACTTTGGTAAGGTATGGTCATGTCTGGCAGAGGCAAGAGGACTGCATCTGAAACCTGAGGACTTGGGTTCAAATTCCAGCTTTGCCAAGTTCTTTTGGCCCTTAATTTCATCATCTGTAAAACAGGATTGATGTAGATGACCAAGAGATGATGAAAAGTAGAGTTAGAACTATACTTTGTAGGTAATCAGAAGACCCTGGAGGCTTTTAATCAAAAGACTCACATGACCAGATCTCTTCATATATACGATGAGCTGAGAAATATATGAAAGACAGGTTGAAGCAGGGGTGATAGAGGCAGAAAGACCTGTCAGGGCAATGATGGTGTGCAGCCCATGCAGGGGACACATAAGCAATGTTGTGAGAGTAGAAAAGGGGATTGGAAGGAGGGAGCAGGTACAGGTACTACAGGGCATGTTAGGGACAAGCCCAAGCTGGGCAGGGCCTGAGATCCGTCCCAGCTGGGAGGCACACGAAGAAGTGTGATCTGGCATGTGCTAGATGGGTTGGGATGAGGTGAGTTTTTAGGCTTTTACTCACTGTTCAGATTAGCTCAGTCCCAGGTGCAAAGGCCTACAACTAGGCTTCTGTAGGGCAGCTGGGTGACACAGTGGATAGAGTCAGGAAGACTTCTCTTTCTGAGTTCAAACCTGACCTTGGCATTTACCATTTGGGTGACACCTGGGTAAGTCATTTAACCCTGTCTGCCTCAGTTTCCTCACCTGTAAAATGAGCTGAAGAAGGAAATGGCGAACCACTCTAGTATCTTTGTCAAGAAATCCCAGATGGGGTCATAAAGAGTCAGACACTACTGAAAAGAAAAAAGTAAGATTGACTACCACAACTTCTGGAAATCCAGCCACAGGGTAATCCATGACATTGTTTCTGTAGGAGAACACTTTTCAGTTTCCAAACACCTAATTTGGAAATGAAGTGAATCTAATGGAATACAACCAGTGTGTATTTTAGGGAAATTCAGTATTTATAAAGTGATGGCCTCAACCATTGGTTACAAAGCAAGAAAAGGGGCCCAGGAATCACTGGAGAACTCTCCCAGACAGCAACTGAATGTGTAGATGTGGCCAGATGGCTCTACAGAGCACTGAGCATCAGTTAGGGATATGAAAATAAAGCAAAAATTCTTTGCTTCATGCAAACCATTGAGCAGAAAAGTGATAGATATGGAAGCTTGGCATGTTCCTGCCAGCAAGAAATAGCAATAAATTGAAAGTCAGGAGACTTTCGTTTCCAGTCTTTGCTTTGCCACATAACTGCTGTGTTATAACCTTGGTCAAGTCATTCTAGCATTTTGGGCCACAATTTCCCACTGTCTAAATAAGAAAGGATGACTAAGGTTTCCTCCAAGTTCAGAACTTTACTAACCTTGTACATTACACAACCTAGTTTCAGAACTGGATAGTGCCTGAGAAGGGTACTGGGGACCAGAGTGAGGTGATGCCCCAGAAGGACAGACTAAAAAGACAAGGGCTCTAATCTGCAAAAACAAAGGTGTGCAGGCACCATATTAAACCATAACAAGGGGGTATCCCTGGAAACTTGAAACAAGTTTAGATGCCCACCAAAAGGTGGTATGAGTTGAAAAGGTAAACAGGTTGGGGGAGAAAAAGTAAGTTAATGGAGGGCAAAGTCAGAATGCACTTTTGAAGGAAGGTGTTTGGGACATCCTTACCTTTTTTTTTTTTTTTTTTTTTTAAATATTAGGGAGTACAGCTCTGCCCTCCCTCAAGTCTCTGTCAGAATTAATGTTGGAAGGTCTGTGCCTAAAATTTGTTTTTTCTCCCTAGCTCTTTATCACTGTGATGGATAAACTCCGTCTGGAAATCCGTGCCATGGATGAGGTAAGGTGTCTACAAGGGGGCGTTCAGAAATCCAGCCTCTATCCCCTGACTGAGTGAAAGTGGTATAAGGGAATGCTCTTATTTTGGGAGGGCCCGGCTCTGTAGGGTACTCCAAGTGCTATACATCTTAGGAAAGGCTTTAATTGTTGGGCAGGAGGGGGAAGTAAGGAAGGGTAATTCTCCCTGGAATCTGAAACGTCATTACCTTCAGATCCAGCCTGATCTTCGAGAATTGATGGAGACCATGAATCGCATGAGTCATTTGCCTCCTGACTTTGAGGGTCGACAGAAAGTCAGCCAGTGGTGAGTCACCCTTGGGAGATGGCTTGGAAGTGGTAAGTCATTGGGAAAGGGGCATAAACAGGACTGTCTAGGGGAGAGTCATCTGAGTATCTCCAAGTTAGAACATCCTGAAGAGCCAGAAAAATTGGACAGTTTTTACCATGGTGTTAAGAGGTTCGGGGGGGAAACTCTAATTTCTGAGCTCTTATGGGCTCCCAATGACCCTTCTTTCTTCCCACAGGCTACAGACCTTGAGTGGCATGTCAGCTGCAGATGAGCTGGATGATTCTCAGGTCCGACAGATGCTGTTTGATCTGGAGTCTGCCTACAATGCCTTCAACCGCTTTCTGCATGCCTAAACCCAGGGCTCTTGGTCCATCCCACTCAGCTATAGTTTGAGACCCAGGGCTAGGACCATGGTTTATAGGGCTAGGATCCCTGAATTGTGGAGTAGGACCCTAGAATAAACTGCTCATTTCCCCCCTTTCTTCCAGCTTGGTGGGGTAGGGATTGGGAGGGGACCTGTCTCAGGGTTACATGAGAATGCTTTCCTTTCACCACTTCCTCAAGAAATGATTGTAAGTGGTGGCCTGGGGTTCATTCACACCAGAGCATTCTGCTTGGGCTGGCCCCATCCCTTATAACCCAGGGTGCTTTAACACAATCACTTTAGCTTACAGATGGTGTATGAACCAAGTCATCAGGGGCTCTTGGGTTCCTTAAGAGTTTTTTCTCCTCCTTTCCTTCTTCCAAATCCACACAACCCACATTTACCCCTGGCCATTTTAATCACTCTTCCTTGGAGCAGGGGGTGGGAGTGTCTATAGGGCTAAGTAGGTATTGTCCTATTTTGTCCCACTGGTCTCCTAGAATAAGGACTGTGCCCTATTTCTGGAATCAAGATGACTTGAGTTCAAATCCCGCCTCAGTGGGGTGTGATCCCTGAATAAGTTATTTAAGCTCTCTCAGCCTCAGTTTCCTCAGTTGTAAAATGGGGATAATATTAACATCCACCTCACAGGGTTCTCATAAAGATCAACTGAGATAATATTTGTAAAAAGCCTAGCACAATACCTGGCATATAGTAAGCACTATATAAATATTCTCCTCCCCTTTAAATCTCTTAATTCCATACACTAGAGTGAAGTAGTAGAACTTAATTCATACCCGTTAGACTCCTTGAGACTTTTAAAATTCTATACACAAACAGGGAAGGTTCTGCTGAACCAAGTCAACCCACTTTCCTAAAGCAGTTCCAAAGTTAGATACTCACCTTTTTTGTCACGATCCTCTTGGACCCAGCACCGTCTGGAGCCTAGAAGGTGCTCCAAGCCTGTCCCTGCCCCCGGCCTCCATGAGAGCAGAGCATAGGCATGAGTCTTAGCTGATATGAATTAGGAGTCTACATCACTATATCTAGTCTGATAATCCCAGAGAGCTTCCATTGCTAGGGAAATCTGACTCCAGTCTAATCCCCATTCAACTTAAATTTCCACTCTATCCATGATTCTGAGTCCTGTCAACAGGATCATTCTTAGTGCAGGGGTTTGCTCTGGTAGAAAGGGTAGATTGGTGAGATCACTCTAGTAGGGAGTTCCGTTGGATGGATGGTCAGACTACATGGCCCCTCCAAGATCTCCTTCCAACTCTGATTTGTGAGTGTTAGACGCTGACCTGCTGTCCTTGTACTCTTGAATTTGAAATGAACGTGAACCCCTTCACACAGAAAAGCTTGATTATGACAGCAGCTGGATAGGGCAGAGATCACCAAGTTATTAACACTAGAAGGACCAGATTTTATTATAATCTTACTTTAAAATGAAAATTTTTATCTTCTTTTGCCTTATGGATAAAAGAAATCTTCTCTGTCAATTGATGTAGCTTGGTCTTTTGAAATATTCCTAAATTCTGGTCCTTCTAGTACTAAGTAGGGGATGAAAAAACTAAGGCCAGACCTGAATGAGGCAAATATCTTTGAACAGCCATTGCCAGCCTTACTATGGGATTAATTCTCCACGTGAGCAGGATGAGGGACAAGACATGTCTCTCTCCGACCACATCCCTTTTGTCTCCCCTTCACCACACTACCACCAATAGAATTCAGAAAATCTGTTGAATATCTCTATCTCTCTTTATTTCTCTTTGCATTTTTCTTCTTAGGCCTTTCTCAGGGGTCAACAGGCATTTATTCACTCCAGTCTGGGTACTATTGGGAACACAAGGTAGAAAGATGACTCCATGCGTTTATCATTCAAGGAGATTTTAGTCAACATTTTTCAAAATTATTTTCTGATGAGCATTCTCTTCCCACTCTTTGAGATAGCAAGCAAAACAAAGCCTCCGTTACAAATGTACATAGTCAAGCAATACAGATTCCCCCAGTGACCATGATTTTAAATAAAAGTCTCACTCTCCACTCTCTTATCACCTCTCAGGAGTTGATAACGTCATCTTGTGTACTCTGGAATTGTGACTGGGTTTTATGCTGATGAGAGTTCCAAAGTCTGCTCACCTCTCTCTGTGTCAGGTCACACAAGTTTTTCCAAATTTCTCTTGAAATCATCCCCTGCTTCATTTCTTATAGCACAGGGAATACTACATCATGTTTCCTATGACATAACTTATTTATCCATTCCCAGATTGATGGACCTCCCCTCGAATTCCTATTCTTTGTCACCAAAAAAGAACTGCTACGGTGATTTTTATACACATGGGTCTTTTTCCTCTTCTTTGACCTCTCTGGAGAGTGGATGTAGGTATAGCTGGGTCAAAGAGCATACACAGTTGAATCGTCTAGGGCATAATTCCCTATTACCTTTTGGAAGGTCTGGACTGCCTGCAGTGCATCGATGTGCTTGTTTTCCCAAAGCCCTTTTGGTATTTGTCCTTTTCCATTTTTGTCAGGTTTACAACTTGAGTTGTTTGAATGTGCATTTCACTAATTTGTAAACTAAAATATATCTTCATATGGTTATTGATAGCTTGGATTTTCTTCCCTTGAAAATTCATGGCATAGTCCTATCATATGAGTACTTATCAAGTGGGGAGAGGCTTTTATTCTTATAAATTTGAATCAGTTTTCTCTAAAAGTGGTGTCAAACTCCAATAGAAATGGATCCTTGCCAACCACGAAATGATGTCGGAGACCACAAATTAACTTTATCTATGTTGGATTTTTATTTTGTGTTTTGTTAAACATTTCCCAATTTTATTTTAATCTGGTTCAGGGGCTACACTGGGCAGTTTGGCAGGGGAGGCAGGGAAGACAGGCGTTTGACGTCTTTGCCCTATATTATCTCAGCCAAGTGGTACAATGGATAGAGTACTGAGTGAGACTAGAGTCAAGAACTCAGTTTAGATGAGTTCAAATCCAGTCTCAGTCACTAGCTATGTGATCCTAGACAAGTCATTTAACCTCTGAGCCTCAGTTTCCTCATCTGTAAAATGAGGATGCTAATAGCACCTACCTCCCAGAGTTCTCATGAAGATCAAGAGATGTCTGTGAAGTGCTTTGCAAACCTTAAAGCACTGTATAAATACTAGCTGTTATTATTAAATGAGGCCTTCATCAAAGAAATTTGCTGCAGGGATTTTTTCCCCCATTTAGCTGTCCTGATTTTAGCCACACTGGTTTTGTTTATACAAAAATTTCGTAATTTTCTGTAATCAAAATTGTCCGTTTTACCTTCTGTGACCCTTATTTGGTCATGAATCTTCCCTTTTGCATAGATGTGACAGGTGATTTCTTCCTTTCTCTTCTGATTTGTTTATGATGCCAGACTTCATGTCTAAGTCATATTCCAGACTGGAGAGTTCTGGTGTTGCATGTGAGCTCTTGGTTTATACCTGCTTTCTTTTTTCCCAAGTTTTTGACAAAGTCAGTTCTTGCTCCAGTAGCGAGGATCTTCAGCTAAGTTAACTGTGCTTATTTGCTTCAGTATGTTGTGTGCCTGATCTTTCCACTAATCAGCCTGTTTCTTAGCTGGCTCCAAATTATTTGAATGATTACTGCTTTACTGTGTCTTTTGAGGCCTAGCTAAGCCTCTTTCTCTTCCCCTTCTTTTCATTAGTTCCTTTGATATTCTTAATCTTTTCTTTTTCCAGATGAATTTTGTTACTATTTTTTCTAGCTCTATAAAGTAATCCTTTGGTAGTTTTCTCCTCTCTCTGGAGGGGGATAGCATTTTTCATGCTCATTTCATTTATAAAAAACTTTAACTTTCACTTCATCTCTTCCAACAGTTCTAGGTGGGTTTCTGCTCAGTGTGTATTTTTCTTGGGTGCCTTGCTTGTTGATATTTCGGAGTCATTGGCTTTTTCTGCTTTGTGTCAGAAAGCAGCCCTGCCACATAGTAGCCCATTATGGGGGGAGGGCCCATTCTTCCAGACTGCTTCCTAACTTTGGACTTGATGTTAGGCCTGGGCTCTATAGCACTTCTGGAAGAAGAGGCTAGGCTGGTCCTGTAGCTGTTGTTATGAAGTGTTGGTTCATTCCAAGATGTCAGGAACAGGGTGAGGAAAGCTTTCAGTGTGACCTCTCTGCCTCCCTGCAGTGACCTGAACTGGAAAAATGACTTTTTTTTTCCCTTGGCTTTTCCATTCAAGATTCAATCTGGTACATTTCTTAGGTCTTAGTGGAGTTACCTTGGAGGAGCTGGGTTATATTTCTTCCTGCTTCTCTGTTATCTTGTCTAGTCTCCTAGTGTCATTCATTTAACACTTTTTAACTGCTTCCTGTGCACTTGGGAAAGTGCTACCATCATGAAGCCTTCCATATTCATTAATGCCTTCTCTTTCCTGAAATTACTTTGTGTTTACCTACCTGTGTACATACTACATGTCCCCTGGAAGAACGTTAAGTTCTTTGAGGACAGAAACTGTTTTGTTTTGGGGTTTTGCATATATGAGGCACTTAATAAATGTTTGTTGAGTTATGTGTGCAGAGCATTTTGCAAGCAAAGATTAACACATCAAATACAGTTTCTGGCTTTTAAGAAGTTTGAGACTTGAATAAACATTAAATTACTACTGTACAGAGCACTGTTGTTGATGCTGGAGGAGGTATAAAATCCAAATGACTCCTGAACTCCAGGGACTTGAATGTCTTTTCAGAGAAGATGGTTTAAAATTACAAAAAATGGAATGTGCAAAGTGCCTACAAAGTACTTGTAGAGTTCATTGGACAGAGACTTGGGGGTGAGTGGGGAGGTTGCAGGGAAGGATATGCAGGGGATTAACAAATGGATCCGGTGTTGGCTCATGTCTTTCGTAACGAGTAGGGTGAACAAAGAGGAAAATCACCAGGAAAAGAATGGAGAAGAATTTGAGGAAGGCTAAAATCAAGGTTTGGGTTGATTATTAATGCTGAAAGAGTGCAAAGAAGGGAAGAAATTTTTCCTGGGCTTGCTCAGTTAGGTTCCTCATCAGGAAGTAATCTACCCTTTGAACCTAGGAGAAAGTTTTACAGCTGTGTGTGTGTGATTTTTTAAAAATGAATTTGCATTTATTTTGACAAGCATTAAGATACCACTGAGTGCCAAGCACTCGGCTAAGTGTAGGGGATATTAAGAAACAGCACTTTCAACCTAACTTTCAATTGCATTAAAACAGTACACAGGCAAGTAAATATAAACCACACAGACAGTTCTCACTTTAAGGCAATTTGCGTTATACAAATTCTACTACATAAAGAATTCTGAAAGAAACCCACATTCTAAGAAGATAGCTCATCAGTGTCTACTTCTGTCTCTCAGCTCACATCTCTATAGCCCCCCCACCAAAAAAAAGCCCTAAAAACTCCCAAGGGAAAGAAAGGACAAGGAAGAGACCACTACTGCTCTGTCTCCCCGCTTGTATGTCTAGTTTCTTTCTGTGCACATTTGATTATCATTTGTCTGTCTCCGATCTCATGTCACCTAACTTCCATTTCTGGCCCCCACGTGGCTGACCTTGCCCCTGCCTGTTCCTGCTCTTTCCTCTCACACCTCCCACCCCTTTGAACTAAGTGCTTGCCCCCATTCTCCCTGCCTCCCTCCCAAAAGTCCATGAGCAAGTTTGCATTAAGTAAAAATGATTCTGCCAAGAGGTCTACAGAATGGCCTACATTTAGGTAAAGCAAAAACTATGGTTAGTAGGGGTTGGGGTACCTGAAGGAAATCAGATATTCCCAGAGGCTGATGTCAAGGAGAACATTCCAAGCTTCGGCGACAACCCCAAAGGTGTGGAGGACGGAGATGGAATGTTCTTTATGGGATGGGCCTGGGATTAAGAGAGATAGCTGTGCAGAACTATTTTAAACAGGTTGGAGCCAGGCTATAAAAGGCTTTGAATGCCAAACAGAGGAATTGGTATTTTTCCCCAGAGGCAATAGGAAACTTCTAGGCTTTTTGAGTTAAGGAAAAGATTTGTGGTCAGGTTTGTACTGATGTTTGTTACCCTTTGCAGTTTATAAGTTAACTTCTTTATTTGTATATTCAGTGATACTTTTTAACCAAGTTATTAAAGAACCATCAAAAGTATTAATGAAACATGCAACATAAGAAATAGTTTTACATGAAATCCTTAGCATAGTATATTGGCTATTTTAACAAAGTAAAAACAAATTGACAAGATTTGTTCTGACGTTTGGCTCAGTTTTCTTACTGTTGTGGTTAATGTATATATATTGTTTGCCTCCTGTTAATCTTATTTTACATCATTTCATTCAGGTCCTTGTGTGTTTCCTCTTTTATCCTTCATGTTTGTGTTTTGTAGTGCCACTGTATACCATTGAACACAGTTTGCTTCCAGTTCTTCAGTGTTACAAATAAAGAGCAATTAACATTTTTGTGTGGATACTTTTTTGTGATATATTAAGGACAAAGTCCTAGCAATGGAATAACTTAAAGTATGTCCATTTTGTAACTTCTATTTTGTTTGGCCTCTTTACTCTCCAAAGAGTGGGACTCCGCATTCCCACTGACAGCCCAAAGAAACTTTCTTTCTTCCTAGATCCACCAGTGTTGAATCTTGTGTTTTGCTTTTGTTACCTCTTTTTTTTCACCATTCCAAATTTTATTCTTTTTTAACTTAATAGTATTTTATTATTTCCAATTACATGTAAAAACAGTTTTCAACATTTACTATTTTGAGTACCAAATTTTTTTCTCCTTCCCCAAGGTGGCAAGCCCAATGATATAGACTATACATATACAATCATATTAAACGTATTTCTGTTAGGGTTCTGGGGACCCTGAAATACCGCATGTTGGGTCCTGCTCGAATGAATTCAACTCAAGCCTTCTTAAAAACAAAGAAAAAAACAGTTTATTGAAGATTCTCCATACTAAGTTGACTCGAGCCTAAGCATTTGTAATGCTTGTATTCACAAGGGGGCCAGATAGAATCTCAGCTAGACAGAGTTTGAGCTGGATTGAATCCGAGTGCCTTCATGGAGGCAAGATGGAATTTAAATACAGAAAAGATTATAGGAGGGAAGAATCCAGGTGCCACTAACTAGTCCGGGGCCCCACGCATGGTCTAGGTAGGAACGGTATGAGAATGAGCGTTACTCTGGGGTGAATACAGATAGACTCTAGGAAGGATCTTAATGGTAGTGGTCAGCAGTCTGGGGAAATAGGGTTTTAGTAGAATCAAGGGTGAGGAGTGCAACAGAGACCTGGGCACAGCAATAATGAAAAGCCCATAGACTTCCAGAGACTGCGGAATAAATGGGAAGATTTGAGTAAAAAAGGCCAGATGAAGTGGGAAGACTCCAGGAGGCTCCCAGATTCCAAATTCCATCATTTCCACATTAATCATGTTGTGAAAGAATCAGAACAAAAGGGAAAAACCCAGAGAAAAAAAATTTTTTTACAAAGAGATAACAGCGTTGAGGTTCAGGGTGGTGGGGGACCCCAAAATACTGACATGCCAGTTCCTGCTCGAATGGATTTGGCGCAAACCTTCTTAGAGTCAAAGAAAAATGAAGTTTATTAAAGATTCACCATATTAGGTTGACTTTTAAGGAGCATAAGCATTTGTAACGCCAGTTGGCCAGATAGAATCTCAGTCTGAGCTGGATCGAATTCGAGTGCCTTCATGGAGGCGAGATGGAATTTAAATACAGAAAAAGACTGTAGGAGGGATCTGGGGGGGGGTCTGGTAGGCTAGGGTGGTGGGAGGAGGAGTTCATGGAGGGTTTTGAGAAGCCCTAAGGAGGAGCTCCTTAGGAACCGGGTGACTGGTCAAGGGTTGGAAACAGCTGGAGGCAAACAGGAGATACCAGACAATGGAAGGCTTGGGTGGGAAGCAGGTGGGGCAATCCAGAGGTAACAGACAATGGAAGGCCAGACTAGGCCAAGGGCCACAGATTTGAGTATGAAAGGCCAGATTAAGTGGGAAGATTCAAGGGAAGTTCAAGGAGGTTCCCAGAGTCGGAACCCTATCAATAGTATGTTCCGATCCTCATTCAGACTCCATAGTTCTTTCTCTGAATGTGGAGAGCATTTTCCATCATGAGTCTTTTGAAATTGTCTTAAATCATTGTATTGCAGAGAAGAACTATGTCTATCGAAGCTGATTATCATACAGTCTTACAGTTACTGCGCACGATGTTCTGGTTCTGTTCACTTCTCAGCATCAGCTCATGGAAGTCTTTCAAGGTTTTTCTGAAATGTGCCAGCTCGTCATTTCTTATAGAACAATAGTATTTCATTTTATTCCTACACCACAACTTGTTCTGTCATCCCCCAATTGATGGTCATCCCCTCAATTTCTAATTCTTTGCCACCATAAAAAGAGCTGCTATAAATATTTTTGTACAAGTGGGTCCTTTTCCCTTTTTTTATGATCTCTTTGGGATCTAGACCTAGCAGTGGCATTGCTAGATCAAAGGGTCTACATTTTTGTTTACCTATCTTGTGCAGGTAAAGTTTAGGTTAAAGTTGCCTTGGTTTGCATTTCTCTGTTATTGCTCTTATAGATGTTTCCAAATAGACGTTAAGCTTTTGAATGCAATATTGGCAGCTATTTCCAGCAATTTTCTGTATCTTTAGGCATCAAAGGAAGATGAAAAGGCTCCAGATTACCATAAAGGGCAGTTGCCAGTGGGTTACTTCCAACACTTTCTAGCACCTTTGGGCTTCTTTGGACATTCACTCTTAATGACTGGAACTTTGGGAACTAAAACTGAAGTGCTGAATGGCTAGGAGTCGAGTGGCCTTTCTGGAATTAATGTTCACGCAGCTGTGGACCACAAAGACATGCTATGTCCTCTCCCACACAAGATGGGGGAAGCTGAAGTATAATGAAAGTGCTTCTCTTTCCCTTGAGACTTTGATTATCAAGGGGATGCTTCTCTCTAAAGTTCTTGGGGTATATGCAAGTCATTCTACCCATTCCCTACGAGAATAATGAGGCATCATGCCAAATAGTGTGGGGAAGCTTGCCTAGGTTTATCCTGTTGCCCAGATATAATGGCTGTAGACACCAACAGTCCTTGTTCTTATGCAAACTAAGAGCCTTAGATTGGATTTGTTTCTGCAGTATCAATCACTGCTAAATAAATCATCTGCCCATAACTCCTTAGTATCACTATTCCACCTTGACACCATAACAATACCTCTACCTGACTTAGAACAAGACAATATCCCAGGACTTCCTCGGGGTGTATTCGGAGAGGGAATGGGGGTAAAAAAGTGACTGATGAGTGTGGACTACACCATTGCAACAATGCCTGTCTCTCCTCCTGGAAGTATGGGGTGTCTAGTTGACTGGCTTATCTGAATTCTTGGAGCCAGAAACCTCTAAGCAATGACTGACCCCACCTGATGACTTACCCCTTCCTCTGGCTGCTCTGGGACCCAGACCTGCTGAGTTGGCTAAATAGTGTCTGATAAAATCTGGTGGACAAAGGCCACAAAGGCTCGGGCTAGGGAGAGGCTGGTAAGATGAGAGGGCTTGGCCAGAAGCACGCCAACTTTGACCCTTACCTTCCAGCCCAACCTCCCCCTCCTTTGGACATGGTTTCCTTGGACCTTGGTCCTCTGTAAGCTTAGCTTCAAGCAACTACAGAGAAGCCTTAGACACTCTAGGAAAGGCACTGTCATTACTCGGGTAAAATAAAGGCTGTTTTCCGTTCCCTTCTCCCTTGGATCTACCACCATGCTCAATGTCCATGTATGTTAGAATTGGAAGGCACCTCCCCGCAGGACACCTTATCCCTCATATCCTTGATTTCTCAGTCTTCCCACATGCATACCCATAAAAAGTATGGCTGTACTGGGACCTTATCTGTGGGACACAGGCTCCCAGTCAGGAAACTGGAGCAGGTGGACAGTAACTAACCATCAGCAATAAGCTTCTTGTCTTCCCTAGTCATGTCCCAGATTTCTGGCTCTGGCTCTGAGAAGCAGCACCAGCAGTAGTTTCTCCCTTCCCTGAGTGACAGCAATGCACTTGGAACCCCAGAACCCGTAATCAGCATCTCTGAACTCCCCCACTGATTGGTTCAGGTTCCTTGACCAGGATTTGTGGAGTCTACTGAATCTCTCAGGATGCTGGCGATCTCCCCCTAACTGACCAGTCTAGGACCCTGACTCAAAACTTCTACCCCATCACCAGCCAGGGACCCCGGGCGCCTCTTCACTATTAACTTGCCCAAGAGTCCTATCTTATCTCCTCTCCTCAAGTACACTGGAGAAGTACAAATGTGATAGGACAGGATGCATATCTTGGAAAGATTGGGAAGGATAACCCCAGAGGACAGAACCAGGACAATGGGTGGGGGCAGTAAAGCAGTAAAAATGTGGCTAAATAGCAGAATAAACTTCCAAATAATGAGAGCTATCTAAATTTGGAAAGGAGAAAATGGGTTTTCTCCTAGCAGGTGGTCTTCAAAAGAAAATTGAATGGCCACTAAGGTGTGTAATAGAGGGGGGATTCTTTTCAGGTATTACAAAGGTTTCTCCCCAATAACAGTTCCTAACACCCAGTTCACCAACCTACCACACCCTACCCCCAAACTCTGGTATTTAGAATTGTGAAAGAGTGGAATGAAATGGCAAAATGCAGTAATTTTAGTTGCCGCTCCAATATTGCTTCTACTCATAGCCTAGAAAGGGTTTGGAGAAGGGGAAAGTGAGAGGAGGATAGGATGGAGGGGAAGTGTCTGCAGCTCCCTGCCCAGTGCTGGGAAACCCCCAGGAATTGTGTGCTTTGGCTCCATGACAGCAAAAACCTTCTCTCCTCTAGTCACTCTCCTTGCCCAACCCTTTTCTCTTCTATTTTCCTCACCCAAACCTAGATCTGCTGCCAAGAGAATTTCTCAAATGTTACTCTCTCTGGCAAAAGGGTAGGGAAAAGGAGAATTCCAATTTTCCCCTGCCTTCCTCAAAGCACATGGCCCAGAGGACAGGAGGAAATTCAGGAAAGTTTCTAGCTCTTTCACCCTGTCTGGGCCAAGCCTGACAGATTTAAGGAACCTAACTTTTGAAAACAAGACTATTTCTGTTTGTCTTTGTTTCTGGGTAAATCTGAGTTTGCCTGACCATAAGTGTTTATGTAAATGTGTGTGTATCTTTGTGTTGCGTTGGCCTACCTGCATCAGTATCATGGCCTAATCAGAGATGGATGAGCACCTGGCTAGTCCAGGGAGGAGACCCTGAGCTATCCCTAGGCTTTCATGGCTTTCTGTAGACACAGGTAAGAGGAACGGATCTCACAGGACAAAGGGCTGCGTAACAAGATATGGATCCAGAGGGGAAGGAAAGAAGGAAGGAAAAGGAGGGAGAAAGGAAAGAAAAGGAGAGGGGGAAGGGAGAGAAATATTGCATAGGATCCTGGGCCTGGGAAATAATGCTGTAGGTCCATGAAACAGAGGGGAAAGGGTAGGGACAAACAGACTGAAAGTTTAGGCCCCCTAAAAAAGTGAAGCTGGGTTCTGGGAGAGGGAATGAGGCCATGGTGACTGGTTAGTTCTGACTGTTCTATCTAGGGAGGATCAACTACTGGAATGGTTAACCTGGGGCCATCTGGGTGGCAGCCAATCACAGTGCCTGGCAGGAAATACCTACTTGGGAGATTCCCCAAGAATCCTACAGCCCAGCCCTGTCCTAGCCCAGGACTTCTTGTGGCTAGCTTCAGTACAGTCCTCTTATTTCTCCTCTTCCTGAGACCAAGATCTGCACGAGGGGGTCCCCACTCACCCGTTCAGCCAGGCCCACAGAGATCCATAGCCCAGCCCTCCAAATCTCCACCTCTGCCTCCACCTCCAGGAAATCCTTTAGCACCATCCACCCCTCCCCAAACCTACCCTGACCCTTGTCAAGAATCTTCTGGAAACCTGAGCTATGCGGAGTATGGTCTGTCTCTGGCTGGGGGCATGGCTGGGGGTAGCCCTGGGGACTACCCCAAGACCTGCCAGTCTACTAAACGTGCTCACCTCCAACCAAAGTTCTTTGGACCAGGATGCCCTGGGCTCCCTGTTAAATACACTGGCGGCCCGTGTGCAATGCCTAGATGAGCCGTGTGGAAAGGTAAGAGACAGCAAATAGCTTTAACCTCTCTCTGCCTTACCCCACCCCTAACTAGTGCGGGGAGCAAAGGGGACAAATTCCAAGAGGGAGGGAGGGAGGGGAGAAGATAGAAGGGGAGTAGACATAGGTGTCTTGGCAAGCAGGGGACAGCCAAGGAAGAAAAAGGGCCCTAGAGGGTCCCCTCAACTTATCACTTTTTACCATTGCTCCAGGAGAGAGGAGGACCCAGGGACTGAGAAGGGGCTTAGCCTGGGATGGGAAGCTGAAATGGGGGACAGGGCAGGAAGGAGCTAGGCTTTTGCCATCCAATGCTACCTTAGGAAATGGGGGTGGGAAGAGCTGGTCATAGAGAGGGGTGGGCACACTTGGGCTGAGCTTTATGGGAAAAGAGAGTAGCTTGTACTCTACTAGGGCAGGTAAGTCTGGGGCCTGGGACACATCAGTGTCTCTTCTTTCCTTTCTTCCCCCTTTTTTTCCTTCCCCCTCTTTTCCCTTTTTACCTTGAGACTCCAGACTTCCCCCCAGGGCCCAATCCTCTCCTTAGAGTTCTTAGCTGAGAGGCTTAAAGTCATCCTGGGGCCAGAAGTGTGGATAATGCCTAGGGGCCACTGACTGTTAAGTTGTCCTCTCACCCTCTCCGAGTGAGAGGCTGCAATAAGTCTCCTATCTGTGTTCATGAGCAAATGGGAGTGCCAACCCCAGTGTGTGTGTGTGTGTGTGTGTGTGTGTGAGAGAGAGAGATAGAGAGAGAGAGTGCACATCTATGGGTGTATGTTAGGGAGAAAGAACTTGTCCATATTGGTGAGAGGAGTTAGTTCTTCCATGTGTGAGAAAGACGGCCCTTGGAGTGAAGAATTATCACCAGTAATCTTACATGGATGTTAGACAGCTATGGAATGTGACTTGCTTGGGTGTGAGTTTCCCCTGGGTCATTCTTCTCTGTGTGCATGGACAAGACAGATCGTCTTTGTGTGTGTGTGTGTGTGTGTGTGTGTGTGTGTGTGTGTGTGTGTGTGAAAAGGAGTGGGAGAGCACCCTTCCATCTTGTTCTGGAAGCTTTATGTGTGTTCGTCCTTCCTTCATTGCAGAAGAAGACCATGGCTTCAGAGAAATGATGACATGACTTGCACTTGAGTTTGTTTTGAGTGAGGGAGGGCTGTGCAGGTCACCAGCCTCATTTCTCCTCCAGAGCCATCTGACTCCAGTGACCAGATACATTCATCAGGATGACTGGAGATTACTCAGGATGAGGCAATTAGAGTTAAGTGACTTGCCCAATGTCACACAACTAGGGAGTGTCAAGTGTCTGAGGTGAGGTTTGAACTCAGGTCCTCCTGACTCCTGCACTGCTGCTCTATCCACTGCTCCACCTAGCTGCCCCAACAGGAAGCTTCATATGTGTAAGAGGAAGACATGGCTCCTCTATACAGGGGTGGTCAACAGAACTCTGAGTACTTTGTGTGAGTACTTGTGTGAGAGAGTACTTTATGTCTGTAGGACAGGGAAAGATAGAGGCACAGGGGACAGCACTCCCAGAGTCTACAATGGGACTTCCACCTGTGGGGCCAGGGGGCTTTCCTTCCTTTCTGTTATTTTTTTAGTTTGTGAGCAGGGGTCAGCTAGGTAGTGCAGTGGATAGAGCACCAGTGCAGGAGTCAGGAGGACCTGAGTTCAAACCTCACCTCAGACATTTGACACTCACTAGCTGTGTGACCTTGGGCAAGTCACTTAACCCTAATTGCCTCATCCTGAGTCATCTGCAGTCATCCTGATGAATATCTGGTCACTGGATTCAGATGGCTCTGGAGGAGAAGTGAGGCTGGTGACCTGCACACAGCCCTCCCTCACTCAAAACCAAGTCAAGTGCAAGTCATGTCATCATTTCTCTGATGGCATGGTCTTCTTCGGCAATGAGGACAAACATACACTAGAGTTTGAGAGCACAGGAACACACAATCTCACTTCCTGACTCAGTGCCTGGAAATGCATCTGTCCTATGCTGTGGCCACATCCTGGAGGCCCTGGGGTTGGTGTTGAGGCTTGGAGTAACTATGTGTAACTTAGAGCCAGTGGAATGGTGGGGACAGGATGTGAGGGATGGGGAAGACAAGGATTCTGAGGAAAGGATAGGGCTAACCCAGGGGAGGACTAGAGATTTCTTCCTCTGAGATGGGGCAGTGGACAGAGAGTTGGGCCTGGAGTCAGGAGTCCAAATACCACCTCAGATACTTGCTAGCTGCCTGACCCTGGGTAGGCCACTGAACCTCTTTCTGTCTCAGTTTCCTCAGCTGTATAATGAGGATAGTAACACCTACCTCACAGTGCTGTTGTGAAGACCAAAGGAGAAAGTATTTGTAAAAATGGCTATTAAAATGCTTATTTCCCAAACTCCCCTGATGACTCCCCTGACTTGTAGAACTGACTTTTTGTGCCTGCAGTGCGTGACAGTGGAGAATGCCCTGGCCCTGGCTGGGCAGGGTGGGATTCTGAGTTCCCAGAATGTGACCCAGTTCTGTGCAGGCATCGCTCTCTACCTCAGGGATCCAGAGGGCACTTGTGCTGCTATCCAGGCTGGCAGCTGGGGCTCACAGGCAGAGAGCCTCTTGGCTTCCTTGGCCTCTGCTGGGGTCCATTATCCCAACATCCTGAACCAACTTCTTCTTCAGACCCAAAGGCACTACCAAGGAGAGCCAGGCCAGGTGAGGGCAGTGTTGTGACAAGGGGAAAGCACAAGGCATATGGAAGGGAAGAGCTCTTTGCTCTTGGGAATGTCTCTTTCCTTCTCTTTGGACCTCAGTTCCATCATCTTTAAAATGGGTGGGCTGTGGAGGGAGGTTGAACTCTGAGTTCAGGGGCTTGGACTATCCTGTAGGCAGTGGGGAGCCATTGAAGGTTTTAAAGGAGGGACAAGATGATCTGAAAGGTGCTAGCAGCTCTAAATCCTGATGCTGTATGCAGTGGGAAGAGTGGTCTTCAAGCTCTGCAAAGGTGGATTTGGAGAGGGGAGGGCCTGGAGGCTGGCTGGAAGTCTAGGGCCTGAACTAAGGCAGTAGCAGTGTGAATCAAGAGGATGGACTTGAGGACTGAATGCATATGGAAGCTCAGAGAGAAGGGGGCTGAGTTTAAACCCTGGGTGCCAGAGGAAGAGTTACTGGGGGAGAGGTATATGCATGTGAAGTTGGATATCCTGGAGATGATCTCTAGGCCACTGGAGGTGTGGGATTGGAGCTCATGAGAGAGGTCAGGGCTGGAAATGTGTATGTGGCAGCCATCTGCCTTCCCTCATTCCCACCCTCAACCCCCCTTATAAGTAATGGGGTGCCACCACCACCCCAGGAGGGTGGTGAGGAGAAGAGGTAAATGAGCTGGGGTGAGGAGGGGCCTGAGTGCTGGTCTCTGATCCGCAGAGTTGTGTGGACATACACCAGATTTTGGAGGAAGCAGCAGGAGCCCAGGGGACTGAGGGCCAAGGTCCAAGCCAGGCTCTGGCTGCCCTCCTGGACCATGCCATAGCTGGGTCCTGCTTCCATGTCCTGCCCAGTCCCCAGTACTTCATTGATTTCATCTTTCGACTTCATGGAAATGAGTCACGGAACCTCACTCTCTCTGGTAAGGAGTAGGGGGTTGAGACTAGAGATGACAGGGAAAGATGGTTCTCAGAGTAGGGCAGTCTTCAGATGGGCTCCCTTTACAGAAGGCTTCACTTGACCTCTGAGTAGAGAAGGGTTTGGACTCAGGAAAAAGGAAGAGTCATTGGAGAAATTCCCTAAAGGGGAAAAAATGGAATAACAGGTTTAGGAATAGATCCATGAAGGGCTAAAGAATCCAACATATCCCAGTCAGTGTCCATTTCAGTTCCTGTTACACATGTATCTCTCCGCCTTTCTCTCCTTCCCTCCCAATCCTTGGATGTGGCCACCATGCGACAAGAGCACTGTGCTCAGCCCAGATCCTCCTGGAGAAGTGGGTCAGTCCTGGAAACTTCTGGAAGTCAGAGGCTGTTGAGGGATTGGGGGGGCAGATAAGAAGTTAACAGCAGCACCCTGCTTTCCCTACCCAGAGTTGCAGGCTCTGATGAGCCAGCTGCATGTGGGGACAGAGGCTGAGGTCCATCCCCATGGCAGTGATGAAGAACACCAGCGCTATCACACACAGTACAGCCTGGAAGGGAGGGCAAGCCACCAGCTGAGGACTCCTCAACAGGCCCAAGTGGAGGACTCTGACAGTGTATGGGACACGGTAAGTCAGGAGGAAGGGGAGAGGGAGAAGAGAGGAAAGCAGTGGAGGAAGTTAGCCTACTTTCCCCCTGCTGCCTAATTCCATTCCCCTCTGCCCCTAGGTATGCCTGAGTGCCTCTGAAGTCTTGGAGGTGTATGGACTGCCAGAAGAGGAAGGGGTGTCCCCAGATGCCTGGGCCCAGCTCAGCCCAGCCCTACTCCAGCAGCAGCTCAGTGGGGCCTGTGTATCTGTCCACTCCATCACCCACGGGGACCTCACTGTCACTGAAAGTGAGTGTCACCCACTAGGGGTTGGCCTCTAGTGCTGAGACCACAGAGACTCCATCCCACTCACCCTACATTCATCCATCTGGCCTTTGAAGCCACTTCTTTTGTTTTTTTTAATGCTTAGTCCTTCTCTTGCCACCTGAGGGGTTTGGGATGAGGGAGTAGGTTGTCCCTTAGTCCTTACATAGTCTAGCCTCAGTCACAGGTCAGTCCTACTAGGATATCACCTGGCCACAGCAGCAAAAGGTTGTGGGAACAGGTAGCCACAGAGAATCAATCTTCTGTGAGAGAAGTTCTCCATGAGTGACTGGTCATCCAAGAGGCAGCCTAAGTATTAGGAGGCAGTAACAATCCCTGGTCTTCCTGACCTCCAAGTTCAGCACACTGTGCACTATGCCAAGGGTGGGGAACCTACAGCTTTGTGGCCACATGTAGCCTTCTAGATCCTCAAGTGAGGCCAGTTAAAAAGCAGCACATTCCCCACTCCTGCACTATGCTATATCCTCTCTCCTCCAAGAACAAGTTTCCCATTAATTAGAGCTGAGCCAAAAATGGAACAGCCTGCCTTGAAAGATAGTGAGCTCCCTGATCCGCAAAGTCTCCACTGAGAAAGACTAGATGACCCCTTCGCTGGAATATGGCAGAGGAGATTTCAGCTCAGGTTAAGGTTGGACTAGATACCTTCTCAGGGACTTTCAGTTTTGAATGCTTGACTTACTAAGAAGGAATGTTATCTTGGCCATTCAATCCCTATTCCAGGGGTGGGGAACTTTCAATGTGTGTTTTGCATGACTTCCTATATAGAATAGGTATTGTCTCCTTTGTGTTTTCAGAAGGTGGGGGAGAGGTGGAGAGAGGGAGAGATCTTGAAACTGAAAATTGAGACAAATTTTTAAAAATGTTCCCACCTTAAAGTCTGATCTATTCCTTGCCACCTCTCCTCCCTGAGCTTGACCCTTCCTTTGCTTCCCATTTCAACATCTTCCTCATTTCCCCAGTTCCTTCTTGAAGATCATTGGGGGTGAGGGGTGGGGGGGATAAGGGAGCAGGGTGTTTGGATCTCTCTCAGTGGGATTCCCAAATCAAGCATCTCTGTTTTGACCCAACCCTTCCCTTCTATCTCTCTCTCCTGTCTCCATGATTTCCAGCAAAGGAGAGAAAGAGCTCCACGTTTCTTGTTCATGGGAGCCCCAGGAGAAAAGGGGATAGTGGGAGACCAGTCTGTCCCCAGGACAGCTCTCTAGTCTCATTCCTAGGAGAGGCAGCAGGTGACCTCTCCTCAGCCCTGATTTCTCCCCTGTCTGTACTCACAGAATACCTGTATAGCTCCTTAGCCACACTGATCATCTGCCTCGCCTCCCTCTTTGGCCTGGTGATTGTGTTCTGTGCCTCCTGCAAAGTAGTCTCCCATTATGTCATCCAGACCTTCCTGGGCATGGCTGTGGGTTCCCTCACAGGGGATGCTGTACTTCATCTCATCCCTCAGGTATGTCCTTCCAAAGCGCCCCCTGAATTGCCATTCCTCAGACCCTGACCCCTCCTACAACCCCTCTCCCCCCAACTGCCCCCTGAACCCTAGGCCAGTTAAAAGATGGGGACCAGGTAAGTTGTCCCCTTTGCCAGTTCTCATCTTGGTTACAGGGATGGGGACCTTGAGGCCACATATGGCCCCCTGGGTCCTTGGGTGCAGCTGTTTGAGTCCAAGTTTTACAGAACAAATTCATTTCTTAAGGGCATTTGTTCTGTGAATTTTGGATTCCATCAAAAAGTGACACTTGAGGACCTAGAGGGCCATGTGTGGCCTTGAGGCCTCAGTCTCCCAAGGCTGGTAGGACATGGCTCAACCCTTTAGTTTTCATTCCCCCAGATCCCTCTCCCTCCATTCTCCATTCTCTCTGATAACAATCTTATGTCCTGCTACGCCCTAGAATCAGTCAGGCCATCATTACGCCTTTATTAAGCCATACTCCAGGCACTGTGCTAAGTACTGGGGATAAAAAGAAAGGCAAAAACCACACACACGTCTATCTTCCTGGCTCTCTCCCTCCAGGTGCTGGGCCAACATTCCCATGGGGAGGAGAGTGAACACGGGAGTCCTGAGCTGGTGTGGAGGCTCTTGGGCGTTTTGGGTGGCTTCTATGCCTTCTTTCTCCTTGAGAACTTCTTCAATATCCTGATGTCCCGGAATTCAAAGGTGAGGAAACCCCAGTAGTCAAAGGGGTGATGGGAAAAGGGGAAGAAGGGAGAGTGTTTAGGGCTGGGGGTGGGGAGGGTTATCTGAGAGTCAGTGTCTGGGGAGAGAGGAGGCAGAGTGTCCCTTGGACTTTAGGGGTGAATATCCATTATCCCTAAAGGGAGAAGAGGACAATGGCACCTGCAACCACAGCCATGGAATGTCCCTGCAGATGGTGACAAATGAACTGTCACATCAGAAGCAGCAGCAGCAGCAGCAGGAAGGCTCGAGAACAGATCTGGTAATGGCTGTGATCATAGCCCAGCCTCCGTACCATTCAGCCAGCATTTATTAAGGGTGTATTCTGGTCATGACCCACTGTTATTGGCTGAGGTTAAAGGAAATAAAAGAAGTATTCCCTGGAGGATGTTATGTGTGTCTAGCAGCAGCCCAGCCTGAACCTCTGTCCTCACTTCCAGTCCCAGCCCCAGCCCCAGCCCCTCTCTTGCACAAATTTCAATTCCCAAGGTCACTATTCTCTCCTCCTCACTCCCCCTTATTTTCTGAGCCACTTGCTGTACAGGGGTGACAGGGACAAAATGATGGCGTGTCCTAGGCTCCAGGAAGCCCAAAGGGGTTGCCTGAGCTTCCCCACCTCCAGGTAGGAGGACATTCAGACAGAAGGGTGAAGCCAGCTCCCAGGAGGTCACAAATCAGCCACCCCAAGTTTCCACCAAAACACCTCCATGAACTTGGACTGGCTGGTCATGGCAGGAGCCTGTGTGAGGACTGACCTCTGGCCATCCTCCCCAAGCTTCTGTCTCCCCCTCTTCCTCTCCAGGTGTCTGATGGGAACCTAGAACTTTCTGGTCAGGATCACAAAAGACTGAACCGAGGTAAGCCAGGCACTGGGCAATCCTCTTTACCTGGGCTCTACTGTCTCCCTGACCTGATCATTTGACCATCCCTTCCTCCATCTTTTCCTTCCTATCTTTTCCTCTTCATTCCCAAGCATGGTCCTCCTCCATCTCATCCCTTCCAGCGTCACTGCAACAGTCTCTATGCCTTCCCACCCTTGCTACCTCTTCCACACCCTGAAGCTGGGTTCCTCCCTCAGTTCTACTTTACCAGTGGGATCATGAGCTTTAAAGCTGGAATGACCCTTAAATGCCATCATCCAGCTCAATTTTATAGCCCCTTATTGTTTACAGATGGGAAAAGAGAGAGGCCCAGATAGGAAGTGACTTAGTCAGTGTCAAAGGACTAGTAAGTGACAGAAGGAGGATTCTAACTCAGGTCTCCTATGGCTCACTCTAGTGGCCCCTTTTACTACTTCACATTTCTAAGGAGGGGTCAGGATCTGAGAAAGGAAAGGCTTACTTCAGGTAACACAGGTACAGTTTGGACCCCAATAACCTGATGCCAAATCTGGGCACTCTTTTTGACATACCACATTTCCTCTGGGGAAAATCCATACACCTCAGCCTGATATTCAGGGTTCTCCATTACCTGGTCTCAAACAACCTGTCTAGGCTGGTCTCTTCTCTTTTCCCTAAATGTGCCTTTTCTTTGTTCTTTCCACCTGGAGAGCCTCTCCCAAACACCCTCTCCCCACACCTTTCCTCACCCACCCCCACATCCTTCCTCTTTCAAGTCTCCACTCTTAGAGAAAGTCTTTCCTGTCTGATCCACTGTTCACAAAAACTGGTCTCTCTCTTTTCTCAAGCCTGTCCCATGAAGCCATTTTTTCATGTATGCCTACTGTGTGCTGAAAGAAATATACAACCCCCTGCCCTGTGGAACTTAGACTCTGGAAGCTTCCTTTGATAAAAGTCTCTCTCAAATCAAATAGTATACTCCTTGGAAAGTACCTGGAAGAGCCTTTGTTCCCTAAGTGAACCCCTTGAGGAATTCCTGAGCCTCCCCTCCCCAGATTGCCTGCTGAGCCCTGGCTTCTCTGTCCCTCTCCTCCAGAGCTGCGGCTCCTCCCCTACATGATCACCTTTGGAGATGCCCTTCACAATTTTGCGGATGGCTTGACAGTGGGTGCTGCCTTTACTGCTTCATGGAAGACGGGTCTGGCTACCTCCCTGGCTGTTCTGTGCCATGAGTTGCCCCATGAACTTGGTGAGGCACCTATGCCCAAATTCTTGATCCCAGGGAACAAGCTGACCCAGACTTGTTGGGGCTGGCCCAGGGTCCTAGCAGATGGGACAAAACAGGGTGGGTGACCCATGGGGGCCTGTACCCTGGGGGAGAGGAGCATCTGGTACACGGTACTGAGAGCTCTTCCTTCCTCTCCCCAGGGGACTTTGGTGCCTTGCTCCATGCGGGGCTGTCAGTGACTCGTGCCCTGCTGCTGAACTTGGTCTCAAGCTTAACAGCCTTTGCTGGGCTCTATGTGGCTCTGGGAATTGGATCCGGCAAGGAAAGTGAGATCTGGATCCTTGCAGTCGCTATTGGGCTCTTCCTCTATGTGGCACTCTGTGACATGGTCAGTGCTGGGACAGAGAAGTGGGGTGACTGGTGCTGGGGAGAGCTGAGAGGTGAGTGAGTGAGTGCCATGTAGTGACCCTGCCTCTTTTCTCTCTGTTAGCTGCCATCGATGATGAATGTGAGGGACGAGAGGCCCTGGCTGCTTTTCTTCCTGCACAATCTGGGCCTCCTCAGCGGCTGGGTCATCCTGCTGGTGCTCTCCTTGTATGAGGAGAACATCACCTTCTGATCTCTCACTAGCCTCCTGGGCAACCTGACTGACATGTGACCCTTCACTGTCCACCTTCTACTGTCTGACTCTGAACTGGCTTCAGCATAGCTTTCTGGCCTCTGACCTCTGACTCCCTCTGTCACCTCCTGCAATGCACTAAATGCTTTTCTGGGAGGCTGTTTGATAATTCCTAAGTTGAGGTACCCCTAGGTACATTCCCATCTCTGGATCTTTCAGGATCCTTACATTAGAGCTTGAGAGAATTTCTACAAAATCCTTTCAACATACTTTAAAATGCACCAGGAAGTGAGGAGGGGTTCATCACTCACTCTCCCCTCCCCGCTTCTAATCTCCAATGACCTCATGGTCCTAGGCATCAGTTTTGTGTTCCTGGTCCTTAGTCCCTCAGGCCTCTGTGAATTCCTGCTGTACCCTTTGTGCTGGACACAGGGGCACAGGGAGAGCAGATTAACCCAGGGGGAGTTCCAGAGAGGTGCTCTGTCACCACTTCTTGTAACTCTTATAAGTAACCCTATAAGTAACCTATAACTAGCTTCATGTAACTCTTTAAGTCTTTCACTGAGAAGGCGGAAGGAGACAATGAAAGGATGGAGGGAGGCCAGTGTGGAAGGAGGAGCAGGATGGAGCAGTGATCAGATGTTAGATGTCTGCAAAAGTGGGGAGGTTTCTATTCAAGAGACGTTGGACAAGATGCTCTGGCTATTCCCTTCAGGTGTAGATAGCCTGATTCTCTGAGTTGTATTGAGTTTAGATGAGTGAAATTCATCCAGAATTCTTATGGTCTTCTCCATTGGCATTTAAAAGTGTCCATGCCTTAGCTTTCTCCTTCCCTTCAATTGCCTTAGTTGGGAGGCAGAGCTGGGAATATTCCCCCATTATACTGAATTGAGGGACCGCTGTGGTAGGGGGAAAACTGGAACCTACATCTCCTAGGTCCTAGACTGAGAGTTTCTGTCTCTATATCACAGTAAAAGAGGGAGTGAAATCATGTGTGTGTGTGTGTTTGAGTGTGTGTGTGTTTGAAAGATGGCTAGAGAAATAATTAATTATATAAGAGGATTTCTTGAACATGTCAGAGTCCTTTTTGAAGTCAGACAAAAGAATTCCATGGTGAGATAATCCTATCTGGGTCTATAAACCTTTTCTTTGTCCTGGGTCCCTTTGGCAGTCTGGTGATAGCTCTGGTGATGAATCCCTTCTCAGAATGTTTTAAAATGTATAAAATAACAAAGGAAATCAATTATGTTGAAATACAGTTATTTAAATTGTTCTTTAAAAATTTGTGATTGTAGTAACCTATCTAGCATGGGTCTAATTGAATATTGTCATTTTAAAATAATAACGAGCATAAATGATATTTAGAGATATAATGTGATGTGAAAATATGTGTGATTTCTGTTCAGTCACAAGTACTATTAATTCTACCATGGTTTTCCCCCTTACATTTCTAAATGCTGAATCTCATGACTCAGTAAAAATAAAGATGTCATTTACCACCATCCCCAATCCAGGTTCACAATTAAGAAGCCCCTAGTCTTCTATGTTCATCAGTGCCTTGACCCATGGTGCAGACAGGTACTCTCACAGTCTTGGTAACCAAGTCTTGGAATTAACTCAGGGAGGCTGAAGGTCAACCCAGTAAAGGAGTCCAAGGTCTGAGAGAAAGCAACTTTGATTTCTCCTTTCCCTCAGACTATTGACCCCAAACTGGTCTCCCTGCTTGCAGTCTTTCCCTCACACAGCTATCAAAAGAATTTTCCCAATTCCCAGGTCTTACCCTGCCAAAAATATTTAGAGGCTCACCATTGTCTACAGGCCAAAATGCAACCACTCTCCTGGCATTGAAAACTTCCATATGACCCTATCCTACTCCTCCAACCTTATTTCATATTGTTCTCCTTTGTCACTCTAGAACCCTAGCAAAGTAAGCTAACACCTTCTCCCTGGCCTCCCTCTGTGCTCTCCCACATCCCTGAATTCCTGAAACTGGTCCTCATGGAAAGGGAGGCATTCCTGCCACACCTCTACCTGTTGAAGTCAACCAAGATTGAAGTTGGAAGGGGCCTGGGAGGCCATCTGCTCCATCACCCTGATTTACCGATGAAAAAGTTGAGGTCTACGGAAGGGATGAGACCAGTCAAACTCAGTTGTGCAATGCATGCCTACACCCTAGGAAGGAGGAAAACAAAACAAAACAGAGGCCCCTCCCTAAATGAGGTCACTTTCTACTTAGGGCTGGGACTACGTGTACACAGTTTAAGTAAATATAAGGAAATTTGAGGAGAAACATAGGACTAATGACTGAAAGAATTACACTTGAACTAAAACTATCAGAAAAATAAAGATTCTTAGAGATAGATGCAAGAAATAACAAGTGACATCAGCACAGGGTGTCCCAAAAGTCTGACTGCTGTTTTTAACTGTAATGGCTTAATTAAGACTCTTGGGACACCAAATGTAATATTTTCCAGTTTGCCTGGTGCTTCGCATTATCTCATTAAAGTCTCATGACCCTGAAAAGTTGGCACTACAGATATCATCCCCAATTATTAAGAAGCAAAAGATCCCAGAACTCCATTTCCCATGATGGTTGAAGTCGGAGAACAATACTTCTTAGGAAGTAGGGTCAGTATTCTATTTCCCACCAGGCTGTGAGCTCTGGGTTAGAAGTGCTCATTTTCAGAGCTGAGGAAATTATTTGTGTCCTCTGTCCATTCTCTATTATATAGTATCAAGCAGTTATGTAGTAAGTTCTGGCTTCTCCAGGAAAGGAAAAAACCAACTCAAATACACTTTATGTATTCTAGAAAAGCTTATTTACAGAAAAGTATACATACAATTATTCAGTCTTTTGGGGAAGAACCAATATAGGTGGCAGCTCTGTGAAGAGGGGTTTCTAGCTCATTCCTTGTTTATAGAAAAAGCCCCAATTGTAAACTTCTTTGGTGACATTTTATCAGTTATTCCTGCCACTGATTTTTTTTTCATTTTAAATATTTACTATTGACCTACTTGACAGATATCAACAGAAATGAACATTTCCCTAGATAAAGAATAAGAAAGGAAGATTGCCTATGAAGCCATGTCTTCCAATACCTGTATTTTGGGTTTTGGTTCATTTCAGTTTAATGAGTGGTAGTGCCAACTGCTCTGCTTGTCCATGTGCCCTTCTCAGGTGATGTTAAGTCAAGAAGCATTTCATAAGTGTTTACCAATGTGCCAAGCATCATATTAAACCCTGGGAATACAAACACGAGCACATGAGCAAAAAGTCCCTGACTAGAAGGAGCCAGTGTTCTAAGGAAGGAAGGAAACAACACATAGGAGAAAGCTAAGAAGAGAGAGAAAAGGGAGCAACACGTGATGGAGAAGCTCAGCCTGGTGGAAAATGAAGAGATGCCTGGGTTTGGGGAGGAGCCATCCAATCAGAGGAAGGAACTTCAGAAGGAAATGGTAAACCAAAGATGCTGGTATCTTTGCCAAGAAAACCCCAAAATGGGGTCACAAGAGCAACAGCAACTGTGTAGTGTCAGTTCCTGTAGCTCAGCTCATCTCCATTACAGGATTAGGTTCTTAGTGGGATATATTGCACTTGAGAGAAATCCAGAGTTCAGCCTGGTGAACAAATGAACTTCTTTCCTCGCTCTTCTGTTTGTTTTTTAATGACTTATCACTGCTTCTTTTTTTTTTAAAGTATCACTATCCCTATCCCTTTGCCCTTACTCTTGCCTCCATCATAATTACTTTTTTTAAAACTTTCCCTTATAACAAATAAATATAATTACAGAAGTCCATACATTGGCTGTTATCTGAAAAATAAGTATCTCATTCTGCAGTTTTAATAATACTTAGCTTTTATATGGGGCTTTAAGACTTTCAAAGGACTTTACGTATGTTATCATACAGCAATCCTGGAGGTAAGTACTGTTATTCTCCCCATTGCACTGATGGGGAAATCAAAGCAGAGAGTTTATTGGGTTAAGTAAGTTATCCAAGATCATCTGAGCATCTGAGATCAGATTTGAACTCATCTTCCTAATTCCAAACCCCTCATTGAACAGGTGACATCTAGCTTCCACCAATTTTCAAAATTTTTATCTTGGGGATTTCAAGTATTGGGGGTCTATTGACTGGATTTGGATTGGCCTTCCTAGAACATTTGACCTTTATCTCATATGGCAGCTTTGGATTCTAAGACTAGAAAATACTTTATTATCTCTTTCATAACACATTACTTTAAAGACTTCCTCCTTTTGGCTAATGTCCTCTTATGGAGAGGCAGATGGCATAGTGGATAGTACAATGGACTTGGAGTCAGGAAAACCTGGAGGTTCAGATTCTCCTCAGACACACAGTAGTCCTATGACCCTAGGTAAGTCACTTAACTTTACTTTTTTCTTCACTTGTAAAACTAGGAGGTAAGACTCAGTGGTCTCTAAGCTCTCTTCTATCCCTAAATCTTTAATTCTCTGACATATATATATATATATATATATAGGTAAGTCACTTAACTTTACTTTTTTCTTCACTTGTAAAACTAGGAGGTAAGACTCAGTGGTCTCTAAGCTCTCTTCTATCCCTAAATCTTTAATTCTCTGACATATATATATATATATATATATATATATATATATATATGTCTGACACTTAAACCTTTATCAGGCAAAGCACATCTTGCCTCCAAATCTAAATGAGAAGTTGGCTACAACAAAGGTAACCATGAAGAAGGTTATTGTGTAGGGGGATGATAGAAGGAAGGACAGATTGGGGGCGGAGCGGGTCGAAGCTAAATCCTTTTGAGGAAGAATAGTGTGAAACGAGAGATGGGCTAGAATAAATGGGGGGATAGGACAAAGGGAAATACAGTTAATAATAATAACTGAAAAAATTGAAGCAAATTTCTCTGATAAAAACCTCATTTCTCATATATAGAGAACTGAGGCAAATTTATAAAAATAAGAGCCATTCCAAAATTGATAAATGATCAAAAGATGTGAGCAGTTTTCAGATCAAGTCATCAAAGCTATTTATAGCCATATGAAAAAATGCTGTAATTCACTATTGATTGGAGAAATGCAAATTAAATCAATTCTGAGATACTTCTTCATACCTATTAGATTGGTTAATAGGACAGAAAAGACAAATGACAAATTTTGGGGGGATTGTAGGAAAAATGATTTTAATGCATTGTCATTGGAGTTGTGAAGTGATTCAACCATCTTTTTCAACCTACATAAAGTCATGACCCACAGTTTAAGAAGCACTGAAGGGGTCCTGGGTGGAAAAAGCTTAAATCCTGCTGTAGAACAATTTGAAACTATGCCCAAAGGGCTATGAAACCACATATACCCTTTCAGCTAGCAATAACACTACTAGGTCTGTATCACAAAAGAGATTAAAAAAAAGGAAAAGGACGTATATGAACAAAATTATTTACAGCAGCTCTTTTCTGGGTATAAAGAATTAGAAGTTGAGGGGAAGTCCATCAATTAGGAAATGGCTGAACAAGTTGTGGCATGTGATTATGATGGAATATTATTGTACTATAAGAAATGATGAACAGGATGCTCTCAAAGAACCTGGAAAGACTTGCATGGGCTTGTGCAAAGTGAAATGTACAGGGTACAAAGCAACAGCAATATTGTGAGATGATCAGCTGTGAGTGACTTAGCTATTTGCAACAATACAGTGATCCAAGACAACTTTGACGGACTTATGATGAAAAATGCTATCCATCCTCAGAGAAAGAATTGATAGGGTCTGAGAGCTGATTAAAGCATAAATTTTTTTTACTTTAGAAAAAACCTATCCCCAATTGATCATATTTGTATGTAGTTGTTTGCACATTGTCTCCCCTTTTGTACTGTGACTCCCCTGAGATCAGACTATTTTTTAAACCTTTTGCTGTATCCTTGGAGCATGACAGAGTACCTAGCACATAGTAAGTATTTAATGAAGGCTAAAAAAAAATGAACGGAGAAGGCACTCTGTTAAAATTCCTTTTATGAGACAACTAATGTTTTCATACTTAAAATAGAGTGGTATAAAAGAGTGAAGGATCAATCAATCAGTAAATATTTATTAAGCACCTACTACTACCTGCCTCATAAGCCAGGTGGTGAGCTGTGACCTGAGATAGAAAAAGATATCAGAGAGATTCCTTGTCTTGGGGAGTTTGCGGTCCAGTGGGGGAGACAACATGCAAACAAAGAAATACAAGGCAAGCTACATGCAGGATAAATGGGAAATAACAAACAGAGAAAAGGTACTAGAATTCAAAGGGGTTGGAAAAGACTTCCTGTGAAAGCCAAAGACATCAGTAGGCAGAGTTGAGGAGGGAGAGCATTCCAGCCATAGTCTGAAACCATGAGATAGAGTATCATGTTTGTGGAATAGCCAAGAGGCCAGGGGTCACTGTACTGGAGAGAATATGGCAGGGAGGAAGACGTAAGAAGACTGGAGAGGAAGGAGGGGCTTAGGTTATGAAGGACTTTGAATCACAAATAGAGCATTTTGTATTTGCTCTTGAAGCCACAGGAATTTATCAAGTATTGGGATATGATGGTCAGATACTGAAATCTTTTTAGAGGTTGAAAAGAGAATGGAATGGAATGAGGAGAGACTTGAGGCAGGCAGACCCTTTAGCAAGTCATTGCAAAAACCTGTAAAGACCTTGACCTAAAGGGCCCAAGGTCTCCCAGTGCATTCTGGGTCACCTCCAGTCATCCTGAGGAATATCAGGACTCTGGATTCAGATGACTCTGGAGGAGAAGTGAGGCTGGTGACCTGCACAGCCTTCCCTCACTCAAAACAAAGTCAAGTGCAAGTCATGTCATCATTTTTCTGATGGCATAGTCTTCTTAGACAATGAAGGACAAACAGAAAGTCTAGTCAATAAAATCAGGTTAAATGAAAACAAAATAAAAGAAGGGTATTATGGCTTGATCTTTTATGGAAACTGGAAAAAAAATTTTAAATGGGTGTTAGACTGAATTTGAAAATAAGAAAATTTTAAAAATCCTTATTTCTCCCCTTTGCTCTTCTCTCCTCATTTTTACTTTCCATATCTAATCATTTGTCAAGTTTTATCAGTGATACCTCCAGAACTATAAAGTCGAAAATTTATTTTAATTCTATTTTGCTAAGAATTAATCAAGCTAGATTTAATATTCCTTTTCACAGTTCCTTCCCCATGTAAATTTCTCATATCATATATATCACATTTCCTCTGGAGAAAATCCATACACTTCAGCCCAGTATTCAGGGCTCTTCATGGTCTCAAAATACCCGTCTAGGCTGGTCTCTTCTTTTCCCTGAATGTGCCTTGTGTGCTCCTGTCTCCTTGTCTTTGCTCCCCCTACCTGGAAAAGCCCCTCCCAAACACCCGCTCCCTATGCCCTTCCCCCCACCTCTCTACATCCTTCCTCTCTTTCAAGTCTCCACTCTTAGAGAAAGCCTTTCCTGTCTGATCTCCTAGCTCACAAAACCATTGGTCTCTTTCTTTTCTCAAATCCATCCCATGGTACTACCTTTTTATTTAAGCCTACTGTATGCTGAAAGAAATACACAGCCCCTCCCTTGGAGAACTTAGGATCTAGAAGAAGTAAAAGATACAAAACCAAACATCTGTAATAGTAGTTAAGTGTTTTAGAGAGGTACAAGCAAAGTGCAGTGCTAGATCTGGGGGAAAGTTGTTAACAAGCCTGTGGGGAATGAGGAAAACTTAATGGAGGAGATGGTATTTGGGGATGATTCAATTTCATAAGCTCCTATTGTGTCAGGTATTGAACATATAAATCCCTTTTATCAAGGGAACAGTCACTACGCAAAGATAGAAATATATAAACCAAAAAGTATATACAAAGTTATACAATAACATTGAGAGAGAAACAGAGACAGAGAACCAGAGAGAGAGAGAGAGAGAGAGTGCACTAACAGCTGGTGTAGGAGGTAGAATGTTGCCTTTGGTAATAGGCAGTAAACTAAAATAAAAATAAATAAAATTAAAAAATGAATTGATAATTGTAAAGAAAGTGAAATTGTTTTCCCACTTTAAAATATCTGTTATAATTTTAAAAGATAATTCATTAGACACTCATGAATTTTTCTTTTTTTTAGATTTTTATGTCAGGTTCAAGGTTTAGGTCAAGCTAAAAACAGTAAGTGATATATAAAAATGGAAATTTTCTAAAGTCTCAGGTGAATGAATTACGGCTTCCTAATTTAATGTTCTTCTTTTATCTTTGTTGTTAGTAGTTTCAAAACCATTAGATGTGAGCTGTTTTTCACCATATCAATTAGGTGTTGGAAGAACGAAATGAAAATTTTGGACTAAATTATATTGAGTTTTGTTACTGGCAGATTTTTAGCAGGATTATCTAAGAATCTCTACAAGTGATTTGGAACCAAAGAAACAGAGTCATCTTCAAGTTGCCCTGAAGATGAGACATACTCCAGAATATGCAGAGAGCAAACAATTATATATGATATCTGGGACTCAAGATGAAATCATAAAATGGACATTAGGAGTGGTTTACCAGGATACAAGAAAACCTGATGTTGGTTAATACTGATGGTCATTTTTTTTTATTAGTTAGACTTTTTGTTCCATGATTTTTATGTTTAAGTTTTCTTGGTTACCTTGATGATATGTAGATATCCTTTCTCAAATTAATCCATTGTGAGCTCTTTAAGTAGTTTGATATGTAGCCTGACTTAACATAATTCTAATTATGAATATATAAAACACTGTATATATTTGGCTTGCAGATAAGTTATTCATGTCCCTTCCCCAAAAAATCAAAAGAGAGAATTGAAGGAACTGTGGGAATTGAGTGAACCACACTGACTCCATCTTGTGACTCAGTTCTGCATCTAGCTAAGTGCTCTTTCTATTCCATTATGGGCATAGTTCAACTCTGTCTTGTGAGAAAAATTTACGACATTGTTTGAACCTAGCTCTTCTATGACTGGGAAGTTGGACTACCTCTACCTGTTTCTTAGAGACCCTTAACTAAGGACCTAAGTTATGCTGCCCAGAAACCCAGTCAGATCCAAAGATCAATGCCAAGAGTTTTCTCACAAGTTTCTCAAGCAACTCATATGTCTTATCTGAAAATTGGCCCCATACTGGCCAATCAGTTATTGTTTTCATATTGCTTTGATTGATACTTGCGGGGAGGAAGGGGAGGCAGAGAATAGGACACTTTTTTTTTTATTTCAAGGAATTTTACCTGTTTGCTTTCCCCCTCCCAAATCAGAAAGTCCTTCCTCTTTCCTTTATTCAGAAATCAGATGACCTAATCTTGTATACTGGTTTATATTGAATTCTTTGCTATCTAAATTTCTTAAATATGTCAACATGACAGTTTGTCTTAGCTTATATGTTTCCTTTGGTAAGTATTAAGCCTTTAACCAGAAGGACTAATTTCACAAGTCAGCTCCTCATAGATTCATTTAAAGATTCTTCCTTCAGTCTTTTGCTGGCAGTGTCTATGCAGGGTTTAGACGAAGATATAAAGATTTAGATACAGATAAAAATAAAAACTGCAAAGGGAATGTAAAAACTTAAATTCTCTGAAGTTTCCATTGAACTTTGGGTTCTTAACTCGATGTTCTCCTTCTATCTTTGTTGTCAATAGTTTCAGAACCATAAGGTTTGACCTGGTGATCAAATGATGAACTAGTTATTGAAAAAGCAAAATTTAAGCAGTTGTACTAATTTGCACTGAGTCTGGTTATTGACAGATTTTAGCAGATACACCACAGAATCTCTTCAACTTACCTGAAGCAGACAAGTAGATCTTCTAGGAGAAAACACGTCCTTCTGAGGTGCTCTGAGAACAGACCCATTCCAGAATGGACAAAAGGAGTTTTCAGAAATCAGATGACCACATGAGAAAAATCTGAGCTCTAAGATACCGACTAATGAAATGGACATTGCGAATGGGTTACTAAGAAAGAGACTAAATGTTCACTCTTCTCTTTCTTTCCTTCTCCATATACTACTGTCCCTATAAAGCCTGCTTACCTAATTAAACTGACCCCTGACAAAGTTTGTCAATGCATCAGTCACTGGTGGTCTCAAAGACCAAGGGATGAATTGTAAGATTAAGCCTTAGAGTTTTGGGACCATCACCCTTGAAATTAGTCCTATTAAAGTAGAATATCTGAGATAAATTTTCTTTAGTTCCTAGCCTCATATATTAGGGTTGCGGCATTAATACAAGCAGAAATACTAAACTTTCTTTCACAGCATTTTTTTGGGGGAAATAATTACTTCAGTATTACTAAACATTATGGGCTGATAGACATACACCATTTTTTACTATACCTTGATTTGTAATTTTAATAGGGCTAAGTGATTCAAGGGAGGTATGGCCTCCCAAAAATTGTAAAGGGAAATCGTAAAATTGAAAATTGATTTAAATTCTATTTTTGCTAAGACTTAATCAAGTTAGATTTAATATTCTCTCAGCGGGACCAGAACCAGCCTCTAACTTGTGAACTAGGTCAAGGGAGGGGTCCTGGAATTTTCCTCACAAATAAAGTCAACCTCAATCAAGAATGAGCCTGGAGTATTTGATCAGGAAAGGTCTGTGAACTCATGAGACAAGGTGGGGTCACACTCTGGATAAATCTTCTGTGGCATCTAGTCACCCTGACTGGTATCTGCAGGTCTACTTGACCCTGTTCCATGTCAAGTCTCACTTCTGAAGTCAATTAATATCAAATGGACCGGAGTTAGCCTCTAATGGTCTAACTAACCCGGGGGAAGCAGGCTAGA
>CM053773.1:179569898-179603702 GCA_028658325.1 Potorous gilbertii
ACCAAGCGGAACGTTTGTGCTGGGGTTCCGCGGGCGGCCGGAACGCTTTGCTGGACGTCCTCGAGCCCTTTCCTTTCCCCATCCCTTCTCCCCTACCTGCCCCCGCGAGCCCAACGGCCGCGCTGGGTGCGCGCCGAGAGCGAGACCGCGTGAGGCCTCGTGAGGAGGCGGAGGAGGCGGCGCGCGGTACAGGTGGGGGAGGGGAAAGAACAGTAGCGACCAAGGGACCCCGGGGGGCGGGGAGAAGGTGGGGGAGCCCTGAAAGGTGGAAGGAGAGAAGAACCTGGAGGGAAGGGAGCGTCCTGGGGGGCAGGAGAGCTGGGGAGGGAAGAGGAGAAAATTCACCATGGGGGTCCTGGGGGAGGACCCTGAGAGGAGAGGAAGGCAATGGAGGAAGCGCGGCCGGAGAGAGAGGGGGCAAGGCTGAGGGAGGCCCAGGGGTGCCGAGAGGAGGAGGCTGGGGTCCTTAGGGAGCACCAAAGGTGAAGTCTGGGGGCCTGTGGGGGACCGAGAGGTGGGGGCCGCCACACCCCGAGGTGCCTGACGGTGCCACATGCTTGTTGATGGCTTGGTGGTCATTTGTTCGCAGCACCCTAAGGTTTGCAAAGCACTTTACCGACGTCACCCCATCCGACCCCCACAACCTCCTGGAAGGCGCCAGGTTCAGTGAGCTGCCTGAGGTCCCGGAGCCCGCAGGTGTCTGGGACCCGATTTAGATGCACTTCTAGTGACTCCAGCTGATTTATTTATTGAGCACCTACTGTGTTCAGAACCTTGTAGGGGATATTGGATGCAGGGGAATAGGCAAAGTTTAGAGGAGAGAAATTCCTTGCCTACATGGAGCTTACATTCCTATCAGAGGATAAGACAAAAACACTTCTCATATATAGTGTTATGTATATACACTTCTTTTTTTAATTTTTAACTTTTAATTTTTTTATATGTATATACTTCTAATATACAAAGTTCTTCTTGGATAGAACTTTGGATTTGACTGTGCAGCATGGGAGACAGTGGCACAGGACCGCTCAGCATGGCATGCCTACATCAGAAAGGGTGCTGTGCTCTATGAGCAAAGCAGAATTGAGACAGCACAAAGTAAACGTAAAATGTGCAAATTTAGAGAATCCACCCCAAATGTTCGCACAGACTATCTGTACCCAACCTATGGTAGAGCATTCTGAGCTCATATTGGTCTGATTGGTCAGTCGGACACACTGAAATTTCACTTTATCGTGGTGATGTCATTTTGGTCTTCTTTAAAGACAAAGGACAACCGCAGCCACCAGCACCACTACCACCACTTCTAATATAGAGTATTGTACACATAGTATATATAGTGTTATATATATAGTATAGAACCTCTAATATATAGTATTATATGCTAAATATATTAGGGAGGTACAAAGCAAATCCTTGCTTGAGGTGGGAGGGAAAATGGTAATTACAGACTAAATGGGGGATCGGAGAAGGTTTCTTCAAGATGGTCCTTTTAGCTGGGCTTTAAAAGATGGTAGGATTTCAGTAAGTTTGTGAAGGTGAAGAAATCAGAAGGAAGAGAAAATTTTGGGAGAAAAGTAAGCCCAGTTTTGGATAGGGTTAGTGTTAGTTACTGGTAGGACAAGCAGGTGCATGTGTCTTGTAGCAAGTTAGAGATGTGGGTCTGAACTCAGGAGAGATGCTAGGGCTGGGTGAGCATCCTAAGGATGTGGGTGGGGGCCAGTGAGAGACAGGAGGGATGGAAAGCACTGTGAGCTGTCAGGTTAGGAGGAGGTAACCGTATCCTTAGATAGCATGGATATTAGGGAGTTAGCCTATGGGGAAGGTCAGGGCTCAGAAGGGAGAGTAGTGTAAGGGTGGTTGGGGGCGGTGTTAGTGGAGGAAGCAGAGTAGGTAAGTGTACGTGTAAGCCCAAAGTATAGCCTCTGGAGGTGTTGTGGGGCAGGGATAATTATATGTTGGTTCTCTGGATCTCTGAGAGGGTGACTGGGTCTGGCACATGGCACAGTAACCATTCTAACCTCTTCCCACATTTGTTTTAGGTTGTGAGGCTCCTTCCCTCTGGCACCACCATGTATGCTGTGTACAAGCAGGCACATCCTCCTACGGGGCTGGAGTTTTCCATGTATTGCAATTTCTTCAGCAATGCTGAACGCAACCTTGTAGTGGCTGGGACTTCCCAACTTTATGTATACCGGCTCAACCATGATGCAGAGGTAAAGCCCTTTACTTTTCCATATTCTCATTCCTTCTTAGCCACCTACCACCATATATACATCCCTGACCTCATTGTCTCAATGCTTTGGGTCTTTCCAAACTCATCTTGGAGTGTGCATGTGTGCCCTGTGTGTGTGCATGCATGTGAGCGAACAATTAGCTAAGGTAAATGGTTTATTCTCTTCCTGGGTCTAGGGATGGAGTGGTGGGTAGCAGTAGGAAAGATCATTCCAATTGCCTAGGGTTCTGACCTTGATCTTCCTACAGATCATGAGGGATAAGGGATAATCTGCTCTGCATCCAGGGGTGGGACAAGGATCTGACTTTTCCTTTGTATTTGTTTTTCCCAAGACTTCAACGAAGAGTGATAGGAACGCAGGTAAGCAGCTGGGCCAGCGGGTGGGGATGAAGGTTTGGTGTCTTATAGTCTTCAGAGGACAGTATCGTCTGTGGATAGGTCCCTCACCCCAATATACCTCTGCTTCTACTCCCAGAAGGGAAGTTACACAAGGAACACAAAGAAAAGCTCGAACTGGTGGCCTCCTTCTCCTTTTTTGGAAATGTCATGTCTATGGCCAGTGTGCAGCTTGCTGGAGCCAAGAGAGATGCCCTTCTCCTCAGTTTCAAAGATGCCAAGGTGCCAGAGCTACTTGGTAGTGGTGAGGGGAAGGGGGCACAAGGCGAAGGCGGGCTGCTTTCCCTTCCTGTATTTTCATCTCTATAATAATAATAGCAACAGTAGCATCTACAGATCTTCTGAATATATTTGAGTATAAAAAATTATTTTTTTCTGTCTGTCCAGCAGTCTTATTAAATGTGAAAAAATGTAGTATGTAGTAGTTACTAGACTTGGGACTGTTTTTGTCTGAACCCCATCAAAAAAGATGAGAATGTTTTTTATGTAATAATGATAATTTTGTTAACTTTAAAGTTTACATTATACTGTTCTCATAACAACTTTTTGAGGTGTGACCATTATAGTACCTACTTTATAGATAAGAGAACAGAATCAGAAGGGTGATAAGATCATAGAATTTAGAACTGGATGGGACCTTAAGAGATTATCTGGTACAGGGTTTTGTAACCTTTTTTGTGTCTTGTCCCTTGGGCAGTCTGGTTAAGCCTGTGGACCTCTTCTCAGAATATTTTTAAAAGCATAAAATAAAATACGACTATGTAGGAAACCAATCTTTTTGAAATATAGTTATCAAAATACTTTTTGAAAAGTTTACGGACCCCAGATTAACAGTCTTTATCTAGTCCAACTCGCCAATTTTACACGTAAAGTGAAGGCACAATGAATGCCCAAGAGCTGATAAATAGATGAACACATCTCCTGACCTTTGTCCTACTTTGTTTACCCTCTTTCATGATATCTTTCCGTGGTAGCAGGTTGTACATTCAGAGATTCAGGCCACAATCCTGGGAAAGGGTGAATAAGCAGGACAGTCCTCATTCTCCCACTTGAAATGGGCAGAAAAGTAAAATGAAAGTTCTGATCAGTCCTCGTGAAGTGAAGGGTTGTTTTACTGGACCAAAAATAGCAAATGCTGTGAGATATGCAGAGGGCTTTCATAGGGGAGGGCTTAGGCTTTTTCTGCTTGGGCCCGGGAGAAGAGCCTCTGAGAGCATCAGGGACAGAAAAGCAGATCTTGACTCTGCATAGAGTAAAGTTTATAAAAAGTTAAAGCAATCCTACAGTGAAATGGACTTCCTTGAAAGCCCAAAGTGAATTCCATGAAGTACTTCTACAGAGACTTTTCTGGAATCTTGTAGTGAGAACTTTTGTTCAGAGATTGGAATAAATGCCCTACCAGGGGTCCTTTCTCTACATGACAGGCCATGATTCTGTACAGAAGTTCCACAAAATACAGTTCTTAAAAAAACAAAAACTGATGGCATCTGTTTTGTAGAACACTTCCATGTTTACACTGGTTCTCCAATTCTCTAAGCTCAGTACTCTCCAGCCCTTGGTCAGCTAACTCATGGTTCTTACTTGTGGAATTAGGATGGAGAAGAATGGAGTGAGAGGGCCCCTGACCTTGGATAGACTTTCCCTAGCCTTGGATCATAGGTGGAGCCTTAGACAGGTTTGAACCTGAAGTGAACTTGTAGATTACCCATAGTGTTTTTGACTGAATTTGCCTTGCCCTAATATGGTTGGTTACCTCTCAAGAAGAGGTAATATTGTCAGTCTAGTGCCAGGGCTTTAGTACAGAATCCCTGTGAGTGCCTGGGATGGTATGAAGGGCCAAGAATGAAATGAATTCTTCTCTTCTTCTATCTGGTCTTCAGCTGTCAGTGGTGGAGTATGACCCTGGGACTCATGACCTGAAGACCCTCTCACTACATTACTTTGAGGAGCCTGAGCTGAGGGTAAGAGTCTCTGTGAATTGTCTCTCTCACCCTCTAGTACCTGGTTCTGTGTGCCTGTAGTTTCCTACCATTCTCAGGATGCGAATAGGGGCCTTTGGGTTCTGTGAAGGGAGAACTAAATTGAAATTCCCTAAGTCACAATTAGGTAGGGGCTTCCCTTTTTCTACAGCAGGAGAAATGGCTCTGTACCTCAGATATATTCATTGTGGACCTGAATTGGTGCTGGCCTTGACACTACCTTCCTGTCCCCTGCTTTACTCTGGGTCGTATGGACGCTTGCACAGGCTCTGACAGATGCTGACCTGACCCTGTGTTCTCTTCCAACATTTTCCCCTATCCAGGATGGCTTTGTCCAGAATGTACATACACCTCGGGTACGAGTGGACCCTGATGGGCGCTGTGCGGTCATGCTGATCTATGGAACACGACTTGTAGTCTTGCCTTTCCGAAGGGAGAGCCTGGCAGAGGAACACGAGGGGCTGGTAGGGGAAGGGTAAGTGTTGGGAAATGGAGGTTGAGGAATTCTTGGGGGCTTATAGAAAAGCTGAGACCTGTGAACCTGGGGTTTCTCCATATGTTTGGAATTGGGCTTCTTCTGGAACTCTTCCACTATTCTTGGTGCCCCTTGTCTTGGGGGTATAAACTTGGGTTTGAAGGGCAAGGGCTCCCCTGTTTGAGGAGAGATATATGGATCCACCTTGGGGGCATAAGTTGAAATTGCCATGGGACCCAATATGGAGTTCTCTCCTCCCTCCTCTCCTATATCTCTCTCCCCAGACAGAAGTCAAGCTTCCTGCCAAGCTACATTATTGATGTTCGGGCCTTGGATGAGAAGCTCCTGAATATCATTGATCTGCAGTTCCTACATGGGTACTATGAGCCCACCCTCCTCATCTTGTTTGAACCCAATCAGACCTGGCCAGGGTAAGGACTTTCCTTCGTCTTCTTTGACATGTCATGAAAATAACAGTGCCAGTAAACAAATATATGGTTCTTTGGGGCCTTCAAAGGAAGTGTTTTACAGACACTCATTTATTCCTCACAAACCATTGAGATGGACACTACGAATATTATTATTTCTGTCTTTGAGAACTGGGAACTGAGGTTTTGGCAGTACATGTCTTGCTTGTGGTCATAGCTAATGAATGCCATTGACTGGCTCTGAGTGCTCCTTCCTTCCTACCATACCGACACATAAAACAAGGCTGAGTTTGCAAGACAGGTACCACCAAAGGTTTTCCATTTCCACTACAATGACTAGTGATGCTAACACCAAAAGAATTGCCAGACATTTCCTTTCCCTGGTGTAGTTTTCTTCTGAAATGTCTCAAGTGATATAGTTGATTTTTTTTGGTAGTAATTGCATTCAGTTCACTACCTGATGCATTATTGTCACAGGGAAAAGTGTCCAGGGAAAAACCAGGAACAATAGGGCTTAGGGCAGAAAAGTAGACTTATCAAGAAAATTTTCCCAGCAGTCAGAACTGTTCAAAAGAAGACTGGGCTGCTTTGGAAGGGAGTGAGCTTTTTGGATTGTACACAGCGCTAACATGAGATGTTTTATTAGAGATTTGACCCATACTTTGGCAGCTTCATTATCTCTTCTGGGTTATTTGATAAATCAAACCCCAGAGAAAATCTGCAGAGGAGATGCAGATGGGAATCTGGCCCTGGTTGTTCTTAACTCAATACTTAGATTCTTTTCTTTAATATACTTCACCTTCATTCCTTCTGAGTATTTTGTACCTATCCAATTTGAAGCAGTATTTACACAAAGTTAAGTATATTACTACCCCTGTACCATTTAACCTTTTGTGACCTCATTGCCCTCTGATCAGACTTGCTCACCTCCCACCTTGACCAGCGGAAGGCTGTCTAGCATGACACATGCCTCTCTCAAAATTGAGGTGCCTCCTCCTTGATTCTTCCTCCCATGTTTTATGGCAGGTGGCTTTCTGGTAGGATACATACTCCCTGGTGAACCTGAGGTCTCTACCCCTTCCCCACCCCCCCAAAAAAAGATGCTTATGGCAGCCTCTGAGCCTCTGTATTTTCTTTGGCCAGGCGTGTGGCTGTACGACAGGATACGTGCTCCATTGTTGCTATCTCTCTGAACATTCTGCAGAAGGTTCACCCAGTTATCTGGTCCCTCACCAACCTGCCTTTTGACTGCACCCAGGCACTAGCAGTACCCAAACCAATAGGTGAGCCATGAGGCCAGGGACTAATCCATTTCTCTAAAGAGGATTCCCTTCTCTAAGGGAGTCTAGGATGTTTGATGGGGGTGAAGGAGGCTGGCAAGAGGCTAGAGGCTCTTTTTTGAGTAGCTCTGCCTGCCCATCTGCTTCTCCTCCCAGGTGGAGTAGTAATCTTTGCTGTCAACTCCCTCCTCTACCTGAACCAGAGTGTCCCACCCTATGGTGTTTCCCTCAACAGCCTCACTGCTGGCACCACAGCCTTCCCTCTACGTGAGCCAACCTGGGAATGGATGGGATGTGCTGGGGAGATGGAAGAGAATTGTATGTGTGTGTGTGGTGGGTGGGGAGATGAATAGAGTTGGAGGAAAATGGTCTATATGGCAAGAACTGGGACATAAGGGGTGCATCTTAAGTCATTGTGTCTTCTCTGTTTCTAGGCATGCAGGATGGAGTGAAGATCACTCTGGATTGTGCACAGGCTGCCTTTATATCCTATGACAAAATGGTCATCTCCTTGAAAGGGGGCGAGATGTGAGCCTGCCCTGACATCTGGCCCCTCTACTCTTGACTTCTGGCCCCTTTTCCCCTGCCCAGCCTCTGATTCTGGCTCCTCCCTCCTGGGTTTGAGTCAAGCTCTGCTGCTCACTGCTAGTACTCTTTTGGGGCTTTATTCCTTCCCCAGTAGAATGAAGGGCTTAGCTTAGATGATCTCTCGGGGTATTGAGCTCTAGGTCTGATGATCCAAATGGAATTCTGTCCTTCTCTCTTCCCAGCTACGTACTGACCCTGATCACAGATGGGATGCGTAGTGTCCGATCCTTTCACTTTGACAAAGCAGCAGCTAGTGTTCTTACCACCTGTGTGAGTTCATGTGATGAAACATAGGCATTCCCTTCCTTCTGGGGACAGGGGGCTAGGGAGGATCTGTTGTGGAGGAGAAAATTAACTTTTTTGGGGAGAGGACCCTGGAAAGCAGTGGGTAGGGATGGTCCCCTAAGAACAGAAGGCTTTAGGTCCTCTGTGGAATATTCTTTTTTCTTTCATCTCTCCAGATGATCACTATGGAACCAGGTTACCTTTTTTTGGGCTCTCGTCTTGGGAATTCACTTCTTCTCAAATATACAGAGAAACTACAGGAACCACCAGCCAGTGCTGCCCGAGAAGCCCCATCACGGGAGGTTTCTGACAAGGTTAGATTTCTTATGCCACATGAAGATACCTCAAAGACCCTCCAGGTCAATAGCAGGAAGGGACTTGGAGAACAGGAAGTGGAGTAGACATAATATGATTTCCCACAATATCCCTTTCTCTTACATCCCTTTCCCCAGCTTGTGTTTTTATAAAATAAACCCTAAAGTATTACATAAATGTGAATTTTTGTTATTATATCCTCAGGATGAACCACCTATCAAAAAGAAGCGAGTGGAGTCCACGCTCGGCTGGGCAGGTGGTGGGGGCATTGGCCTGGCCTTGGGGGTGGGGATGAGGAAAGGTAGCTGGGACTCTGAATTGGAGTGGGGCTTGTGCTTTGAGGGGAATCTGATCTTGGGCCTGAGAGTGGCCTGATGTTGGGCTGATATTGCAGGTGGGAAGTCAGCGCCCCAGGATGAGGTGGATGAAATTGAGGTGTATGGCAGTGAAGCCCAGTCTGGTACCCAGCTGGCCACCTATTCCTTTGAGGTGAGAGAGAGCATTAGAAAAGGAAAGGGAGCTATCCTTGAAAGACCTTTCACCACATATACCCGCCCACAGTTTTTCCATTTCTGTTTAGACATTGACTGAAGTGTGGGAATGGATGGATTAGGCCCTGAAACTGTTTCTGTCTTTCTGACTTCACAGTCCATGATATTCATCTTGTCTCTTCATAATTTATGTCCCTTTGCCTTTGGTTCCTTCCTGTTGCCCTTCTCAGTCTGTCTTCTTTCATCTGTTTTCTCACCTCTAACTTCTATCTCTTACCCAATTGAGGGAGCATAGCAGGCTAGAGTACCTGACCTGGAATCAGGGAGAACTGGGTTCAAGCTCTACATCAGATATTTATGAATTGTGCGACACCAGACAAGTTATTTTAACCTTTTGAGTCTTGGTTCCCTCATCTGTAAAATAAGGATGATATTAAGACTTACCTCGTAAGTTTGTTGGGACGATCAAATTATAATCTATTCAAAACACTTTGCAAACCTTAAAGCATTATATAGATGGGAGCTATTTTATATCTCTCCTCAATTTGTCAGGTGTGTGACAGCATCCTGAATATTGGACCCTGTGCTAATGCTGCTATGGGAGAACCAGCTTTCCTGTCTGAGGAGGTATCCCACCCTACTTGGGGCATTCTTCTTTTGAAGGGAGGCAGCTGGGGTTCTAACTTGGAGGCTTGACTCATGGAATAGGATGAGGGAAGCTGAGAGACTATGGGTGACCGAGGTATTTCAGGCCATGCTGTGACTGATGCTGTTTCTCCCTACGACACGCTTTGCAGTTTCAGAACAGCCCAGAGCCGGACCTGGAAATTGTGGTTTGCTCCGGTTATGGCAAGAACGGAGCATTGTCTGTGCTTCAGGTGATGAGTCTGTTATTTTCCCTTTGGTTCTCAGGGTGGGGCCTTATAAAGACTGCTAGCAAAGGGGAGGAGTCTGGGGGGGGCTGGTCCTGCACCCTGCGAAGGCCTGCAGCAGAGAGCGTGTGCTGTAAGTCTGGTACCGGTGCCACAGTAATCGCTACTCCTGGTCCCTCCCTGGGCTGCCTGTGAGCAGCAGCTGGGAACACATGGAGATTTCTGGGGGAAAAGTCAAGAAGACTAAATCCCAACACAGGCTCCTTCCTTCCCTACCTGTAATGTGCCCCAGGAGGAGGCAGTGGGAAATGAGGAGGGCCTGAGGTGGATGTAAAGGATACTACAGTTGATGTCTTCCCAACAAATGTTTGCTCCTGTAGAAGAGCATTCGGCCCCAGGTGGTGACAACCTTTGAGCTGCCGGGCTGTTACGACATGTGGACAGTCATTGCACCCTTACGAAAAGAAGAGGTCAGCCCCTGCCCTAGGGGATTCCCCCCACCGGTCCTTTCTCCTAAGCCATATCAAAGCTCCACCCTTGTTCCTACCTCATGCCTACTCTTTTTTTCTCTTCCTGTTTCCTTCTGATGTTACTTTTTAATATTGCGACTTAGCTTAAGGTTATATAAGCCAACAGATTAGGTTTGTTCTTCGAAGCATGGTAACTGAGAATATAGTTTACTGCATGCTTTAGGCACTTCTATAAAATATATAACTCTTAAAATGAAGAGTGAGAAAATTTAATGAAAAGCTATTAATTACAAAGTAGGTAAATGACATCTTAATGGAATGGAAAAAGTTCTGGATTTGGAATCGAGGGACCTGAGTTCAAAACTCTTTTCTTACTCTCGTGGGTGACCTTGGGAAAATGTCTTAAAATCTTGATATTTCTCTTTGTGTCCCATCCCCACCCCTCTGCTGCTACCCCGTGTAGGCCACCTCTGTCTCCTTCCTTCCTCTTATTGTGGGTGCCCCAGTCTTATGTCTTCCTCTTCCCCCAGGATGATACTACCAAGGGGGAGGGGGCAGAAGAGGAACCCAGCTCCCCAGAAACAGAAGATGATGGGAAGAGACATGGCTTTCTCATTCTTAGCCGGGAGGATTCTACCATGGTGAGGAGTCAGTAAGGGGAAGAGGACTGTGATGTGGGGTACTGAAAGACAAGCTGGTATTAGAGAAAAGAACACTGAACTGGAAATGAAGAACCCTAGGTTGGAGTCCAGTTCTATCGTGAGCTTTAGCAAATCACTTCCCTTCTTGGGGCCTTAGTTTTTTTTCTTTTCTTTCTTTCTTTCTTTTTTTTTTTGAAACTGTAGGAGACAAGATTAGATGACCTAGTGGGAAAGGGACAGTTTTCAACCCTAGGCCTGAGGTCTAACATCTTCTCTGTGCATCCCCCCTAGATCCTACAGACAGGTCAGGAGATCATGGAGCTGGATACAAGTGGCTTTGCCACGCAAGGTCCCACTGTCTATGCTGGTAACATTGGTGACAATCGATACATTGTCCAGGTGTCACCCCTTGGTATTCGTCTGCTGGAGGGAGGTGAGAACTGAAGATCCTGGGGCTGGGGATAAGACCTATGAGAAGCATAGTGGAGTAGTTAAGCCTGAGTGCTGGATCTGCTCATTAGGAGGGGGATGGTGATGGATTTGCCACTTGTCTTGCAGTGAACCAGTTGCACTTCATTCCTGTGGACCTGGGCTCTCCCATTGTGCAGTGTGCTGTCGCTGATCCTTATGTGGTCATTATGAGTGCTGAGGGTCATGTAACTATGTTCCTTCTGAAAAGTGACTCCTATGGGGGAAGGAACCATCGTCTGGCACTTCACAAGCCCCCTTTGCATCATGTAGGAGAATGCTACTACTCTCCAACCCCTCTTTTCAATCACTGATCTCAAATTTAATTCCTTTTCCTTCATTTTCCCTTCCCCACCCCTTGAATCCTGAAAATAATTCTTTTTGATTTTGCTTACGTCCAGACCATATTCTTAATCCTCTCTCTGACCACCAACTGCCTTTCCCTGTCCCTCTGAGATGGTATGCTGATTTCTCATTCTTTCCCTATTATAGCAATCAAAGGTGATTGCACTCTGTGTGTACCGGGATGTCAGTGGGATGTTCACTACTGAGAGCAGAGCATCTGGGTCCCGGGATGAGCTGGGAGGTCGAGGGGGACTGGAGGCTGAGGGCCTAGGACCCGAGATCAGGTATATATGGGGGAAGGGACCAGGGCCATGGACTAAAGCTTTGAGTATGAAACCTGATTGTGCTTTGTCACTGTCTGCCTTCAGCCCCACTGTGGATGATGAAGAAGAGATGTTGTATGGAGACTCCAGTTCCCTGTTCAGTCCCAGCAAAGAAGAGGCTCGAAGGAGCAGTCTCCCACCTGCTGACCGGGACCCTCCTCCATACAGAGCAGAGCCCACCCACTGGTGTGTGCTAGTACGAGAGAGTGGGGCCATGGAAGTGAGTGACCCTTGACCCTCCTCCCTCTTCCCCACTGACTTGGGGTGAGCTAATGCAGGAGAGTGGGTGTAGTTAGGTCTATTAACTCTTAACCTGAGCACTATGTTAGTATAAGTTTGTCAGCCTGTGGACAGCAGAGATACCCGCTACTAACTTCCACTAATACAGCCTCTTTGTTTTAATATGGAAGAGTGGGGATCCTCTAACTGCTGCCTTTGTGGTCTTTGTGTATTGATGCAAGAAAGTAGGGTTGGGAAGGGAAGGTCCTTTTGGCCACTTAACTCTCTTTTTCCCTTGACCCTAGATCTATCAGCTCCCAGATTGGCGCCTGGTGTTTCTAGTGAAGAATTTCCCTGTTGGGCAGCGGGTACTAGTAGACAGCTCCTTTGGACAGCCAGCTACCCAAGGTGACACCAAGAAAGAAGAGGTGACTAGGCAAGGGGAACTTCCTCTTGTTAAGGAGGTGTTACTGGTTGCCCTGGGTAACCGTCAGACCCGGCCCTACCTGCTGGTGAGTTTCACACACAAGACTCCTCCTTTCCCCTACATGATTTCCCCTATTGTAGGGGCCTTGAGTCTTCCCCACATTCCAGCCCTAATAGCCTCTTCCTCCCTTAGGTTCATGTAGACCAGGAACTGTTGATCTATGAAGCCTTTGCCCATGACTCTCAGCTTGGTCAGAGCAACCTCAAAGTGCGATTCAAAAAGGTACCTTCCTCCTCCATTTCATTCTTAGCATAGGCTGTTAACATATGGGCCAACCCAGTATGATGCAGGACCAGGACTGAGCAGCACCTACACTGTGACAAGACTCAAATACAGAAATAATAGTGGTCAGGGAAAGCTTCCTGGTCATGCCAGGGGTAGGGGGTGGGTTGGGGGTGGTGAAAGGAGCTAAGGCCTGAAGATTGAATAGTATTTGGAGCAGAGGAACACTGGTAGAAAGACCCCAGAAGAGAGTAGTGTAGTGGCAAGAACACAGAAGAGATTGGTGTAGTGGCAAGAACACCGGATGTAGAATTGGAAGACCTGGGATTGAAATTTGCCTCTAATACTTAATCTGTTTGTGTGACCTTGAATATGGCCCATTCTTTATTTTTACCAAGATTTGTGAGCTGTAAAATAATTGGGCTGCACAGGATGGCTTCTAGATGCGAGTATCCTCCTTAAGGTTCATACTAGCTAGGAACTACTTCTGGTATGACAAGGTGTTGTCTCCACCTTTCCCTCCCTCACTGCCTTCCTCACATCTCTTTTTCATGCCTTAGGTTCCCCACAACATCAATTTCAGGGAGAAGAAGCCAAAGCCATCAAAGAAGAAGCCAGAAGGGGGTGGAACTGAAGAGGGTGCTGGTGCTCGGGGCCGTGTGGCCCGATTCCGTTATTTTGAAGATATTTATGGCTATTCAGGGGTGTTCATCTGTGGTCCCTCACCTCATTGGTTGCTGGTGACTGGTCGGGGAGCCCTTCGATTGCATCCCATGGGTATTGATGGCCCCATCGACTCCTTTGCCCCTTTCCACAATGTCAATTGTCCAAGGGGATTCCTGTACTTCAACAGACAGGTAGGAATGGAAAAGCAAGAAAAAGTCCTTTATACATCTCTCTCATCCTTCCCCATACATGGGTCATTGTCAGTCAGACATGTATTTCTACATCTAGTCCTTTCATGTGACTGCCAGACTACTCCGCAGCACCACTTTGCCATGACTCTCTCCAGCTTGCAAATCTTCAGAGCATCCTTGAATTCTACAGGAATGTATGTAGCTTGGCTCTTGAGACCTTACACAATCTGACCTCAATCTCTTCTTCCTTCCTATCAAGGTTGTCTCAGACATGTCATGTTTATGCCCGCCTCCATGTTTTTACTCACAATGTGCTTCTAGATCCTCAACTGCATACTCGGTCCAGCCCCGTTTCCCTTAGTCTAGAAGTCTTTCTGAACTGCTCCCAACTACTTTATGTCATTCTTCTTAATCCAGACTACACAGTCTAGCATAGTTTTCAACTCTTTTCTGTTAGGCATGTGAAGCTTACCTCCAACTAGACTGACTCCTTGAAGGGAGGGCCCTCATCTTCTCTTGTCTCCCAGTTTACCCAGAAAACATTTATTAAGCACCCACTCTGCGTAAGTTGCTATGCGAGAGAGAAAAAGACAAAATGGAAAACTCCCCCCAACCTCAACGAGCTTATATGCTCCTGGGGCCCACAGCTTGCCAGTTGAGAAATATGGGCATAATTTGATAACTCAGAAAAGGCTTCTTTTAGGAGATCAAAAATGAATTGAGCCAAGAATGAAAAGAAGGCTTTGAAGAGGCTTAGGTGAGAGATGGGGTGACAAGCTCTGTAAAGAAAAGCACAGATAAATTTTTTTGGGGGGGAACAATTTTGGGAACAAAAGTTGTCCCATTTGGAGGAAACATTATATAAAGGAGGGTAATGTATATTAAGCCGGGAAAGTAGAATGGGGTGAGATTGTTTAGGGCTTTAAGTGCTAAGCTTCTTAGATGAAATAAGAGAGCCATTGATTTAGCAGAAGTGTGACATGGACAGACTTGTGGTTTTAAAGACTATTTTGGCAGATGTGTGAAAGCCAGATAGGAGAGGGAAGACACTGAAAGTCCAGAGTCTAGTTAGGTGCTGTTGTAATAGTCTAAGCAAGTGGTGATGTAGTCCTGAACTAGGTGATGTCATTGTGAATGGAGAAAGAGAATGGATACAGGGGGTGTCATAAAGGAAGAACTGGCAAGACTTGACACCTGATTAGATGCAGGTAGTAAGGAAAGAAGAATCCTTGATGATAAAGATTTTGAACCAGGGTGTCTGGAACAATGCAGCATTCAACAGGAATAGGAAAGTTACAAGAGGTGTGTGCTTTGGGGTGAGAACAAGTTCCATTTTGGAAATGTAGCATTTAAGATGCCTATGGAACATCATTTAAATGGGGAAATACGTGCAGAGGTTATTTTGACCTCTGGGAGTTGATGAGATCGCTGAGAATTCAGAGACAATGACCCAGGACAAGGCCTGGGGTGTGATAGGGTTATGTACACTGATAATGTACACATTATTCAGCAGAAAGAGACTGGAATAGTCAGACAGGTAGGAGAAACAGTGCTATGAAAATCCAGGGAGTTTTGGGTATTGAGGAAGGGGTGAATAGTAGTGCCCCATGTTGCAGAAAGTTAAAAATGACTTAAGCTGAGGCCATAGGGCTTGTTGGAAACCTTATAGAGAGCCAATTTAAGTGGTGAATTTAGAAGCCAGTTTGTAAGTGAGAAGGAAGAAAGGAAAAGACATGGAGACAGGGAGAGTTCTCTGGAGTTTAGTTGTGAAGAAAGATATAGAAGGACATTACAATCAACCAAAGAGTTTTTTGGGTTTGTTTTTAAATTCTGGGAGACCTTGGTGTCAGTAGTAAGAAAGGAGCCAACAGGGAGAGACTGAAATGGGGAGAGTCACAAAGACAATGGAAGGGGAGACCTTGAAGAAGATGGGGTCAGGGGTGTAAATACAGTGGAGGATAATTGGCTACTTCATTAGAGGCTGAAACAAAGTGGGAATGGATAATGTTTCAGAGTGTAGGAGATGAGAAAGCCCATGGTGGATGGCATTTTTTTGGTAAAGCAGGAGGGGTATATTACTAATATATAATTACTATTTAACTGAATGGGAACCTGGGTGGGACAGTATCCTATTTTTTAAATCAGGTGTAGGTGGGTGAGGGTCAGAGGAGCATGGAAAGCTGTACCCAGGTCTAGGACCTGCCTAATCTTAATAACCCTTTCCCTTTCTGGATTCTCTAGGGGGAGCTTCGCATCAGTGTGCTCCCAGCATATTTGTCCTATGATGCTCCCTGGCCAGTAAGAAAGATCCCATTGCGATGCACAGCTCACTATGTTGCCTATCATGTGGAATCCAAGGTTAGCAGCCTATTGCCATGCCTCCTCATTTAAGAACTACTCACTGGAACCATACCTGGAGATCCCTTGAACAAAATTTCCAGTACCCTCCACCCTGTCCTGTTCCTGTAACTGAGAGTTTCCTGTCTCTTTTGCCCCTTACCCATGATTAACTATTATACTCCTTAACCCTGCTTCCTCCAAACAAATAGGTTTATGCTGTGGCCACCAGCACCAATGCCCTATGCACCCGCATCCCTCGAATGACAGGTGAAGAGAAGGAATTTGAGACAATAGAGAGAGGTTAGTGATTTATCCACCTAGCCTTCCCTTTTTCTTCCCCTCACATCCTTCATAACCCCATTCGCTCTTATCTCCAACGACTGTATGGTGTCCTCTAAAGAGTAATGGGTCTGGGGGAAAGGGCTGACGATGACTCCTCTCGTCCTAGATGAACGATATATCCACCCCTTGCAGGAAGCCTTCTCTATCCAGCTTATCTCCCCAGTCAGTTGGGAGGCCATCCCTAATGCCAGGTAAGACTTTAGGTTGGAACTTCTCCCATCCTTTTTTCATCCCTCTTAATATCCCTTTCAGCTCTATCCAGTGTTTTTGGGTATTCTCTGCAGGATTGAGCTGGAGGAATGGGAGCATGTGACCTGCATGAAGACAGTATCCCTTCGCAGTGAGGAGACTGTATCTGGCCTCAAGGGCTATGTGGCTGCCGGGACCTGCCTCATGCAGGGGGAGGAAGTCACATGCCGAGGCAGGGTAAGCAGCTGTGTACACTGCTGGAGGGATGTGGTTCTGGGGACTGCTGACCTCAAATCTTTAAATTGCCTTTTCCCCACAGATTCTCATTATGGATGTGATTGAGGTAGTTCCAGAGCCAGGACAGCCACTGACAAAGAATAAGTTCAAAGTGCTGTATGAGAAAGAGCAAAAAGGCCCAGTGACAGCTCTCTGTCACTGCAATGGCCATCTGGTATCAGCCATCGGCCAAAAGGTAGTGACCCCATCTAGCCCTGGGTGAGCCTGAGGCTCAAGGGGCCGCCTGCTTGTGACCCAGGTTGTCCTTCCTCTTTTCTGTATTTCCCCAGATCTTCCTGTGGAGTCTTCGGGCCAGCGAACTTACAGGCATGGCTTTCATCGACACACAGCTCTACATTCACCAGATGATCAGTGTGAAGAATTTCATCTTGGCAGCTGATGTCATGAAGAGCATTTCCCTGCTTCGTTACCAGGAGGAAAGCAAAACCCTGAGCCTGGTGTCCCGGGTATGGGACTGAGGCACTCAGAACTTAGGAGGGGATGGGAGGAGGGTTGGGCCCAGAACAGAAGATACTAAGCCCAATTTACCCCCAGGATGCCAAGCCCCTGGAGGTGTACAGTGTGGATTTCATGGTAGACAGTGCTCAACTTGGCTTTCTGGGTGAGTGAACCTGAAACCCCAAAGAGTAGAAAGGACATTTTCTAAGATAGTTTTCAGGGAATTTAACTTGGGTCTGTTGACCCTTTTTCTCCTCTCCCCCTCCTCCCCAACAGTGTCAGACCGGGACCGCAACCTTATGGTATACATGTATCTGCCTGAAGGTGAGTACTTCTCCACAATCCATACTAGAGGGAGCCACTGAAACCACAATGTTGCTCTTCATCCCAGCAATTTTTGACGGAGGTGGGAGAAGAGATGAAAAATGACAGTTTATCCCTCCTAATCCTAGCCAAGGAGAGTTTTGGAGGGATGCGGCTACTTCGACGGGCGGACTTCCATGTGGGTGCCCATGTGAATACATTCTGGAGGACACCATGCCGGGGGGCGGCAGAAGGACCTAGCAAAAAATCCATTGTCTGGGAGAACAAGCATATCACATGGTTTGGTGAGTTAGTCATTGAAAAGGGAAAGGAGTAGCTTAGGTTGGGAGGGAGGGGTGGAGAGGAGGAAGAGACCAGACATTATTAACAATACCTGCCATATCTTTTCTCCAGCCACATTAGACGGTGGCATTGGGCTCCTGTTGCCCATGCAGGAGAAGACATATCGGCGGCTACTGATGTTGCAAAATGCCCTGACCACTATGCTACCCCACCATGCTGGCCTCAACCCTCGTGCCTTTCGGTGAGACACTGCCACCCCTTTCTTATAACCTCCTTACCTACCCACCCCTTTCTTTAGATGACACTGTATTTTTAATTTCCCAAAAATTCAGGATGCTGCATGTCGACCGTCGCATCCTACAAAATGCTGTACGAAACGTCCTTGATGGGGAACTCCTTAATCGTTATCTCTACCTTAGCACAATGGAACGTGGTGAGCTTGCCAAGAAGATTGGAACCACACCTGACATCGTAAGCAGCTTTCCCAGACTCTGTTTATTGCCCTGTCTGTCTGTTTATCTATCAATCTGCCTGTACTTACACTTACCCTACCCAATCCTCTGTCCTTCCAGATTCTGGATGACCTATTGGAGATTGACCGCGTTACAGCTCACTTCTAGTTGCCCCATCCCAAATACACGCTTTTGGATAAAACAAAGAGATTTCATTTTAAGGAAACTGAAAGGGTATGGGGATGAGTATTAGAGTTTTACTTATTTTCTGTGAATCTGCCATGGGATGAAGAGGGGCCTTTCTATCATTGAAAATTCTGCACTTAACACCCCATAACCAAGGAAGTTGCAGTTGGAGGCTGAGCATTGCATCCACTTCTTTATTCTGTGTCCCAGGGGGCCACCCCTGCATTCATCTGAGCAAGAGGAGAGACAACTTGTCTGTCACCTCCCTATTCTTGGCCCCTTGACTCCTGTGGGTCCTGCTGCCCTGTGGCTGATGCCTGTTTCTCCTTTCTTTGTTGAAGAAGGTGAATCTGTGCAGCTGAGGGTGGGTATGACAGGGCCACTCAGATCTGGGGCTCCATTTCCTTGAATATCTCCTCAGGCTGAGGCATGACACCCAGGTAAACCAGGAATTTGATGATCTTTGAGGTTAGGTGCATTGATAACATCTCCAACCTGGAGCCAGAAAAGAGTTTAAAAGGTGACTTTAGCATAGCAGTGACTCTAGATGGTGGCATCATTCCCCTTCCCATTCCTCTCCCTCCCCTTCTCACAAGGGTTGTTGCCCCTGTCTCACCTGAGGACCATTTCGAACTTGAAGCTCTCCCATGTGACCTTGACCCAATTCAGAAGGCGTCTGTAGAAGGTACCTTGAGTCTGCTGTCCTACCAAGCGGCTCCAGCTCCTTACAGCACTTCTCCGTCACCCCCCAAAAAACCCACAGCATTAGCATTTTCTTTCCTTTGTATACATTCTTTGCTACCCCAACCTTTTCTAGACCCTGGGTTTTTTCTTCCTTGGGAAATGCCAGAGAGCCAAGCAACCCATCACCTCCCCTCTGCTGTAGGTTTTTGGTGGGTAGTAGGTTTGGTACTTATTAACTATCCAGGCTCCTCATTTTATTATGTTGGGCGAACATTTGGTTTAATTGCCTGTGATAGGATAGAATATGGGCAAGTTCCATCTCTTCTCTGGCCTTCTATGTTCCAAGGGCACAGACCTCTTAGCCATGAGGAAGTAGCGGTTCACAGGGGCCTTCAGGGTTATGGTGATGGAGCGTACAGTGTTGATGTTGCGCAGGACGAGCAGCATGGAGCGGGGCAAGGCCTTTAGCACCTCCATGATTCGGGCAAAGTGTTCCTTGGCCATTTCCTGCATGTAGGCTGTCTCTGCATGGCTCAGCATGCCAGAATCCCACAACTGCTTCATATGAATTGGTCGTTGCATTAGGATTTCACAGAACAGGAAATAGTCTTGGGGGTGGGGGAAGGAGAGGGTATGTTAGACACTGTGGATGGGGAGAATGTGACAGCAGTCTTAAAGCACTTTAAAGGCAGAGGTGTCAAACTCAAAAGCCCAGCCTTAAAGTTAATATGGCATTCCTCTATTTGAGTTTGATATCTCTGCCTTAAAGACTGTTGGGGAAGAGGGATTAGCCTAGTTCTGGTTTGCAGAGTGAAGATATAGAATATTGAGAAAGTTTGCTAAGGTAGATTTCAAGTGAAGATACCACCTTACAATTAATAATTACTTTTGTTCAAAAGTGGAATGTTAGCTATCCCAGGTAATTTTTTTTTTTACAACAATGTATAAAAAAGAAAAACTGGTGAGGTTAATCCTGCAAGGTAAGGTCTAGAAAGAGGCTAACTAACTGTGATGTGTTACTTTTATGTTCAGCTACTGTGCAACATAAAAAGAGAGAAATTTTCTAAGTGCTTAGGTGTTCATGAGTAACCAAAGAAACCTAGGACAAGGCTTTTTCCTTCCTCTGACTTTAGCCAACACCCATCTCCCTATATGTTAAATGAGGGGATTATATTGGAGGAGAGCTTCCTTGTAACATAAGGAGGTCTTAAGTTGAAAAGGTGAGTTAAAGGCAGTACCCTCCCATCAGTACTGAGCAGAGATCAAGAGTTAGGTTAAAGAGTAGAAAACAACTGTCTGAAGCAGAGAGGTGTCAAACATGGAGCCCACCACATTTCGAGTGTGTTCTGAACCAAACTAAAATGTAATTGGGAATATTTAAAAATATTAAATTCTAAAAATAAATAAAAACATACTAAAACACCAGCAACATATTGATATGGCATTTGGGCTATGCACTCCAGATGTCTGGAAAAGTTTTAACTGCATTCCACTTTCATATAAATGATTAGTCATTCTAATCATAGCCCTATGTCAATACTTAACTGCTTTAATGCAGACTTCTAATTCTAATAAAGAATCATTTGTGTTGACCACCTGTGTGAAAAGCCTGACTGCTTGTCTGAACCCCAGTCTCAGAAATCCAAGCAACACTTGAGGCAGTGTAGGGTAAACTTCACTACTGCTTATGACTGCTGTGTAAACATAAAGGTCTAGGGTAAGCCCACCCCTCAACATCACCTCATCCCCTTTCTTACCTTCAACACCAAGCTCAGCAGAATGCTTCTTCATGGCTGCATCATCCCGCAAGATAATGGCCCGCCATAGTTGGCACAAGGCCAAGCGATCCCTGGGAGGGGGTGGTTAGTGGTATTGGTATTTGTGACCCTTCTTGTCAGATCAGAGATTCCACCCCTTGTTCCCCACAACTGCATGGGCTCTGGGAGCCCATAGGGTTGATCCAATGCAGATAAACAATTCTTTCCTATCTCCCCCCAGGACTAGGGTATGTCATAGGTGTGGATCTTACTTCTCATTCAGGAACTGGTAGAGGCCATGATCCAGCAACACCAATTCTGCCTGCCCATCCGAGCCTTTCCGTACCAATACTAAGAGAGAATGTGGGTGGAGAGTACCCAAACTTAGCTCAACCTTAGATGATCCAGACTAATCTCTTCCCTCCCAAGAGTGTGGTACCTTACCATTTCCAGGGTGGGGATCTGAGTGGATGAAGCCTGTGTAAAAGATCTGTTCAGCAAACACTCGAATCAATTTAGATGATGTCTAAAAGAGAGGGTTGCCCATTAAGAGGTGAGAATCACTTCCTCAGAAGCAAAAATGGGGCATCCCCAGCATTATCAGGGATGGCACAAGTCTGAACCCCCTACGCTACCTCTCTCACATAAGTTACAGAAGTGCGGACAAACAGGTTCATACTCACGTCACTTAAACTGAGCCCCTGTTTCTGGATCTCTTCCACATTGTTGACCTTACAGCCATGACAGAAGTCAGCAGTCAGCACCCTCTGGAAATTGGAAGACGAAGGCTGATAAGCAGGCCAGATGTGCCTAGCATAAGAATAGTAAGGGGGTGGGGTGGTGGGGTGAGGAAGGGTCCTTAAGAGGACCTAGTTGCGTAAAGGAAAGAATTAGTTCTTGAGGAAGCTCAGGGCTCAAACCTTGCTGGATTGGTCCCAGTGAACACGGGGCACCACGACATATCGGAAGTGCTTCAGGTCATCGGCACAGCGCTCTGCGTTGCGAGCCTCGTTCTCAAAGTCCAATTCCTGGGCCAAGGTCCCTTTCAGGTCCTGAGTTGGGGAATCAATCCAACAGAGACAGGTGTCAGTGTGGGGGCTGGGTTTTACATGAGGATGATGTGATAAAAAGGGAGTCCTGAGGTAGCAGATTCAGAACTCCCAAGAATGGAGGCTGTTCCCTCATTAGACTGGAATCTCCCTGAGGTCTAGGTGTAGCTGTATTTTCCATTCCACTCTCTAGTGCCATGTGCAATGCATTTAAGGGGCTGGGGCCAGAGCTACCTTGAGGACCCAGCTGAAGCCAAAGCTGGGATGCATGAACTCGATGATCTGCAGCAGGAGCTCAAGGGTGTGGATGTCCCCGTCAAACCTGTCCCTTAGGTCAATGTACTGCACCTGTACTGGATGTAGGGGTTGAGTCATCTTCTGTCTCATCCTCCTGTCCCATCCCGTTTTGGAACCCCTTGCTTCCTTCAAGAAACAGTCCTGGGACCATCCTATTTTAAGCCTTTCTTGATTCCCCATTATAAGTGCTCTCATTCCGTGAGTTAGGGATCCCATTTACAACCTAGGTCAGTTAAGGAAAGGCTAAACAGCGTGGTACTTGCTTGTAAATGGGCCAGCTTAGAAAAGGAAGAGCAGTGGGGGTTGAAACAGGTCAGTGAGACTTCCTAGTAGTTTGTGGGCCTGGGGTTAAATGGGCCCTGGAAGACAAAGGAGGGAAGGCATTCCAGACATGATTGGGGATAATAAGGAAAACTATGAAACAGGTGGATTTAACAGGGGAAAGGCTGGTAAGGATGATCTGGTCCTTAAGTTTCTAGTGATGTATTAAAAGTATTAAAGTTTCCCAATCAGGACAGTGACCTGATGAAAGCAGTCTTTTAGTTCAAACCAGTGCAGCTAGAGGAGATGAGGAGGCCAGATAACAGGCTGCTGTACTGCTCTGTGAGGTAAAGACCGTGTAATGGATTCAAAAGCAGGCCTGGAGTCACAAGACCTATGTTTGAATCTCAGCTCTCTAGCACTTAGACAAGTCGTCCTCTCAGGAGCTGTTTATCTCCTCTGCAAAATGTAGAGTTAGACTCTAAATGACTTTTCAGGTCCTTTTCAGCAATAATATTCTTTAAGATCCTGTGATTTCAGACTCCACAGGTGCCAGGGATTGCCTTAAACCAACCTCGATACCTCTCCAAATGAACAAGAACTAGACATGCTGATAGCACACAAGTGGTATTGATCTGCCTTCCTAATGGTCCCTTCTACCCATCCCAAGTCTTTGGGCAGAGAAGGGGTACCCCCACATAGACACACACCTTTACAGCCACCTCTGTGCCATCCTTCAACTTTGCTTTGTGCACCTGGGCCAGGCTGGCTGCTGCTACAGGCTCATAGTCAAATTCCTGGAACACCTCACTGGCTGGGGCCTGGAAATCCTCCAGGAACAGCTCGTCCACCTGCAGAGTAAAAGGAGCCCAGTCCGGGGACAATCTCCTGAACACTGTTTCAGGTCTACTCTGGCTCATTAGCCTTCTTTACTAAGGATCACTAATGGCATCCTAGTCAAGTAAAAAGGTAATGTTTCCAAAGCCTCAACATTCTCCCTCCATTTCCTCACCTCCCAACTTTCATATGGGCCATCCCCCACTATCTTCAACATCTAGTTCAAAATCCTCCAAGTCTTAGGCTCCCCAGCTTTGGAAACTACCCCCCTTCCAGAACCCCGAGCTCTTCCATCTCACATAGCTCTTGGTACATCAAGTCAGAAAATCTCCAGAAGGCAAAGCCCATACCTTCAGTTACTTCTATAAGTTAAGTCCTCCACAATGCTCAGCATGGGGCTGGAGTTTTTCACAGCTGATAGCATGAGTTAGCCCTGATTACCCAGTTCTACCCCCACCCTCCATCCCCTGTCAATCCCTGAGGCCCAAGGGCTGCTAACCTCTTTGTAGCCCCGAGTGAGGGCTTTGTCCTCCAGTAGGCGAAGGGTGGTGATGTACTCAGGGGGTAGCAGGTGGTTAAAAGAGCAGAGTCCCTGGCCCAGCTTCACATAGAGACCTCCATTGAGGATGGCTCCAGCCACCAGAGCATCAGCTGCCCGCTGGTGACACGCTGACATCACCTCCACGTAGCCAGGGCTGTTCTGGCCACAGGGACAGAAAGAAGGGATGGGGGAGGGGTGTCTGCTCCTCCTCAACCCCCCATCCTTCAAGGCAACCCTAGAATGGCTTCCATTCTAGACAGAGAAGCCTCCCACCCTCTGTCTTTTACATTCATTTAACCTCTCTGGTTTGTTTCCATATCTGTAAAATAAAAGGTTTGGGCCAGGTAGTCTCTAAAATCTCATCCATCTTTTTCCCCTTTATGCCATAATTCAAAACCATCTACTACGGGAAGGGTTCTTTGAGCAACTAAATTCAATTCACACCCTTACAGGAAGGCTGTTAGAGTTCATAGAGGCCTTAGAGATTACTGAATCCAACTTCCTCATATTATAGGGAGAAACTGAGGCCTAGAGAAGTCAAATTACTTTCCTGAGGTCACACAACAAGCTACTACAGAACTTGGTCTAATAAGAAGTCACAGGCACTGGACTCTGAGGACCTGAGTTCAAATCTCATTATTCCATGACATCTAAGCCTATTTTATCCTACCACTCCATGCTATCTCTCAATTTTTAACTGCTGCCAACCACCTTGAAGGAAGCTTCACTGATAATTTAGCCTTCCAGGGACACAGAGGACAAAACAGCACAACTAATCCAAACTGAAATGTTGAAACTACTTGACCTCTCTCCTGCATACTAGAGAACCACGGGTCTTTGGAAGGAAATTCTGAGAGCCAATGGTTGTCAGGCTTCCCCTGTCCTCCCTATTCAGAACAACAGGAGACATACCTCGTCCACTCCTCGGAGAACCACATTTGTGCACCACCAGTAATCCAGGGAGATCTGCATGCCCACTTTGAGAGACCTGACACAGAACAAAGGTGAAGGATAAGTCATTGTCCAGAATATAACAATCCCACACAGATGCCAACTTTGGACAGATTCCTTCTGGGCCCTTCTTGCATAGGGGAATCTTGTGGTTGGGAGACTCAAAGTCTGGGTGAAGCCAGTCCATTGGGACAGTCTGCTTACAGAACTCCCTATCATTTGTCCCCTCAGGGGCCTGGGGCCCTAAGGCAGCATGGTTCAAGGGGAAGAACCCTGATCTAGAAACCAGAATACCTGGGTTCAAGTCCAGGCTCCACCACTCACTAGCTGTGTGGCTTTGGGCAAGTCACTCCCCTCTCTGAGCCGCAGGTTCCTCATCTCTAAAATAGGGACAACCACTCTGCCCTGTGTCCAATAATAAAATTCATGGGAAAGGTATTTTGTAAGTCATTTTGGTCACTGTAATGTAAAGGAACATAACAAAGACTTAAAAATTCAGGTCAGTGCCATGATGGGGACATCTCAGGATGAAATATACTTCCCCCAGTGGAGATGATGTACTACAGATATGGAATGAGATATATGTGCCTGATGTGGTCAATGTGCAGGTATATTTAGCTTAACTGGACTATTTTGTTACAAGGGAAAGTTCTATTTACTAGATAGTGACGATGACTTTTTTTTAAGTACCAATGAAACATTTTTAAAGTCCCAGGTACAACATATGCCAATGTGCTGGCTTTCAAGTCTTAGCTAAAATCCTACAGGAAACCCTTCCCAATTTCCTTACTCTAAATGCCTTCCTTCTACTGATCATCCTGTACACAGCTTGACTGAACTTAATTGTGCAAATGTTTTCTCCATTGAACTTCTAGTTCCTTGAGAACAGGGAATGTGTTTGACCTTTCTTTCTTTATATCCCCAGCACTTAGTACTGTGTGTGCCACATAGTAGGTGCTTAATCAATGCTTTTGGACTAACTCTGAGCAAGTTACTTCCTCTCTTTGAGTTTCTTAACCTGAATTTCATTGGTTTCCCTAGCCTGCCAGGGTTAGTATGAAGAAAGTGCATTGTAAACCCCAAAGCACACAGGAACAGAAGCTATCATGAACATCTTTGAGCTGAGAGCTGGCATTATATAAAGGGTTAAAAATATAGCCAATATGTACAGGGAGGCCAATCTCCAAGTCAATACCTGCTCTATTCTCTGGAACAGAAGGCATTCTCATTTAGGACTATAGGAAGAATAATTATGGGTTAACCCAGGCCTGAGGGACTGGGGCTGGAGAGACTGACTGAGTGACATGCTGTCCAGTCTGAGATTCCTTTCATCCACATTTCAAATTACTTTCTGGTAAATATTTCAGAATTGGAATTTTCTCTTTTCCAACCTTGTAACCTAAAGCCTTGCAAGACAGTGGGCAGAAGGGCAGGGGGAGGAGGGTGCCGATGCTGCTCTTAGGTGTCTAATCACAGCAGGTAATAGCAGAATAAAGAAGGAAATAAGAGCCTTCAACCTCTATAATCTGGGCCCCAAGTCAACTCATGGGCCAGAAGCTCAGGGGCTTGAGATTGGTATCTGGGGATGGGAAAGGTTAACAAAACCATGAAAGGTGAAATCCCTGAGCATAAGGTACATTTCCTGCTCCAAGGAGAGGAGCAATTTCCCTGAAAGGATAAGTCAGGTTTAAGAATGCTCAGGGCTGAGGGTCAAAAAAGGAATACAGAGACTAGAGAGATGAGACAAATGAATGTCCAATGTCAGATATGGCATTGTAAGCCATCCCATCTTCCCCCTTCCATTCCCCACAGAGTGGGGGTGACCAATCTCTTCACCTCACAGGGTTTTTTTTGGTTTGTTTTCCTTTCTTTACATCCCTAGGGCTTAGTACAATACCAGGCAAATAATGGGTGCTTCATGGAATAAGTATTTATTATGTGCCCAGCACTATGCTGAGTGCTTTATAAATATTATTTCATCTGATCCTCATAACAACTCCATGAACTGTTACTATTATTCTGATTTTACAGTTATGAAAACTGAGGCAGAGAGATATTATGTGATTTGCCCAGGGACACACAGTTAAGTGTTGGAGGCCTGATTCTAGGCTCAACACTCTATCCTTTGAGTCCCCTAGCTGCCTCTAATAATGTTTACTGACTGACTGATTGAGCTAAGAAAGCTAGGAGTATGTGTTCATTTTGCAAGAATTATTTTTTAGCCTGGAAATCTAGGTGCGGGGCTAGAGGGGCCCACTCCTTGGTTTTTACATCTCTGTCTGGACTCTCAGCTATGCTTGCTAATCTAAGACACAGGGCATTATCTCCAATAAGCTCAGGCAGAACCACCCTGATCCACGGTCAGATGGCTTGATACGTCCTCTGTGAGAGTGTACGCAAGTCACTGTGAGGCTTGTCAGCCAAAGTAAAGGCAAAGTGGCATAGCAGAAAGAATACTAGATTGGGAAACAAGAAACTTGAGACCATGTGCTGATTCTGTCACTAACTAGCTTTTTCTGAGCTTCAGTTTTCTAATCTGTGAAATGAATGAGTTTAACTAAGTAAATGCTGGTGCCTTCTGGCCCTGCCATCTTATGCTCTATAATGTTCAAGTTTACTCCTGGGCTATACCCCAACTAAGAGGCCTTAACCCTTAGAATGAAGGAATAAAATTTGGCTATACTCTACCTAGGATAGGCCATATTTATACTACTGCCATAAGTCCTGGGTATAGGAAAAGGAGGTCCAAAAGCTCACTGAAGAAAATAATTCCTTAAAAATTAGAATGGAGCAAGTGGAAGCTAATGACTTTATGAGAAATCAAGAAATTATGAAGCAAAACCAAAAGAATGAAAAAAAAAGAAGATAATATGAAATATCTCACTGGAAAAACAACTGACCTAGAAAATAGATCCAGGAGAGACAATTTAAAAATTATTGGACTACCTGAAAGCCATGATCAAAAAAAGAACCTACACATCATCTTTCAAGAAGTTATTAAGGAAAACTGCCCTGATATCCTAGAACTAGAATGGAAAATAGATATTGAAAGAATCCACTGATTGCCTCCTAAAAGGGATTCCAAAAGGAAAACTCCTAGAAATATTGTACCAAATTCCAGAGTTCCCAGGTTAAGGAGAAAATATTACAAGCAGTCAGAAAGAAACAATTCAAATATGACGGAAACACAATCAGGATAACATAAGATTTAGCAGCTTCTACATTAAGGGATCAGAGGGCTTGGAATATGATATTCTGGAGGTCAAAGGAGCTAGGATTAAAACCAAGAATCACCTATCCAGCAAAACTGAGTATAATACTTCAGGGAAAAAAATGGACATTCAATGAAAGAGAGGACTTTCAAGTATTCTTGATGAAAAGACCAGAGCTGAATAGAAAATCTGACTTTCAAATATGAGAATCAAGAGAAACATGGAAAGGCAAACAAGAAAGAGAAATCATAACGGACTTATTAAAGTTGAACTGTTTACATCCCTACACAGAAAGATGGTATTTGTAACTCATGAGACCTTTCTCAGTATTAGGGTAGTTGGAGGGAACACACACACACAGAGAAAGAGAGCACACAGTGTGAGTTGAATATGAAGGGATGATACCTAAAAAATAAAATTAAGTGGTGCCAGGGAGGAATATACTGGAAGAAGAAAGGGAGAAGCAGAATGGGGTAAATTATCTCACATAAAAGAGGCAAGAAAAAGCTTTTATAATGGAGGGGAAGAGTGGGAAGGTGAGAAGGAATAGTGAACCTTACTCTTAAGGTAACTTAAGTTTGGGCTTAAGGAGGAAATAACATACACACACAATTGGGTATAGAGATCTATCTTCCCCTACTGAAAAGCAAGGGAGACAGGGATAAAAGAGGCAGAGGGTTGGGGGGAATGAAGAAAGGGAGGGCAAATGGGAGGAGGGGGTAATGAGAAGCAAACACTTTTGAGGAGGGACAGGGTCAAAGGAGAGAATAGGATAAACGTGGGGTGGCACAGGATCGAAAGAAATATAGTTAGCCTTTCACAACATGACCACTATGAAAGTGTTTTGCATGACTACACACATATAACCTATATCAAATTGCTTCCCTTCTCAATGAGGGTGGGTAAGGAGGGAGGAAGGGAGAAATGTGGAGCTCAAAGTTTTAAAAATGAATGTTAAAAATTGTTTTTACAAGCAACTGGGAAATAAGATATACAGGTAACGAGCCACAGAAATCTATCTTGCTCTACAGGAAAATAGAAGGGAAGGGTATGGGAGTGTGTGCTATTTTAAGGCAGATTGTGAGAAGGGGTAATTAGAATGCATGCTGTCTTGGGGTGGGGGGAGGGGAAAGATGGGGAAGAAAATTTGGAACTCAGAATCTTGTGGAAGTGAATGATGAAAACTAAAAATAGACTAATTTTTAAAAAATGAAAAAAAAAGTCCTGGGAGGGATGGGACTAGCTGCCATTCCACATGAGGACTAGAAAGGGCAACTGAAAATATTTAATTTAGAGAAGAAAAGACTTAAAGACTTGGAGGGTTATGACAGTTTTTAAAGGAGTGACATGAGAAAGAAGACATTCTTCTTGGCCCTGGAGAACAGAACTAAGTGGAAGTTAAAAGGAGGAAAATTTAAGCTTCATGTAATGATAACCTTCCTAACAATTAAAGTTATCCCAAAGTGGAATGTGCTGCTTTATAAGTTCATGAGTTTCCCCACTCTGAGTATTTTCAAGAAGCTAACTGATTACTTGTCAGGAATTCTGATGGACTCCATGACACCTGTCGAGTTCTATAATTCTGTGATTTTTGTACATATGAGACGATCATAGTTACTCATGGAGAAATCAAGAGGCCTAGCAATCATCCCCAAGACCAAATGGCCAAATTCAGGCCTTCTGTGACAAAGGGAGAGCAGGGTAAAAAAAGCAAGAATTTTACTTTGGAAGAAAATTATGATTTAGGAAAAAAAGCAGACTTCTTAGCTAGTTATTGAACATTCAGCTCTACTCAGACCAAGAGGCGGAAACGGTATGAGAAGTGAGGTATTAAAGGGGCCAAAGAGAAGAGAAAACAGAAGCAGGAAGTTGGGGGGAGGTATACAGAGTAAGAGGGGAAATTGGTTAGAACTGTCTTTGAAACCTAAGCAGTTGAAACTCTGTACTTACCCTACCCAACTACTCTGTAATTGCCTAATCTGACCACTGGATGGAGGCGTCTGAAAAGAGATTCTCATATTAGGCACAGTGGTTAACTAGATGACCACCAGATAAACTTGCTACTCTTAGGTTCCATTTTTATTCAGCAAGAATTTACTAACTACTTCCCTTACCCACTCCCCCACAGCTAAGCAAAGTAGATTTAAAGAAATGAAAATAATGCATGGTCCAAGGCCAAAAGACGCCTACCTTAAGGTGGGAATAAGGGGAGCCTCTTCTGGGCCCCCTCCTTCCCCCAATTCCAAAAGTATGTACTAAATACAAACCAAGAAGCATTTCTCAAGGTCAGGGTGTTCAGTGGGAAGAGAACTCCCTGGGGATTGGAACAAGCATTCAGGAGCAACTTTATTCTCTATTTCTCCAGCTTAATGTTTTTCACTTAACCAACAAGCCAAACTGGATTTGCCTGACATGGCTTGTACTTTCCTACTTAATAAATCTTTGCTCACACCCTACCTTATGGCTAGAAATACCTTCTTCCTCCATCCTCCCAACCCCAAACAACTACCTTCTCCAGAAAGACTTTATCAACCACTACACCTTGTCAGTTATGACCCTTTTGCCTTCAGACTACATGTAACACTATCTGCACCTAGATAATGCATTTGCCATATATTCTTGTATGTTACAGGTCTTATTCCCCTATAGGATAGGGAGTTCCATGAGGGCAAAAATTTTTTTGTCTTATTTTAAACTTTATCTCACCCAACACTTAATATAAGACTGTGCACAAGAGGCACTTAAGGTTGATTGAATTAAATTGTTCACTCATGAAGTTGGGGCTAGAATTTTCTTAGACAGGATGAGTTTCCAGAGCAATGCAATTTATACCACTTCTGGGTACTTCTTGTAGTATGTTGTTTTCCATGGTCAATTTTCTTTCTGTGTATGTATGTCTTGTCTCAGAATCAGGCTGTGAGTTTCATGAAGGAGGGGACCATGTCTCATATTTATTAATCTTAATAATGAAATGTAGTCCTTGCATTTCAAGATGGCTTCCATCAAAGTCCTACTGTCATCTTTCCTCATGGCATGGAACTGACTCTGAGTTCTCAAAGACTTATCAGCTGAATACTGTGAGAGAGATGGTAGGAGCTCAGAGGAAGAAGAAAGGTTATCATGTACTAAAGGAAACAGATAAGAATTCATTCATAAGGAATTAGCACTTAGGTGTTGGCTTATTTCCCCGACAATCCACCGGGCCAGAGGAAGACAACTATTTCCTGACCTGACATCCCAGTCCACTCAGTAATAAACTGTGAAATGCCCTCAGACAGCTAAAAGGTAAGTGCTTGCTTGTTTATCTTATTATCTGCATATTTCAAAACTCCGTAGTCTCCTCTCCTCCAAGTCCTACCAATTCTCCCTTAGTAACATATCTGGAGACAAATGAGCTGCTCACGGGCAGGCCAAGCCAATATAAAATAGAGAAGTCAATTAGTGGATCAGGTACATAATACAGAGAAGCAAACACAAAATAACATGGTCATTGATAAACTCAAAGATTCCAGCTGCTAGGAGAAAAACTCACTATTTCATTAAAAAAAAATGCTAGGAAAACTGGACAGCAGTCTAACGAAAATTAAGTTTAGAATAGGGTGGGGAACCTGTGGCCTCAAGGCCGTATGTGGCCCTCTAGGTCCTCAAGTGCCGTTCAATCCCCCTCTCACTGACTCCAAACTTCACAGAACAAATCCTTTTAATAAAAACTTGCACTAAATCAAAAGATCACACCCAAGGACCCAGAAGTCCACATGTGTCCTTGAGGTCACAGATTCCCCACCCCTGGTTTAGACTAACACTTCATACCACGTATAAAGATGAGCTCCAAATGGATAAAAGATCTAGACAGAAAAGGTCACAAAAAAGACATAGAGGAGCAAAGAAATTGCTTTCAGATGTATGGAAAGGGGAAAGTCCCTGATTAAAAAACAAGGCTCACACAAGATAAAATGGACAATGTTGATTATATAAAAAAAAATTTTGCACAAATAAAACAAATATAGCTAAAATTAGAAGGGAAGCAAGTAACTGAAACAAGTTTCTCTGCTAGAGATTTCATGTTCCAAGATACATAAGGAAATGATTCAAATGTATAAAATTAAGAGTCATTTTCCAGGAGATAAATAGTCAAAGGATATGACTAGGCAATTTTCAAAGGAAGAAATCTATGCTATCAAAAACCATATTTAAAAAAACTCCTACTGGGGGACAGAGCCAAGATGACAGAACAGAAGGACGGACATGCTCTAGCTCTGCCCCCATAGCCCAAAAAATGACTCTAAAAAAATTATAGAGCAGCAAAAGCCACAAAACAACAGTGAAAGAGATTTCCAGCCCAAGACAGCCTGGAAAACTGACAGGACAGGTTTATCGCACCGTGCTCAGAGCAGAATGCAGCCCAGTCTGGACCACACAGCACATCACAGACAGGACTGGAACAGGTTTCAGGGCGCAGAATCATGGTTAGCAGCTGTGGTTCCCAGATTTCTCAACTCACAAACGCCAAGGACAGCTTCAAAGGTCAGTAAGAAAGCTCTTTCACCTGGGTGAAAGGTGAGCATGGTCTGGCCCCAGGGCAGTGGCAGCAGCATCCACTTAGAACCCTCAGGCAAAAGACCCTGGGGGAATCAAGCAGCTGATATGTGTCTTAGTCCTGAGTGGAGGTCCTGGGGTGAGGAAGGGTGCTGGCATGGTGGAGCTGGTGGTGACTATGGAGAAGGAATCCTACTCACAGATGCTGGGTAGAAAAGAGTGCTTGCAGTTGTTCCCAGACCAGAGTGTAGGCCAGGAGAGGAGTAAAGTCCTCTCCCTTGATAGTGTCACCTTAGAGGAACTGAAAACTTATAGGTCCCTAGAGTACACCCTCCACTTGACAAAGGACTCAAAAGTCAAATAACTGGCTGGGAAAATGCCCAAAAAAGAGGAAAAAAATAAGACTACAATTCCAGAGGACATGTGATGAAACATGTTATCTCTTGACAAAGAAAAGACGGACTTAAGAGTGCAGACTGAGGGGGCAGAGCCAAGATGGTGGACTAAAAAGACACACTTATGCAGTGTCCTCCCCACAGCCCATAAAATACCTGTAGAGAGGGGCTCTCAACAAATTTTGGAGCAGCAGAAGTGGAGAACAACAGAGTGGAGGATGTTTCCAGCCCACAGTGACCTGAAAGGCCCACGGAAACGTTGGTTATGCCACATGGAGCTGAGCATGGAGCCCAGCCCAGCCTGGGCCAGCAGCGCAGTGTGATGAAACGAGACTCAGGGAGGAGGTGGTGGAATCTCCAGTCACAGTACCAGGTCCTCAGATCTCTGGGCCCACAGGCGCCAAAGGTGAGTGATGGGGTTTTATCAGCTGGCCAGGAAGGGAGAAGGGCCTTCCCATAGCTCCGGCAGTAGGCAACAGCCACAGAGCCTGCACAGCAGCCCGTACGGAAGCTCCATTGTTGCAGCGTAAAAACCTCTGGGGGCACTGAAGAGCTGAGTCTTACCTCAGCTCTGGGTGGAGGACCTGGCCAAGCTGGTCTTTGTCTCAAACTGAATGTTGGCCCTGCCCATCCAGCTTATCTGAAAATCAGCCACCAGTGCTGACTTGGTGGAACTGGAGGACAGGTGGCTGTGGAGAGATAACTGCTAAAATTCTGGGCATAAAAATCCCTCTCTGTGTCCAGACCATCACACACTTGATTGTGCCACCTTGGAGAAATTGAGATCTCACAGATTCCCAGAGTATACCCTACTCTTGACAAAGGACCCAAAAGTCAAGTAACTGGTTGGGAAAATGTCCAAAAAAGGGAAAAAAAATAAGACCATAGAAGGTTACTTTCTTGGTGAACAGATGTTTCCTCCCTTCCTTTCTGATAAGGAAGAACAATGCTTACCATCAGGTAAAGACATAGGAGTCAAGGCCTCTGTATCCCAAACATCTGAAATAGATATCCAATGGGCTCAGGCCTTGGAAGAGCTCAAAATGGATTTTGAAAA
>CM053773.1:179604202-179628027 GCA_028658325.1 Potorous gilbertii
TTAGTCTTACACAACATGATTACTATGGAAGTCATTTGCAAAACTACACAGATATGGCCTACATTGAATTGCTTGCTTCCCAAAGGAAATGGGTGGGGAGGGAGGGATGGGGAGAAGTTGGAAGTCAAAGTTTTAGGAACAACTGTCGAGTACTTACTACTAAGAAATAAGAAATACAGGTAATGAGGTATAGAAAGTTATCTGGCCCTACAGGGCAAAAGAGAAGATGGGGACAAGGGAAGGGAGGGATGTTAGAAGAGAGGGCAGATTGGTGATAGGCGCAATTAGAATGCTCAGCGTTTTGGGGTGGTGGAGGGGAGAAATGGGGAGAAAATTTGGAACCCAAAATTTTGTGAAAATGAATGTTAAAAGTTAAATAAATAAATTTAAATAATAAAAAAAGGGTGCAGATTGAGATAATTTTTTTGGACATGGACAATATAAAAATTTGTTTTGTTTTACTGCACATATTCATAATAAGGCTTTTGTTTTTCTTGCTTTTTCAATGGGGGCTGGGAAAAGAAAAAAACCAAAAATGTTAGTGAAAAACAGAGAGAAACTACAACCTGGAAAGTTTTAGGTACTTTCTAACCCAGAATCTCAATAGGAGGTACCTCGGATGTCACCTGAACAAGTATGCCCTTCTATAACATTTCTAAGTGACCAATCAACCTCTACTTAAGAGCTGACTTATCTCTCAAAGCAGTGTATTTCACTTCTGGACAACTCTAAGTTTTAGCAAAATACTTAGCTAAAATCTACTTCTCTTCCATTTCTATCCATTAATCTATCATCTTCTTTTAGAACTTACATGCTGCCACCTAGACTCCTTATAAGAACTATTATACAAGACGGTTCTGTCTCAACAAAGGCTTTTAAAAATCTTTTTAAGTATTCCCAATTTCTTCAAGCAATTTCTATCTTCTTTCTCTCTGCCACTTCTCCAAATCGTACTTATTCTAAAGGTCCAATTCAAATCCTACCTCATCTTATCAATCCTTCTCTGACTATTCATTTTCCTCATCTATAAAATAGGAGAGTTCGACTAAATGGTCTCTGAGGTTTCTTTCAACTCAGATCCATGATCCTATAACTGAAGAAAATAGTTTCCAGTTAGGGATCCTGTAGCACTTCCTGGAAGAACTGTTTATGTTGGCTATTGCTTGTGTAAGCCTCATCTTTCCCAAAAAGAAAGTAAGTTCCTTAAGAAATCTTGTACTTATATGAATTGAAATAAAGTAAAATGAGCCGAACCAGGAGCAAGAACTGAGAGTGTTTGAATGTAGAACATAACATGCTTTTTTTTAACCTTCTTTATTATTCTTAAATTTTTTTGGTCTGCATTTTCTTTTGCAACATAGCTAACAAATGTTTTGCATGACTACATGAGTATAATCTATATCAAACTGCTTGTCTTCTCAAGGGGGGAGAGGAGGAAGAGAATGTGGAATTTGAAATTTTTAAAAACGTTAAAAATTCCTGTTTATATGAAACTGAAAAAATATAAAGTATTCTGCAATCCTTAAAGCACAAAAAGAAAAAAAAGGAAAAGGGATTGTTTCTCACATCCTATATAGCATCCAAATTAACAAGTATTTGTTAAGTTCTTATTATGTGCCAGGCACGGTTTTAAGTGTTGGGGATGTAAAAACAAAAATGAAAACAGACTCTGCTCTTAATGTAGATACTAAATACTTACTGATGGGAAAATCTGCTTGCTCTAGGAGTTTCTGATCTCAAACTAAACTCTTCAGGAGTAGGGACATGCATACCCAATTGCACCATAGAGTAACGGGCTAAGAGACTAGGCTACATGGTAAGGAAATTTTCTGACTGGAATCCTGTCTAAGCTTCACTAAGATTCATGGAAACTCAGGGACCAGTATCATGCCCATGTTATAGTCAGGGACACAAAGGCAAAAAAAGGAAAAGTATCACATCTAGGACCCACCGCAAATCAGGTATTGAACTGGGCACAGAAAGCAGTTCTCTGGACTCTCAACCCAAGGCTCTTGTGAAGGACTTTAATGATAGAATAAAAGTTATCCTAGGAAGAGAGTTGTTTTGTTTCTTTTACTTTTTCTGTTTACTTGTAGTTTTCAACATTTATTTCCACAAGGTTTTGAGTTCCAAATTTTCTCCCCATCTGTCTCCTTCCACCTACCCCAAGATGGCATGCATTCTGATTACTCCTTCCCCCAGTCTGCTCTCCCTTTTATCATCCCCTCCTCTTATCCCCTTCCTTTTATTTTCTTGAAGTGCAAGATGGAGTTCTATACCCCACCGCCTGTATATCTTATTTCCCAGTTGCATGTAAGAACAATTTTTTAACATGTTTTTAAAACTTCTGAGTTCCAAATTCTCTCTCTTCTGCCTTCCCCATCCACCCTCACTGAGAAGGCAAGCCATTCAATATAGATTACACATATGTAGTCATGCAAAACAGTTCCATAATTGTCATGTTGTTATCCCTCCATCCTATCCTGCCCCCCAATTATTCTATTTTCTCCATTGATCCCGTCCCTTTTCAAAAGTGTTTGCTTCTGAATACCCCCTCCCCCAATCTGACTTCTTTTTCTATCAATCCCCTTTCCCCCCATTCTCCTATAGGGTAAATTCCCACTGAGTATGTATGTTATTCTCCCCTTAAGCCAAATCCAATGAGAGTAAGGTTCGCTCATTCCTTCTCACTTCCCCCCACTGTGAAACCTTTTTTTTTTTTGCTTCTTCTATGTGAAATAATGTATCCTATTTTATTTCTCCCTTTCTCTTTTTCCCAATATATTCCTCTCCCACTCTTTAATTTTATTTTTTAGATATTACTGTCTGTCTATCTATCTATCTCCTCTAACTATCTTAATAATGAGAAAGGCTCATGAGTTAAAAATATCATCTTTCCTTGTAGGAATGTAAACAGTTAAACTTTAATAAGTCTCTTATGAATTCTCTTTCCTGTTTACCTTTTCATGCTTCTCTTGATTCTTGTATGTGAAAGTCAAAATTTTCTATTCAGCTCTGGTCTTTTCATCAAGATGCTTGGAAGTCCTCTACTTCATTGAATATCCATTTCTTCCCCTGAAGGATTATACTCAGTTTTGCTGGGTAGGTGATTCTTGGCTTTAATCCTAGCTCCTCTGATCTTGGAATATGATATTCCAAGCTCTTCGATCCCAGGGCAAGAATTCTTAACCTAGAATCTATGAACATTTTTAAAATTTCATAACTAGAATCTATAAACATTTTAAAACTCTCTTAACTATATTTCAATGTAATTGGTTTCTTTTGTAATCCTATTTTCTTGGTTTGTTAATTTAAAAAAATTATTCTAAAAGGGGATATATGGGCTTTACTAGACTTTCTAAGGGAGCAATGAAACAAAGTTAAGAACCTATCCTATTAGCAGTATGGAACCACTGACACTTTGAGCAAGGAGGGACAGGGTCAAAGAGGGTTGGTAATATTAGTTGGCAACTGTGTGGAAGACAGAGAAGGGAGAACCTTGTGAGCCTAGTAACAAGACAAATCAGGAGAATGTTACAAGACACAAGAGATGTAAACTAGTATATGACCATGTGAGTTAAGCTAGGAGTATGACTGTAAGGTAACCTGTAAAAGTTGAATAGGCAAGGCTTGGCAACCAACTGGATGCTGGGTGTGAGGGACAGGCAGGAGTCAAAGATAACTCTGGGGTTGTAATTTGGATGACTACGACAGTGGTATCCTTGAAAGAAAAGTCAGGAAGAGGGTTGAGTATAAAGATAAAGAAAATGAGTTTTGATTTGAACGTGGTAAATTAGAGATGCCTATAGAACATCCAGGCAGTGATATCTAGCAGTAAACAGGGCTAGAGCTCAAGATCCAGACAATGGATGGTTAAATAGGTTTGAAAGTCATCTTCATAGAGATAAATGGACATGGGCAAGTCTAATGAGAACACTAAGATAAAGAAGAGAGCCCAGAATAGAGCTTTGTGATACATCAATGAATAGGAGGTGTATGGTACAGTGGAAAGCTAAAAGACAAAGATTCAAATCTCTTCTAGTACTTAATACTTGTGTAACTTTGGGCAAATCATTTGACTTCACTAGGCCTCAGCTTCTTCATCTGTAAAAATTAGGAGTGGACCAGGTGGCCAGATCTAAATCTATGATCCTATGATGATGATCTAGCAAATAAGATATTTCTGCCATCCTGAGGTGACCCTTGCAAAATAACTGAGAAGGAGATACCAGAGCTCTCTGTTGATACCTGGTCCCAGGCTAATCCCTGGGTCTTCTCTCTAGAGAGGCCAACCTGAAGAAAGTCTTACAAAAACAATGCAAGCTGGAAGGATTACACTGCTGCCCTTTGCCCCAGCCAGGGGTACTGAAACAAAGGGATCGTTTTCCTTAGATTTAGACTTTCCCAAAGAAAAGAAATAACGATAAAGACAGTCGTAATTACGAGTCACAGTTCTCTACCACTTTCCTCATGATACATATGAAGAGGCAGGTCGCCAGGGTAATTATTATTAGTCCTATTTTACAAATGAAGAAACTGAGGCTCAGAGAGGTGAAGAGACTTCCCCAGAGTCAAACAACTAGTAAATCTCAAAGCTAAGACTTGAACCCTGGTGTCCTGACTCCAAATCCAGTGCTCTTTCCATTATACTATACAACCATTGAAACTGTCAAGGGCGAATGACTCAAGGAATTCAGCAATTTGCTTTGCTTTTTGGAGATATGCAAGGTTACCTTTATAGTTCTCCAAAGAAATAATAACTACTGAAAAAATATCCAACTCCCTAAAAAGTACATATAATTCACTATTTGACAAAAACTTCTGGGAAAACTGGAAAAATAGTACGGCAGAAACTAAGCACAGAACAACATCTCACAGCATATACCAAGATAAGGTCAAAATGGGTACATATTTAGACATAAAGGGTGAAACCATAAGCATATTAGGAGAACAAGGAATATTTTACCTGTCAGATCTATGGAGAAAGGGAGAATTTATGACTAAACAAGAGACAGAGAATATTATGAAATGCAAAATGGATAATTTTAATTACACTAAATTAAAAAGTTTTCGGACAAACAAAAGTCAATGGAACCAAGATTAGAAGGAAAGCAGAAAGCTGGGAAATAATTTTTATAGCCAATGTTTCTAATAAAAGTTTCTTTTCTAAAATATTGAGAAAGGATTCCCTAATTGATAAATGGTCAAAGGATACGAATAGGCAATTTTCAGATGAAGAAATTAAAACTATTTATAGTTATATAAAAAAATTCTTTAAAATGCAAATTAAAACAACTCACCCCTATCAGATTGGCTAACTAAAACTATCTATATTCATATGAAAAAATGCTCAAAATCACTATTGATTAGAGAAATGCAGATTAAAACAACTCTGAGGTACCACCTCATACCTATAAGATGGGTTAATATGACAGAAAAAGGGAAATGATAAATGTTGGAGATGCAGGAAAATTGGAACACTAATGTATTGCTGGTGGAGTAGTGAACTGATCCAATCATTCTGGAGAATAATTTGGAACAGCGCCCGAAGGGCTACAAAATTGTACATACCCTTTGATCTAGTAATACCACTACTAGATCTGTATGTCAAAGAGATCATAAAAAAAGGGAACTCACATGTACAAAAATATTGACAGCAGCTCTTTTTATGGTGGCAAAGAATTAAAAATTGAGGAATGCCCATCAACCGAGGAATGGCTGAACAAGCTGTGGTATATGAACGTAATGGAATACTATTGAGCTATAAAAAATGAGTAGCAGGCAGATTTCAGAAAAACCTAGAAAGACTTACATAAACTGAGCACAACCAAAACGTTGCACATAGTAACAGCAACACCGTGTGATGATCAACTGTGATAGGCTCGAGTCTTCTAAGCAATAACATGATCCAAGACAATTCAAAAAACTCATGATGGAAAATGCTTTTCACATCCAGAGAAAGAACTATGGAATCTGAATGCAGATTAAAACATACTATTTTCACTTTGTTTTTTCTTTCTTGTGGTTTTTCCTTTTTTGTTCTGATTCCTCTTTCACAATATGGCTAACGTAGAAATGTATTTAATATGACTGTACATATATAACCTATATTAGACTGCTTGCTGTCTTAGGGATGGGAGTGGGGAGGAAGGAAGGGAGAAAATTTTAGAAATCAAAATCTTATAAAAGTGAATGTTGAAAACTATCTTTATATGTAATTGGAAAAAAAAATACTATTAAGTGGGGGAGAAAAGTACATATAATGACTTGCACATGGTAGACATATAACAATGTTTAACTGAATTACCAGTCAAAGAAGACAAATCAGGACCTACAAGAGTCAGTCTGATCCTCGGCATCCCTACCTTCACAGTCTTAAGTCTTAGACGATGATTTTTCCAAAGACTTTAAATGTTTCATAAGCAACAATTGACATCTGAAGATGTTTACATGCATTTTAAAAACTCTAGCCATAGAACTCATTCCCTATCTACTGAAGCCCCAGTGGCCATAGCATCTAGGTCTGCGACATGTTAGTTTATGATCCTCCTGATGCCCAGACAGGCATCCTCTGTGTTTGGTACAAGGTTACAGAAATGGACTCAACTGGGTAGAACACTGCAATACTGTAGAGGAATCCTTTGTGATTGAAGGCAAATTAAAAGGATGAGCCCAAGAAAAGACCCTCAGGCAAAACAACCAACCTGCCAAATCGTCCGATGCCATCTGCCAAAAGCCTCATCTTCCTCCTTTCTCGTTTGTTGGCAACAGCATAGCGGAGCCCAAACAGCAGGGGCACACCTACCACCATGACAGAAATTGCCTTTTTCCACAAGGGTCTGGGAACTGTGGGGCTGGAGAGGAGCCAGAGGGCAGTGATGATTCTTTTTTGATGTTGACAAAAACCCCAACCTTCACCCTTACCCTCCCTCATCCATCGTTTTCCAGCAATTTCCCTCTCCACTTCCACCCCAAACAATAACCATCATTTGAAAAGAAGCTCCCAAAGAAGTTACAAAGTGAGTCTGTATGCTTCTATGGGGTTTTTCTCCCTCCATTCAAAGAACTTAAAGGTTTTGCTGCCGCTCATATAACCAAGTTAATTTCACACACATACATAGGTAACTGGAATCCTGTCCTACTGCAACAAAGGCAGTGATAGACTGGACAGATGGAGAAAGTATTTAGATAAATGCTATCCTTTCCACAGACTGCCTTAACCCTGGACTGTCCCACAGATAGAGTCCAGGTGAGGGACTACTCCTTCCCCTAAACATTACTCCTCTCAGGCAGTCACATGCTTCATGGATTTCTTTCCTCTGAGTTCTGTACGACACACTGCTTCAAACATCCAACAGAAAAAAGGCTGAAGGCCCAGTAATTCAAAAGCATGACTCTACTTTGAGCACAACACATGTTCGTAGGAACAGCAATAGTGGACTGGAGGAACACTGGTTGTGGAGAGAGGAGAGCAGAATTGGGTCCCAGCTCCAAAATGAACAAGTTAGATGGTCTTCAGCTCTGTGAGTCTGCTCCTTTGTAAAACTTGAAGAGAAATACTTGTACTATTTGTCCCATAGTGGTATGTGAAGGAAGAGCTTGGCAAACTGCCATGTTTTATATAAATGGAACCTGATGCTCATATTTGTAATCACTTATACTAGGTTATAAGCTCCTCTGAGCCAGAGATCAGGAGACCATAGACCAACCAAGCCTCCTGTGTGCATCATGTGCATATGTAATACATTAGGCTTGTTCACAAGCTGAATGATTCAGAGACAAGCTCCTAGACGGAGAGGCCAATAAGTCATATACTTTGGCATACTTCACAGGTACCTAGCACAAGGCCCCCAAAAATACATTTACAGATTGACTAGTTAAACACTACGGGACAGGGCTAGATCTCAAGCATGTAGTACAGAAGTAAAATCTTCTAAGATCCGGGTGGCCTGGGGAGAATTCATTACCTTCTAGGTAATGACTTTGCAGGTCCCACTGTCGAGTTTTTCCTGAAGAATATGATGGGGGATAGCCAGGGTGGCTGCCTTCTCTGCAGCAACGCTGAATGGAACCGGCAAAGCTGCAACTGGAAAAAGAACAAATGGGGAAAGATTTAGGTGGAGATGCAACATTTCTTCCCCAGCTTTGGGGCATTATCCCTATTTTTAACATAGGTCAGAGAGAATTCCCAGGGTCCTGGCTTCAATGCTTCAAGACTCTGGCTTTCAATGAGGACATTATAGGTTACAAGCCCTTCATGCCTTAGAAGATGGTGTTGGCTCTCTGCTGGTTCTACCTGAGCTATCCTGATCCTCCTCTGGTCCCCAAGTGACAGTCTACCACAGGGCAGACTTGTGCTGGAAGCCCTCCACATTTGGCACCGCCTTCAAGACACAAGAAGCCATTCAATAGCATAGCTCAAGTTCTGGCTTCCACAATTACCAGTTATGTGGTCACACCACTTCTCCTGAGTCTCAATTTCTCCTTGCCTCAGTGCTGCTAGGAAGAGAGCACAGTGTCAACTGTAAAGCCTTACAGAGATAGAAGCTGTTTTTATTACAGAGGTGCAAGGGAAGGAATACATTCCTAGAAGGGGGCAGAGGTCCAGAAGGAGTACTAACTAATCAGGTCCCCTTCCTCTTAATGTCTGGCTGAAATCAGTGGTCTGAAGGAACTGAAGACAGTCCTAAGCAGGTACACTCTGGTGGATGCTATGGGAAACAAATATAAATGGCAGAAAGGAGGGTGAAAGGACACCACAGTTGGACAGTCAAAGACCTACTTTGAGGGCAGCAGACACCTCACCTTACCACAGAAAAACATTTTGTGTTTACTTGTGAATAGGGGTACCACAAATCTAACTAGTTTCTCAACTGAGCTAGTTTAGGCAGCCAGCAGGGTTGTGTTGGGGAAGAGTGGTCTGGAGCCTGAGGGTCTGTCTGCCCAGGAGAACAGTTGGGGAGGAGAAAGGGGAGAGTGGCAGGCACCCAAGGTGGATGACTGCAGGCAAAAGAGGCACAGGAAATAATTTTAAAAGCTGCTATTTATATTATGCTTTAAAGTCTACCAAAGCACTTTGCATACATTATCATATCTGATCCTTGCAAAAACCCTTTAACATAGGCAAGGCCATTTAAATTAATATTTCATATGTGAAGAAACTAAGGTTCAGAAGAGAGAAGTGACATGTCCAAGATTAATAAGTAGCCAAACAGGGCTCAAAGGTCAGTCTCCTGCCTCCAAGGTCAGAGGTAAGTTCAAGACCTACAAAGCAGAAAATCTATTCAGAGATGAGCAGTTTGATAATATAAATAGAAACATAGAAGAGTAACTCTATTTTTATTCATACCCATCGAACCAGATACACAACGAGTATTTGGGTTATTTATTTAAATAAATTTCTTTTGTATCTAACCAGTCTCCTAAAGTCCTTAACCCTGAGAAAATGTTTACTTTTCACTTTCTCTACACTCTTGGCAGCATTTCACACCACAGACCACCCACCTCCTTCTTAAAATTCCCCTCTATTCTTGTTTTTTTCCTATTTTTCTGGCCACTTCTGTTTTCTTTACTGACTCCTTCTCCTGCCCCCTAAATATGGGTATTTCCTAAGGCCCAAACCTAGATTCCCTTCTCTGTGCTAACACTACAGCTCAGATCATCAGAGCAGTTTGACAGTAACCAAGCAGGAGGGATGGGATGGAGAAAGAAAAGATCTGGAGCCTGGGTCTCTGCTCATGAAGGCATCAGGGTTGCAGAGTATTAAGGCATCACAGACACAGTGTTAGAGTTTGTAGGAAACAAGGAAGAAGTTCTGTTTCCAGAGGTGTGACCTAGCACGTTCAGGTTAGAGGTCAGAAACTTGTTCTCAGGCTTGGGAGCTGTTTGAGTGAAAGCCTGTCAGAGAGGAGAACATGAAGTTACGGGGCCAGGGGATGGTGGCGCATGGAGTTCAAAATTCAGAACAGGATTGAACTGGATTGTAGTCTTTTGAAGCCTAACTTGGAAGCCACTAGTTCATAATGACCATAGAAGGACCTCCCTCCTACTGAAGAGGGGTGTTAGACAGCTTTGACCAAAATGCTCAAATGCTTGGAATTCTACTTTAATAAATTTTCCATGATACCTTTTGTGCATGAAGCGTGTTTCCTATAGACTTTGAGGCAAAAGAGCTGGGTTTGACTTCCATTTAGGTCACTTGCTTGTATCACTAGAGGAAAGCACCCCAGTTTCCTCATCCATGAAACGGAAGAAAGCACTTTGCAAATCCCTCAATCTTAATTCTTTTCACTCCACCTCAGCCACACACAAGATTTCACCATTTTCCACACGTTCCACTTCCCAAATTAGACAGTTTAACATTCCTTTATCCGACCATGACCTCCTATAATCTGACCAATTCCTATGCTTCACTCCTTCTAAACTTACTCTTTTCCCAGTCTGGAGACTTCTACTCTCTTTACCCTTTAATACTCTGGCAGGTCATTAACTCTGGACTTACTTTACTTCTCTCTTCAGTTTCAACTCAACAATGAGCCACCTCAACTCTATGCTATCTTCTTCTCTCAAATCCCTCGTCCTTCTAATCCCATCACCACTCATCTCTCGTCAGACCTCAACCCCACACCCACCGTTCACAGGTTCTGCTCCTCTCCCTGAGTTGTTGAATAGGTACAATGCAAATATACATGATCCAAACTCCACCAGGCCCCACCCTGAAGCCAGCTGGGCAGTCCTTTTATTCCTTCCTACTTAATTGCTTATCTCACTCCCCAAAGAAGTTATTCTCTAGTCTTCCCTCTCTTCTCCCACAATCCACTGCTAAGGAACTTGACTCTTATTTTACTGGGAATACTTAGGCCAGTGGACTCAATATGAACTCCCTCTGCCATCTCCCACTTCTTCCTTTGCCGCCCTCTCTTGAAGTGGACGTTATTCCCCTCACTTGGGCCCCTGGGTTGAGCAATATCTGTTGAGTTGTTGGGCAGGGTTGGGCAATTTTGCCTAGCAGTGCCTTTCTGTTGGGTCCCCTTGCCTAGAAGCGACTTTCTGTTGGGTCCCCTTGCCTAGCAGCGACTTTCTGTTGGGCCCTCTTGCCTAGCAGAAACTTGGGCCCCTGTCAAAACTGTTCTGTGAGAAATGTTTGTTGTAGAAACTTCAAGTCTGTACTGGGAAGTGCCGAAATGCTTAAAAGGCACACATACACACACCTTATCAGGGCTGCCTCCTCTGGGTTTTCCCATGAGACAGCCGCCAGTCTGGCTAATAAAGACACTCTTAAAATTTCTTAATTGACTCTTGCCTGTGCTTTTCTCAGTCCATCAATTTCACTCTGGGCCAAGAAGTGGACCGTCTCTTTATTTGACTTCATTTTCTTCTGCCAAGGATGATACTCCTTAAAACTGCTCTAGGCCTCAATCGGCTGTGTATCCATATCTGTCTTGGGCGTGTCTCAGCTTCCTTCTGAAAGGGATGTATCCTATTGGAGGCAGTTAGGTAGTGAAGAGGAAAGCGGACAAAGTTTGAGGCCTAGAATCAGGAAGACCTGATTCAAAATCCACTCTCAAGGGCAAGTCACTTATCCTGTCTGCCTCAGTTTTCTCAAACTATGAAACAAGGGATAATAACAGCACCTACCTCACAGAGTTTTTGTGAGGGTCAAATGAGATAATATTTGTAGAGGATTTAGCACAATGTCAAGAACATAGTAGGTACTTAATAAATACTTGTTCCCTTCCCTTCCCCATCTACTTAGTCTTCTTCAGCAGATTTCATCCTCAAATCATCCCCCCTCTCAAATCTTTAACCTCTCCCTATCTACTGACAGCTTCTCAAATGCCTTCAAACATGTCCACCTTTTTCCTTAAAAAAATCAGCACTAGACCCCTCCACCATGCCCCCCAAGCTATGATTCTGTATCTCTCCTCTCTTTCTCTGCCAACCATCTTGAAAAGGCTGTCTACCTTGACCGTCTCAGGACCTAAAGGTCCTGAGAACAGCAGCACACCACTATCCCCAGTCTCCACTGGTATCTGCAGCCATCATCTAGGAAATCAGTCTTTGTGAAGATGAGACCTAGAATCTGTCTTAGCAGTCAAAAGCTACTGAAAACCAGAAAAATGAAAGTCTGGCTGTCCAAGTCCTTGGCACTGTCAAATGGTTCGACATAAGAAATGAATATGATTTAATCAATGGAAATACATTATAGGACCCTTTATTAAACAATTACCACCCTAAGGACCATGGGATCTTTTCATCCAACTTGCAGAAAAAAAAAAATCTCTGTTGTTTTTCCTGATCAGAAGTAGATCTCCTAGAGAGAAAGGACTGTTTTGCTTTTCTGTTTGTAACCTCAACATTTAGCACAGTGCTTTAAATCTCACTTTTATACAGATGACTCCCACATCTCTATCCCGGACCTCTCTTTTAAATTCTAGTCTCCAATATCCAACTGCTCAACAATACACCCTAAATGAAATATCATTAAGCACTTTTTCAATACCAACCCAATCAGTTTAATTCAATTTAAAAAAATATTTCCCATCACCCTTTCCCTGGTGCTCTAGCCCCAAATTTCCAACTGCCTGCTGGATACCTCTACCTTAAATGTCCCCCACCAGAATCTCAAAATCAGCACATCTAAAATTGCATTCATCATATTTTCTCCCAAGTCTGTCTGTCTGTTCAATTTCCATATTTTTGTTGAAGGCACAGCATCAACTGAGCCATCTTTTCTGCCCCCTGATCCACAAATCTGAGAAAGGTTGGTATCTATCTTGATTCTTGATCATTCAATCACTATCACTATTACTTAATCATTTTTCTCCTGTTAAAATGTAATCAACTTAAACCACCTTTTTCCCAAACTTGCTGCTGTCATCTACCAAAAGTCAAGTCATTCCCAATGTTGATTCAACGACTTCAATACCTGGCCATATAGTTTTTATGTCAACCACATGCTTAGCCAAAGGACTAGTTTATGGAGAACTTGAATAAGGCAAGTGCTCATATGGTAATCAAAAGAAGAGACACTCTTGAGGTATCTCTGAAGAACTTTAATATGACTGTGAGACATGGGAAATGCTGCCCTAGGACTATGTAGCATGGTGTGGATGGCATCAAAGAAGGTGCTGTATTCCATGAGCAAAGCTGAATTGTAGAAGCACAAAGGAAACATGAGCTGTGCAGACCCAGAGTCAATTCCACTCTAAATGTTCTAATGAACCACTTGTGCCTGACCTGTGGGAGTGCCTTCCAAACTCATAGTGGACTGATCCAAACCATACTCTGATTCCAACATTGTGATGTCATTGGTCTTCTTTGAAAATGAAGGACAACCTGGTTTGCCCTCCATTGCTTAGTCATCCTTTGTCATAACCATAAGTTTTAATATTTATATTGACCATTCTTCTAACACCTTGACCACACTTAACTTTTACAACATTAACAATAGCCTCTTTCTTCCCACTTCAGCTGCATAATAAGGCAGAGTAACAATGTAGAACTTCCTACCTCATGGAATTATACCACATCCAACATCTGGAATTGTGACATTCCACTCTTAACCACATCCTCCCATCTTTCCACCTCTCCTACACACTACTCTCTGTCTTCATCATTACCTCCAATTTCTTGACCCATGCCTCTTCTATCAAGTCTATTTCTTCCACTTTACTATAATCACAAAATCAAGTTTATTCCACTCACTAAAATTCGTTACTTAAGTCTGCTATTGCTCAAAAGCTCTATGACTCTTCATTTCTTTCTTCAAAACAAATTCTGAACCTCTATGTTCAGACTCCCAACTCCTAGACTTGGAGCAGATGACTTAGCCTCTTATTTCAGTGAAGACCCAAACCTTACCTGGTCTCTCCAGTAGGCAGTGATCCTTCCCCTTTCTGAACTCTAATGGCATTTAGTTTATGCCTCTCTTTTGGAACTCACCCCAGGCTGTCCTGTATCACAGCTATCTGTGCATAGCTAAACAGAACATGTTATAATGTAAAAAATGCTGGACTTAGGAGTACAAAGACAGAGAGTTGGGTTAGATGGCCTCAGGTCTTTTCCAGCTCTAGATCAATGATCCTGTGAATATTAATCTAAGTGTGTTTGAACATACACTCTTGCACTTAACAGGGGTGTAACCTTGGCAGCCACTTAACCTTTCTGGGTCTTGATTTTCTCATCTGTAAAAGGAGTGAAGGACTGTGGTGAGAACTTGGCAGGTTGTCATCTGTTAGCCCTCCCCAAGCCATGAAAACTGTACACAATACAGGAGAGGTGGGAACAAAAACAGTGAGAGTGAACTATGAGGAGCTGGACTCTTATTTTCTTTGTCATGAGCCTCAAAAGCAGCTTTTTCTAGTTGAAGACAAAAAACCTGAGGAACAAGCATTCTGCAAACCTTAAAGCATCATAATAAATGTCTGCTGTTTTTATCATCAAACTGTCACAGCATTTCTGCTACCAGATATTGTTGACTATGTGTTTCAGATCTCTAGGTTTCACATATCTGGTGAGGCTGTAAATTCTTCAAGGATAAAGTTTCATTTCATCTCTTTTTGTACACCTATCCCCCTTGGCACCTGAGATGAGGCTCACAGAAGGCAGCTCATTTTTGGTGAATAACAAAGATCTCTTCCTATTGAAGCCCATAGAACAGGAAATGAGTTAGGAGGAAGGGAGGCTACATGGTGGAAGGGAACAGCTCCAGCCCAGGATGCACCTCCCGGACTTCTTCAGGAAGGAGCCTCTCTTCTCAAATGTCTTATCTTTAAAGCAGGAGATACCATGTAAACTTCCAAAAGGATGGCCCAGATGACCTTTTTTAGGTCCCTTCTAGCACAGGGCATATTTTGGAGGCAGGGAGAATTGGCTGTTAAAAGTTAGTCAATGGGTATACTCTCTGCCATCTCACCAGACATGTCATTGGTAAAAATGTTAAAAGGCTAAAGGCCAAAGCAAACTCCAAAGGGCTTCTCCTGCTGTAAGATGCCTACATGGTGCTCCCAGGTAGATAATGTCTCAAAAATAGCAACTCTTTGGCTTGGGTGGGAAAATTCCTCATAACACTAAGCACTTAATGGACCCAACAGCTATGTAGAAGCAAAGCTAAACAAAATCAATAATCCAAATAAAGAAGTAAAAAGGAAAACATTTTCTGCTTATCAGGCCAATCTACGCATTACACAAGATTTATGCCCAGAAAGAAGTTTGTTGGGCCATGGGCACAGCTCTCATCCCCCATTTCACCCCATGCCTAATCCTCCCCAAAGAGCAAGTGAGTCACAGCTGGGCTCTTGAACTTCAGAGGGAAAGAGTCCTTAGGCTATATCACAAAGGTGTCCATGAGATAGAAAAGAAGTTGTGGGAGGGAAGGTTAAGGGGAACGAGATTATTCAACCAGAAAAGGTAGCAGAAGGGAATATGCTGGGATTGGCCACTCTTCATAGGTTTAATAGTTCTGCTAATGTAAGGATCTTTATGCTTGGGACTTCATTTCTTGGACCACAAGACTTTCAAGGTATGGCCCCAATGGGACAAGAGAAATAAGGTATAACTGTCCCATGGATATGCTGCCCCTGATAAACTCTGTCCTGAAAAATAAACAGGATGAGAACTGTGACCAAAATCATATTGAGGGGATGAGAATACTGGGGAAATACTTTGAGGAGCAGAAATGGAACAAGAGAGATAATCGCTGTGAAAAGCAGGAACAGTTTTGAGGAGCTGAGTCGAGGAAGAGATACAAAAGAAAAGGATTTGTAGAAAATTCTAGCAACCCTTTGACTTCAAATCCTGGTCCCTACCCCTGGAGTCAGAACTCAGGTTGATGTTGTCCCTGTGGTGGACCAAGATCAGTTCCTACAAAAAAAATGAAGCAATACTTGTTTGATCTGGCCTGGAGTGTTCTAATACCTCCCTAGATTGAACGGAAGAATAACTGCCTTGTGTATTAACCCCTGAAGCAAACCTATTCCACCACTAAGTGATTACAAATTTACAACAGACCAAATATTGGCACCAACTCAGCAGTACATTTTAGTCACAGAACTTGGCATTTCAGACAATCTCAAGGTCTACAAAACAATTTAAAATTCAAAGGGAAAGGTCCTTGAACTACTGTCCTAAAAGAACTATGTTTTCTTACAGAAGAGAGAAAAACTTAGTTTTAGCAAGGCCACACACCATATATACACCCACACAAACTAGGGTACTAGCCCTGATGCATTGGGAGAATCTTAGAAAAGGTGAGAAATGCAGTAAAGTGAAGAGTGAGGGCTACTCATCCCTAGAATTCTCCCAGGTCTCATTAAAGACAGCATACTATAAAACTTGGTGGCCATCCCCACCAAATATTCTCTGTGATCTTATGGTCCTGCTTATGCATCTTAAGGAGAATGGAATGCTTACTATGAAAGGAGGGCCCAGGCCCTAACCTGAACTGATCAATTACAAAGTACCTATTAAATGCCTACTACATGCCAAATAAGGACAAAGAATGAAACAAGCTCTACTGATAAGCGTTTCCATTTGAATGGGAGAGACAACAAATATGCAAAAAAATATATACAGCATAAGTATAAAGTGAAAACATACACATGAGTAAATACAAGGTAGTTTGGGAGGGAAGGTGCTAGAGGTTGAAGAATCAGGAAAGGTTTCATGCAGAAGATGTTTTCTGAACTGTATCTTAAAGGAAGAGAAGGTCTCTTATGAGGCAATAGTAAGAAAAAGCTGCATCATAAACCTGGGAGATGGCCAGGACACAGGCATGGAGACAGGACATGGAATGGTATGTGTGAGAAACAGAGAGAGGGCAATCACAGAGTGCTCAAAGGAAAGTAATGTCTAATGAGGTTGGAAAGATAGGTTGGGGGCAGGTTACATAAAGCTTTAAAAGCTAAGTTCATATTTTATCCTTGAGACCACAGAAGTTGATTGCATAAGGGAATCACACGATCAGGTATGTGCTTAAGGAAATTTGCTTTGGCATCTGGAGGAAAAAGAAATAAAGCAAGGAGATCAGTTAGGAGGCTGTTGCAATAATTTAGCTTAGAGATAATAAGAACCTGAACTACAATGGTAGCTATGCAAGTAAAGAGAAAGGGGCAAATGTGAAAGATATTATGAAGGTAAAAATAGTAAGCTTTGGTAAGTACCTGGATATGTAGATAAAGAGAGAATGAAGAGTTCAAGGTAATGCTGAACTAAGGAATCTGGGAGACTGGAAAGATGGTGGTGTCTTCAACAAAAATAGGGAAGTCTGGAAGAGGGAGGGAGGGTTTGTGGGAAAGATGAGTTCACTTTTGGACATGTTGAGTTTAAGATGTTTCTGGGACATCTATTTGAAATGTCCCACAGGATCTTAAGAGTGAGGAGTTGAGGTTGCAAGACAGTAATTAAGAAAATATTGGTATATGATTGTGATGAAATACTATTGTGCTATAAGAAATTATGAGCAGGATACTTTCAGAAAAACCCGGGAAGACTTACATGAACTGATACAAAGTGAAGTAAGCAGAACCAAGAGAACACTGTACAGAGCAACAGACTAACAGCAATAAGTGTATGATGAACAACTGTGAATGACTTAGCTAGTCTCAGCAATATAAAGATCCAAGACAATACTAAAGCACTTACAATGAAAAATGCTATCCACCTCCAGAGAAAGAAATGATAGAGTATGAATGCTGATCAAAGCATATGTTTAAAAAAAAAACTTTCTTTTGCAACATGGCTAATATGAAAATACGTTTCGCATGACTTCACATGTATAAAATCTATATCAAATTGCTTACCTTTTCTAAGAAGAAGGACAGGTATTCCTTTTCCAACCCTGTACAAAGCTGTCAAGTACAGACAGTGCACCTAGAGCAAGCCTACTACAACATGAGAGAATTCTAAGGCACAAATCACATATAATTGGAGTTAATCAAGTATAATTTCATATAATTCAACTGCTCTGCACAGGTTCAAAACCTTAAACAGTTCTTTCTAGACCCTTTGAAGTTCAGAGACTCCTCATCTTGACCAAAACTCGTATAATTCTGGTTTCTCTTGTTAGAAGTATAGTGTGTAACTTCAGTCAACTCACTTACTCTTTCTGGAACTCAATTTCCACATCTGTAATACAAAGGAATTAGATTCTGATTTCTGTGGTCACTTTCAGCTCTAACTATTATAATCTAATGAATTTGAGAAATGTCCTTCCATCCTAAACCTTGTTCTCACTCTTTCCATCTTCCTGCTGTGCTCATGGAAACCTAGCTCCCTCTGGAAGATAACTGCATCCCTAGTCACACTCTTAGACAAGGTGATCCTTCTCTCATGTCAGAAGACACAACAGGTCAGAAGGAGCTGGTACTACGCCTTGCTCCCAGGCCCTCATACTACTGTCTTTACCTAGTAACTTCTCCTTTGAGATTCACTCTATCCCAATCACCCAGTCCAGGCCCCTTTTGCTGAAATCTGGAAGCCTCATCACCCTATTTCAGGGTCTTCCTCCCTACCTTATTCCACCTCTGTCTTAAATTTAAGTGACCTTAAGCAAGTCACTTCTTAACCTTTCTGGATCCCAAGTTTCTTCACCTGTCAAATGAAAGAGGCTAAGAACTAGACAGCCTCTGAGGTCCCTTCCAGCTCTAGAGCTACGTATGACTGTATGAAGTCTCTCTCTTCTCTAATTCATCCTCCACACACCTGCCAAAGTGATATTCCTAAAGCACAGATCTGACCAGGATACTTTCAGAAAAACCCAGGAAGACTTACATGAACTGATACAAAGTGAAGTAAGCAGAACCAAGAGAACACTGTACAGAGCAACAGACTAACAGCAGTAAGTGCATGATGAACAACTGTGAATGACTTAGCTAGTCTCAGCAATATAAAGATCCAAGACAATACTAAAGCACTTACAATGAAAAATGCTATCCACCTCCAGAGAAAGAAATGATAGAGTATGAATGCTGATCAAAGCATATGTTTAAAAAAAACACTTTCTTTTGCAACATGGCTAACATGAAAATATGTTTCACATGACTTCACATGTATAAAATCTATATCAAATTGCTTACCTTTTCTAGGAAGAGGGACAGGTATTCCTTTTCCAACCCTGTACAAAGCTGTCAAGTACACACAGTGCACCTAGAGCAAATCTACTACAACATGAGAGAATTCTAAGGCACAAACTGCTCAACAGGCTCTAACTGCTCCTTACTGCCCCTAGGATAAAGTACAAACACACTCTTAAAATCATTAATAATCCAACTCCAACATGAAGTGGACATTATTCCTCCCTGGGCCCCTAGGTTGAGAGATATCTGTTAGGTTACTGGGCAGGATTGGATAACCTGCCTAGCAACAAGCTTTTGTTGGGCCCCTGTCAAAACGTTATCCCCCCACTTGGGTTGTGAAATATCTGATGAATTGTTAACAGCCATTTTCTGCTGAGTCCCTTTGCATGGCAACAACCTGTGCCCCCCTAAGGTTAGACCCCTTTGCCAGGCAATGACCTTCTGCTGAGCACCCCTTTCCTGACAACTACTTTTTGTTGAATGACAACTATTCTCTGATTGGAACCCTTTCATGGCACCTCTTGTCTGTTGGGGTCCTTTGCCTAACAGTACCCTGATAACCCCTTCTGTTTGGGGGCTCTTGCCTAACAACAAGCCCCTCCCCTGCTCTGTCAAAATTATGTTTGTTACGGAAACTGCAAGGCTGTACCGAGTAGTGCCGAAATGCTTAAAATGCACACACCCACCCCAGTTCAGGGCTGTCTCCTCTGGGTCTCTCCATGAGGCGGCTGCCAGCCTGGCTAATAAATGACGCTCTCAAAATTCCTAATTGACTCTTGCCTGTGATTTATCAAGTCCATCCATTTCACAACTTACACACCGAAACACACACACACACACACACACACACACACACACACACACACAGATAGGTACAGGCCTGCTATGGAAATGAAACTATTCCTGCCCTCAAGGAGTTTTAGGTCTATCAAGAGAGATAAAGGCTATGTATGTACTTTCTATATACATATAAGACTATGTATGTACTTTCTATATACATATCTACTTATAATCTCTATGTGTGTGTGTGTGTACACACACACTTTAATCTATACCTGTTATTTTCCTTGACAGACTTAAAAGCTCTCCTGGAGGGTAGGAACAGTTTCATTTTTTAGTCTTTATAAATGTGAGCTCCTATCATCCCTAAAACTCGGCAAGTTGCTGCACATACTAGATATTCAATAAATACTTGTTTATTGATAGATTTTTTTTCATCCCAATCTCTATCCTTATATTTGTGAATTTCAATATATAAACTCTTGACCCCTCAAACATCTTGGCCTCCAGGTTCATCACCTTAGCTCCCAGAACTCCTATCTTACTCCTCAGCCTCTTAAAAGGAAGCACCAAGTTAGATCTCACTGTCACCTATGACTGCCACCTCCAAGATCTTGAGTCCTAGAATTCTCTTCTCTAATCATAACCTACTGTTCATCCGTCTTTTAGTTGTCTCATTTATCCTAAATCTATTCCTTATCCTTACCACCAACTTGGAAGTAGGCTGCCAGTGGAGTGCAAAGAATCTGTGCTTGACACTAAGTTGTTGACAATTTTATCAGCAATTTAAATAAAAGCACAGATGGCACACCTATCAGATTTGCAGGTGACAAAAAAGTGGAAAGTATAGCTAACGTAATTTTGGATTACAAAATTATATCCAAAAATATCGACAGGTTGTAACACTGGCTAAATCTAATAAGATGAAATTTAATAAGGATAAATATAAAGTCTTACAACTCAATTTTTAAAAATCAATTTCAACAAACAGAAAACCACAGATAGCAACTGATCTGAAAATACCTGGGTTTTAGTGTAAGATAAGCTCAACGAATCACCAATATGATATGGCAGTGCAAAAAACCCCAAAGATGTTGGGCTGCATTTTGAGAAGTAGTGTCCAACTATGCTAGCTGACTCTATACTCTACTCCATGCAGACCTACATGCATATTTTTGAATGGATATTGACAAGCTGAAGGATTTCTAGAAACCAAGCTGATGCCATATGAGGGTCAAATACAGCATCAGTTCTCAAATTTTTTGGCCTCAGGATCCCTTTCTGCATTTGAAAATTATTGAGAATCTCCCAAAGAGTTTTTTATTTCTTTGGGTTATATCTGTGGATACTTACCACATTTGAAATGTCTTAGTACTATTATGAAAATAATTTTTACCTCAAGGATCCTTTGAAAGGGTCTCAGGACCCACAGGGATACTTTGAGAACCACTGAATGAAATTGGGATTGGTTAGCCTACAGAAGAAAAGATTTTGGGAGACATGACCCATTCAGGTTTTTGAAGGACTGTAACATGAAAAAGAGATTAGACTTGTTCTCTTTGCCCAAAAAGTAGATCTAGAGCAGTGAGCAGAAGTTGTAAAGAGGTACATTTAGGCTTGCTAAAGGAAATACTTCCTAACACTAGATCTATCCAAGAGTATAACTGACTGTCAGGAAGTAATGGATTTCCCCTCACTGGCAACCTTCAAGTAAAGGCTGTATGACTCCTTTGAGAGGATCTTGTAGAAGAGATTCTTTGCCAAGTATGGGGCAGACTAGCTAGACAGCTTCTGAGGTCCCTTCTAACTAAAATTTGGTAACCTTTAGTCCCTACATCCATTCTTATTTTCCAGTCCATGGCCCCTGCTGACTTTATTTTCTTCTCTTTATACTCTTGATCCCCAGCCACTTCTGCATAAAAAACAACTGTTTCCTGGACTCAGATTTCATCTCAACCAAAGGGCCATGGTCTGACAATTGTGTGCAACTGGTTACAAGGGGCTCCAGGTACAAAAGTGAAGGACAGCATAGTGAATTTATGTGTACTTCTAGGAAGCCAACTCAAAGTACACTCACTCATTCAACAAAGAAAGTGTCATCTCTATGTGCATTTTTATACCAGATGCTTTCCATATCTTCTATGGTACAAGTCATCCTGGCAAGGATGGAATCATAGATTCAGAATGTGAGAGCTAGAACAGAGTTTCAGAAATCACCTAGTCACAGAAAGTTAGAATCTCAGAGCTGAAAGGGATCTATTTCACACTTTACTGGGATGAGAATCTCTTCAACGACTACTTTCAGTCCTTCAGCGACAGATAGCTCACTACCTTGTTTATGAGGCAGCCTAATTTATTTTGGTGCAGGATATTTTCCTCATATGGAACTGACAAATATCTTTACACTTCTCATTTTCCAGAAGAGAAAACTGAACCCCAAAAGAAGCTGTTTTTCCCAAAGTCACACAGCTAATTAGTGTCAGAAGAGGATACTTCTTTTTCTCAAGTATGTCAAGGACTCTTACTTAATGTTAGCTAGTCCTTACTAACAATACAAGGCCAGTTGGAATAGATGTTGTTGATGGGAGGCAACGTAGAATGAGCCTTGCACAGAAGGAAACAAGGCAAGCCTAAATTTGCCTCTCTATTCACTTCTAACCATTGCTCCTATTCCTGGGACCAAAAAGCACAAATGTAATCCCTTTTCCATGTGACCACTCTAAAATATTTTAAGACATCTCCAGAATTACTTATGGCATGATCTCAAGGCCTGGCTGCTCTTCTTTGGACATTTTCCAGCTTATCATTATCTTTGATAAAATGTGACACCCAGAAGTAAACAAAATACTCAAAGGTGTAGTCTGATCAAGGCAGAATTGCCTCTTAAAGCAGTGTAAAGATCACGTTATTTTTGCCTACGATAGCAAACACTTTCCAGGGTCTCCTAAGAGCTAAATGATAGAAAGGACCCTGGGAAATCAGGAAAAGCAGAGTTCCCTTTTTATAAGGGGTTAAGGAAACAAAGAGATGCAGAATCTTAAAAACATAAAAGATTTAGAAACAGGGTCCCTTAAACAAGTCCCGACAGTTGTCTATAAACTTTAATTTCTTCAATAGTTTGGAAGGTTTGTTTTGGATGCACCTGTTCTTTTATGAAAGGCATTCCAGGTATGAAAACTCCCTGTATCAAGGGAGAATTGTCTGGGATCCTGAGTCTGACACTTAGCGTCAAAATAAAGATTCAAACACAGATCTTCTTAAGTTCCAGGTTGGCGCTCCCTCCACTACCTCCGAGTTCCGCGCTTACAAGCAGATTAGAAGTACGATACACGTAATCATCACCTACTATAGACCCAGTAAGACAGGACCGTGGTGGATGAAGACTGGTGGGAGGGGCTCCTCCCAGATGAGTGAGAGGGAACCCGGGCAGAGGTAAGAGGCTCCGCTCCCGGGTGAACAAGACCTGACAAGAAGGGCTGGGTGGGGGCAGGGCGGGGTAGTCAGGCAGGGGTAGGGACAGAGGCATCGCTCAGCAGGGGGAGGGGGAGGGTTCCTGACCAGCTCCTGGGGGTGGGGGATCAGATCTATCTAGAGTTTAGCGGGGTGAGGTCTCCTCCGGGGATAGGTGCGCCCCCTCCCCTCTCTAGCGGTGCAGAGTGTGAGAGAACCGGGGGCTCTGGGGTGGAAAAGTCCGGGAGCCTGGGTGTGTCTGTCCGGGGTCTCTGGGCAGGAGACAGCAAGAGGCCGGGGCTCCGGTGGGGTCCAGGGGGAAGACGTCCGACATCTCCCAGGGGAGCGTCTCGGTCGGCCGGAGGGGATGTCTCAGGTTCGGGGAGATGGGGGGCGTGTGGGAGCAAGGAGGAGATACCGCGGGGAGCCCGACGGGGGAGGTCTCGGGTCCGTGGGCAGGGGTCCCCGGGGCTGGAGGGCTGGGGGTGGGGTCTCCTCACCGTGCGCGACATCCCAGCT
>CM053773.1:179628527-179645757 GCA_028658325.1 Potorous gilbertii
ACAAATGGGGAGAAAATTTTGGAACCCAAAATCTTGTGAAAATGAATGTAAAAAGTTAAATAAATTTATTAAAAAAATAAAAATAAAATAAAATACAAAGTCCAGTGGCAAGACAAAAGTCAGGATGACTGGTGATGCCCTAAATGTAGTGGATGACCTTGGTCTCTTAGACTTACCTCTAAGTTCTCCATAGCAGTTGCTTCAGTCTCCTTCATGACCATTGGAACAAATTGTTCATACCTGCTTATTCCCATTCTGCTGGGGGAAGTCTTCATTTGCGTGGAGAGATACTGTGACCATTGCATATGTTAGTTTCTTGGAGACGCAGGCAAGAGTTGGGTGAATCAAGTGGACATCAAAGGTAGATGAGCAGCCCTGAAAAGGACTTGGGAAGCCCTCACACTAGAAGTACTAGTCCTTCTGAATACCCCATACACGTATTCATTGAAGGTAGAAGGGCTTCTGAAATGGCCACACCCACATAATCTTAAGGCTTTGAGAACTTTCAGGGAATTTGGTAGTTACTTATTGTAAGTTTGTTAAGAACTATAATAATAATTGGTTTACAAAGGGCTATCCTTACAACAAAGCTGTGAGGCAGGTGATATTATGCCCATTTTACAGATGAAGAAGTTGAAACAGAAGTTAGGTAACTTGCCCAGGGTCACTAAGCTAAAGTGTGTGTCTGAGGCTGGATTTGAGTTCTCCTGACTCAAGTCTAGCACTCTATGCACTTCGCCACCTAACTTTTGTTAAACTATTGAATGATCTTACACTTATTCATGTGATTAATGAGACCCAGAACCAAAAGGGCAAGAAAGACAAAATTGTCCTAAAGTCTACAATGCCTTTTGGAGATAGATTGACAGGCAAATAAGGGGACAATTTTTTTTCAGGGACTTAATTAACTATTTTACTTATGTATCAGGCTTATGCAAACTCAAGCAAATCTTTTTTCCATACACACACACACACACACACACACACACACACATGCCAGTTTGGAAAATTTGGGAGCTGTCTTGTACCAAGCAAGTGATGGTCATCACAGACAATTTGTATTTGACAGCAGAGCTTTGACTGACAGTCTCTTTTACCTCTCCATGAGCTTGAGTTCTTGACTTTAAAGTGGACTATCACTGCGAAGTTCAAAGACTACACATATGGAATAAAACTCTAAGTACTGGCTGATAAATAATGGTAGATATTTTGACCAGTGCCAAGCTAGATACTGCTTGCCAGAGAAAGGTATCAGCACTAGCCAATTATGATTTCAGTATACACTCCAGGCCTAGAAAGACTAGTGTGGATGGAGATACTTTGTCCAGAATACTATAGTAATGCTAGAAAGTATGAGAGCAATCTGTGACACACATACACAAGGAATTGGAGTAGAGCCATGTGAAAGGATGGCTGAGAGTTTGGAACTTTCACCAAACCGAATACCAAATGTGTATGTATGTGTATGCCTTGTTTCATTGAACCAATTTTTCTTGCCTCAGTTGTCTGCAGATGACTGACAGAACAGATGGCTGATGAAGGAGTAAGAGAAGTAATACAAGCCAAAAAATCAAGGTAGCGATTCTAAACATCTTGAGTCCCAAGTTCCAGTTAACAGAAGGCATCTTACTGATAAGAGAACTGACTGGCAGATGCTAGAGATGTACGTGGTACTGTGGCAGGATCCCAATACATGGAACCAGCAAGGAGCAGGTGCTACTTAGAGTATACTGCCTAGCTAAGAAAAACTATTAATGCTAAACTCTAATGTTTTAGGCACAAGTCTGCCAAAAGCATTTTTTATTAATTTAACACTATTCCAAATCCAAGCATTTCTAACTTAGAGAAATATCCAAATTTACATGGACCTCCAATTTCCCCTTACTCCCTAATTCCCCCAAACATCTCTCTATTACAAGACAATTTGAAGCAACATTTATAGGAAACTTAAATAAGGAAAGTATCACTCTGATAAAATACATATCTGAGTTGACATTCTACTCAGAGGTATGCTGGAGTCAGCTCAAACAAGCTTACCTATTGTTAATTTTTCAATAAGAGCCTTTACACTTGGATTATGCAAACTACAAATCAAGACTTGATTTATTTGTTGATTTCTAGAATTAAGAAATTGAAGGAGAAAATGTTAAAAATGCAACTTAAAAGTCCATCATGGGAAAATTGAGACACTAATGAACTGTTGGTCAAGTTGGAAACTAATCCAACCATTTTGGAGAGTATTTGGAACCATGCCCAAAGGACTGGAAAGCTGCACACCCCTTGACCCGGTAATACTATTACTAAGTCTGTATTCTAAAAAGATTTTTTTTAAAAAAAAGGAAAAGGAACTATATATACAAAAATATAGCAGCTCTTTTTATGATGATAAAAAATTGGAAATTGAAGGGATGCCCATCAACTGGGAAATGACTGAACAAGTTGTGGTATGGAATACTACTGTGCCATAAGAAATGATGAGCAGGATGTGTTCAGAAAAACGTGAGAAGACATATATGAACTGGTGCAAAGTGAAGTAAGCAAAACCAGGAGAACACTGTACACAATAATAGCAAAATGGTACAATGTACAACTGTGAATGACTTAGCTATTCTCAGCAATACCAAGATCTAAGACTTATCAAAAGGACTTATGAAGAAAGAACTGATGGAGTCTGTGTGCAGATTGAAGCATACTTTTTTAACTTTATTTTTTGAGGTGGTTTTGTTTTGTTCCGTTTTTGGTCTGTGTTTTCTTTCACATCATGGCTGTTATGGAAATACATTTTGCATGACTGGACATGTATAATCTACATCAAATTCCTTGCTTCTCAAGGATGGGAGAGGGGAATGAGGGAGAAAATTTGGAATTCAAAATTGAAAAACATGTCAAAATTGTTTTTCCATGCAATTGGAAGAAAAATTACAATTTAAAAAAAGTACTTCATGCCCATGATTTTGATTGTTAAACATTTACCAACATACCTCAGATTCAACTCCACCTAATGCAACAATAGTCACTTAATCTTATAAAACTACTCAAGTCCTTGGAAAATTTCATGCAAATGTTCTCCTCGAGTAATGAAAGAGACCTCTCCTTTTGTTCTGTACCCTAAAGCCTTCAGGATGAGGAAAGAGGGTACTGTGCTTAGGTGGGTCATAATTGTCATCTCTTCTAGGGATTGGGAAGGCAATGCTTAACTAGTCAAAATATTTCTTTTAAGTTTGGCTAACACTCTTAATTCACCTTCTAAAAAGTTAAGACTTTACCTTTGAAACACTTTCCTAAAGGGAAAAGCCTGGAAAGGATTAGAAATATATTTATTTTTTAATGTTTTAACTTGAACTAAAAAGGATGATCTTAATATGCTTCCACACACTCAATAGCCACAAATGCCTTATGTGATTTTGGACATGAGTCAAGAAAAGACTTGAGAGATGGTGAGAAACAGATTTTACTGGCCCAAGATGGCAATAGATGGCACGAAGAAGTATGAAATTTGTGCCAGATGTGTACAAAGACAAGCATTACCTTTTCTAGCATATTTGGTGAATCTAAATATCAGCAACTATCTAGAACTTGTCTGTATTGACTTTCTATCTCTAAAAAGAAAAAGCAAAAATATGTCATAATTTTGTGACAACTGACCATTTCACCAAGGAAGCACAAACATACCCAATAGGAAACAATTGCCAGCGTTATGGGAAAGCTATTTTTTTGGCATACAGATGTCCTGCTAGTATCCACTCTGATAAAGATAAAGATTTTGTTAACAAATTACTCAAAGAAGTATCAGAAAGTCTAGAACAATTTCCTAGCATGCAGAAGGAGATCCACCGCTTGAAAGTTTCTGCTGCATACCATTGATCATATTGGGAACTCAAATGATAGAACACTGCAGTGAGCAGAAGTTAGTTCTAGTATATGCATGCAATTCCACCAGGAATGATGCTAATGGCTCTACATCATAGGTGCTCATGTGAGAAGGAGGTTTTCCTATTGACCTCAGATGAAGGAGGTAATACTTGTACTCAATACACCCTTCACTAGAGAGAAGAGCTGAGAAAAGCCTATTAGCTAGTCACTACATCATCTCAGAAAATTGGTAATGGGGCTAGTCACTACATCATCTCAGAAAATTGGTAATGGGGGGGGGGGGAGACATCGTGTTTGAGTACATTGTCAAGACAGATTTAATCCACAACATTCAAACATACTGAGAGCTAACCTACCCCTGTGGTCAGCCCAGGCATTGACAAGCAAGTCTATAATCCTCCTGATGGTCACCTGATAACATCTATTAGTTTGAGTAAAAGAGGAAAGGGATCAGGTTATGACAAAGGAATGAGATCCATCTGACCAGTCACTAGACTAACTTAGGATGTTACAAGTGACCTTACAGAAATTGTTAACAAATATATCCGGACAATAATGCTACTGCCCACATGAAGTATGCCTTGAACACACTTGCAAATGTTTACTTCTATACATGTTGACTACTGAATATTTGAATGTGCAGCTGATATTTGTAGCTAATATTTGGTGGCACAGTGGATAGAGCACCAGCTCTGGAGTCAGGAAGCCCTGAGTTCAAATTCATCATTAGACACTTACTAGCTGTGAGACCTTAGACAAGTCACTAGATCTATGTTTACCTCAGTTTATTCAGCTATAAAATGGGGAATAATAATAAATCCCAGGGTTACTGTGATGAACAAATAAGTTAGCACTTAGTATAGGGTCTGGTATGTAGTAAGTGTGACATGTCATAGTTATCTGTTTCTTATTTTGCTGCTTTGTTCATTGGATTATATTCTGTGTTATGTCTGTCCAAGTTTCTGCTTCTTTTTCAGGCACTGATAGTTAAAGCTATATATTCTTTACATAGGTTAGTTCATAGTGTTATTGCTATAATGAATGGCTAGCTTGGCTTTGTTAGTTAGACATGTTTGCTCTGTTGTTTATAATTGCTTTGTACTATGGATATGTACGTAATTTTAAAAACTATTATTTATTTTTAGCATTCATTTAAAAAAATGTGTTGAGTTCTGAATTCTGCCTTACACTCCTCCCCCACCCATTGAGAAGACAAGCAATGTGAAATCAATTATACATGGGAAATCTGCATTACTTCTGAGTTGTGCACATATATATCTTGCTTCTATTTAGGCATATCGTCATCCAGTCAAATGAATGCCTCATACAGTGCCTTGTCAACTACATGTTCTGATGGTGGTCGTTTGTTTTCAATGGTACCAAAGACAGTTACTTAGAATGCTGGAAAAATCACCCTTGTTGTTTTAAAGTGCTAATATTTGTGTTTATGCTCTATAGTTACAGGCTTAAAGTTTACTCTGGATGATTTTGCAGGGGGATACCAAAAATGTCAAATGTTGTCTTGCTCTGCCTTTACAACAACCCTTGGGGGAAAGTACTATACCCTATCTTATAGATGAGGTAAATGAGGATAAGTGACTTGCCCAGCGTCACATAGCTAGCAACGTGTATTAGGTTAGATTTGAACTCAGATCGTCCTGATTAAAGATAAAACAAGAGCATTTGTTGTTGCTACTACCATTTGATATAATCCTAAAAAATGTTGGCTATCCAATTTGGAACTATAAAGCCATGCATCCCCTTTGATGTAGCAATATTACTATGAGGTCTGTATCCCAAAAGAGATTTAAAAAATAAGAAGGAAAAGGGCCTATATGTACAGAAATATTTATAATAGTTATTTTCTGGGGGAACAAATTAGAAATTGAGGGGAAGCTCATCATTTGGGGAATGGCTGAACAAGTTGTGGTGTGTAATTTTGATGGAATACTATTGTACTATAAGAAATAATGAGCAGAATGCTCTCAGAAAAACCTGGAAAGTCTTGCATGAGCTGATGCAAAGTGAAATGTAATGTGTATAAAGTAACAGCAGTGTAAGATGATCAGTTGTGAGCTACTCTCAGCAATACAAAGATCCAAGACAACTCTGAAAGACTTATGATGAACAATGCTATCCATCCCTAGAGAAAGAACTGATTGTGTTCTTTTGAATACATACGTTCTTGATTGAAGCATACTTTTTATTCTTTGTTTTTCTTGAGTTTTTTATTGTCGATGTTTTTACAACATGACTATCATGGTTATGTTTTGCATGACTACACATTTATAACCTATATTGAATTGCTTGTCTACTCAATAAAAGGAGATGGGGACAGAGAAATGGAGAGAATTTGGAATTCATAGTTTTAAAAACGAATGTTAGGAATTGTTTTTACATGTAACTGGGGAAAAAATAAATTACCAAATAAATTTTTAAATGTTGGTTATAATAATGAGATGAGAGAAAAATATTAAGGAAAGAAAGAAAAGCAAAGATGCAATAAAATTACCTGTTTTGTAGATGATATCATGGTTTACTTAGAGAATCTTAGAGATTCAATAAAAATTAATTGAACCGATTATTAGCTTCAGTAAAATATCAAGACATAAAATAAAATCACAAAAATTATCAACCTTTGTATATTCCTGTCAACATAGAGCAGAAAGAGAAAGAAAAAAATCCATTCAAAATAACTATGAAATTTTAAAACTATCTAGTTGTCAACCCACCCAGGCATGTTCAGGGTTTATGTGAATACCACTACAAAATGAGAAGTCAGCATGGCAAAGTGTATAGAAAGTTAGCCTCAGAGCCAAGAAGACCCAGGATCACATTCTGCCTTTAACTCATATTGACTATTATAATCCTATGCAAATCATACAACTTCTCATGCTCCCTACAAATCTCTAACACTCTTAATTTATAGGGCAGGTGTCAACCTGTACTGTTGCAGGTAGTTTCTTTTCTGGGAATTTCTTAAATCAATTAAATCACAGGTCTGGTTGCCCCCAAAATCTACAAAATAAAGAAAGGTGAATAATTGGAAAGATGTTAACTGTTCATGATTGGACCATGCCAATGTTTAAAAAAATGATGATGATGATACAACCTACATTAAAATATAAATTTAGTACTATACCAATCTACCAATTTTATGAAAAAGATACATAATTTATCTAGAGAAAAAAAGGTCAAGAATGTCATGGGAAAAATGAAAAAAGAAGGAAGGGCATGTAGAATTACTAAATTTCAAACTACAATGTAAAGTAGTAATCATTCAAACTGTTTGGTACTGGATAAAAAAATAGAAAAGTTAACTAATGGAACAGATTAGGTTAAAAAACAAAATAGTAGTATAAGATTTAAGAATTTCAAAGAACACTGCTACTAGAGATGTTGGGATCCATTGGGGGAGGTGAGAGACCTAATTAGTGGGAAAATAACAGATGCAAAAGGAAAGAAAGAATGAAAGAGCATCAATAAAGCATAGGATATACACACAGAAGAAATTCATAAGGATACACAGAAATGAACTGGATGATTTGGTTACCAAGTTATTAAATTTAATCATAATTTTAAAAAATAAATTTTATATAATAAAAGTTCACAGTTTTGTTTGCCAAGCTTTTTTGTTCTTTTTTGTTTGGATACTGGTGTTTGTTGGTGATTGTTAAATTCATAATAAAAAAAAGAAAAGTTAAAAAAAATAACAGGACAAGTAACATTAGCACAGTGCCTAGTTCATAGTTAGCAGGCTAAAGACAGGATCAGGACCTGTGATTTCATTGGTATAAGGAAATCCCAGAGGAGGAAACTCCTTTACTAAAGCTTATTGACACCTACTCTGCAATTTATCATCTTGCCCAGAATTATACAGACACTATAAGGTAGGACTTGAACCAGAGATGTTTCTTTAGGATATTAGCTCTGTTGATTGATTAATTACTTGTAAATGTAAGGGATAAAAATGGTAGGTTGTATTTTTTGAGTTTGAACTTTTTACTTGGAGATGCTGTATTTCTATTACCCGATTGTCTCTATTGTTTTTCTTGTACTAGTATGGGCTAATTCTGGGAGTTTTCTTTCAAAACTGTTATGCCTTTTTAGCTTTTTGAAGAATCAGAGGCAATAAAATGGCCCTTTCCCAATTATGATTTTTCTTGATCTCTCTGCAGGCTTCTTCTCTTGAGGTTTTTGGGATACCACTCTCTTCTTCTCACTTATCTGATCCATTCCTATTCAGTCTTCTTTACTGGATTTTGGCCTAAATCATGCCCTCTTAACTAACTATAGGTGTCTCATCGGGTTTTGTCCTGGGCCCTTCTCTCTTCTCTTTCAATACTACTTCTCTTGATGATCTCATCCACTTCTGTGGATTTAATTACCATCTAAGCTGACAATTCTCAACTCTACCTCTTTTGCCTTAACATCTCTGCTGACCTTCAATCTGCATCTCCAACTTTTCAAGGATGCCTTTCAGACATCTCAAATTGGATGTCCAGGAGACATCTAAACTCAATATGTTGGAAACTAAATTCATTATCTTTTCATCAACCCCACTCCCCTCGCCTCCCAACTACTTTCCCTATTATTGTAGATGGCAGCACTATTCTCCCAGTCTTTCAGGCTTCTAACCTAGGTTTCATCCTGGTCTCCTCACTATCTCTCTTTATATCCAATTTGTTGGTTGCCTAGCCCAGTACGTTGGTATTTTGGGGTCCCAAGCACCCCTAAACCTCAACACTTTCTTCTGACCCTGGTGCAGACCTTATCACCTCAATCTGGACAACTGCAATAGCTGCTGGTCAGTCTACCTACCTCAAGTGTCTCCCCACTCCAAGTCATTCTCCATTCAGCCACCACAGTAATTTTCCTAAAGTACGAGTTTGTCCATATCATCCCCCTACTCAAAAAATTCCAGTGACCCCCAGAAGTAGCCCCTAGGATCAAATACAAAATCCTGTAGCATTCAAAGTCTTTCATAATCTAACCCATTCCTGCCTTTCCACACCTTACTCCCTACAATATACTCTTCCATCCAGTAACACTGACCTCCTAGCTGTTGCAAGAATAAAACGCTTCCTCTCCTGGACTCCAGCAATTTTCTCTGGTTATCCCCTATGTTTGCTTGGTACATTCTCCCTTCTCACCTCCACCTACTGCTTTCCTATCCATCTCCTACAGGAAACCCTTCCCAACCCTTTTAATGATAAGTCCTTCCTTCTCTTAATTATTTCCTGTTTATCCTGTTTATAGCTTATTTGTACACTGTCTCCCCCATTCGACTGTGAGTTCCTTGAGATTAGGGACTATCTTTTGTCTCTTTTCCATCCCTGGAATACAGCACAGTGCCAACCCAGAACAGATGCTTATGAAATGTTTATTGTGTGAGAAATTAATTATTTCTCCCTTATATTTAATAACTAATCATTGTATCAGGACCAAGGTTTTTCACCTTATCTTCTTTCTCATCCAGAAACAAACCAGTATAGGAAAACTCTCTTAAAGATTTACCCAAATCAAGATCTAATCAAACGGCAAAAGAAATTCTAAATTTGAGCTAATGGGTGCATTTCTGTTCATTTTATTTGCTCAAACAGGTCTGGAGAAGTGTTCTCTCTTTTATCAGACAGGTGACATGGAAATTAATGTCTCTTTGACCAAGATTTGGGTGATCCAAGTCATTATCCCAGACAATCATTTTAGTATAGCCCACCTCCCATTATGTTAACCAATCAGAGTTGATTGGTACCCCTCAGAAACACCTCCTCTTTGAAGGGCCCATAAACTGTGAGCCCACCACCATGAGGGATCTTTGGTCTAAGAGCGACAACCAAGTGACTATCTTTTTATTAGTAAACATTCTGGCCTTATTGATAAAATGATTAAATTACCCAGAAACTATGTCTCTTAATTTTTAAATCCTCGCAGTTGACTGGCTAAGATATAAAACAATTATTTTTTAATTTAATTTAAATTTAAGCTGTAGGGGTTTTGGGCGAGGTGGAAATTAGCTTAAAAGGTCTATCAGTTCCACAACATGGGGGTTAGGGGTACAGTGCTCCTATGATCTGGAAAATCCAGGCAAAAATTTTTGGCCCTCCCTTTCAACCATAGAAGTCTGATTTTTTATTTCTTTTAATTTCCTTTGTTTTTGAGAATTAATCAGGATAAAGTAACTTGCCCGGGGTCACACAGCCAGCAAGTGTTTAGTATCTGAGGCTGAATTTGAACGCAGATCTTCTTAACTCCAGGGCTGGTGCTCTGTCTGCCATGAAACCTAGCTGCCCCTCCCTTTTAATTTCTCATGCCACCCCACAATATATCAAAACCCGATAGAGAATGTCGTGAAGTGGAAGGGATAACTACATATGTACTTAGAAAAATAAATGATATTGGGAAGTGTGACAGACATTATAGTAATTAAATCTTCCCCACAAAGATTAATTATGAATTCATACACTTCACGTCAAATACTTCAAGATTACACAGGTCCTCTGTTGTCGTGAAGCTACCCTGACTAAAGGCAATGGTGGCAGATTGTTCTTGTGTTAAGATTTTACATCAGACAATTCAAACGTGATCTTATTTGCACAGATCCTATTAAGTAATTGCCATGCTGCATTCCCTGTCATTTGAAGCAAATTCATCAAGTTAACCTAGAATTAGTCCTTAGACAGTTATTTAAATTTTGCTTTCATTTTTAGAAAGGGGATATATTTAGGTGAGAAGTACAGTTTTTAAAAATCAGTAATTTTGACCATTGCTTTGTGCTTCATGCCTTAAGAAAGTAGGGTACACTAAAGGGTGAGCTAGAGCCAGTTCCTACCCAGCCTTGAGTGGCAACTGTCAAATTTTCAGTGTGGTCATTTACAACTTGAAAATGTGCTGATGCTCTTTGTCCTTCTTCATTTATTGTTTTGATTGTATAGACTTAAGGAATTGATGTAGAAAACATAAATAATGCAGACTAAACTTAAAAATGCGTTCTGTGTAAAACTTTATTTTTTTTCCAGCAGAGCTAGTTGTAAAACATTTCCTAGCTTACCTCTGGGTGCACTCTACAGTTTAGAAAATTTTACGCTTCACTCAATTAGAACATAGAGGGTAAATAAATGCTGATTTTTAGCCAAGAATGAAAAGATTGAATTGCCTCATTAATATAGTACATATGGGGGATGCCAGGAATGGGGGAAATCACCTCTGGAGAGGAAAATTATTTATACTCTATGTTTTAGACAGGATTTGTCACAGACAATATAGTAATATAGGTGCATCTCTGCAAACCAGCAGAGATCACCCGAGTATTCAGAATATTCTCTCAGACCTGAGGAACTCCATCTTTATTTTTTGTAGTAATTGTGAAACAGAAGATGCAGTTCCACAGTGAAGCAAAACAAAGACACAAAGTTTAAACAGGAGGTTTTTTATTTACCAAACAGAATGATACTGATGTTAATGTTAATTCAAGGAGAAAATGCCTTTCCCAAGCCATACTCCTTCTGAGTAGTCCTTTTACAATCTGGTCAGAGGTAAACAAAGGAACCCCTCTTCTAACTGGATTAAATAAAAAGACATTTCCACTCCTGGTCTGGTCATCATAAATACAACAAATGTTTTCTAATCACCAAAGAATTATGGTCTCACCCTGAAACTGATTAGGTCTTCAAGGAAGAATGATTAAATCTTTGCCCAAGAGATACCAAGAACTTTAGACACCAGAATTTTATTATAAAGTTAATCCTTAATTTTAAAAATACACAGAAGCCCTAGTTACCATATCCTTTTACACTTTCTAAAAACCAGGTTGGATTGACAGTTCGAAGAGTGCCACCTGGTGTCTAACTCATATGTTGCGTTCTGAGCAAATCAAAACTCCTTCCAGTGGATATTTAACCCACTCAGATGGGTGTGTTTATGGATAAGGGAGATCCCACTGAACCAAAATGTCACATTTTTGAAGTTGAAAACCTTTATGAGTAGGTTGTCAAGACTCCAGTTAAATTGATTTTTTTTTTTTACAAGCCCTTGTCAAGTTCACTCTGTCCTTGACTTAGGGATACATTTCTACCTTTCATTTAAGCCATGGTCAGTAATTCTACAACCTATTTTCACATGCTGTTTTCGGTCTTTGAAACTAGTTGCTCACATTTCAAATCTGCTTTTGTCTTCTGAAAGTTCTTGTCTTCAGTGTTGAGCTGTGCGTATCACTCTTGCCCCTCAGGTCTCCAGTTTCTTGCCAAAGACTTCAGTTCCCTCTAGCAGCATCATTTGTCTCCATATGAGTCATCAGAACTCAGTCATCCAGTTTGATAAATCTTGGGAAGCTGATTATCACATCCTGGCATACATACCCTGGGATGTCATCTCTATTATTGTTAACAGATACGACCCTTACTGGATGATCTCTTCTCTGGAAACGACTCTGAATCTGCATTATAATTTCTTGGAGGAGAAGTAGAGATTTCCTCCTCTTGGGAAGAACCTCATATTTCTTTTTTATTTTCTCAGCAAATGATTTCATTTATTTTGCTTTATTTTTAATAAGTTTTTATTTGTATTTTCTGTTTTTTACATCACCATAATATCTCTTTCCTTACTATCCCATATGACTTTTGAGAGAGGAAAAAAAATCTGCATAACTGATAGATACATTGAAAAAGTTTGAAAACATGTACAATGTGTAATATCTGTGGATCTCCAACCTCCACAAAGGGATGAATTTAAAGATGTACTTGTATATGTTTTCATTTGAGTTCTGCTGGATCTTTGTAATTTTGATATGTTTACTTTTGTGTATGTGTATAGGTATTCTTTCCATTTACATTGTAGTTATTGTGTATACTGTTTTCTTGACTCTACTTACTTCATGCTGCATCAATTCATATAGATTTTCCAAGTTTTTTTGCATTCATCACACACACCATTTCTTTCAGTACAGTCATATTCCATTACATTCATGTACCATAATTTGTACAACCATTCTCCAATCAATGGGCACCTACCATTTTCAATTCTTTGTTATCACAAAATAGTGATGCTATATTTTGGTTAATATAGGGATTTTCTTCTTACTGATGGTTTTCTTAGGTCATAAACTCAGTAATAGAGTATCTTGTTCAAGAGGTATAGATATTTTAATCACTTTAATTGCATAGATCCAAATTGCTTTCTAAAATGGCTGTCCCATTTCACAACTTCACCAACAATGTATTACTGTGCCTATCATTCCACAATCCCTCCAACATTGAGTATTGTCATTTTTTGGTCATTTTTACCAATTTGTAGGATGTGAGGTGAAATTACAGGTTTGTTTTGATTTGCATTTTTCTTATTATTAGTGATTTGAGGCTCATATTTTTTTCTTAGTTATGTGTTCTCTTTTTCCTCAATGTGACATTGTTCTACCTTTCAACTTCCTAACACAAGTTAGTTGGGCTGCCTCTTCAGATGGTTTTTCTTTACTCTTTTCACTTTGGAGCCCTTCTGTGTTTTTTAAGTGTAAGGAGTGGGGCTGTAATCTTCACAAGGAAAAGGCTGGGGAGTCTGTTTCTTGAAAGACATTGATATGCAATGAAAGTGTCCTGCTCCCCAGTTTGGAGCATGAGTAGATATCCTGTAATCAGTTCCAGCCTGCTAACTATATGATGAAGACAGGGACTGTTGATTGACTGCTGGGAAGGAAATCAAGGGTGCATTCAAAAGGCTATAAAACTAACTTTTGTCTCATTCTCTTTCCTGCTGGATGCTATTTTGATGGTTTCTATATTCCTAAGGTCCTTCTCTGCCCCCCAGTTCTCAAGATTCTTCAGCCTCTTTTAGGCTAGGAAAATTAAACTTCCCAGGAGCCCATGTGGCTGATAGAGGAGTATAAAAAAAAAAGTATAAGGAAGAAAAAAGCAGCAGGGTAATGTTGGAACTATCTGCTAAATTTTCAAATATATGCTAAAAAAACCCTTACTGTTGTAAATTAAGTGGCTAAAATGTCCATACCTTTTGACTCAGAGATTCCACTGCTAGACATGTGCCCCAAGGAAGTCATCATTATAGAAGTAAGTCTCCATAAACACCAAAATATTTATAGCAACAATCATTGTCGTAGCAAAGAACTGGAGACAAAATAGATGCTTATTAACTCAGAAATGGTTAAATAAGTTGAAGTACATGAATGTAACAAAACTTAATTATTATGTAAGTATACTGAAGAGGATAAAAACAGAGAAACATGAAAAGACTTACATGATCTGACAAAAAATAAAAGAAACAGGGCCAAGAAAACAATTTACACAATGATTCCAACAATGTAATTGGAAAGAACAACTACCACAAAACAACTAAAAAGAATTGTTACAAAATTATCCAACAATCAAGGCCTCAATAAGAGATATGAGAAGACACATTCCCCATGTCCTTTACAGTAGTGGAAGTGTTCTATAAGAATGGAACGCTGCATATGAAATGTTAGATTATTTTTTTTCAAAACAGTGATCAGGTTCATTGAATTTCCTTTGGAAAGACTTTTGGAAGACTTTTGGAAGTCCAAATTTCTTCTTCCTCTCTTTCTTTCTTTTTTTTTAACAAATTCTTTGTTATAAGGAATGAGTCTCTGGGAGTGGAGAAGAGGAATTATAGGAGGACATAGGCTATGAAAAATATATCTATAAAAATCTAATTTAAAAAAATAAGCTGCATGGAGTAGAGATTTACTGTTTCATATGAAGTCCTCTTTTTATGTTTTTTTTTCCCATAGGGAAATGTTTATATTTATTGATGTTTGAATATCTGGATCACATGGTATAGTTAGTGGGGACCCGACAGTGAATTGAGACCAGAGCTGAATAGGATAGAATAGTTGAAGTAGGCTTGCCTTCAGGGAATCACAAAACTTTTTTAATCACCTTAGACTCCTCATGAAAGTGAAGGTTCATCTTTTTAATACTAAAATTTAAAGGTGTCATATGTCTGGAATATGATAGTCTCCAAAGAATCAAAATTAATATCTCACAAAGGACAATAGAGAAACACTAAGCAGGTGTGAATGGGTTGCAATATAGACCCAATGAGGCATGCAAAGAAGAAAAGGGTTAAAAACGTCATCTAGGAACTGTATGGAAGGAAGAGAAAATGGACTGGTCCCGTGGCAAGGACAAGGATTACAGGTAAATCAGTTAGACAGTCTAGCAGTTGGATACAACTGCAATGATTCAGTAACAAGAATCTTGGAATAGTCTACATGTTTACATAAGTGATCTCCAAAGTAGGATAGATGCAACTGGAGGAGGGTGTAATCAATCATTCAACATTTATTAAATGTTTACTATGTGCCAATTACTTTACTAAGCACTGAGAATACAAAAAGGGAAACACTCCTTGCCCTTAAGGAGATTACAATCTAATGACAAAATTGTTGGTCAGTAGTTTTTCAGTGGCATCCAACTCTTCATGATTCTCTTTGGGGTTTTTTAAACAAAGAAACTGGATTGAATTGCCATCTCCTTCTCCAGTTCATGTTACAGATGAGGAAAATGAAGCAAAAAAGGTTACACGATCTTCCTAGGATCACCCAGTTAATGTGCGAGGTTAGATTTGAACTCAGGAAGATGAGTGTTCCTGATTCCAGGCTCAACACTCTATCCACTGCACCACCTAGCTCTACCATAACGATGGAGACAATATGCAAATAAATATATACAAACAAGCTACAAACAGCATAAATATAAATAGTAAATAACTAATAAAGGGAAGGCACTAGAACTAAGAAGATTCATTGGGGTATAGGAAGAGAATCTAATTTCTGTTTGATAAATTTACTACTATTTAACATATAGGCTTGATAGCGGTGCTCTCCTTGGTCAATATATCTATTATATGATCACATAAGAGATATGGTATACTCGGTATCCTGAGGGAATAGCAGGGATTCCACAACACAGATGGCTTGACAGTTTGTACCCTCATTTATTCATTCCTTTCTAATGCCTTGTGATGTGTGTTCAATTAAATGGATTTGTGGATTATACTCTCTAATTTTAATTACATTAACTTTCACAAAATGGACAGATGATTGGAAAGATTCTTGCCAAGAAACCCCAAAATGAAAATCATACTTGTTAGATCAATATGATTACAAATGAACAAGAAAATAACCTAACTCTCCCTTCTCTTCCTCCTGACTCTTCTTCAGACACATTATGAAGAAAAACCAATGAGATTTAAACAAATGTAACAAGAATTTGGCCCCACAAAATTCAAAATGATCAAGAAGACTTTTGGAAGTCCAAATTTTCATCTGCTGTCATTAACATGAGCCTTGTGTTAAGCACTAGTCAGTCAACAGGCATTAATTAAATACTTACTGTCTGCCTGGCATTGTGCTAAGTGCATATTTTGTCTTGAGATTCTTGCTAATGGTATGGATCCATCTCAATTAACAGGACATTTAAAAACTAAGCTTTTGTGGCTGAAAATTATGTTAAGATGTCATATATAAAAATCTTTGATAGCTGCACACTTAAATAACTTGGGATTTTCAAAATTTTAGTTTAAATTTTAAGTTTTTAACATTTTAAGTTCCAAATTGTCTCCTTCCCTCTCTCCCCAACCCAAACTAGAGGAAGCCTCCATTTCACATGCACATACACATGCGTATGTATATATGTGTGTATGCATACATAAAACCATACTGTATATACTTCTCATTATCAATTCTTTCTCTGGAGGCAGATAATCTTCCTTCATGGATCTTTTGTAGTTGACCTGAGCATTTATAATACTTAGAATAACTTAGCCATTCACAGTTGTTCTTCAAACAATAATGTTATTATTGTATACAGTGTTCTCTGGTTCTGCTCATTTCACTTTTCATTATTTCATGTCATCCGTATTTTTCTAAAATCAACCAACTCACCATTTTAAAAAAATAATTAATTAATTGTTAGTTTTCAACACTCACTTCCATAAGTTTTAAATTTTCTCTGCCCCTTCCCTTCCCTTCTCCCCAAGACGGGGATGTGATATAGGCTCTACATGTACATTTTTATTAAACATATTTTCATAGTAGTCATGTTGTACAGAAGAATTAGAATGAATGGGAGGAATGACAAGAAAGAAAAAAGCAAAACAAAAAAGAGAGCAAACGATATGTATGCTTCAATCTTCATTCAGACCTCACAATTCTTTCTCTGATGTGGATGGCGTTTTCCAGCATGAGTCTTTTGGAGTTGTCTTAGAACTTTCTGTTGTTGAGAAGAGCTAAGCCACTATTTCTTTCTTTTTTTTTAAATAAATTTATTTATTTAACTTTTTACATTCATTTTCACAAGATTTGGGGTTCCAAAATTTTCTCCCTATTTGT
>CM053773.1:179646257-179664209 GCA_028658325.1 Potorous gilbertii
GGGGTTCCCTAGATAGCCACCCTTTCCCTAGTCCAGGTAAAGCAAGAAGACTCTGAGGAGCAATTCTTCCTAAAAGGAGAATGGTGCTAGGTGCCAGGAGTAATCCTTTCCCTCAACACTCTTTTCAGCAGGAGAGGTTTCAACCCTGTGAAAGGCAGTCAAGTTAATGCCAGTCAGGCCAAAGGACATAGGCAGAAAATTCACAGTGTGAGATGAGAACATTTTCCTCACCTGTTGGGCACCAGCCACTCTAGAGAACTGAGAATCCTCTTCTCCACCTTTGATGGAGGACCCTTTGAACGAGAAGGCCAAGGTGGAGCCAGAGATACCTTCTGCCACAGGATGGAGTGAGAAGCAGCATCATACCACAGGCGGCACACTTGGGCAGCCCTGAAAGGCACAAGGACTTCTGCTGTTCCTGTCTCCCTACTAAGCTATGTAGCCCCTCATCCTAAGTATCTCCCACACAGGACACTAAAATAAATAAAATAACCTAAGCTAGCCTCCTTCTTTTTTTGTCTCTCCAGCCACATGTAGTCCACACCACTATCTGCTCCTCTCTCTACCTGGAATACTTTCGTGCTGCCCCACCCTTAACAATCTTTCTTACCACAGCCTTTCAGGGAAGGACTGGATACCTGCAAAGGAAGGGCACTGCCCCATCAGATGCCACTAATACTTGAAATATTTGAACCAAGATCTCCAGAGGAATGTGGTCTCCCCAGCCTGGCCCTGAAGTAGTGCTGTCCTGAGGAGACTGCCTCCCCTGCACTAGGCTGAGATCTGCACTGTTTTGGGTCTCCATTTGACGTGACTGGCGGACCTCTTGTCGAGCTAACTTCCTGAGATGGGAGGCCTTTTTCCTGTGGGCCCGTCGTGTTGGCTCTTCCAGATTGGGTACAATCAGCAGCATGTCCTCAGCTTCATGAATGTGGTAAGCAACTCTTGCAGAAGGCCGTCTCCATGAACCTTTTCTCTTCTTTTTCTTCTGTGGGGGCCCAACTGGAACTGAGGGCCTTGACCTCTCATTAGGCCTGAATCGTGATTGCTGTGACGAACTGGAGTCCTCTTGAGGAGGTAAAGCCATTCTATTGCCAGCGTTGTCAGAGACCTCCTCCATGTTCTCAAGAGATGGAGCAAATCATAATGGTGCCCCTAGGGGATCCTATGAGAGAAACCAGAAGAGACAGTGTTAAGAAAAGGGCATTTGTTTATGAACTGTGAGGGTGAGGACAAAGAGATCACATGAAATCCCCACTGTCACACCAGACCAAACCCATTTTTTTGGAGGGTGGGGTCAGTCAGAGTCACTAGACTGGTGAAAGGTACATGCCAGATGACTCCTCATTTTCCTGTAACCCACAAATACAATCAGTGACTGAATCCCATCATTTCTGCCTTCACAACATCTCTCGCATCTAACATCTTCTATTTACATAGACGCGACCATACCTTAGTTCAGGCCCTAATTATTTCTCACATGGACTACTGCAATGGTCTACCAATAAATAGTCTCAAGTCTCTTCTCACTACAAGCCATCTTCCATTCAACTGCCAAAGTGATTTTTCTAAAGCCAAGAATGATTCTCATACTCAGCCACTTCCTATTACTTCTAAGATAAAACATACATTCCTTTGTTTGGCTCCTAGAGCCCTTGATAACCACCCCCTCACCTCTCCTGGCTCATCATTTACTCTTCCCTTTGCAACAGCCCAATGGTCCTCCCTGCTGTTGCTTACACATGACACTCTACCCCTCTCCAGTGGCTGGAGTGCTCTTTCTTCATTTTCCCCTTTGCCTTTAGAATTCCTTACTTCCTTTGAGATTCAGCTCGATTTCTACCTTCTCTATGAAGACTTTCCTGATTCCATTAGCTGCTAGTACCCTCTTGCTAAAAGTTACCCCATGTTTATTTTGCATATACTTGTACATGTGTATACAGTATCCCTGCATAGAACAGATGCTCTTAGAGAACCAGGACTGTTCCTTTGCATCCTTCTCTCACCAGTGCCTAGCACAGTAGCACACTGCTTGGCAAAGAGCACACCTAATAAATGTTTATTGATTAACTGATGCCAGTGATACCATTTTACCAAAGATAACTTATATACAAGTGTCATAAAAATAACAACTGTAATGTGTAATATGAAAGACTGATAACCGATGAATAATCGAAATGCTGCACTAGTATTGACAGAATATTAAAAGACCTAGAAGACCTGGTGGGTAGACCAGAGGGGTCATATTCCTGGCCTACTTGAACAAGATTAAAATGTAACTGGGAAATGCTTAGCAAAATAAAAGCTATACAACAGAGCTGATGTTAATTTGTAATTTTCTAAGTCAATATGCATTTGTCTGAGTTTGACATCACTTGGAACAGATCATTGGAGGAGGATTTTTCAAAGCTCAAGAGGACATGACTCACTCAGCATGCAGAAGGCATGGTAAGAGTCTGATCTGTACCAAAGGAAGGACTGGATTATAAACATGTTGGGATGGGAAAATCAGGGAATACTATAGACAGGATTTTAGGCAGATTTTAGAAAAAACATTTGACAAAAGAAGTCTCTCTTACTCTCCTTGTGAACAACATAGATGTGGGACAAATGAGTGTACAACTAGGTGGGTTCTAAACTAGTAAAATGCTAGGACCCAAAGAATAGCCATTCATGTATTGATATCAAAATGAAGAGAGATCTATCATGGAGGGATCCCATCTTTGGCTCTGATATCCAACATTTTTGTTAGTAACATAGGTAAAGGTATAAATAGTATAGGAATAATCCAAAAATCCCTCTTTGGTTTTGGAACTCTCTGAGTTTCATAAAGCTCACTTGTAAGAGGATACTTCTTCTCCAATACATCCTCTATTCCTATCCAATACCCCACTATCTTGCCTTTTCCTGGAGACTTCCATACCTTCGGCTAGAAACTTCACTGCCCCATGCTAGTACAGGATGGGGGAGGGTGGTTATAATCAGTTAATCCCTAGCCTCCCTCTGCTTATGACATCAGTGATGGGAAAACAATCAGAAATACCCAAGCGAGAACCACCTCCTTATTATCAAGACTCATGTCTACACTGTCAAGCTACCATTGGTGTGGAGACCACATACCACCCACCTCCTCCACAATGAGGAGTAATAGAGAAGAGCTGGCAGAGGAGAGTGTGCCAAGTCCAGGGGGAGCCTCTCTGAAGGACCAACAGTGACCCTCCCCCAAATCCTGCTATGATCCAAAGACCACGAACCTGAGGTTGGGAGACCTCCTTGTTGTATCCTTTCCCTGTTGCCCTATGTTCCCCTGGAGTCTCATTTCAGGCCTTGAGACTTCACCTTGTGTGAGTTCAAGTGTACCATAATTAAGACCTACCCTTCCTTTTAAGTATTATTGGCTTGTATGACTTTTCAATGGAAACTTCTCCAAGTGCCCAAAAGGCTGGCATGGAATGAGACAGTATGCTTATAAGATGTGTGATTCCACACAATTTAAAGGAATAACTGATACATTCAATAATAAGATCACTGAATCATACCAGATGAAATTTAATTTGAATAAATGCAGTCTGATACTTGAATTAAAAAAAAAAACTACATGAGTATATCTGAGGTGGATAGATAGGTGAACAGATAACCAACCATTCACATAAACAAGATCTGTAGGTTTATGACTCCCATGTTCTCTATGAGTCAGTTATGAAACAAAGTCAAGTGCAAGTCATGTCATTTCTCTGATGGCATGGTCTTCTTCAGCAACAGAGGATGAACACACACCTAACACCTAAGCTACGAAACACATGTCCCAGTGTATCCCATTTGTATCCCTCACCTCAAGCAAGAAGAGAGGAAGGTCCCTTCTATTTTCTCTTTGGGCTAAGTTTAGTCATTATAACTTCACAACATTCAGTTTTAGTTGTTTCACTGTTATTCCTAGTTACGTTGTTGTAGTCTGTGTATATATATTGTTTTCCTAGTTCCTCTTACTTCACTTTGCACCATCAGTTCATGCATAGTTCTCTCTATTCATCATGCTTACTGTTTTTTACAACACAGTAACATATTCACGTACCACATCTTGTTTAACTATGTGTCAGTGGAGACCTATTTTGTTTCCCACTACAAAATGTGCTGCTAAAATATTTTAGAATATATGAGACCTTTCTTAGTCAACAAGCATTTATTAAGTGCATATTGTGTCAGATACTGAGCTAAGTGTTGAAGAAAACCAACAATATAAATGGTTGGGGTGAAGTACTATGGGCATGGAATACTATACATAATGTTTGACTTTCTTGATGTGTTGGTTTAGTTTTGGTAAATTTTCTTTCCTCTTTTTAATTGTTGCAAATGATGGCTCTGAGAGGAGGAGAGAAAATGGGGATACATTGGGAAATGTAGGTGATAGAAAAATGAAAAATATCAATGAAAATCTATTTTAAAAAAGAAAGTTCTTCACAACCAGATTCCTTCCTACCTTTCCAGCCTGACTATACTGTTCTTTTCCATTCACTTCAGAGTTCAGCTATCCTGACTTATTGCTGCTTCCCATATGTGCCATTCTATTTCCTCCTCCGATTCCTTTGCCCAGGCTTTATCTCATGGCTGGAATGCATTCCCTACTCATCACCGTGTCTTGTGATCCCTGCTTTCCTTCAGGAGCAACTGTATCTTTTATATGAAGTCTACTGGGGATCAAACCTGTACCTCGAAATACCTTATATTTATTTTACATATATTCTGTATATTTCATAAAGGCAAATGTTGTCTCCCCTGCTAAAATGTAAAGTCATTTAGGACAAGGGTTGTTTCAGTTCGTCTTTGTACAGTACCTAGTACTCATAGGACCTGGCTCTGGGATTTGACAGCTGGGACCAGGAAATGCTCCATATAGAAAGTGGGGCTAGAACTGGACCTTGAAAGAAAGAGCCTGAGGTGAGAGGGAATACATATATGGATGGCAGGCAGCCACTGAGCGAAGACATGAAAGTGGGAGACAGTGTCATGCTAGGAGGGGCACCAAATAGGTTATTGTGAGCTAATGTGCCCAGGGGTTAACAAATGCTTGTCAATATTCCTGGAAATTATGCCTCTCTAAATGAATTCCCAATCTGAATTTGCTTTTTTTGCTGCCAAATCACACTGACTCATGGTGAACTTGCAGTCATACTAAAGCCACCAGATCTTTTCAGACATACTGATGAATAAACATACCCTACTCCATTCAGTCGATTTTTTTGAAACCAAGTATAAGATTTTATATTTATTCTTATTACATTTCATCTCACTAGATTCAATTCAAATTCTTTTTTTGAATCCTGTCATCCAGTTATCCCTTCCAACTCAGTATCACTTGCAAATGTGACAAGCATGAGACATTATACCTTTATAAGAAGAGATATTTGGAACACTCCTTCACAGACCATCCCCCATGTGAACAAAGACTTAATGCTTATACAGTTTATACCTTGATAAGAAGAGATACCTGGGACACTCCTTCACAGACCATCCCCCACATCCCCCCAACAAAGACTTAATACGTATTAACAGTTACTCTTTGAGTATACCCACTTGACTAGTTTCAAAATAATTCAACCACAAGACTTATTAACAGCCACCACATGAAAGGGGTACCACGTATACATACCAGGAATATAAGGGCAAAACCTATACAATCCTTTTACATGCTACTGGGGACAAAGGGGTGAGGAAGTATATAAGCAAATAAATCAACATAAATATATCAAAAGTAAATACAAAATAACTGAGCAAGAGGAGTGGGAAAATCAGAAATAGCGGACTATGGGGAGTGGCACTTCAGCTGAACCTTGAAGGAAGCTAGGAATTCTAAGACTCAAAGATAAAGAAGCGGTGCATTCCAGACATGAACAAGTAAGTTATTGAGTCCCATATTGAGAACAACAAGGCCAGGCTGACAGGAATGGAAAGCGTGTGAAAGGGGATAAAATGAAATTAATTGGAAAGCTAAGTTGGAGCCAACTGTGTTGGCTCTAACTGCCAAAGAGAGAAGTTTGTATTTTATCCAAAGGCAACAGGGAGTCACTGAAGTTTCTTAAGCAGAGGTGTGACTTGGTCAGACCTGCTTTTTAGCTATATTGGTTTGTTTGGAGAAAAGATTGGAAAGAGAGGATACTAGAAGCAATTAGCAATTTTAAGAGTCCAGGCAGGAGTTGAAATCCTGAACACGTGGAATAGAGAAAAGGGAAAACAGAAGTAAGCAACATTGTGGAGGCTGAATCAGAAAAGTCTGGCAAGAAGGCACTAAAGCTAAAGATAAAGAAAACAGAAGTTTCCTTTGGGAGATGAAGCCTCCCGGACGTCTAGCTGGAAATTCCCTGCAGGCAGGATACAGGATTAGAACCGGGTGGGTAGATGTGGGTGGTCTTGTGCAGACCCCAGCGAGTGGTTAAGATCACTGGAGAAAGAGCACAGGCCCAAGCTTTGAGATCCAGCCACACACGCGGGTGGCACCAGAACGGAACTCTCCACAAGGATCTCCCGGGGGATAAAGCCCTGCCCATTACTCTGTCTATGCAGGCTGAGTCCCCAAGTCCTGGGGCAGTCTTAAAGGTTAAAACCGCACTAAGAATTGTGGGACACCCAGCATTTGCGCGTGTTAGGGGCAAGAACACGTTTTGGTTCTTTTCTTACGTTCCCACCGCCTAGCACGGTGCCAGGCACGGGCTAAAGGGAGGCATGAGATGGAGAGGTCAGGCGGGTAGGAGGAGCTAAGCCGCAGAAACCCAGGGGCAGCGGGTGGGGGAGGGGAGGAAGGGGCCCTGGAGGTAGGGAGGGGCTCTGTGGGGGAGGAGGGGGCCCTGGTGATGAGGAAGCGCTCTCGGAAGGAAGGGGCCCCCGGCGACGGGGAGGAAGGGCCAGTGGAGGGGAGGAGGGCGGCCCGTGCCCCACTAGGGCACCAGGTAAATGGGCGGGAGGGTGTCGGTCTCTCACCTGACTTGGGCCTGGGTCTCTCCCTCACCCTCCTTTTCGACTTTCGCTCTTCCGCGCGTTCAGCCGCCACTTCCGGGCACGTGGTGGTTGGGCGGGACTTCCGGCAGAGGAGAGGCAAGGCCGGCCCGGGCCGGCGAGGAGGGCGGGGAGATGACAAGGGGCGGGGCCCCCGGGAGCCGGCGCCGGGGTCGCTGCACGTAAGTCCCGTCCGCTTCCCCGTCTGCCCCCGGGCTCCCGGGCCCCCCGCCCCCTCTCCTCCGCCCCCTCCCGGCCGGCCGGCTCTCAGCGGCTCGCCGGGCTTCCCTGGCACGGGGAGCGACACCTGCTGCACGCTCCCGGCCCGGGTTCCCACGCCCCGGGGGTCCTGGAGGGGCAGACGCGCGGGGCACGCCCCGGGACCCCGGCTCTGGGCGCTGGAAGCCGCGGGTCGGCCTCGCGGGAGGAGGGGCTTCCATGGGCCCTGCCTCGATTTCCCCCTCTGGGATGGGGGGTGAGGCACCTCCCGGTGGTGCCAGGCGCCGCTGCTGCCCGGAAAATGCCTAATCCCAGAGCAGAGGGGGGCTGGGAAACCGCCCTTATCCTGGATTGGTGCTCCTTCCGCCGGGCACTCCTGCTTAAAGCCCCGTCCCTTCCTCCCCCAGCCCTCCCCAGACCCTCGCCCCAATCCCAGTTTACCTGGCCCCCACTCATGCGGACCCCGTCCTGCCCCTGCCCTCCTTCCCCCTCTCGTACCGAGGCTGCTAGCCTCCCTGCAGTTCCATCAGAGCCCGGGATCCTCACCCTTCCTCAAGTGTACTAGGGAGGTCATTGGCCGGGGGCCAACTGAGCTGGACACTCCTTCTCCTCCTCTTCCTTTTCCTCCTGCCGGTGGAATTGGACCTTGGGTCATACCTTCAGGTCCTGCACTGGTCAGGTTGACCTCTTCCCTACTTGTGGTCCCAGAGACCCAAGAACCAGCCCAGGGGGCCCCTGAAGCTTCAGGACCCCGAGGTACCGGGTGAAGGTGGGGAGGGGAGGGAGCAGAGGCTGTGTCTCCGGGAATCCAGGACGTTTGGTAGGTACAAGCTACCTAGGTTTAACACAGGCTTCTCGATACATATGCACTCACACGCACACATTCTCTCTCTCTCTCTGTCTTGACTTCCTCTCACCTAGCTGGAGTGCACTTCTGTTCACCTGTGACTCTTCCAAAGCTGGTATTCTGGTATCTTTGTCTTTCCTTATTTCCCTGTCAAACTATCTCACAAGGTTCCAGAAACAGTCCCTACCTCTTAGCCTCCATATATCACTAATGTATTTCGTTTCCCTTCAGACCAGCTGGGATGGCAGCCCCCAATGGCCAGACAGTGTTCACACACATCCTGGTGGCCCTCTTTGCTATGGGTTCCTGGACTGCAGTCAATGGGATTTGGGTAGAGTTGCCACTGCTGGTGAAGGACCTGCCTGAAGGTGAGTAGGTGAAAAGGACCTGGGACCAAGGTTTAGGGTTGGGGGGTAGTGGGTAGAAATAGAAGTTGGGCCATGGGCTAGACATGGGGACTGTAAATGAAGGATTAGTGCTGGGAGAGCTGGCCCTCAGTCCTACCTCCTCTTGTCTGCAGGATGGAACCTTCCCTCCTACCTGTCAGTGCTGGTAGCCTTTGGAAACCTGGGACCACTGGCTGTAACACTGTGGGGTCGCCTGTCGAAGAGTGAACTTGGCCCAATCCGGGCTGTGCAGGCTGTGGGTGTGGTGGGCATGGGACTGCTGGCTCCTCTGTGGTCTCATGTGGTACCCATGGCAGGGCAGCCCCATGCTGTGGCCTTCCTAGCATTGGCCTTTGCACTGGCCCTGAGCTGTTGCACCTCCAATGTCACTTTCCTTCCTTTCATGTCCCATCTGCCCCCAGCCTTCCTCCGCTCATTTTTCTTGGGTCAGGGTCTTAGTGCCCTGCTGCCCTGTGGGCTGGCTCTGGCCCAAGGTGTGGGCCACCTCGAGTGCCGACCAGCCTCCTCTCCCAGCTCTGGGCTCTCCACTTTGCAATCCACATCAAGTCCCAATGTTTCCCTTTCCCCTGACATCTCCCCATCGGCCCCCATGGTGCCCATATACTTTAAGGAACACTTTTCAGCCAGCACCTTTTTCTGGGTAATAACCAGCCTGCTTGCCATCTCAGCAGCAGCCTTCCAGGGACTGCTGCTCTTGCTGCCATCTGCACCTACCACAGTTACCCCTAGAAGTGAAGGGCAGGGGCAGGGAGCCACTCCAGAGGAAGAGGTGTCACCACTTCGTGAGCCAGGAGAGGAGATTGGGACCCCTGAGACAGAGTCAGAAGAAAGAGTCCATGGTCCACTGAAGTTATGTTCAGTCAGAGGGGCCTGCCTGCTAGGGCTGCTGGGGACTACAAATGCCCTGACCAATGGGGTACTGCCTTCTGTGCAGAGCTACTCCTGCCTGCCATATGGGCGACGTGCCTACCACCTGGCTGTGGTGTTAGGAAGTGCCTCCAGCCCCCTCGCCTGCTTCCTGGCCATGGCTATCCTCTACAGGTGGGTCAGGAGATCCCAGAGAGGGAGCTCGGTGGGGGAGAGCCCAGGGATGGGAGCCCAAGTGAAATGGGCAAAGATCTAGTTGGAGACACAGAATAAGATAAGGGGTACGGAAAGGAAGTGGAAGTTGTTCCTGCTTCTCAGATCCCTGATTGGCAACCCTTTTTCCCTCAGGTCACTACCTGGTCTGGGTGCCCTTTCAATGTTGGGCACCTTTTTTGGGACGTATGTGATGGTGTTGGCATCCCTGAGCCCCTGTCCCCCCCTAGTGGGCACCTCTGCAGGTGTAGTCCTTGTGGTAAGTGCATGACTGCCCTGGGCTTGGGAAACTGATGAATGTTGGGGATCAAGGAAGTGATACCTCTTCCTTGCTAGGAATCTACACTCAATCTCTCTCCTTCCTCCTTCCTTCTTCCAGGTGCTGTCATGGGTCCTGTGCCTGGGCATCTTTTCCTATGTGAAGGTGGCAGTGAGCTCACTCCTGCATGGTGGTGGCCGAGGTGCGCTGCTGGCAGCAGGCATTGCAATCCAGACAGGTTCTCTGTTGGGGGCCCTTGCCATGTTCCCCGCAACGAGCATCTACCAGGTCTTCCACCGGAGCCAGGACTGCATGGACATGTGTAGCCCCTGATGATTCCTAAGGGGTTTGTTTGGGTTTTGTTGGGAGTGCCCTTCCCTTCTCTACACCCCACCTTCCCAGGAGTAAAGTAACTCCATCCCTGCTGGAGCAGCATGTGCCTTATTGCCTTCAGTGGGTAAGGTGTCATCCTTTGTACAACTCCTACCTCTCAGGGACGGGCCAGGGATTGGCTTAAGACCCAGTGCCCCTAGCCTCCTGGAACCCTTCTCCCCAACCAAAAACAACAATATCCAAATCTTAGGAATACAGACTGAGGACCAAAGACTGGGATTCTGTTGTGTTCCCTCCTTGGAGGTTCCCTGTTGACCCCACTCCAGTCTCTTATCCTCTGGGTCCCAGAACTGAACAGAGGTCAGCAGACATCTCCAGAGACCATCTGGGTACAAGGCCTTGGGATTACAGAGAAGATGACAGCTAACAATTCCTGTTCTGGGCGCATGGGACAGTGTCTCTCAGACTCAGACCCCAAATCCAGTTACAACTGTAGTTTTAGAATAAAAATTCTATTTTCTATCTGAGTGGGACTCATCAGTCATCAGTTAAATTCCTTTTCAGACCTTTCCAGAGTCCCCTTCCTCCCTTCATCCTCAGTGACTGACCCAAGAAGCCCTGAAGTTCAGCAGAGGCTCATTTCAGCCTGCCTGATAGCTGGGGCTTTGTGGAATCCTGGAAGAGGGCTAAGAGGGCTAACCTGTGGGCTAAGGTCACTATCAACCTAAAATTTTCTTTTAAGTTTGCTGTCCAGGTCCAGAGAAATTAAAAGGACCAAGTGGAACCCCCCAAGGCAGGGCATGTCCTCTCACAGAAGAGGACCTGGCTGATCACAAGGCCACTACCCTGGTGCCTGTGCAGTGTTGTCCTGGCCTGCGCCTTCTTCCTTTCTATGTACCCAAACTGAACTGTAGGGAAAGGGTTAATTATACTATGCTTGGCCTAGCTGTGGGGGGTCCAGCTTCTACTCATTGTTCTCTTCAGAAATTCCCAAGGTTCCCTGTCCCTGACCTTGCAGTCTTCATCCACGAAGGCTTTGATTTGGCCCTGCATCCTGCCCATCTGTACCTCCCAGAGTCCACTACCACAACCCCTGCCCTGTCTTAGTTTATGGTGCCAACAGTCAGGCCTTCCAAGGCTGTTTCTCGAAAGCCTCACCTCTCCCCACATCAGCTCCCTGTGCTCCCAGAAGGAAGCCCTTGGGAAGACAACCACTGAGGTCGTTTAGTCCAGCTCTCTCATTTTACAAAGTGGAGAGGGGAAAGGTCTCACAGGCAGTTAGTGGTAGAACTAGGGGCTCTAGCCTGCATCTTCTGACTCCAAATGCAGCACTCTGCTTTCTCAAAAAGGGCCAGTGTGGTGGTATTTTCCTTCACAAATCACTAAAAGAAATATGCTTGCTTCCAAATTAGAAAGACATGCATGAACCCTGTGCACCCTTCTCCATTCTGTCCTTCACACCACTAACAGGCTCATCTTCCTCAGAGAAATCTGTTTTTTTAAGTCATAACTGCTTTAAAAAAAAATCTGAAATGGTTCCCTATTTTTTGCTAAATAAAATTCAAATTTTTTTGCTTGGGTTCAGATCTCTTCATAGTCTAGTACCACCCTACCCTTTTTCCTGCTGCTCTACTTGATGTTGTGCTCTAATCCAAAGTGGATGTCTCTGCCCTGCTCTCCCACCTCCCAGCTTTTGTTCAGGCTCTTTCTTATGATTTCCGGCTTCCCCCTTTTGTCTTGAAGAATTTTTATTCATTCTTTAAGACCCTGATCAAATGGCCGATTTTCCAGAAAATCTTTTCATATCTCCCAGGCAGTCCTTCCTCCCTCCCATAGCTTTAGACCTCCCATAGCTTTTTGTACTTCTCTAAAGGAACCTCACATGTACTATGTATGTTTGCCTTATATCCCTGCCATGATTTCCACCAAGAAAGGGACCAAGTGCAATAAGTGGCTTCCATTTATATTTAACATATTTAAGTTATAATTATTAAAATTTTAAATACATTTGTGTTTTACATTTTAACATTTACAAAGCATTTTCCTCTCTCTTTTTTTACCTATATGGCAAAAAGTACAAATGAGGGAACAGAGAGGCTAAGTGAGGCCCATTACGTACAAAGCTTCGTTGGAAGGACTGAGGGGATTCAGAGACCAAATCAAAACAACCTGTTCTATTAGGGAAAGATAACTTTCTTGGGAGAAAGCAAGCACTAAAAAAGGGTGGGAGGGACATCAGAAAAAGCTTCCTTTAAGAGGGGCTACTTGAACTGAGCCTTGAACAGGAATGCTGGCATTTTAAGATGTAGATGTGAAGTAAGTGTATTTCAGGGCAAGGGGACAGTCAGTGCTAAGATCAGAAGTGGAATGTCAAGTTCAAGGAACAAGTAGAAAGGCCATTTGGCTGGAATGCCCTGTACAAGAAGGAGAGAGATGTGCAAAGGGTCTGGAAAAGTGAGCTGAAAGCCTGTTTGTGAAGCAAAGACTTCATATGCCAGGCTGAGGCATTGAAATATTGTCCTAGAGGCAATAGGGAGCCAGTGAAGATTTTTAAGCGGGATAGTGACATTTATATTTTAGTGATATTAATTTGGCAACCGTGGAGGATAGAATAGAAAGGGGAAAAACTGGAAGCAGAAAAACCAATTAAGAGTCTATTGCAACAAATCAGACCGGATAATATGCTTGACCAGATTACAAAGTTTCCTCAGTGGGAGATGGGGATAAGTGGGAGGGAAAATAAATGCTTAATTGAAAAAACAATTACAAATGAAAGTTTTTAAAAACCAGCTAAAAAAAAATCTAGACCAGATTGAGGGAAGGAAGACCTAGTCTAGCTTCTCTTGTGTACTGGCTATGTGATCCTAGGTTAGTCACAGCCTCTTATATCTCTGACCACTTCCTAGGATACTGCATTGCAGAGAAAGTGACAGTCTGTACCAGTGAAGGAAGTTTGTCTCTGCACCAATGACATTGAAGCCTGAATTCTAAGACAGAATAGCTGGCTGAATTCAGAGAAGAGGGGAAGGTCAAAACTGTAAGTCTTACTGACTGTTGTCTGGGGGGAAAGACAGAAGAGTCACAGTGACTCCCTTAGGAGAGCAGATAAACAATTCACACAGTAGATTCACAGTAAGTATTTGCTGTTGAAATGAATGGAATTTCCCAGGACACAGAAGCTGCAGGCCTGAACTTGTGTTTGCTCCTGGGTGACCCTGGTGAAGGTATCTCTCCAAGGTGTTGTGAGACAGAAAGATTAGCAAAGTTGGATAGAGGGCTCTGGAGGCAAGGCCTGGTCTGGAAACCTGTGTTGACTAGCTGGGGTGGGGGATTGGGATGGAGAGTGGGGTTTCTCACAACTCTGATAAGTGGCAAGGTCTCCCCAAGTAATAGCAGACCAACCAGTCTGGGTCCCTGCTCTCTGGACAGACCATTCCCACCCCAGATTTGGATCAAAGGCCTTGAACAAGCCCCAGGAGTCTCTGATCCTTGTTAGCTATTTGCCCTCAATAGTGCTGGCTCCATCAGTCCCCTGTAGATAATTTACCCAAAGAGCCGGAGGGTGGAGTGGGGGAGGGGGTGTTCTACTTCTGTTAATAGTTTGGGGATGTCAGTGCTGCTCTTGGGTTAACCATCCATCATTTCTCACAAACTATGTGATTGGCTCTTCTCTAGGATTAGACTCAGGCCCCTACTGGAGACAATGGACATCAACAATATGGTGGAATTTACTCATATCTATCACACAATTGCTCATGACACTTTGGGTTATGTCCAGTTGCCAGTCTTTGGAGATCGTGAGGTTTCTCTGATTTCTGACTATGTAGTTTATTTCTGACTAAACCTGTGATCTCATTGCTCATTGGTATAGGGAACTTGCAGAAAGGAAATTCCTTCTGCCAATACAGATTGGTAACTCTTCTGTATGTTATAGTCTTTGAGAGTAGCATGGAGTCAATGAGAGGTTAAATGATTTGTCCACAGTTACATAGCCTGGATGTGTTAGGAGCACTTGAGCCCAGTTTTTTCCAACTCTGAAACTAACTGTATCTATCAAGTCACACGGCAGCTACCTAATATTACTGGAAAATACTGGTGTTGAAAAGGTGGGCTTTGGCAGCAAAGAGTAGCTAGGGATTCTTGAAAATGCTGCATAATTGCCAAAATAAATGGCAACTCAATCTCCTCCTATTCAATTCTGGGCACAGGTCATTTTCCATCTGAAGTTCTTGTCACAAATATTTGTGCTGAAGCGCTGAATTGACAAAATGCTCGTCTACTTACATATCATAGTCAGGACAAGATGCATTTTTCATCCACTTAGTTTTTAAAATGTATGTAGTTAAACTAGTTCTCATTGCTGTAGATTTCTAAGAGGAGACTTTTTTAGTTGTAACGGGGCCTTTCCCCTCCCATATAGCATGTGCATATATTCTGTATTTGTCTCTAGTGGAACATGTGCCATAAGAGAACTCCAGAGGTCAGCTTCTGGCCATGTATGACTCATGGCTTGGTTGAAATCTCTAATTTTGAAACTGAGCCAGAATTGCATAGATATTTTTACTTTATTCAGCTGATGTTTAAAAGAATAGACTTTTAGGAAATTTTATTCACATATTACATTTTACAGGGATAAATAATCAAATAACTGATAAGTGCTATATAAAATCTAAAGAAGTAAACATTATATGTGTAAAAGTCAATTATAAGATAAATCATAAAAGAACATTATGATGCATTGTATACAAATTAATGAAGAGAATTATTTCTCACTAAGTTTTTCTCAAGCACAGTCTGAGTACTGCCCAATTTCTGTTATGTGTTCGATGTCTATGTACTTGCTCCATCTGATAGAGTCCTGTACCATCAATTTCTTCATCAGGCTAGCATACCTTGGTCTGATTTTTAATTTAGATAACATAGGATCCTATCATCCTAGGGTACCCATAACCTTCTTGAACTAGATTCTAACACACTCTCTGATATTTCTCAATCTTGCCAGCCCTGGCTATTCAGAAGGCAGAGGATCTATTTTCAAAGAGTCTGGTAACATCTTAGATAGTGGAGGTCTGGTCCTATTGTTGAAGAATTACCGAGTCTGGTCCTAAGGCCTCTTCTAGGACTAGAACTGTTGAATTTATCTTAATATCAGTCATTTTCTGGCACTTTGATCATTTTAATGAGTCTATTTAAAATAGATTCATTGGATAATAGCCTCACTCAGTTGAGTACCACAGTTAACAGAGGACAAGCGAGAATGTTTCATTTGATGTCCAGTGTTTGTCTCCATACAGTCTCATCCCAGTCTCATCCCATCCAGTGGAACACAGTCCAGTCTGGTTTTGTGAATGAATTGCCAGTCTGAAAATAGGCACGGAGATGGAAGAATAGAGGGTCATATGCGACCTAGGAAGTAGACCATTAAATCTAGATTGTAAAATTCCTGGAGAGGAATAAAGTATAAGACTAGACAAGTAGATAAGTAGATAAGGGCCAGGTTGTAAAAGACTTTAAATGGCAAAGAGAAGACTTTAGACTTTGTATTTTGATCCTGGAGCCCCTGAAATGGAGCAGAGGGTGACATTTTGACAGCTGAATAGTGAATAGATTTATGAAAGTGGAGGCTTTCATACATTTTCTTTTTCAATTTACAAGCATTTATTAAGTGCCTACTGCATGCCAGGCACTATGCTATGCCTTAGGAACTCAAATGCAAATTAAATAAGGAGAGCCAGGAAAACAATATACACAAGGACTATAACAATGAAAGTGGAAAGAAAGACTACCATGAAACAATGGAAACTACATATTGTGAAATTATAAGAAACAAGTTATATATAACAAGTTATATAAACTCCAAAAGAGAAACAGGCAAGGACAACACTTTCTGCTTCTTTGCAGAGGTCCAGATCCACAGGTGTGAACACTGCATAGAAAGTCAGGTTTTTTTCAATGAGCTGGTTAGCTCTACCAATCTTCTTTCTTCTCCCTTTCTTAAAGAGTTTTTTGTTATATGGGTCAGCTTTCCAGGAGGGGATAGAGAAGGGATGGGGGGGAGGAATCTAGGCGATGCAAAACAAAAGATGTCAATAAAAATCTATTTTAAAAAATATCAGAGAGTGTGTTTGCATTTAATTTTGTATCAGATCATGTAAGTCATTCCATATTTCTCTGTATTCATCATGTTCCTGGTTGACCTTTTATCTCTTAGGAATGGCTTTTGTTCTTGTATATTAATCATTACCTATATATCTCAGGTATTAGATTTTTAAGAAATTCGATGTAAAGATTTTTTCCATAGTTAACTGTTTTCTTTCTCATTTTAACTCCATTGCTTTTCTATATGTATAAACTTTTCAATTTTATGTAATGAAAATTGTCCATTTAATCTTTTGGGATTATTATTTTTTTTCTGGAGAATCAGTCATTAAATATTTACGATTAAACATTTACCATTAAATACCCCTGATTCTAACTCCTGCAAATCTGTGCTGAAGCTAGTCATACTGGAGTGGAGAGAGGCTTGAGGCAGGAAGAATGATTGGAAGGCAGTTTCAAGTGTCTAGGTGAGAGGAGATGAGGGTCTGTGCAATGGTGATCTCTGTATGAGTGGAAAGAAAAGAAGGTATACCCAAGATATTGTCAAGGTAGAAATGGCAGGATTTACCAATAAATTTGATATGTGAAGTGAGAGTAAGGAGTTAAGTATGACCGGGGACCATGACATTGTGAGCCTGAGTAGCTGGGAGAAAGGTGGTATCCTTGACAGAAGCAGGAAAGTTTGAAAGAGAAGGTTGATATGGAAGTAGGAGTGGGAAAGATAGATAATTATTTTCTTTCGTGAAGGTTGAGTTTGAAATATCTACAGGAAATCTGGATCTAGATGTTCAAAGAGTAACATGTGACTGAAGCTCAGCAGAGAAATCAAGGGTAGACATATAGATCTGAGAATTATCTTCCTAGAGAATAATAATTGAACACATGGAAGCTGATGAGAAAGAACATTGAGCAAAAGAGTATAGTGGGAAAAGAGGAGGGGTACTAGGATAGAACCTTGGGGAGCAAGCACAGTTTAGTGGGCATGACCCTGGTGAAGGTCCAGCAAAGGAGACTAAGAAGGAGCAGGTAGACAGGTGGGAGGAGAATCAGGAGAGAGAGAAGTGTCATGAAAATAAAGAGAAGTGGGATTATTTTGGAGAAAAGGCTGTTGAGGAGCAATTAAGGATGAAGATAGAGAAAAGGCCTTAGATTTCATAATTAAGAGAACACTGGAACTGGTGTAAGAGGTAAATGGGATGCTAGGAACAGTGGAAGCAGCAAATGTGCCCTGGCACAGAGGCCAGACCTATCCACACAGTCTGCTCAAGTCATAGCCACATCCATGGATGAGATGATTTTTGATCCTACTATGAACATGAAGAAAGGAAGGAGAAAAACAAAGAATAGACAACCATCATCCCCTATCCACCCTCAGTTGTTTGCTTCATTTTGGCTGATCTCCCACCGAGCCACAAGTCATATGCACAGGGCCAGGCTAGGGAAACTAGTGCCTTGAATGGAGCTGCCTTCTTTCCTGGTGAGAAAGTTCTGGACAGTAGCATCTCCCACCAATCCCACCTCACCAGCTCCCTTCTAGACATTTTGAACTGGATGTCCAATAGACATCTCAAATATAATGTGTAAAATATAGAACTTTAATTTTCTTCACAAACCCGTTCCTCTTCTGAAATTTCCTATATCTGTTGAGGATACCACCATCTTTCTACCCACCCCAGCTCACCACTTTGCTGTTACCCTTAATTACTCACTTATTCTCATCT
>CM053773.1:179664709-179686798 GCA_028658325.1 Potorous gilbertii
AGCTCCTCCATGGCCTGAGCCCATGGGGTATCTATTTCAGATATTTGGGATACAGAGGCCTTAACTCCTATGTCTTTATCTGATGGTAAGCAGTTTTCTTCCTTGTCAGAGAGGAAGGTTGGAATCATCTGTTCCCCAAGAAAATAACCTTGTATGGTCTTAGTTTTTTTCCCTTTTCTGGGCATTTTCCCAGCCAGTTACTTGACTTCTGAGAGTCCTCTCCACCCCTGGCCTAGGTCCGCAGGCCAGCTAGTGCTTGGGGTCTGAGATTCAAATGCTGCTCCCCAGCCTCAGGGCTTTTGGTGGCAGACCTGGGTGCTATTCAATGGGAGTTTAATTTCTGGTGCTCAGGTGGGGGCAGAGCCACCTCTAAGGCTCAGTTCCCTCAGGGGGTTTATGCAGAGACCTTCTGTAATGGAGCTGCTGCTGAGCTCCTGCCTGCTCTAGGAGCCTTTGGCCACCTGCTGCCTCTGCAGCTGCCTCCCGAGGGGCCCGAGTCGTGGAGACACCACGCTCCCCTCTCAGCCTGTCCAGACGTCTCTCTCACTGACCTGTGAGTCTGTGGGTGAAGGGACCTTCGTGGCCACTGGAGATTCAGTCCCTGAAGCCTGCTCGGATCTGCTTGCTCCTCTCTGTGTCGCGCAGCTGGGGCAGGGGAGGGCTCTGCTCCCGTCCAATGCACGATGGACCTTTGGGGTCAATTTTTCAGGGCTCTCTGGAATGGAAAGCTCCTTCACTGTGTTGCTGTGCGGCTTCCACTGTTCCAGAATTTGTTGGGAGTTCTTTTTAGAGGAAATCCATGGGCTGTGGGTTCGGAGCTAGCATATGTGAGTTTTTCTACTCCGCCATCTTGGCTTCACCCCCCAAATAAATGACTGTTGATAGGAGATAAGGACTACAGACAACTGATAATATTGAGAAATTTGAATTAAGAGCTACATATAACAGTTTCGTTATTACAAAAGTAATAATTTGATGAAAAAATGAAATAATTAGTACCTTAAAAGGAAAGCTCTTTACAAAATTGTATGATAATATGAGCCTAGAACAGAGTACTTTTTTGTTATGACACTTGTACCTAAGTATTTCAAGAGTATATTTGAGCTGAGAATAAATTGCCATTTTCCTTAGTGATAACAACTATCAAAGAAAAAGTGTTAAGTTGAGTTTTAGGCACATGTGCTAGAAGCAATTTTTAAGTTAGTTTAACATTATTCTAAATCCAAGCATGTCTAGCATAGACAGAGAAATGTCCAAATGTACATATTCCACCCTACCCCTTCACTTTCCTCATAACCTCAGACAGCTCTCTAACACAAGACAATTTAAAGTAATATTTATAGAAATTTTAAACAATAAAAATATCACAATATGTTAAATTTTTAATTAACATGCTACTCCAAATAATAGAATAAATTACATATATATAAATTTATATAGAAAAATATATATATCATATAGAATTACATAAATAGAACAGAATAGCTCACTTAATCAATACTTGGTTCCTTTCTTAACCATTCCTCTTGAGGGTTCTCCTGTGATGAATATCCTAATCCCTTCAGAAGAGGAGAAGGAGGGGGCTGCCTTTAGCTGGATCATAAATTACTTCATTTGAGAATAGGGAAGGCAATGATCTTAATCAGGCAAGAGATATTTGGTGGTGTTGCTCTTGGTTACCATTCGACTCATTCCCTTATTTTATTTTTTGTGAATATGTATAGTACATTAGCTCTATCATTTATTGCTACTATTATTATTAACCTTCTACATACTTTCCTAAAAGGAGTAGTTCAGAAAGGCCTTTAGAGCAGTGGTTATCAAACTCTTTAGTCTCAGGACCCCTTTAATCTTGTGTGACAAAAACAATGTGGATTTTCTCATTGTACTCACTTGTGAAAACTTTTTAGGCTTTTATGTGTATTTCAGGTCTAAACTGCAGTGATGGTTTTTTCGTGGATGTATCCGACTACCTCTCCTAGGCAATAAGGACACTCAGGTACTACAGACAGGTCTCTTGATTTGCGTCAATCAAACAACTATAATCTAAAAGCAATAAGAATATTGGGAAGCACCAGATGATTTTTGAAAAGGGTATTCAAAAAAAATCTCCAGTTTAGCATTTACAGTCATTTACCTTCTTTCTGATTTTAGATTTTATAATAAAATAGCACTATAATGCCATCTCACTCAGATCACCAGTACTAGCCACCCATAGTTATAGTTGCAAAATGCAATGATAACATTATGAAGAACATCAATGGTAACTATTAATGGAACAATTATTAAAAACATTAAGAATACCAGTATGGACACATAAATTCCTTCTTTTTAAAAAATTTTTATATTTTCTCAATTCCATATAAACAAAAAATTTTAACATTTGGGGTTTTTTTAAAATGTTGAGCTCCAAATTCTCTCCTTCCTTCCCTTCCCCTTGAGAAGGCAAGCACTTTAGTATAGATTATACATGTACAGTTGTACAAACCATTTCCACGTTATCCATGTTGCAAAAGAAAACACAGATCAAAAAATTAAGAATAATTAAGTTTTTAAAAATATGCTTCAATCTGCATTCAGACTCCATCAGTTCTTTCTGTAGAGGTGGATAGCATTTTGTCATCCTAAGTCCTTCACAATTGCTTTGGATCACTGTATTGCTGAGTTGATCATAAGCTTAAGTTATAGCTGTTCTTCTTTTGGGCTGATAAAAAAGTATTGATTTTGACTATGGGCTTCTAAATTACCTGATCATTCCCAGGATGAACTTGGATTATACATCTGAAAATTCCCTCTGTATTGACTTCATGAAGTCTACACAAACAAACAAAAAACAAAGGAGGTAAAATTTGTTCATGGCTTGGATTTTTCTATTTATTCACATCCACCCTCCCCACCCTACCCCACCTCTACTCTTCTGAATCAGTCCCTGGAGAAGCAGGTGAGGCCTTCAGTATTTCACATACTGAAATGTCTCATATCTATTAAGAAGGGGTTTGCAGGTAACTGCCTTCCATACTTGTCATTCAGCTCTTTTTCAGTCATGTCCAACTCTTCACAACCCTACTTAGGGTTTTCTTGGCAAAGATACTGGAGTGGTCTGCCATTTCCTTCTCCAGCTCATTTACAGATGATAAAACTGAGGCAAACAGGGTAAAGTGACTTGCCCAAGGTCACACAGGCCAGATTTGAACTCGGGTGGAAGAATAGAAAGGTAACAGCTATTGTCCACAGACCTGATTTGAACTCAGGAAGATTTGACTCCAAACCTGGCACTCTATCCACTTCACTACCCATCTGCCCCACCTATCTATGCTAGACCCTATCTATACTAAACCCTATTACAAATATCCATGATACAAGATTAACAATCCCCAAAATAAGATGGAAGTGAGTTGACTAGGCTACAGAAATATGGCATAATTGTTCTACCTTAGGGATGATTTTCTACAGATCAGTCACAAATCCATCATTTAAATAGAGTCTATTTCACCTTTTTTTCATTATTTCCAAATATTTCCATTCCTTTTACGCTTTATCCATTTTCAAACAATATTTCCTGATACCAGGTCCAGATTTTCCAAATCTACTGTACTGTTTGGCAAACCCAAATTAACTCTAGACATCACAAAGGATGAGCATTTGAATACGTGGGATAATCATTAATCCAAAGAGGAACAAGATGTCTTGTTCCAGACAAACTAAGAAGTAAGAGCTCTAATTCACAAATCTATCAAATCATGTGGATCAATAACGTTCTAACCTCCTAAGGTTATAAACTCATCACAATGGAAGTGTCATTGCAAAAAGCATTTCTATATGCTGCTGTCTTTCAAATTTCACAATACAAGAAACTTATAAACATACTACTAACATGAAACAATCTCATGGATTTAAAAATATATACCAAAAAAAGCTTTTTTTCTAATCTTTAATAATGTTAATCCAGCTGAATGTGCATCCAAGTCAGTTGCATGGAAAAACCATTCCATTCATCTATTAATTTTGGCATTCAATCCCAGCTGCATTCAGAAACTCGTATAGTCATCACTTTTAATACCTGTGCTCCAAAGATGAGATGCCATCAATTACCAACCAATTAGAGCACAGGTCAACTATGCCATGAAAAATAATTATCCTCAATTAATATGTCAAACTCAATAGAAATGCAGATTTCAGATTGCTCAGTTTTAAAGGTTGCCACAAGATTGCCTCTACTTTCCCAAATACCTAAGAATACCAGTTAAGTTAAGCTTGGAAATAGTTTAGAAATCTCATAAAGAACTCCAACTCCTTGGAGAAGAAAAATGCATTTCTTCAAGTATAGTTCATAGTTCTACTGACAAGGCAATCTTATCATTTTACTATATTCTTTTTTATATCAATGAGATCTAAAAACTTCCTTAAACTTGTCTCGCCACTTTCTGTAATCCTGGGTTTTTCTTCTTTTTTTTTTTTTGAGTTGATCTATGCTGGAGATTTTGATACTGGCAAGTATGGGAACCCTGCATTGGTCACCACTGGAATAAAAAAAAAAGGCACTATTCCTATTTTCCTCATGGGGAATGAGATATTGAAGCTACTTATCTAGCTTCTAGAATGACATAATATCATTGTATTCAGTTACAGTTTTAGAATTTTCTACTCTCAAAAGCATCTTTTAATTCTTATTGTCTTTTAACTAAGCTTCAAGTCTATATTGTGTCAGTGTAAACTATCTTAAATGTTTTTTAATTCCCTTTTTTATCATTTACTCATATAGATAAGCCTAAATTCTACAAATCACAAACCCACACATCTCTTTGTATTGACTTAATGCTTCTTTCTTTTTTATTTGTAATTTTTTATTTTAACCTAAATACAAAATAAAAAAAGAAAAAAAAACAAACTCAAATACTAAAACTAAAATAATAGAAAAAAAGCATTGCCATGTGCACAGCAGAATGAGAGAGGGGATTCAAAATATATAGTAATAAATTTTGATTTCAAGAAAACCTATGTAATAATTACTATGCATTGTGTTGAAAGCTATCTTTTCTTTGCTTCCTTGTAAGTTTTGTTCTCTGTTGTGAATTTTTTACTTTGTCCTTTCCCCCCCCCGCTTCCCTCTTCCCAGAAAGCTACAATGAAGCTTGGATATATGTGTGTGTGTGTGCATGTGTGCATGTGCATGTGTATGTATGCATGTGTAAATGTAATATATATGTGTATATACACATATGTGCACACACATAAACAAATATAGACATACACACAAAGATATATACATATACACACATAGCCATGCATAATACACTTATTTACATATATATATACTTAGATATCAATAGTTATAGTGAAATATAGATATATACATTCATATGCATCTATGTAAGATTTTATTATTATATTTCATTATATTTACTATATTTTTAATATATTATATTATTATATTTATTAAGATTTATACTTATTTATCCTCTATTTCTTTGAGGGCAGATAACCTCTTCCTTCTTAAGTCCAAGTCTTTCTATATTTTCCCAAGTTCACCCAACTGGTCATTTCCTATACCACAGCAATATTCCCACATTACACTGTTTAGTTGTTTTAAATAGTTCAAAACAATATTAATAAATATGACTGACACATAGTGTAGTTTCCCTATTTTTCTCTTAAAAGGAAATTAAATCTATTTTAACCATAATTTTGTCTGAGATCATGATTACCACGCCTGCTCCTTTTCCCCCAACAAACCCTACTCCTGATCTTTATTTTATGTTTGTATCTCTTATTTCCTACCCGCCCCCCAACCTCTGTTTCTACCTGCTATTGTATTTGACCTCCTATTACTTAACCTACCTCCTTCCAAAGATCTTTTCCTTATCCTTTCAACCCCATTAATCTAAATACCCTTCTAGACTCCCTTTAACCTATTCCCTTACCCTCCCCTCTAAAGATTTCTCCCTTATCCTCTCCCTCCTCCCTATCCCCTTAGTGTTTTATTTCTTTCTGAATTTCAAAAACTTTTATAGTCTTCTAGATACATATGTGTGGTTCCCTCTTGAACCCATTCCCCAATGAAAGTACGTTTCCAGAACTACCAGCCCTCCTCCCATATCTAACTCCTCTATGTCGGTTCTTTCTTTTGCACTTCAATTGTTTACCTGTTCCTAAATAGTTTTACTTTTTAAAATCATATCATACTCAGGTCTACCCCAATCTTTCTTATTAATTATTACTTATTAAAATTACTAATAACCATCTTAGACATATGTTTTACATTTTACATACATAAAAGATAAATAGTTTGTTCTTATGGAGTTCCTTATAATTAGTTTTTGGTATATACCTTATATTTCTCTTGACTCTTGTATGTCAAATTTTCTATTAGATTCAGGTTTGTTTTTTATTTTACAAAATCTCAAAAGTCTGACAATTCGTTAAATGTTCTTTTTTTTTTTCATTTAGGATTAGCTTTGCTGGGTGTGATATTTTTGGCCAGAACCTCAGTTCTTTTGCTCTTTGATATATAGTGCTCAAGACCTGCAGGATTTTAGTGTTACCTCTGCAAGGTCTTGTATGATTCTAATTGTGGCACTGCCATATTTACATTGTTTTTTTTTTTTGTTGCTTGTGATATTTTACCCTTGAGCAGGGTGTTTCAGAATTTGACTTTGATGTTTCTGTGGGTTTTCCTTGTAAGATCTCTTGAGGGTGGTGATCAGTGGACTTTTTCTATTTCTGCTTTCCCCTCTTGTTCTAATACTTTGGGACAATTTTCTTTAATTATTTCTCATATTATTGTGTCAAGACTCTTTTTTGATCTTAACTTTCAGGTCGTCTGATTCTTAAGTTTCCTCTTCTTGATTTGTTCTCTGGATCAGTTGTTTTTCTTATGCGATGTTTCATGTTCTCTTCTATTTTTTCATTCTTTATATTTTGTTTTTATTATTTCTTGATCTCTTATAACTTTGCTGGCTTCCACTTGTCCAATTCTGATTTTCAATTTTCATTTTCTTTCTTAAGATTTTGGATCTCCTTTTCTAATTGTTTGACTTTCTTTTCAGAATCTTCTTGTTTTTCTTGGACTTTTTTTTTTTTTAGTTTTCCCTCAATCTCTCTCATTTGGGTTTTTAAATTCTCTTTAAGGTTCTTCTGTAAATGTATAGGGCTGACACAGTGTAGTTTCCCTATTTTTCTCTTTTGTACATTCTTCTTTTTGGGCAGGTGACTGACATTATTCTTTGGGGTAGAAGAAGGTTTCTTTATTTCAGTATCCTCCTCTGAAGATGAACCCAATTCTTCTCTATTCCCATAGTAACTCTATGGTTAGATTCTTTCTCCTTTGCCTGTTCTTTTTTTTTTTTCATTTGTAGCAGTTCACTTTTTGTAATCATCTCTAGTCCTGGGGTATGGGGTATTTTCTTTCTAATGCTGTTAATTTCTTAACCTTATTTGTCTCTGCTTCCAAATTATGTTTAAAATTGTGCTTTCAGATTTAGTTCTCATTTTGTCCATTGAATTTGTCTCTTTAGCTCAATTATCTTAATCGTCTGAAATCCATTACAAAACTTTGCTTTTAAGTGATCATAATGGAAATGTCCAGATTTGCTGGTAGTTTCTCACTTCGCCACATGAAACATTTCCAATTTGGTTTCTTAAGCACTTACAAAAGCCCCATCTATGCTCATTCTTTTTAGATGACTTTGCTTCTAATTTATAAAGCAATTAAATTCTTCAAAATGATTCAAAAGCTCACCATGGTCCTTAGTTTTTTTCCCAAATGATTTAACCTATTTTCCTAAGACAATTTCTTTTCATAAGGCTATTGAAATGTAAGACTCCTCCCCAAGTGGGAGAGAAAATTAAGACAATGACACCTGCAGGGTGGGGTTTTAAAGCACTAGGTAAAGCCATAAATACTGACCATCACAAAACGACAAAATATAGTTTAGAGGATTTTTTTTCTCCTTTTAAGTCACTGGGGAGAAAAACTTTTAAAATGGCTTCAGTTTGAAGATTGGAACACCTTAGCATTGAAGAGATATCAACAGAGATTCACAAAAAAGACCAAAAAAAGCCCATTTCATCACGAGTGTGGCAAGATTATTCTCCGCATGGGGGTGTCATTGTGTGCCTTGAAAGGAGGCAGAATAGACATCTCTAGCCTCTTCTCCCCTGTCTCTCCAAGGGAGATCATTTCCTTCCAGGAGGGGAAGTTGGAAGGTGGGGCCAGAAACTTGGTCTCTTTACTCTCCTAAGAAAGAGGGAGTACCACATTGGAATTATATCCATCTGCTCCCTTAAATGTTGTTAATCTAGGGAATGCAATTTCAAGGTTCAGGCTAAAATTCTGATTGCTGTTCTTTAATGGGGAAAGGAGGCCTCCAAATTCTATATCTCATGCTTGACTTCTTTCCCACCAGATTTCAGATCCACATGCAGGAAGTACCTGAGAGCAAAGAAAATTTAATAAATAAATTTAAAATAAATGAGATTTATCCAAGTTCATAGCAAAATAGAAATCAGATTAAGTATACAGAGTAATAGAGTTCTCCCTTTGGGAGTGAGCTAACTCAGATCAACCTATAGAGAAAGAGAGTGCCAAATCTCAGCCAAGGGGAAATTTTCTAAAGTCTCTAGTGTAGCATCCTGGGAACAGGGATGTGATGGAGACAACTAGTTTCTCTCATGTTGGCTTCCTTCTGGAGTTTTACTGTCCCTTCAGCAACCTGAAGTGGAGTTGGTGTCTTCCATCTTTTCTTGAAGTTGCAAGGCAGAAGCACCCAAAGTGACTATACAATCTGAAGAAACTCTAGCGCCCTAAAGAGAGTGAAAAATCTTGAAGAGATTGGAGCTCTTCCAGAATATTTTCAGAAAAACTTGGAAAGACTTACATGAACTGATGCAAAGTGAAGTGAGCAGAACCAAGAGACCTTTGTACAAAGTAATAGCAATATTGCACAATGATCAACTGTGAATGAGTTAGCCATTCTCATCAATACAATGATCCAAGACAGTTCTGAAGGACTTACAATGAAAAATGCTATCCACCCCCAGAGAAAGAGCTGATGGAGTCTGAATGAAGATTGAAGCATATTTTTAATTACTTTATTTTTCTTGTCTGTTTGTTAGTCTGACTATTTTTTGTTGTTGTTTTGCAACATGGCTAATATGAAATACGTTTTGCATGATTGCATATGTATAATCTATATCAAACTGCTTACTTTCTCAAAGAGGAGGGGGGAAAGGAGTGAGAGAGAGAATTTGGAACTCAAACTTTCAAAAAATGAATGTTAAGAATTATTTTCACATGTAATTGGACAAAAATAAAACATAACAATGTTAAAAAAAAAAAAAAGAGAGAGAAAGAGAAACAAGCTCTCCTTTCACTCTCAACAGCCCTTCCTAATCCACTTTCCCATGCAGGCATGGGGCGTTGATCTCTACCAGTAAGGAGACAGATCTATACCAATTGGCTGTGGGACTCAAGTTACATAAGCAACAATTCATTCACAGAACTAAAAGATCCATTTTTTTGATGTGCAATTGTTTCAGCAGAACTCAATTCTTCATGACTCCATTTTAGGGTTATTTTTAACAAAGATACTAGAGTGGTTTGTCATTTCCTTCTCCAACTCATTTTTTTTAATAGAAGAAAAACTGAGGCAGACAATTAAATTAGTTTCCCCGAGGTCACATAGCCATTAAATATTTTAGGTAGGATTTGAACTCATGAAGATGAATCTTCCCGATTCCAGACCAGTTCTCTATTCACTATGCCACCTAGCTATCTTAAAAATGCTTGTAATTTATATTGAATCACTTTTGTTTGAAAAACATTTTTGCCCAAGAATTTGTACACTATATTTCTATAGTAGGTAAGATAGAAATCTCAGCTTTTCCTGGGCAATTTTTAAAAGTTAAGTTGTTATTCTGAAGTTTCCCCCAACTTTTACCCAGCTGACAACTCAATATAATTTCACTTTAATAGTGAAAAACCAGTCTTCAAAGTTCACTAACCCACAGTAACATGATTTGAGCTCCAATACTATCGTAGAGAGCCTGGTCTTTTTCCTGGGCACAGAGATATTGCCAGCTTTGCTTCCCATTCCTGTGGATCCTCTAAAATCGTGGTCAGTTATTCTCAGTTGGGAGGTCCAATGACCTATTTTGGTCAAGTATTCTAAAGTGATCAAAAGGATCTCAGCCTTTTCTTGTGATCTTGAGAGCAGATAACCTATTCTTTTCTATTGAGGATCTACTGATTTTAAGATGTCCTAGACTTTTTTAAATCTCAAAACACAGAACAGACTGACATACATTAAGCAGACCATGAAGAAAGTGTAAAACCAATCACTTCAAGCCATCTGGAAATTGACAGAGAATCATAGGGTTGTGAGATTACTAGAGTAGGTAGAAGTAATTTGATTTAGTCATTTGTCCCAGTCAACATACTTTCCATTGCTAAGAAGAGGGAATGAAAGCATCTGAGTCAGCAGGTTATGGGGTGTAAGGTTAATGGTATGTAAGATCTTCCTTGTCCATTTAAAGGTCTCACATGGAGCCTTGGCACAGAGCCCTTTAGGCTCTGGGCCACAGAGATTCCCACACCTTTCCAATTAAGTGCTGATTTCCAAACTTCTCGGCTCTTAGCCAATCAAGTGCTGAGTTTTTGATTGGAAACTGTATTTGTATTGCTTGGAGGAAAGAGAGAAGCTAAGGAGAGAAGAGAGAAACTGAGGGAAGAACTTGCCTGAGGGAACTTGACTTGAGTCACACTCCCTGGATTGGTGATGAGTACCTTACTAAATCTTGTCTTCTGGTATCCTAACAGGGATGTTTCAAATAAATATGTTGATTTTGTATTAGAGGAGGAGAGTTTGTTATATTTTGCAAACCAACCATGCAGATATGCATCTATATTCATGACAGCTGCTAAGGGTATCACGTTGGCTTTAAGTAGATTTAGACAGAATTTCCCATATAATCAGAACACACTGGTTCCTTTACTGTCTAGTGTTGCAAGTAGTCTAGACTGGCTGATATTGTCTTTGTCTCAGACTAGATAGGTGGCTCCTTGTTGTTAAAGGAAGGGTTCATATTGGTGTAATTTAAAGCTTACCATACAGATACCCAGAGAAGCTACAAATACAGACGAACTAAAACATACACAAATACCTCTTACTATGTGTCTGATAGACTTGGCCTTTTTCATAAACAATCCAAATTCCATAAGCCAAATTGAGAGTCAACAAAACTAGAGAAATCTGTTCTCAAAAAATTCCAAGTGTTCAAAAGGTCATTTCTATTTGGTTGACCATGAAAATCTTTTGAAAAGAAGTTGTTCTGGACCCATACTGCTTTGTATTTGACATTGGAATTTGAGTCTAAAAGTCACTGTTTAATTGACAAAGAAAAAAATATTAATATTGTGCTCTTTTAAGGGACTTTGTTAATTTAACATTATTCTAAATCCAAGCATTTCTAGCTCAGAGAGAAAAAAATGTCCAAGCTGACATTAGTAACATTAATATAAATTAATAAATACCTGTTATGTGCTAGAAACAACTCCATCAGACTCTCTCACTGTGCATCAGTTCCTTGAGCTCAGGGGAAAAATTTCAAAAGATAGAGGATTAAGGGCAAGTTTCTCCTAGTCAATAAGAGGAATGCCTATATAAATCTACCAAGGTAAATACCATAGAGAATAGCAATGGTATAGGATGAAAAACAACATTAGAGACTTGCAGAAGTTCAGAGAGCTGGTGCTGGTAAATACTTAGCAATGAGTTCTCCAAAAAATGAAAAAAGTATGCACAACATACTTTTAATGTTTAGTCTGTTTTATTAATATTCTCTTTCTTATCACTTTCTCATTGCTTTCTTAAGTCTAGACAAAACAATAAATCAAACCCTGATTTAAAGTGTTTGCCAATTTTCAAGACTTACACTGAAAATTTAATAATTGATATTCATGATCCAGTGCAAGCTAGCTATGACATACTTCTGCTAATAGGGGGTGACTTGAGAAAGCAAAACAAACAAATAAAAAACTCTGTTACAAATTTATATGGTCAAGTAACACAAAACTTCTCATTGGCTATCTGTAAAAAATGTCTTTATCTGCACTCTGAGATTTAAAAGAAATAGGACAATTTCCAGCTGCCTGATGGGACAGAGTCCAGAAATAGTCCATTTTTGCTTGGACCAAACCCCAGGTCAAAAACTTGCAGCACTCAGATTGGTTGGGGGATGGGAGGAGAGACAGCAATCAGACTTTTTGCCCTGAATCAGAACACTTTCTCGAACTGAAAGCTTGAAAGTACCCAGCCTGTCCCTGAGATCTTGGAATAACACAACACTTGATATCCCAAGAAAACAGTAGTCCAGACCAGTCCATATCTTTCCTCCAGAAATGTAGCAGAGCTCAGCCCTAATATCAAGTCTAAAGTCAGGAAGTTGACTGGAAGAGCAAACACTATAACACAGAAGAAGATAATAACCCTAAAAACCTCTACAAGAAAACCTTAGGGACAAACACAGTTCAGCCACAAAATCAACCAGAATTCCTGAAAGGGATAAGGCAAGAGTTTAAAAAATGTTTTAAAAATTTTTTTATTAAATAGAATTAGAGTGCTTGAGCAGGGAAAATGGAAAAGAAATAAGAGCTATGGAAGAAAGAATTGAAAAGGGAATTAACAGCGTGACATTAAGAGGTATAAAACCTTATCAAAGCAACAAACTCCCTGAAAATTAGAATGGATCAACTAGAAACCAATGACTCCATGAAGCAACAAGAAATTTTAAAATATTCAAAAGACTAAAGAGAATGTCAGATATCTCAAAGCAAAAACAATTGACTTGTAAGATGGATTAAGGAGAAAAAACTTGAAGTGTCATTACACTGTCTGAACGCCATGACCAAAAGAAGAGCCTAGATATCATATTTCAAAAAATCTTAAAACTACCCAAATCTCTTAGAACCAGAGAGCAAAGTAGAAATAGAAAGATTCCACCAATCACATCCCGAAAGAAACCTCAAAATTAAAACTCCCAGGAATATCATAGTCAAAATTCAGATCTTTCCGGTCAAAGAAAAAATACTGCAAGCAGGCAGAAAGAAAAAATTAAAGTTCTGGGGAGCCATTGTCAGGGTCCAAACTGTTGCCAAGAGCTGTCAATTTCATCTTTATAAATCCATGAAATATAGCCCTTCTCTCTTCTGACATTGCCTCCATCATGTAGGTCTTCAAGCACTTCACACCTGGTCTATTGAAATAGCCTGCCAGTGAGTCTAATCTGCCTCAAGTCTCTCCCCATTCCAATTCATCTTCCATTCAGCCTTTTCCTAAAGCACAGTATGACCACATCCTCCTCCAACTTGATAAATTTCAGTGGCCCCTAAAAGCCCCCAGGATCAGATACTAAATCCTCTGGTGTTCAATGCCCTTCATAACCTAGTCCCCACTTACATTTTCAGTTTTCTTACACCTTACTCCCCAATACATGTTCTTTGATTCAGTGATATTTGTCTCTTGACTTCATCTCTCCCCAGGCATTCTAAAGCCTTCCTTCTGTTAATTATTTCCTATTTATCCTGTATATAGCTTGCTTAATCTATATTGGTTTACATGCATCTCCCTCATTAGAGTATAAACTTCTTGAAGGCAGGGACTGTCTTTTACTTCTTTGTATATATCCAATACTTAGCACAGTGCCTTTCACATAGACAGTAGTTAATAAATGTTTATTAACTGATTGATTGATTTAGCAGCTACCATTATAAAGAAGTAGAAAATTTGAAATGATATTCCAGAAGGCAAAGGATATGGGATTTGCAGCCAATTATACTTTATCCAGCAAAACTGAATACAATGCTATGGTGGGGGGAGGGGGAATGGGAATGGATCTTTAATGAAATAGAGGATTTCTAAGCAAAAAAAACCCAAACAAACAAACTAGAGCAGCAGACAAACTTTGAAGTTCAAATACAAGAATGAAGAAAAACAGAAAAAGGTAAACATTAATTAACAATGATAAAAGACTGAACAAAGATAAACTATTCTAATTCTAATATGGGGAGATGACACATCTTTCATAGGTAGGGTTCTTAGGGAGAAGCCAATTAGGTAAGGTCAGTGAGTAGTCCCTGTTATGTCTTGATGATCTTGAGGGAAAAAATGGAAAGAGAGAGAAAGAGAAATACATTAAGTTGAGGTTAAGGAAAATCATACTATATAATCAGGACGTATAAGTAGATATCTATAGAAGCAAGAGGAAGAATGTTGGGGTAACGTCCGGCTCAGTGAAGAGACTCCAGACCAGAGCGATGTCTCAATTCTCAGGCATGCAGTGATTAGGCGGGAGACAGAGATGTTGCAAGCTCTGTTTATTATTAGCAAGTACAAGCCTTATATACCGTTCAGCCGTAAGTTCCATACTCGCGGCAAGCTAGTGATACATTTACTTTTACCATTCCTCCTTAAGGTACAGATACATGTCCTCATGACTGCCTTGGAATGTCTTGATAAGTACCAGAATGTTTACTCAAGACTGAGAGACCTTGGCGCTATTGTGTAGGATTTCGGAGGGCCAAACCAACAACCTTTGCTCCATTTGCACAATCGAGTAGGCTTCTCAGGCCCTCATCTGCTCCTGAAACTGTTGTGGACCTCTACAGTTCCCTACAGAAGAGAACTGGAGGAAACAGTTGACATTTGAACCTCCCTCTCATCTAAATTGCTCAAAATAAGGAAGAACATACACACACGCACGCACACACACATAGTTGTGCAGTGAAATACATTTACCTCAATAGAGAAACAGGAGGAAAAGAAAAGAAAGGGGGAGGAGAATTAGAGGGAAGGTAGACTAAGGGAGGTATTAATCCTAAACAAAATAAATTTTAAGGATGTAAACAAATATTTATAGTTCTTTTTGAGGTGGCAAAGAATAGCAATCTAAGGGGGTGCCCATAAATTGGGGAATGGATGAACAAATTATGGTACATAAATGTACTAGAAGACTATTGTGCTGAACTCTTACTGGTGTAATGACTAACCAGTATTCCAGACGACTAATGATGAAATATATTTTCCATCTCCTGATAGAGAAGTGAATTCCACTCAATGTGGAATGGAACTATTATGTTTTAGGACTTGGCCAAAGCGGAAATTTGTTCTGATTAACTATATGTGTGAATAATGGGTCTTGTTTTCTTGTGTTCTCAAAGAGAGGGGTAGGTCTGGGGTGGGTGGGCAAGAAGGAGGATCTTGGTTGGTTAAAAAAAATGTATATATGACTCTGTATACATGTATATATATATGCACATATATTTGTTTTAATGTATACACATATACACATACATGAAAAAAGAAGTCTTGGGAACTCCTATCAAACAATGACTAACTGTATACATTTCCTGAGGACTGATGCTGAAACATGTCCACCTCCTGAGAGACAGGTGATAGACTCAGAGTACAAATAAAGACGTATTTTTCTTAAGACACAGACAGTAAGAAATTTTATTTCACTTTGAAATAATCAGATTAATTCTGTATCATTTTTTATAGATCTATTTAGTTAATTGATTTTGTCCTGTAACTGCCTAAGACATGGTTCTTTGTCTCTGGACTTAGTTCAGAGAGTCAACTGGTCTGCAGTGAGTTGTTTCAGAATGGAGTTCTGCTAACCACTGTTCCATTCTTGCCCCAAGGAAATATGTTATGGTTGAGGGATGCAAGTGGACACCAGGGAGTCTAGTCTAGTATCTTTACACCATCAAGTTATCCATCAAGGATGTCTGGTTTGTTATCCAAAGAAATCTGGTCCACTATCTCTAACCTTGCCGGTGAACTCAAACATTAAACATTTCTTAGTCATTGGAGGGAAGGAGGGGGTTACAGGCCATCAGTCTCAATTTCCAACCAATCATATTGTCCCTCATGCCTCGGCTCTGTAACTGATTACGTTGATTTCAGCAGTTTGGTGTCAAGCTCCTATAACCTTGTTCCCTGCCTATAAAATCTTCTTTTTTCTGTACTCCCCAAAGACTATAAAAGGCATCTTACCTTTAGTGGAGAAACCAATATTCTATTTATTGGAAAACCTGTGCTGTACTAATAAACTGATCATGCTCAGAACTTTGTGCCTCATTTCATCTTATTTTGACTATAACAGTTTGATTATATGTATCGGTGATTGGAATTTTGTTTATTTTCCTAATGTTAAGCCAGTTTTTATCTCTGGCATAAATCCAATTTGGTCATGATGAATGATTTCATGGATAACTCTTCATAATCTATTTGACAGAATTTTATTTTTAAAAATTGATGATATTGGTCTATAATTCTCCCTTTGTGCTTTATCCTTCCTTGGTTAAGATATTAGATCTATATTTACCTCATAAAAGAAGTCTATTTAGTGTACTTTCTTTCTCAATTTTTGAGAATAATTTGTGTAGTATTGGTCCCAATTGTTTCTTAAAACTTGGATAGAATTCTCTTGTGAATACATTAGATCAGGACCAGGAATTATTTGCTTTTGGTAGTTTCTTCACATCTAATTTTCTTTTTCTAAGATTGAATTATTTAAGATCTTTATCTGGTCTATTATTAATTTGAGCATTTTATATTTTTGAAAATATTCCTCTATTTTTGTATTTTCAGTTTTGTTAGTGTATGGTTGTGCATAGGAGGTTCTGACATATTTTAAAATTTCTTCTGTTTTTGTTTTTTGTGACTTTACTCATTCGTTATGTGTTTGGTTTGATTTTCTGCTCTCTTCAAATCACACTAGCTAATTTGATTTATTGATTTTATTAGTCTTTTCAAAGAGCCAGCTTTGAGATTTTTTCATTATCATAGTTTTTTATTTCTAATTTACCTATTTCTCCTCTAATTTTAAATATATCTCCTCTTGTGCTTATTTTGGATTTATTTATTGGCTTTCTAATTTTTAAAAATGCATATTTAGCTAATTGATTTTCTTATTTTCTATTTTGTTAATGTCAATTTGTAAGAATATGGTTTCCCAGAGAACCTCCTTAGTGGCATCTGAGAAATTTTGGTATGTTGCTTCGGCACCTACCTATTGCCGCTGGCTCTCTTCTCCTTACCCTTAAGTCTCTCTCCCACCTAACCCTTGTTTTTTACTCCATTTCTTGTTTTGGAGTTTTCCATAATTTATGTGCATGCTTCTGTATATATGTTTATATGAACATTTATATATGTATACATATATGGAAGGGGAGAGAAAAAAATATCCTTAGGCATACGGGGGATCTCCCACTGGTTTTCTGAGGTGGTATTTGCTGCTGGTTTGATGAATTGCTTCCTTTCCTGGAAGGTGCTTTCCTTTTACCAGAGTGAGACAGACCTTTCTTGCTGATCTTTCAAGTTTCTTGGGCTAAAAGATTCTTTTACCCCATCTTTTGCTGGTTCTGCTGTTCTAGAACTTGGAGAACTATTTTATGGTTATTTGGAAGTGAATATGGAGAATTACGGTGGTTTACTGCTTGCTTCACATACATGGGCTTCTATCATCTTGGCTCCCAGAAGTTTGCCAATTTTGAAGATATTATTTTCTTTGGTATTTCTTGTTTTTCTTTTACCAAGTTTTTAATTCTCTTTTCATCATTTGCTTGCATTACTCTTATTTCTTTTCCAAAATTTTCCTTTTCCACTCTTATCTCTTTCTTTAACTCTTCTGGGAATTCTTGTTGTGATTGGTTCCAATAAGTATTTTTCACATTGTTGACTTCTTCTAAGTTTATGTCTTGATCTTCCCTGCTGTCATAGTAGTTTTTTATGGTCAAATTCTTTTTTTGTGGTTGTTTGCTCATTTTCCCAGCCTATTTCTTGACTTTGGACTTTATGTTAAAGTTGGACTTTGCTCACATAGGGGTGGAGAAGCATTGTGCCAAGCTTCAGGCTTTTCCTCGTTATTTTCAGAGTTTGTTCTGGGAATCTGGAAGATTTTGGTGCTTCCAAGACACCTCTTTCGTGGGAGAGATATGTTCATTGCTCTCCTGGCTGTGCTCTGGTCTTTACCAAGGGAGAGTCCCAGGTCCCCTGTAGCTGCACATGCTTGTGCTCCTCTTTGCCTTGGAACTGTAACCAGGGTCCCTATTCCCTTGTGTATGACTACTACATTCTTCTTTGCCCTGAAACTGTGACCCAGAACTGTAATAGAGTTGCCAATCAGCACAAGCTGTACCCAGTTCCACCAAAAGTCCCTTGTAATGTCTTTCTGACTAGTCCTCCAACTCCCTTACAACTGTTGGACTGAGAGCTCCCACAGCTGCTGCTGCTCCTATAACCACTATTGCCCAGTTTGCTCTCTGCAAAAGAATGTTTTTTTATTTCCACATTAGCCATGTTGGGAGGGGGGAATTAAAAAAAAAAAAAGAAAGTGAAAGAAAATGTCCTTCAATTTGCATTCAGAGTTCATCAGTTCTTTCTCTGGAGGTGGCTTGCATTTTTCATCATGATTTCTTTGAAATTGTCATGGATCATCTTATTCCTCAGAGTAGATAGGTTTTTCACAGTTCATTGTCATTAGAATATTGCTATTCCTGTGTACAGTGTTATCCTAGTTCTGTTCTTTTCATCTTGCATCCTATAAATCTTCCCAGGTTTTATTTTTTTCTGAAACCATCCCCTTCCTCATTTCTTATAACAAAATAGTATTCCATCATAATCATATACCACAACTTGTTTAGCCATTTCCCAATTTATGATTATCCCCTTAATTTTTAATTCTTTGCCACCATAAAAAGAGTTGTATAAATAATTTTGCATATATTAGGGTCCTCCTCCTTTTTCTTTGATCTCTTTGGGATACCGACCTCCTAGTGGTATTTCTGGGTCAAACAGTATGCACAGTTTTATTCCCCCTGGGCACAATTCCAAAATTTTCTCCAGAATGGTTGGACCAGATCAGCTCCATCAATAATACATTCACGTCCCCATTTTTCTATATCCCTTTTAGCATTTGTCATTTTCCTTTGCTGTTATTTTAGCTAATCTGATTGATGTGAAGTGGCATCTAAGAGTTGTTTTGTGCATTTCTCTATTAGTAATTTGGAGGGTTTTTCCATATAATTATTAATAGTTTTAATTTCTTCTTCTGGAAACTACTTGTTCATGTCCTTTGAATATTTATCAATTGAGGAATGACTAATTTTTGTAAATTTGGCTCTGTTCCTTATATCATTAAGAAATGAGACTTTTATCAGAGAAACTTTCTATAAAGAAAATTTGACCAGTTTCTTACTTTCCTTTTATTTTTGGCGGCATTGCTTTCATTTGTGCAAAATGTTTTTAATTTATTATAATTAAAATTATCCATTTTACCTTCTGTGATGCTCTCTGTATCTTGCTTGTTCATGAACTCTCTCTTATCAATAGATTTGGCAGAGAATTATGTTCCCCTAATTTGCTTAAGATAACACTTTTTACATCATATAACTGTTTTGAGCTTATCTTGGTAAACAGTGTGACATGTTTGTCTATGCCTTGTTTCTGCCAAATTGATTTCCAATTTTCCCAGCAGTTTTTGTTGAATAATAAGTTCTAGTTCCAATAGTTTGCGTCATTGCATTTAGCAAATACTGGTTCACTATGGTCATTTACTTCTGTATATTGGGTAATCTCTTTCACTTATCAGTCATCTGTTTCTCATCTGGTACCAGACTGCTTTGATGATGACTACTTTGTAATATAGTTTGATATCTGTTACAACTAGGCTGTCTTTGTTCACATTTTATTATTGATTCCCTTAATAGTTTTCGTATTTTGTTATTTTTTAACTCTATAAAATTATTCTTTGATAATTTAATTGGTATGGCACTGAATATATAAATTAATTTAATTAGTATTGTCATTTATATTATATTGATTAGTCCTAACCATAACACATAACAACTCTACATTTCTCCAGTTGTTCAGATCTATCATTATTTGTGTGAAAAGTGTTTTGTTTTTGTGTTCCTGTAGTTTCTATGTGTGTCTCAGCAGGTGGACTCACAAGAATTTTATACTGTATACAGGTATTTAATCTTTTAAAAGTTTATTTAGTATTTTATTTCCCACCAATTACATATAAAAAAATTTTAACATTTGTTTTTAAAACTTTGAGTTCCAAATTTTCTTCCTTCCTCCCTCCTCCCGTCCTATCGAGAAGGTAAGCAATTTTTTTGCCTTTGCCTTTCCTGGTTCCTTTGCCCTCCAGAATATCATATTCCAAACCCTTTGAGCCTTTAGTGTAGAAACTGCTAAATGTTATGTTATCCTGACTGTGCTCCATGATACTTGAATTGTTTCTGACTGCTTGCAAAATTTTCTTCTTGATCTAGGAGCAATAGAATTTGGTTGTAATATTACTGGGAGAATATTGCTGAGATTTTTCATTTTGGAATCTCTTTCATGAGGTGAGTAGTGTATTCTTTCAACTTCTATTTTACCTCTTATTCTAGAGTATCAAGGCAGCTTTCTTTGATAATTTCTTTGAATACGATTTCAAGGCTCTTTTTTTAAAATCTTGGCTTTCAGATAATCCAATAAGTTTCAAGTAATTTCTCCTGGATCTATTTTCTAGGTCAGTTGTTTTCCCAATGAGATATTTCACATTCTTCTATTTTTTCATTCCTTTGGTTTTGTTTTATTATTTCTTGATGTTTCATAAAGTCATTAGCTTCCATTTGCTCATTCTAATTTTTAAGGAATTATTTTCTTCAGTGAGCTTTTGTACCTCCTTTTCCATTTGACCAATTCTACTTTTTAAGGAGTATTTTTCTCTTCAGTGAATTTTTGTGCCTCTTTTTCTATTTGTCCAATTCTGCTTTGCAGAGCATGCTTCTCCTCACTGGTTTTTTGTATCTTGAAGGTATTATTTTCTTAAGTGTGTGTGTGTGTGTGTCTTCTTTACCAAGATGTTGACTCATTTTTCATGATTTTCTTGCATCGCTCTCATTTCTTTTCCTAGTTTTTCCTCAATTGCTCTTACTTGATTTTCAAAATCCTTTTTGAGCTCTTCCATGGCCTGAGACCAATTCATATTTTTTTCTTTGAGGCTTTGGATGCTGGAGCTTTGACTTTGTTATATTTTTTTGAGTGTGTGTTTTGATCTTCTTTGTCACCATAGTAACTTTGTTTCATCAGAATTTTATTCTGTTTGCTCATTTTTCCAGTCTACTTCTTGACTTTTCATTCTTTTTTAAAGTGAGGCTCTACTTCCAGGGTGATGGATATACTGTTCTAAGCATAGGGGTTTGTACAGCTGTTTTCAGAAATACTTCTAGGTACCTGTAAGTTTTCAATTCTTCCAAGGAGAGGTGTGTTTACTACTTTCCTGACCTGTGCTCTGGTCTGTGATTGACCACAAACACTCTTTTCTGTCTAGGAATTGTGACAAAGGTCCCTACTCCACTGCAGCTGCCAAGTTGGGGTATCCTAGTGCTCCTCCTTGCTCTGAACTGCCACCCAGATATGAGTATCGGTTAAGCATCAGAGTCCTATTCCCAGTGCCAGCAAAGAGACCCCTGTAATCTCCTTCTGATCAGTTGTTTGACCCCTTTATCATCTATGGACTGAGAACTCTGGAAGTAGCTACTGCCACTGCTGATTCATTGGCTCCTGGTCCTGCTCCTGGTTTGATGAGTCCTGGAGTGCATAGCCTGTGCTGGACTGTGCTCCATTCTTATCCTAGTGTGGCAGACCTTTCTTGCTGACCTTCTAAGTTGTCTTTGGCTGGAAAATTATTTCATCTTGTCCTTTTGTGGGTTCTGACACTCCAGGAATTGTTTTATGACATTATTTAAAGGTGTTTTGAAGCTTTTGGAGGAGAGCTCAGATGCCTTTTCTCCATTTGGCTCCACCCTCCCTGTAGCTATTTTTTTCTTTTTTTAAATTTTATTTTAGACTCAAACACCAGAACACAAATACAGAATAGAAAAAAAGAATCAAAAACATATCATAAACTTAAATATTGGAACTTAAATACAAAGTTAAAAAGAAAAAAGAAAAGTATTCTATGTGCATAGCAGAACATAAGAGAGAATTCAAATTGTATAACAATAAATTTTCACTTCAAGAAAGCCTATATGAT
>CM053773.1:179686898-179701712 GCA_028658325.1 Potorous gilbertii
AGAGAGAGAGAGAGAGAGAGAGAATCGAGGGTTAGGGTTAGTATACACACACACACACACACACACACACACACACACACATATATATATATATATATATATATAAATATTTAGACATATTTTCTACTCCATATTCTACTCCATATATTTATTTTTAATGTTTGATCATATCTCTTCTTTCCTATCTATCCTGCCTCCTCTACTTAAATTCTGCCCACTAACTTGCCTCCCTATTACTTGCTTACTCCTCTCCAAGGATCCCTCTCCTATTGTCCCATTCCCATAAATCTAAATACCCTTTTACCTATTCCCTCCTGTGGGAAGTAAGGAAGTTCTGTTGTCCACATTCCTAGGTAAGTCAGGAACCTGAGCAACAGCAGGAAAATCAGTGGCTAAGTAGTGACTTATGTGCCTTGGGATCTGAGGCACAACCAGCCCTTTGGGGGTTTTCAGAGTATCAAGTCCTAGGATGAAGGGTGAGTGATTAGTACCAAGGAGGAGATGAATATATCCTCTGAGTATTCCTTCCGAAGCCTGTTTGAAGGAATGCTGTCTATATTCCTTCCTCTGTCTGCCCTGGGGAGAGAGAGAAGAGAGAAAGAGGGGGGAGGGGAAAGATCTTTTTGAAACTGACTTGAGATCAGAGTAAATTGACATGAATAGTTGGATTTTGACCAGTCTAATCTAAAATTAGTTTATTTCCTAAAAAGAGAGGATCTGAATATCTCTATCTGTTCTATGTTTGTCTGTGTGTTTGTGAAGTGTTTTGTTAAAATGTAAATGCAGCTCAGAAGAGTGAGTGGGCTGGGGAGAGAAAAAAAGAAAAAAAATGCTTTACTGTTTGGCTTGATAATGGTGTTAATACAAAGTTTGAAAACTTTTAAGAAGTTGCTTTAAAAAAAAATCTTTCTTTCTGCACTCTAAACTCTGGCCAGGTTGTGAAAGTGAAAAGAAAGATTTTGGTTCTTTGCAGAGTATTCAAGTTAAAAAAAATGTGGCTCTATTAGTTAAATTGTTAAAATAAATTAATTGTGAGGTTCTTAACCTCTAAGTTTCTTTTTAAGATAAAGAAGCTGGAAGAGGTGGTGAGTATTTGGTTTCTTTGAAATATAAAAGGAGAAGAAGAATGTGGGGGGGATGTGCTTGGACTTTGTACTCCCTCCTCCCGCCATCCCATTTAAGAAAATGTTTAGCTTGATTGGGAAACCAGTAGACAAAGTTATGGAAGGTTACTGCATTTTAAAATTTTTAAATTATTTACTGTGATTTGTAATTATTACTATTAGTTATTAAGCTCCCAAGCTTCATGCTTGGAAGACACACTTTGTCAGTATCAAATTATTTAGGCACTTTTGCCTGGTAACAGAGGATCTCTTTTTGTAATGGAAATTAGCAGAGTAAAAGACAGGCAGTCTGGAGTGAAAAGTTGAATTTTGATTTAATGAGAATCTGTACTTTATGTTTAAGTAAATATATATGATACCAGACTATGTGTGTAAAATTGCAAATTCACTTTAGAATTTCAGTGATTTTTCTTAGAAGTATTAACTCTGTCCATGTGCTCAAACCACGTGGACAAGGGGAAGGTTATCCCATTCATATGATTTAAAGATTGGAATAAGACTGGGAGATCTGATCTGCTGGGCCTAGGAGGGGAGAGAGGAGCTGGAAGAGGGTTTTTCAGCTCTTTGAGGAAGTAGAGTAAAAAGAGATTATGGGAAGTTATAAATAAAGTTTCCTTTTAAGTAGCAAGAGTTTTTTTTTTTAAAAAAAGGAAGGCTAAAATGTTTTTCATTAGTGATTATAAATCCAGGTTTGATATGATTCAAGTTAAAATCTGTCTTGAAGGAATACAGTGGCAGCAGCATCTAAGAATGCTCTTCTTATCAGGATTAAGCAGAAAGATTTGGCATTTATGATTGTAAAGTGCTTAACATAAGGATGGGTATATGTAACATTAATCTTATGTAATTGTTACACAATTTTTAAATTTGGAGTTTGATATATATATATATATATATATATATATATATATATATAGATTGGGGTTTTAAAAGGATGCGATAGAAATTTAATAATTTGAAACTTATATTTGGTTATAAAAAAGCAGTGGAAATGCTGATATTTGCAATATAATGGTAGAGGTAACTTCTTTGCTTTAAGCTAGAAGGGGATTACAGTGCAAACAGTTATAGTCAAGATGTGCAGAAATTGGATAATCTGAGTAATAGGATTGAGAAACTTGCAAAGATGAATAAGGGTTTTGATCACAAATATATAAAGGCAAATAAGAAGGTTTGAATAGTTCTGGATGGGTCAGTTTCAGATGGTTTCAGTAGGTAGTGAAAGTGTGAGAAAGTATTTTAAGAAGACAGAAATATCATGTAACTTTATTAATATAATTAATAGTTCTATCAAATTTGAGCTGACTCTATCTGATCAGGTGATAATGTGCCCACGTGGGGTAGGGAGATGAATTACTGTGCAAGGTGATGTGGAAATGTATTCAGCTGAATGTGTAATAGCTGATTTAAAGTTTTAAGTAAGCTTAAATAGCTTTAATTTTTAGGTAATCCATCTAAATGTTGTTATATTAGGAATTGCATTGTTAAATTAATGATGAATTGGTTAAAAGAAACTTATGAATTCTGTGTAAGAGTTTCTGTGTTATAGAATTCCTATTGAAAAAAATGAGAATGTTTGGGAAAAAATTCATATATATATTTTTATATATGGGTGTGATTTTCAAGCCTGTTCCATCTAAGGATGAATTCAATATGTTCAAACTTTATTTCTGCTGTTAGGAAGGAAGTTTTAACTAAAATTGTTTTTGCATTTACAACCAAGCATTTACAAAAGTACGTTTGTAAGAGGGAAGCTTATGGCCAAATGTGCACAGGCCTTGGTTGTAGATGTAATTTTTGCCAATCAGGTTCATGAGGGTTTTGTAATAAATTGTAAACTGTTCATAAAAGAAGAAGATATTTGTTGTGTGAAGAAATGTTTTGTAAAATCTTTTGTATGATTTTTGAAAGGCCTACCTACTAAATTTATGTTTGTAAGCTAATTTGTTATAATAACTTCAGATTTTATGGGGAGATTGGAAGATAAGAGACAAGATAAGAGGGACCAGGAATTTTATGGCTCCTGGAAGCTCTGTGATAATTTTAAGACAAAAAGACTTCTGGGTCCATCCCCCTTTCCTTTTGAAGTCTAGTCATTACAGGACTTCTTGAGATCTAATCTGAACTAGAGATGCTCAGAGGAGAGATGTTAACTCTTTCTATTGTTGAAGGAGAGGAGTGGCCCCATCCCCACCCAGGGGCGGCTAAGATTTGGAGAGTTTAAAATGATCACCCAAGTGGTGTGACCCTTCACTTTGTTAAAGTTGTAATTTCTATGTAAAATATAACTGTATATGGAGTTCCTAAACCAGAAATTTGTGTTGGTGATGAATAATTTCTAGTGATTGGTTTTTAGGATAAATTTAAAATTTAAGATGTGAGTCCTGGTAAAATTTTTGATTAGTGAAACCTACCACCTAATGTACAAGCCTCAGGGGCTTGTGTCCTCAGCCTGAGATGGGATCCTTTTGGCTCAGTTTCCCCATTGTGTTCCTTTGAAAAGGAACACTTCTTTTAAAGTTTCCCACTTGACTATTTCTGAGTCTGGCTATAAGGTGGAGATGAAACCAAAGTGTAAATGTGATGCTGTATCATTGTTCCATAGAACAAGATTGGGATTTAAAGTTAACCGTAACTCTATCTTATCTACAGAGGGACTGAGGAAGGAGTTCAGGGTGGTCCCAGACAGTTTAGGGTGTTCCAGGCATGGTCTTGATGGGAGTGGCCAGTAAACTGAAGAATTGGAGTGATAGGGCATGGTGATACACCTCTATGGGCCTCTAGAGAGCCAGTTCACGTGGAACAAGCTGAGGCTTTCAAGACCCCTTTTAGACAAATGGAACTAAAACTCTGTGGGGTAATGGACAAATGCCCCAACTTGGAATAAAGTTTTTACATGTTAGAAAGACCAACTGAGTAAATTCAATTGACTGAATTAATTACTGAGACTAACTCAAAGACATCTTTAGTTGGCGGAAAAGAATTTGTGTAGTTTCTTAGAGGCAGGTAACCTCTGGTAGTATTTAGCATTTATGGAAAAGTTAAATGTTTCTGTTTTTATATGAATTCATTTCATGAACATAAGTTGAAGTTAGTGTTTAAACTTATCATTCATGTAGCTCATTCTTTGAGGTTGATCATAGTTAGAAAGGTACAGAGTAGTTTGGCAAACAAATGCAAATCTATTAGAGCAATAACTTAAGGTTTTAATGGAAAATTTGATTTTATGATTGTTATTTAATCAGGAACTGGAACAGGTATAGAAAGGCATGTAAGCTACTTAAGACTTGCTTCAAAAGATGTTCCTTAGTCAATGTGAAATTATAGTCATATCTGAAATTGATTATTGGAGCTTGCTATTTTAAGATTTTGTGGGACTATTAACTGACTGTTCTTCTGAGTCTAACTCCAAGTATGGATAGCAAGAAAGGTGGTCTGAGCCACTGATTCGTGAAGCCAGTAAGTCTATGACATGCTGGTATGAACTGCAAAGGGGTGATCTCATGGGAACGTTGGGAGAATGGCTGTTCAGCCTGGGATAAGGTAAGATTTTCCTGACTCAATTTCCCTACTGACACCTGGCAGACTTAAGCCTGGCTGGATGCCAATTGACAATCCATTCCTGCCTGGAATTGACATGAAGTTGGGGAGATATTGTTTCCCTGCAATGTCCCTACTCTTCGTGACAATTTCCTGTAACCAAAAGTTTTGTAAGCTTAATAAATAATAGATTGTTAATAGAGGAACATCTGAGGTTAAGTCTAAAATTAAGCTATTAGGCTTAGGATTTCAGACCAACAACAGTAAGGTAGTGTCCTTTAATTCTTAGGAATAGTGTGGAGACAATCAGGTCAAAGGCTTGTGAGGTTAATACATAGTTATTATTTTGTCTCAGTTGGTTAATATTAAAAGAAAAATTACTTGTGGTCTATATTGTAAATGCTTTAAAAGAAGCATCACATGATCAGAAGTTGTAATTGTTTTATGATGTGATATGTACTGTGTTAAAAATGATTATTTATTGTATTTATGTAAGAACTGGAACCTATTATTGACTCCTTAGTGAAATCTCATCTTCCTGATGGGGGAAATGAATAGTGAGTTAACGTAAGATATAAAAAGTGGGTTCTAATGTGAATTTCTTAAACATGACAATTGGCCAAAGTTCCAATTTTTATTTTGCAAGAGTGATAAAAGTATAAAACCTATAAATGTTAATCTAAAATTGTATTATGGTCAGTTTGTAGGAGAGTAAACATCTGGATTTCTACAAAAAGATAAAGGGAAGAAGATGCAGAGATGCTGTGCTGAAGACAGCCTGAAGGAGCATCCAGACCAGAAAACTGCACCAGATGATGTTCCTCGCTAGACTGCTGTATGAGATGGAAACCCTGAACGGGCAGTTCATTGATCTACCTTTTCCTTTTGAATCTCTGTAACTTATAACAAAGGAACTGTCCCCTTGTAAGTTGTCAATGCGTCAGTCAACTTTGCTCCCTTCCCATATTCATATAAAGGGGGATAGATGAAGGGAAGAATTCATAGGGGAAAGATTGTGAGGAGATATTTATTAATTGGATTTAGGTGTGGAAACAGAAATTTTAATGAAGAGAAAGAGGGGGGATTTTTTGGGAAGTAAGAAAGTTCTGTTGTCCACATTCCTAGGTGATAGGGGTTGTGACCTAGAATGGACAGATTAGAGGTCAGAAACTAATGGGCAGGACCAAGGAGCTGTGTGAGGAAGGGTGAGAGAGAGGAGAGGAGAACATGGAGTCACATGGTCAGGGAACGCTGTTGCGGGAGATCCAAAGCTCAGAAAACATTATAAGAAGCCTCATCTTCATGCACGTGTTGTAGTCTTCCTGTAACCTTACTGGGAAGGCTGCCTGTCCATGGAATGGACGTGAAGATTAATAAAAGCTTTCCTGATTTCACAAAAAGTATTGTTCTTTATTTAAGGTGAGCCTGTTTCTCATTGTTGGGGGCTTGTTAGACTCACTTCTAATACTCCCCCTCCCTTCTAAAAATCCCTCCCTTGTCCTCTCCCCCCTCCCTATACCCCTACCATTTTGTTTCTTCTGAATTTAGAAGATTTTTATATTCTAAATATTAATATATTATTCCCTCTTAAACCCATTCCTGATGAAAGTAGGGTACCAGAACTAGCAGCCCTCCTCCCTCATTTAATTCTTCTTCTTGCACCTCATTTGTATAAAATAATTACTCTTTTTAGCTGTTCCTAAATGGTTTTACTTTTTAAATTCATATCCTATCCAATCTTACTTATAAGCTATCCGATTATTAATAAGAATCTTAGAGATACATTTTACATTTTATATATATAAAAGTAAAAAGTAAACAGTCTGTCCTTATGAATCCCTTAAAATCAGTCTTTGGTATGTATATTATATTTCTCTTGGTTCTTGTATGTCAAATCTTCTATTAAGTTCAGGATTTTTTTTAAACAAAAATCTTGAAAGTCTGAGAGTTTATCAAATGTCCATTTTTTTCGTTCAGATTAATACTTAACCTTTTGAGGTATGATATTTTTGACTGGAACCCCAGTTCCTTTGCTCTTTGATATGTTATATTCCAAGACTTCTGGCCCACTAATGTCTCTGCTGATTGGTCTTGTGTGAGTCTAATTGTGGCACCACCATATTTAAATTGTTTTAATCTTGATGCTTTTAATATTTTATCCTTGAGCTGGAGGTTTCAGAATCTGGCTATGATATTCCTATGAGTTTACCTCGTAGGATATCTTTTAAGTGGTGATGGATGGATTTTTTCTATTTCTACTTTCCGCCTTGTTCTAATGCTTTAGAACTTTTAAAACTTTTAAAACAACTTTATTGTATTATTGTATCAAGATTCTTTTTTTAATCATAACTTTCAGTTAATCTGATTATTTTTGTATTTTCTCTTCTTGATCTAGTCTCCAAATCTGTTTTGTTTTCTTATAAGATGTTTCACTTTCTCTTCTATTTTTTCATTATTCAGATTTTGGTTAATTATTTCTTGATCTGTTATCATTTCATTGGCTTCACTTTGCCCAATTCTAATTTTCAAAGTGTCATTTTCTTCCTTAAGATTCAGGATTTTTTTTTTCTAACTGATTGACTTTCCTTTCATAACCTTCTTGTTTTTCTTGGATTATTCTTATTTTTTTCTTTAGTTTTTCTTTCATCTCTGTCATTTGGTTTTTAAACTCTTTTTGAAGATTTTCTAGGAATTCTTTTTGGTCAAGTGACCATCTGACACGTTACTCTTGGGGGTTTCTTTACTTTAATATCCTCCTCTGAAGATTAACCCTGGTCATCTCTATTCCCACAGTAGCTTTCTGTGGTTGGATTCTTTCTCCTTTGCCTGTGCATTTTTGGTAGTAATAGCTTAATTTTTGTAATCACTTCTAGCCCTGGGGAATGGGAAATGATGCCTCTTGCCCCAGATTCAGTTCTCCCCTCCTGCCTAGAACCAAAGCCAAATCTCCAACCTTGTGGAAGTGCTGCCAACCCTTTACTATGGGGGCATGGTGTGAAAGTTCCTGTGGAGGGGGCCAAGGCAGCCTATGAAACCAACTAACCCCAGGGCTTGCCACAAGTTATTAAAGTGGACTCTAGCCTGGAGATGTTTACCTCTCAGATTATCCCTGGAAGACCCTGATTGTGCCCCTATTCTTATTCATCTCCACTTACACTTTGTTTGCCCTAACGTGCTATTTTAACTCTTTTGTGGCGAAAAATCTTGAGAGCTTGGAATTTTCTGACCTATTCCACCATCTTCCCAGAATCCTCTCTCTACAGTTATTTTAAATGGAACTTCTCTATCTTGCTCTTCCTACTAGATTTTGTTGGTAATATACAGAAATGTAAATGATTTGTCTGGATAAATAATGTAACTATAGCTATAGATAGCATTCTTTAGAAGTAGATAATTTTTATTGCATTGTGATCCCAAATGAGTGCATTTAATATTTCTGCTTTTCTGCATTTGTTATTGAGGTTTTTATACCCAAAATACATAGTTACAATATTAGTTCATTGTCTATGGTACCTTTTAGCAAAATATAGTTTCCCTGAATATCTCTTTTAATTAGGTTTTTTTTTTTTGCTTTTGCTTTGTCTGAGATTATTATTGCTACCCCATCTTTTTCACTTTAACTGAAGCACAATAGATTTTGCTATAGTCTCTTATTTTAACTCTGTGTGTTTCCTTTGGTTTCAAGTATGTCTCTGATAATCAATATATTGTTGGATTCTGGTTTCTAATCTACTCTAATATTATCTTCCATTTTATGAGTTCATTCCATTTGCATTCATAGTTGTGATTGATAATTGTTCTATTCTCTTCTATTTATGGTTTTCTTTTTTTTTGCCCTCCTCAAAAATCTGGTTAGCTTTGGATTACTGCCTTCCTTAATCTACTCTTCCTCTTACCACTATTCTCCCTTTCCCTTATTCCTTTTCCTTTCTACTTCCCTTTTGCGTAACATGAGTTTTTATACCCAAATGTGTGTGTGTGTGTGTGTGTGTGTGTGTGCGTGATATATGTATGGGTATATGTGTATATATAGTTGCCTCTTTGAACAATTTCAGATGACATTGTGGTTCAAGTATTGGCTGCTCTCTACCACTTGCTCCTCTATTATAAAACCCTTGTTTGTTCACCTCTTTTATGTGAGATAAGTGTCCTCATTCTTTATCTCCCTTCCCTCTCTTCCCAGTTCATCCCTCTTTCCCTTCCATTCTTTTTCTGAGGTCATATCAACAGAATAGACATACCCTCATGCTCTCTGGCTATGTAGATGCCTTTTAACAGTCTTAATAATGATAAAATTCTTAGGAGTTACAAGTATTTTCTTCCCATCTAGGAATGCAAACATACTCTTTGATGAGGTCTGTAATACCCCTTCTAGGTCTGTATCCCAAAAAGATCATAAAAATGAGAAAAGGACCCATATGTACAGAAATATTTATAGCTGCTCTTCTTGTAGTAGCCAAGAACTAGAAATTGAAGGGATATACATTAACTAGGGAATGGCTGAACAAGTTGTAGTATATGAATATAATGGAATGCTATTCTGCTGTAAGAAATGGTGAGCAGGTAGACTTCAGAAAAACCTGGAAAAACGTACATGAACTAATGCTGAGTGAAGTGAGCAGAACCAGGAGAACATTGTACATAGTATCAGCAACATTATTGGATGACAGTTTTGATAGACTTAGTTCTACTCAGCATTGCAAGACTATAAGACAATTCCAAAAGACTCATGATGGAAAATGCTATCCACATCCAGAGAAAGAACTTTGGAGTTTGAAGGCAAATTGTAGTGTACTATTTTCTCTCTTTTTTTGTTTTGTTTTGTTTCTTCTTTCTTGTGGTTTTTCCCTTTGGTTCTAATTCTTTTTTTTACAACATGATTAATGTGGAAATACGTTTAATATGAATGCATATGTATAACCTATATTAGATTGCATGCTGTCTTGGTAGGGATGGGCAGAAGTTTTAGACCTCAAAATCTAATAGAAGTGAATGTTGAAAACTAAAAATAAATAATAATTTAAAAAAAAAGAATTGCAAACAGTTTAACTTTATTGAGTCCCTCATGTTTTCTCTTTCATGTTTGCCTTTTTATACTTCTCTTGAGTATTGTGTTTGAATGTCAAATTTTCTATTTATCCTCAGTTTTTTCTTTAGGAATACTTAAAGTCCTCTTTCATTAAATTATCCACTTTTTTCCCTGGAGAATTATACTCAATTATTCTAAGTTATTCTTGGTTTTAATCCTAGTTTCTTTGCCTTCTTATTCTGAGTCCTTTGTTCCTTTATAGTGACTGGTAACTGCTAAATCTTGTGTGATCCTGACTTTAGCTTCATGATATTTTAATTGTTTCTTGCTGGTTACTTGTAGGATTTTCACTTTGATCTGGGAGCTCTGAAATTTAGATGTGTATTCCTGGGAATTTTCACTTTGGGGTATCTTTCAGGAGGGATCTTTTTCATGAGGTGATTCATGGATTCTTTCAATTTTCTTCTCTGCTTCTGTGATATCTGGGTATTTTCCTTGATAATTTCTTGAGATATGATGTCCAGGTTCTTTTCACTTTCTCATTTTTGATCATGGTTTTCAGGTAATTCAATAATTCTTAAATCCTCTCTCCTCAATCTATTTCCAGATCAGTCATTTTTATATTTCATATTTTCTTCTATTTTTCGGTCTTTTGACTTTGTTTTATCGTTTCTTGACGTCTCATGGAGTCATTAGCTTCCACTTGACCAGTTCTAATTTTCTTCAGTGAGATTTTATATCTTTTACCAAGCTGTAAAAGCTCTTTTCATAATTTTCTTGCATTACTTTAAATTCTTTTCTCTATTTTTCTACTGGTCTTCATTTTAAAAATCATCTTTTTGCTCTTTTTTTATCTCTTTCTTTAGCTCTTCTAAGAATTCTTATTGGACTTAGATTTATTCTGGATTTTTATTTGAGGTCTTGCTTTTAGATTTTGTTAAGTCATTGTCTTCTTCTGAGTTTGTTTCTTGAACTTCTGTCACCAAGCAAGTTTTTTTGTGATCAGATTTGTTTGCTCCTTTTCCCAGCTTATTTCTTGGCTTTGGATTTCATGTTAAGAGTTGGGCTTTGTTTGCCTCTGGGGCTGGGAGGAGGGATAGTAAGCTTCTGTGGCTAAATCTGGGGACCTGTAGGTTTTCAGTGCTTCCAAGGTGGTGTGATATGGGGAGAGTTCTGGTCACCATCCTCCTAATCTGTACTCAGATTCTTAACCAGGTAGGTCCTCTGCTCCCTCAGAACCACAGATCTTAACCACTCCTCTTTACCTCAGAAATATGACCTGGAACTGGGTGATGGGTGAAGGAACTGCCAGTTGTCACTGGTTTTGTACCAAATACTAACATGGGTGTAGCCTATGATATTTTTTTTGATTAGGTGAGAACTCCTGGTGCTCCCACTGCCTCCAGACCCCACATCCAGCTGCACTCTCAACTAACTCCCATCCTAATGACCACACTCACATCTCTTTTTGTTTTCCTAAGCTGTCCTGGGCTAGAAATTGGAATTATTGATATTTTGTTGTTTTTATACCACTCAGAATTTGATTTGGCATATTTTTTAAAAGTTATTTAGAGGATTGGGTTGGGAATGCTCAGCAGAAATGTTTAGTTCAATCTACTTTTTATTGATATTTTGTTGTTTTTATACCACTCAGAATTTGATTTGGCATATTTTTTAAAAGTTATTTAGAGGATTGGGTTGGGAATGCTCAGCAGAAATGTTTAGTTCAATCTACTTTTCTGGCTCAACCTTTATAAATATCTTAAAAGAGAGACTTGTTAGTCACTGAACCAAGATATTCAGTAGATACACTGGCGAGATAAAACAAAGAAGTTAATAGTGAAGACAACCTTGGAAACCATGAATACCAGTGGCAATACGGGACCAAGAGGCCAGTAAGTACTCAGCACCTACCTACCTCCCCAGCAGAAAACCCAGTGGTATCAGTGTTATGGCATCACCAAAAGTGATTGGTATCACAGCAATATGATGACAAAGATATAAGCTGTCCCACCACATGGCCTAGCGACACATGCTCCGTAGGTGTGGGCCCTCCTGTATATTACATAGGTTTTTCCACTCTTCCTATGAATGATATATGTGGAAGGCTTAAGGTGGAAATTCTTTATTATTATTACTCTATTTAATTAAAAGTCTTGGTATCTTCTGGCTGGTTAATAAAAGTAAACAAATTGGTAAAGACTATGGTTAAGTGATGAATTTTGAGTACCTTGTACCTAATGTAGATTTTTTCCTTATTAGAGGGGAGTACCCCAGGTACTATAGAAACATGTCTTCCCATCCTATACTCACGTAGTTGCTTTTTTGAACCCAAGGGCAGAATTTAACAACTGTAGTTCTTCAATGAATGCTCATTGAATCTATTTGTTCAACTGATAGATCCTCCTCTGCTTGGAGGAGGGTCAAGTCTGGACCTGGTTCTAGCTTGCTAAGAGAGCTGTTCCCTACTTAGCCAGAGTCTGAGGAGGCAGAAGGAGCATTGGTCTGCAACTCAAGAGACCTAAGTTTGAATCCTGACTGACATTAACTGTGTATGCTACCTTACTTGACCTATTTCCTTCTCTGTAAAATTGAACATTATAATTCCTCTACTACTTGCTTATTGTTGAAAAATCTCTTTTTAAGAAATAGGACATCATATGAATGTGAGTTATTAAATGACAAGGAACAATACTTAGACCTGAGGCAGCTTTATTGAGAGGGAAGATTTATTGAGAGAGCCTGGGCAGTGAAGACTACAGGTTGGGGAAGAGAAAGACCTGAGATTTCTGAGTGGAATGTTGGGGAAGGATTAGAATTAGATTCTCATTATGTTGAATGATCTCAGGCCATGGTGTCCTGTTCTTGATAAAGACTATGTCGGGCTGTATAGTTAGACTGGCGGCGGGGAATAATTCCAGGGCTGTAAATAGATCCCAATGGCCAGTGGCGAACAACATGACGGTAGGACACAGCCATGCAGTCAAAATAGTTGATGTTCAGTTTACGAGCAATATGGCGACCCAGGAATTCCAATTGCTGTAGAGGCAAAGAAAGGAACATCATGGAGGGGAGACAGGCCTTATCTGAGGGGAACAGGGTCCCAGAAAGATCTAGAATTTAGTTTTTCAGAGCCTCGACTTTTCACTGTGTAAACTTGGAAAAGCCCTTGTCCTTTTCTTCTCTGGGTCTGTTTTCTCATGTATAAAATAAGGATGTCAAAGGGATGTAGGATTGTTCTCAAAAAATTTTAGGCCTTCTTGGTCTCACAACGTGAGCTAAGGAGTCTAGAAATAAAGGTATTATTCTCCAAAAAAACCAAAACCAAAACCTTCTAGGCCCACCCCTCTCTGATGGAATGACTGATGAGGGGTCATAGTCTGGGCAGTAATGGAGCTACCTGCAAGAGAGACCTCCCACTGACCCTGATGGCTGACACTTAGAAAAGACCCACAGTTCCCAATTCTTACAGAATTGGGTTTCTCTATTCAGGAATGTGGCATATACAAAGCTGAATGAATAGTTTCTACGTGTTAGACAAATCGCTGTTTGTCATGAGCACACTCTGTGTCTGTGTGTGACCCTACATCTCTTACTGTCTCTTTCCCTGTTGCCCTCTGACTGTTGCTGTCTGCCTCACCGCCTAATTAGATTTCTCTTTCTCAGTTTGTTTCACCTTCTTACTCTCTTTGTTTTTGATCTTGACTCTCCTTGTCATTCCATCTGTCTCACTCTCTGACTCCTTTTCAGTTTCTCTTCTGTTTCCATCTTTGTGCTATATGCCTCTCCTCTTCTCATTTTCTGTCTTCATTTCTTTTTCTGTCTTTTCCTCTGTTTTACCTTCCCGTTTTTTCTCCATTTCTTTGTTCTCTGCTTCTTCTTCCCCTTTCTCTGTCTCTTTCTTCCTGTCACTTTTTCTTCTGTCACTAACCTGAATTATTATAGTAGTCTTTTAACTGATTTCCCTGACTCAAGTGTATCCTATAAAATGATGCCAAATAATTTTCCTTAAGCACGGATCTCACTATGACTCCTTTACTCAATCAACTCCATTGGTTTCATATTACCTCTAGAAGAAAATACAATCTCTTCTGTTTAATTATACAACCCAGTTCCAACCAATTTTCCAACTTTATTGGACACTGCTCCCCTTCCAACATTCTATGAATTAGCTAAATCTTTCTCCCTGTTCTTCACATACATTTATAACAATAGTAAACATGTTGTTTAATATTATAATGTTAATAATTTATAATAATACATTCAAAGTAATAGTATCTATAGCACTTTAAAATTTACAAAGAGCTTTACAAATATTTTATTCTCACAAGAATTCTGGGAAGTAGGTGCTATTAATATCCCCATTTTACTGATGAAGGAACCAAAGAAATACTCTTGTCTCCCATCTCCATGCCTTTGCACTGATCATCCTGCATGCCTGGAATGATTTTTCTCCTTATCTCTACTTCACAAAGTTCCTTTCTTCCTTTAAAATGGCATTTTCTGAATGAAGTCATTCCTGATTCCAAACTGCTAGAAGCCATTCCCCCTCAAGCTACTGTAGATTTAAGTACTTTGTAAATGTTTATATTTATTAACTTTATATGTATGCTGTGTATATATTTTTATGCATTCTCTCCCATTTATGCATGTCTCTCCCATTTCAAGTAGGGATTATTTCATTTTTTTGTACTTGTATCTCAAGTAACTAGTCAGTTTCTGTCATATAATAAACACAAACTGATTGCTTGACTGATTTAGTGATAAGAGATTCCCATTTTAAAACTCTAATCTATGCAACAAGATTATCTGATGCAATGAAAATGGTTAGTGATGTGAGAGGTCAGAGGGTCAGGTGGGGAATCCTGGCATAAAAACATTAGGAAAAAGGAGTGGACATCCTTGAAGGCCAGAAAGAAGAGGTCAGCACGGAGGAGAAATAAGAGGAAAGTTCAAGAGGTCTGGGGAGGTCAGTGAAGGTTGAGAGAGGAGCCTGGAGGTGAAGTCCTTACTTCATAGTGCTCTGACAGCTTAACCAGTACCAGCGGCTCCAGTTTGTAACCACAGAGGACCAGTTGGAAAAAGCACCTGCCGTAGGCTGGAAGAAGAGGAGGGAATTTC
>CM053773.1:179701812-179721529 GCA_028658325.1 Potorous gilbertii
TTCCCTAACCCAATCTTTAGCTTTTGGAATCTATCCTAAGTACTGTCTTTCTCTTTCCCTAGTTCCATAATCCTGTCTTGGATTTGTTGACTCCTTCCCTAGGTCTCTGCAGGTGCCTATCTGTTTGCAGTTTCCCATCCCTGTCCCTGTCCCTAACTCATTAGTCCAATCCCAGTCCCCAACTTGCTTTCCTTTATCTCTAGACTCTGATCCCTGTCCCCAAGTAAGCCCCCACCTCCCCAGTCAGATTCCTTACTCCCAAGTCATGTCAAATACCATCAGATCGAAGGGCCAGGCGGATATAGATGCGGTGCAGGGGTCCTTGACAGACAGTGCGGCCCTGGATGGAAAAATGGTACATCCCACGGGTGTGGTTCAAGACAAGGCGGCGCCTTGGTAACGATGAGATCGCGAGCCATAGACCAACGCCAACTCCATAAGCAGGGAAACCCCATGTCTCCTGATTCTGCACCTGTAGTCCCAAGATTGGTGATGGACTGTCAAGACCCCAGAAGTAGGGGAGATGGAAGGAGACGGAAGGTGGGTCAATGTGAAAAGACAGATGGATATAAAAAAGGGTATAGGATCCTGCTTCTCCTTCAGACCCCTCTCTCCTCAGTGCTCCCAGCACCCTGCTTCACCATTAGGTGCTGCCAAAAGCAAGGATAAAAAGGATTTTTCTTGAGTTTCTTGGCAAGACTGTGCTCAATACAGCCTCAAACACTTACTAGCTGTGAGACTCTGGGCAAGTCACTTGATTGTCTCAGTTTCCTCATGGTAAAATGGAGACACATTGGAGAAGGAAATGGCAAACCACTCCATTATCTTTGCTGAGAAAACCCCATTGCCAACATCCATCAGGTCACTAAGAATTGGACACAACTGAACAACAAATGCTGGCAACTAGAAGGTGTTTGATACTGTTGTGGAGAATAAGAGAATTCCCTAATCTTCCAGATGAGGCATCTGGTGGCTCAGTGAACAGAGCACTGAGCCTAGAGTCAGGAAAACCTGAGTTCAAGTCCAGCCTCAGATACTTCCTAGCTAGGTGACCCTGGGCTAGTCACTTAATCTGATTGCATGACAAAATGGATCTACTAGATCCACTGGAGAAGAATATGGCAAACCACTCTAATATCTTGGCCAAGAAAACCCCAAATAGGGTGATGAAGGGTCAGACATGGCTGAAACAATTGCACAACAACATTCTTCGAGATGTTCCTATTTGTGGATGTTATTGGTCAAGAGGTTCCCCAATTATAAACATGACTCCTCCGTTGGCCTAACAATACACAAAAGAAAAACTAAGTGGATAAAAAACGTTTTTTGCTTAGTATGGTGTGTAGTTGGATGGGCAACCCATAGAGTTCATCTATCAATACACAAATCTTGAACAGACATTGTAAATAAACAATGATTTGGACTCAGAACGAAATAGCAAGAAGTAAGTTGGGCTACATTTGGATAGTTGCTCAATGATCTCAACTTGATATTTGACACAAAAATTCAAGTGGCTCAGTGAATAAAATGCTGAGCCTGATGCCGGAAAGTTCCTTTTCCTGAGTTCCAATTGTGCCTCAGATGCTCACCAGCTGTGTGACCCTGGGCAAGTCACTTATCATCTGTCTGCTTCAAATTCTTCTTTGGAAGAATTTGAAAGGAAATGCTCAGGAAACAATAATAGCACCTACCTCCCAGGGTGGTTGTGAGGGTCAAATAAGGCAATATTTGTAAAGTACTTTGCAAAATTTAAGGCATTATATAAAATGCTAGCTGTAATTACTACCTTCTTAATTATCTTCTGGTGGTCTTATATGGCAATGAATCATGGAATATCACAGTATGAGAAAAATCACAATTTGTGAGTGACACAAAGGAGCACAGAGAGAATTGTATTATATGACGTATCTCAGGAGGCAATAGTATATTGCCAAAGATGACCTGATTTGATGGCCACAAATGGCATAAAGTATAATGGTCCACAAAATGTGGGATTGGAAAGGGAGTCAAAATGAGGGATAACATACACAGCCTGAGCCCTTCATAGGGAACAGAAGGGGAGGAGATGGGTGAGAATATGGGAGGAATATGAGAGAGGAGTCAAAAGAGGATATAGACACTAAATAGCAAGGAGAGAGAGAGAGAAGAGAGAGAGAAGATATGGGGATTCATACCTTCTGGAAGATTCCAAAACTCATGAGTACGATACAGATCAAAAAAAGCAGAACCCCCTTCCACAAGGTGTCCTGGTAGTATTCTAGCACATACACTATGGGAAGAACATGAAGAGTGTTAGATCAGCGTTGTCTTCTGCCATTTCCCTACTCTAGTATTATTAATACCTCTTGTCCCCTCTTGTCATTTGAGCCCTTCCCAATGTTTCCTGTTTCCCAGGCTCTCGTGCTCCAATAGGACTCTGTTTCTCCTTCAGCCCCCTCTCTCCCCAGTGCTCCCAGCACCCTGCTTCACCATTAGTCTGCTGCCGAAAGAAGGGATAAAAAGGATTTCTCTTGAGCTTCTTGGCAAGACTGCGCTCAGTGCTGAAATAGCCAATGTCCCATAACTCAAAGCCATTGCCCACGCTGCTGGTGCCAGGGATACTGATGGTCTTGGGGCTCTGAAAGACAAAGACAGGTCATGGGGAGGAAACAGGGTCACCAGAAGAGGTGGGCAACGATTAGATCTGAGCAGTGGAGGAGAGAGTATGACAAAGGGGAGGATAAAGACATGGAGAGAAGATAGAGGACACAGAAAAAGACCTTACAGGAAAATAGGGATATGGGATAGAGGACAGGGTCATATGGGGAGGATAGGGTCATAGCAGGGAGAAGGGGCCCCACAGGTAGCACAGACACTTAAAGAGACAGGACGTGGTCATGGGGTAGATGGGATGAAAGAGAGAGCATGACCATGAGAATGCATTGGGTTAGAGTGGGCACTTTATTGGGTTCTCAGATCTAGAACATTTCTGAACATACCTGAAAGAAGAGACTGTTCATGATCACAGGTATGGGGAGGATGGAGTAGCAGGAAAAACAACTGACCAGACCAAGGGCCTGGGAAGAATAAGGTAGAGGACAGGTTCTAGAAGGACAAGTTAAAGTTCTACATTGTCTGGAACTTCTAGAATCACCAGACTGTTACCTGGTGTAAGTTAGAACAATCTTTCTCCCTCAAATTCACAGAATGTCACTTAGCATCAAAACTGAAAGAGATGTAGGTGGCTACCTAATCAAACTGATACCTGAATAAAAATTCTCTCTAAAATATACCTGATAAGTGGTCATTCAGGCTTTACATAAAGACATTGAGGAAAGTGGACTCTACTATGTACCAAAAGCAGTCTATTATTATACTTCAAGATAGCTCTAGTTATTAGGAATTTTTCCTTATGTTGATCCTAAAATCTTCCCATTTTCAATGTCTACCTATTATTTCTAAGTAAAAAAAAAAATCTAATTGCTCTTGAAATTTTGAATGACAGCCTTTGAAATTTTGGAAGATGTTTTTCCTGCCTCCCCCAAGTCATTTCCTATCAGTAAACAGCAATCTCCAATTTTTTAAGAAAGAGGTAATTTCACATATTGTAATATTACTCCAATACAACCCTTCATATAGCTTTCCTAAAAATGAAATTTTGATTTTTCAATTAATAAGCAATTTGTTTTTTCTTCTCTCCTTCCTCCCCCCACCAGAAACAAAACAAAAATCCCCATAACAAATAGGTACGCTAGCCATGTCTAAAAATGTATGTTTGATCTAAACAAACATACATTTGTTATGGGGATTTCATTCTACATCTTAAGTCTATCACCTGTGAGGAAGTGCGTTAATATTTTTCACCATTATCTCATCTCCTTTACATAGCTTTTTAAAGCTCTCCAGTGCCAAGAAGCTATAATTATTAAGAAGTTTTCTTTATATCAAACTGAAATTTATGTCTGCTCCAAGTTCAGTCATCTGGAGCCAAATAGTAAGTCAAATCCTCTTTCTCCTGACACCTAATCTGATACTTAAAGGTCCCTATTGTGTCACCTTTAGGTCTTCTCTTTCCTAAGCTAACTAACCATCACCAGTTTCATCAGCTAACTATCTCCTGTCATGGTGTGCAAATTACCTCGAAGTCTTCGTCATCCACTTCTGGAGACACTCCAGTTTGTCAATGTTTTTCCTAAAATGTAACATTTAGAACTGGGTACAGTTCTACAGATTTACTCTGGCCAAGGCAAAAGACAACATAACTAGAATGGGGGAACAGGGGATTTGTCCTAGGCACTATCCCTCAATTCATGGAATCTAAGTGAGCTTTTTGGCTGCTCCATTGTGTAGTTAACTCATAGTCAGTTGTCAGTGCATTAAAGCCAGCACGATAGAGTGGCACAATCTTAGTTTTAAGAAGGACCTCAGAGATTGGCTAATCTGTACTTGGGGACAAATTGGCCCAAAGACATTCCTGCAAGTAGGCATCCAACCTCTGCTTGAAGACCTCTAGTGAAGAGGACCCTGCTTCCTTCAGACAGCTCATGTTATATGGTGACAATTCTAGGAAGTTCTTCCTCCTGAGCCAAACTCTGTTTCTCTCCAAGTCTTATCCTTGATTTCTGGTTTCCCTCTGAAGCCAAAGGGGATAAGGCCAAGAAGAACTCTTTCACATGACAGCCAGGACTCTGGAGGAGAGAGTAAGACTGAGGACTTCGTGTAGCTCAGTCCCATTCATATCCAATTCACGTGCAAGTCAAGTTATTGGCCTTGTGATGTCATTGGTCTTCTTCTAGAACAAAGAATGAACAATATGACGACTGTCTGAAGACACCAGGATAGCTCTCATGGACTCTCATCCCCCTCAGTCTTCTCTTATCCAGGTTAAATATCCCTGCTTCCTTCAACAGATTTCCCTATAGCATATCACAGAAAAGGGCTTCATCTAGCCCAATCTGATCTATTTTAGACAAGTTAGATTGGAGCCCATAGAGATGAAATGATTCTTGCCCAAGGTCATATAACTAGTAGGAGTGGGACCTTATGGTTGTAGAAGTCCCCTCCAACCTTAAGATTCAATAGTTCTCATCCTTAGGCTGCGTTAATACAAATAGTGTCCAAAGTAAGGAAGACAAAAGTTCCACTGTACTATGCCTTGGACAGACCAGGACTACTATCTTCAGTCCTGGGGCCACATTTGTTAAGTGGTGCAAAAAAATTAAGTATGGTGGTGCGTGTTCATAATCCCTGTTGCTGAGTTTGGAATTTCTCACTGTAGTAGAGTTATAGTCAATGAGGTGTTTGCACCAAATCTGGCACCAATATTGTGAACTTCTGGGAGTGGGAATCCAGTCAACTGTGGGGGTGGGATGAGGGTGGTGATGAACCAGCCTTGGTCTGAAATAGAGCAGACCAAGGCTTCTATATTAATTAGTAGTGTGATGGGCCCCATGAGAGGCCACTGCACTTCCAGCCTGGGCAAGACAGGAAGACCTAGTCTCAAATATTGGATTAGGGCATATAAAAAAACTGGCATAAGTGCAAAAAGAGTAAGGTGGTCAGCAGATTTGAAGCCAAGTAGTACAAAGAATTTCTAATATGTTAAAATTTCTCTTTTCCTATGCCATATGATTAATGAATGGTTGAAGGAACTGGACATATTTAACCTGGAGAAAAAAAGACTTAGGGAGGACATAAGAGCTGTCTTCCAATATCTACAGAACTATCATACAGAAGAGAGATTAAATATACTATATGCACCTCCAGAGTACAAGGCTAGCCACAATAGATTATGTTGGAGACAAATTTTCGTCTGATGTAAGGAAAAACTTCTGAACTGCACAAGAGTAGAATGTACTGACTTGGGAGGTCATTAGTTTCCCATCACCTGAGGTTTTCCCACAGAAACCAAATGTAAGGATATTGTAAACAAAATTCATGTTTCAGGTAAGAACTAGGCTAGATGATTTCTGAGCTCACCCCTAGTGGTGTGACCATGTAAAATTCAAAATACACTTTGAAAAAAAAACAACAAGCTTTTATAGAAATGTAAGGGGTGTGTGAGTTTATCATATTGGTTAAAGTAGTTAAAATGTCTGTACCCTTTAATCTTTCTATGAGGCCAAGAAAGGCCCCATAAACACCAAAATATTTATAGAAGTACTTTTTGTGGCAGAAAACAATTAGAAACAAAGTAGATGCCTATAAGCTAGAGAACAGCTAAACAATTGTGGTTTACCTGAAGGTAATGAAATATCATTGTACCTTAAGAAATGATGATCATACTGGTTAACATGACAAAATAGGAAGATGATAAATGTGGGAGAAGATGTGGGAGAGTTGCAACCCTAATTCATTGTTGGTGGAGCTGTGAGCTGATCTAACCTTTCTGGAGGGCAATTTGGAACTATTCCTATAGAGCTACAAAAATGTGCATATCCTTTGACCCAGCAATATCGCTTCTAGGGTTGTATCCTAAAGAGATCATAAAAATGGGAAAAGGTCCCACACGTACAAAAATATTTGTAGCAGTTATTTTTGTGGTGGCCAAGAACTGGAAATAGAGGGGATGCCCATCAACTGGGGAATGGCTGAACAAGTTGTGATATATGAATGTAATGGAATACTATCACACTATAATAAATAATGAGCAGTTGGGCTTCAGAAAAACTTGGAAAGGCTTATATGAATTGATGCTGAGTGAAATGAGCAGAACTAGGATATCATTATACACAGTAACAACCACAGTGTGTGAGGATTGTTTCTGATAGACTAAGGATCTTCACAGCAATGCAAGGACCTAAAACATTCCCAAGGACCTCTTGAGACAAAATGCCATTCACATCCAGAGAAAGAACTAAGGAATTGGAACACAAAAGGAAGCAGACTGTTTTCTCTTTTGTTATGTTTTGGTTTCATTTGGTTTTTCTCATGGTTTCTTCCATTTGTTTTAATTCTTCTATGCAACATGACTAATGTGAAAATGTGTTTAATAAGAATGTATGTGTAGAACACATATAAGATTGCATGTCACTTTGGGGAGGGAAGACAGAGGAAGGGGGAGAAAATTTAAAACTTATGGAAGTGATTGTTGAAAATTGAAAACGAATTAATTAATTTTTAAAAAAAATAATGAGCATGATGAATATAGAGAAACATGAAAAGACATATCAGCTAAAGGAACAAAGCAAGTAGAACTAGAAAAATATTATACACAATAACAAACATTGCAAAATTACAGAGAGTAAGTATAGCTCTAAAGAAGAAAACATCCCCACCTTACTCCTTTGCAGAGATGGGAAATTCATGGGTTTAGGACATTGTATATATTTCTTTTTTTTTTCTGCTAATGTGCTATGATTTTTTAAAAAAAATTTTCAACCACATGTAAACTTTTTTTTAACATTCATCTTTCAAATTTTTGAGTTTTAAATTATCTCCCTCCCCTCTACCTTCTTGAGAAGACAAGCAATTTGATATAGATTATACATGTGCAGTCATGCAACACACATTTCCATATTAGCCACATTGCAAAAGAAAACACAGACCCCCCCAAAAAAATCCAAGAAAAATAAAGTAACAAAAAGTATGCCTCAATCTGCATTCAGACTCCATCAGTTCTTTCTCTGGAGGTGGATAGCATTTTTCATCACAAGTCTTTTGGAATTGTCCAACATCATTGCATTGCTGAGAGTAGCTAAATCACTCACAGGTGATCATTGTATAGTATTGCTGTTACAGTGTTTAGTGTTCTCCTGGTTCTGCTCATTTTACTTTGCAGCAGTTGATGTAAGTCTTCCCAGGCTTTTCTGAACCTATTCTACTCATTTTTCTTTGTTCTCTTTGGGATACATAACTAGTAGCGGTATTGCTGGGTCAAGGAATATGCATAATTTTACAGCCCTTTGGGAATAGTCCCAAATTTTTCTCCAGAATGGTTGGATTAGTTCACAATTCCACCAACAGTGCATCAATGTCTTTATCTTTCTATATCCTCTCCAGCATTTGTCATTTTCCTTTTCTCTCATATTAGCTACTCTGTGAAGTGAGAGGTAGCATGTACCTTAGAGTTGTTTTAATTTGGATTTCTCTAATTAATAGTGATTTAAAACATTTTTTCATATGATTATAGGTAACTTTGATTTCTTCTTTTGAAAACTTCCTGTTCATATCTTTTGACCATTTATCAACTTGGGAATGACTCATACTCTTATAAATTTGACTCGGTTCTTTATATAGGGGCCTTTACCAGAGAAACTTGCTGTAAAAGATTTTCCCCCAGTTTCCTGCTTTCTTTCTAATTTTGGCTGCTTTGGTTATCCATTTTTATATCTTATGCTGCTCTCTACCTTGTTTGGTTATAAATATCTGTAGATCTAACAGATAAAATTTTTTACACTCCCCTAATTTGCTTGTGATAGCATTGTTTATGTCTAAATCATATACCTATTTTGACCTTACCTCATACAGTGTGAGATGTCTACACCTAGTTTCTACAAAACTGCTTTCCAGATTTGTCAAAGAGTGGGTTCTTGTCCTTGGATTTTTAGGTCATTGCATATATTTTCAGATTTTTAAAAATGCATTGACCAGTTTTGCTGATTGCTTTTTCTTTAAAAAATATTCTTTGTTATATGGGATAACTCCTTGGGTGAAGGACAAGGAAGTATATAGGGAAATTGCAGTTATATAAAAACAAAAGATATCAGGTCAAATTTATTTTTAAAAAATTATTACAAACCTAGAGATCCCCCAAAAGAATGAGTAACTCTGTAACAAGTACAAACAAGGACTCAAAGAAGAAAATGGATTTTCCACAAAGACTACATAAATGCTTAGAAGAAATAAAGAGATTTTTTTAAAAATGAAGTATAAACTTGTGGGGGGGGGCGGAATTGGCAGAAAAATAAAGAAAAAGTTTTACCCAAGAAATTACCCAAGAAATTAACTCCCTAAAAACTAGAACAGACCAAACAGAAATCAATGACTCCCTGAGACTGGAAGAAATACTAGAACAAAATAAAAAAGACTGGAAAAAATACAAGAAAATATAAGATATTTGATATAAAAAACAGCTAACCTAGAAACAGATCAAGAAGAGAAAACTTAAGAAACACTGTCCTGCTTGAAATCATAACAACAAAAAAAAGCCTGGATAAAATATTTCAAGAAATCTTAAGTGAAAACTGCCCAAATCTCTATCAGAATGGCAGGGCAAAATAAAGTTAGAAATTATCTCTAAGAGAGAATCACAAAAGGAAAGTCCCAGGGATGGCATAATCAAAATTCAGAACTCATAAGTCAAAAAGAAAAAGGAAATATTGCATGCACCCAGAAAGAAGCAATTCAAGTACCATAGAACTACAGTGACAGTCATCACACAAGCCCTAGCAGTTCCTACTACAAATAAAAGATCTTGAAATAAAATATTCCAAAATACAAAAAGATGAGCTAACAATCAATAACATTCCTTATAAAACATTCCTACAGGGGAATAGTGAACCTCTAATGGAACTGAGATTTCAAGTATTTTTTATGAAAAGACCAAAATGAGTAGGAACTTTGGAAAAACAAACATAAAACTAAAGAGAAATTTAGAAAGATACATTTATTTGTGCAATTGGAAGGGGAATATGTTAACATTCTGATGGTGGTTGAAAGAAGCAATGCCCCAAATCCTTAATGTCTTCAAAGGGTATCTAAGGACATAAAGTAAGAAAAAGAGAGGACCTGGAGGGAGAGGGTTGGGGTGGGGGATTGACTGTGTTCTGAGGATTTGAAGAAGGTAGACAGAAAGGAGGAAGAAGGGATGGGACTTGCTATTTCTCATAATTGGTTTACATGAGGAGAATACAAACATAAGGGAAAACTGGGTGGGCATCAAATGAACCTCATTCATTTGAAATGGACAAAGGAGAGTTGAACATACACACATATACCGAATTTGGTGTAGCAAGACATCAAATTCAATAGGGATCTAAGTGGGGATATGGAGGGAAGGAGGTGTTAAGAGGGAGGATAATACCAGAGAGCAGAAAAGTCCCAAGGAAAACAAATTTTCTGAATTAAAAGGGAATTTAAAAGGTAAAAAAAAAGAGAGAGCCATAAGCCAGAACCTAAGTGGCACCTTCGATTGCTCAAGTGGAACAAACTGGTATAGAAATGAAATGAAATATTATTGTATGTAGGTAATGACAACAGAAACAATTTCTGAGAATCCTGAGGAGTATGACCTGGCACACAGTAAAGTGAACAGAAATGGAACAATTTGTACAAGAACAGCAACGTTCTGGAGAAAAACAACGTGGAAACAATCAAGAGCTCGGATCAACGCAATGACCAACCATGTCTCCAGAGGACCTGTCATGTCCCCCGCCTCTTGACAGAGAGGTGATAGACACAAGATGTACATACATTTGTAGACACAGTCACTGTGTGGAACCATTTTGCTTGACTTTGGTGATTTGTTACAAGGGCTTTTTTTTCTCTTTTAGTTTTTAATGCAAAGGAGGGGAGGTTAATGGGTGGAAAGAAATTCATGAGTTGTAAAGAGTACTACTATGTCATTTTTAAAAAGTATACAAAAAAGAAATTTCAGAAGGAAGTACAATATTAAACTTAACATGTGGAATTGATGATACCTATATATTTTAAGAGAAATGGAGATTTAGTTACATAAAGATTCTTCTTTTCATGTTCTGCTGTATGAAAACACTTTCGTGTGTGTTTAAGTTCAGAAAAAAAAAATTTTAAAGGGGAAAGAAAAACTAGGAATGAGGGATTCAAGGACAGCAATGAAAACAATTCCTGTCCTCAAGGAGTTAACATTCCGTGTCAGTGAAGGGAACTTCTATTCTGGATCCAATTTTGACCAAGAAGGATTTGGTTACTGGAGAGAAATGATAGAAGATTGGGGAAAAATGACAACCACAGAATTTGTGATAGAGGAGCTAAGGAAAGCCCAGTATAGTTGGCTATGTACCCTAGATTTTGGAAGAGTACAATTCAGGGTTTGTGTTCATCCTTGGTTGCCAAAGATCATGTCATCAGAGAAGTGATGACACAAGTTGCACTTGACTTTGTTCTGAGTGAGGGAGGGGTGTGCAGGTCACCAACCTCACTTCTCCTCCAGAGTCATCTGAGTCCAGTGACCAGATATTCATCAAGATGACTGGAGATGACCCAGGATGCACTGGAAGACCTTGACCCCTTTAGGCCAAGGTCTGTGCAGGTACTCACTGAGGGTGAGAACAATTGAAAGTCAGAGAAAGGAGCAGGATCCCACAGAATAAAATTCTAATCACTAACATTAGCGTTTAAAGAGTTCTTTAACTTTTGCAATACTTTATAGACATTCTCTCATTTGATCCTTATAACCACTCTGGGAGGTAAGTGCTATTAGGATCCCCATTTTACATTTGAAGAAACTGAGGTCAAAAGCATCACATAGCTAGTTGACCCCAGGGGTCTTTCTGACTTTTAAGACCAGCATTCTATCCACTCCACTACCTAGCTACCTAGTTTGTACTGGGAAGTGAACCTAATAGGCAAGCAAGAAGGGCAAAGCATTCAGAAGTGAAGACGCAAGGAGAAACAATTCTGATGAGAATGAAAAGGAATTGTCTAAAGGTATTGATTCATTTGTTTTTCAAAAGTTAATTTAGGAGCATATTTTATGCTACTCACTCCAGGAACCAAATTCTCAGCTTATGGCCCTCCTATTGACTCAGACACATCCTCTACAATTACATCGATAAATCTTCATTGCGCCTACTGTATGTCAGGCACTGTGCTAACTGCTTTTGAATTATTTCATCTGATGCGCACAACAAATCTAGGATATAGGGGGCCTTTATTATCTTCATTTTACAGCTGAGAAAATTGAGGGATACAGAAATTGAGTGATTTGCCCAGGGTCATAGAACTAGTAAGTGTCTGAAGTCACATTTGAACTCAGGGCTTTCTGACTGCAGGCCCGGAGCTCTGTCCAACTGTGCCACCAGCTGCCTCATGCATTTACATCTTCTAAAGATGGATGTGGATCCACAAAGAACTCAAGAAATAAATTATATTTTAAAGATATAGACAAAAGATGATCATGAGAGCAGGTAAATAAAAATGACAGAGTCCCATAAGAACAGTGTCAGAAGTGCTAACAGAATCAACGCTTGCTGGTAAAGAATGCTAATGACAAGGGCATTTTTGTTTGGTCTTATTTTGTTAGCTATAGATAGGGAGGGCCTCCACATCCTCCACTCAGTAGGTCACTGCAGAAAAAAAAGGAAACAGTGGATGCCCTTTGATTGGAGCCTATCTAAACAAACTGTGCTTTGTGGAGATTGACTGTTTCCAGTTTTTTGTTATCACAAGGTGCAAAGGAAATTTTGTACCATTTTTTAGAGTTCTGTACTTGCATTTCTATCCATGCCAAATAACTGATTTGTGTACGTGAAGTGCGGGCTGGTCACTCCTCTGGATTATAAAAGAAAATGATTGTGACGCAAGAAACGCATATGGGACTTCTGAGATGGTGGTGTGTGATGACCTAGAGAAGCCCAGGTTTCAAACACCATGTAAACTCCAAAAATGTCTGCAAGTAATGATAATAAGGAAAACCTGAGAGAAATAAATGTCTACGGACTACTCCGTCCAGTTCAGAGCTGTATAATACTGGAGAACCCTAAGGCTCTGAATTGTGACAAACCAGGGTGGGCAGAAGAGACATCATGGAAGCAACCTGGACTCCCAGCGGTAGAAGGGGCTAGACAAGTGCCCACAGAGCCTATGCCTGAGCCACAAAGGAGACAGTGCCACACCAGTTCCCAGGTAGCCTTTTGCCCCTGCCTTAGCAGGACAGAGTGCCAGGGCAGAACTCGGGAGGGAAAGCACCCAAGGTCTCGTGGGAGGCCTATGAAATCAACAACATCCAGATGGAGACTGTCAAGGTTACAGCAAGATCTGGAGCCAACCTCCAGTTTTGGGACTGCATAGACAGAGAAGGGGGTCTAGGCCCAAACCTGAATTAAGCTCCCAGGAAATCAAGCCAAAATGCAGGAATTCTGGTAGAGGAGGAGGCTAGTTTCAACTGCTACAAGTCAAAAGAGGGATAATCTTTAAAATTCACATTTCAAGAAATGACAAAACAGAAACTGCCCTGATATATTAGAACAAGAGGGCAAAGAGAAAATAGAAAGAATCCACCAGTTTCCTCCTGAAAGTACAAAATGCAAACTCCTAGGAATGTCATAGACACAAGAAATGCACACAAAGAATTCAGTTTCATTGGAAAATGTTTTATGAACTGAGAGAAGAGGAACCAATGCAGTACACACAATGTCTACAACATCAGTGAAAACAATTTTGAAAGGTGGCTCGTTGGGGTGACCAAATTCATCATCTTTCTTGGTCTAGGAAAGCAGATATTGAAACATGCTTCCCCGCTTTCGGCAGAAAGGTAGAGGACTCAAGTTAGAGATGTAGCATAAACTATCAGATGGCTACATCGACTGGCTTTAGTGAACTGGTTTAATTATGAGAGTTGGTGGAGGGAATGATTGTGAGGTAAAAACAGAAGGTATCAATAAAACTTTCAACAAAAAGGAAGAATAAACATTTGGATAGTACCAACATTGGTATCCACATGTTAAAAGAACAAGTGCAAGTTTCCAGTATGGTAGGCTATTAGGCCTTTGATGAAGGATTTACAGAATATGGTCAAGAATCTCTCACAAGCTAAAGAAGGGCTATGGGACTTGGGCCCTTTATTCCCATATTCTTCCTGGATGCAGGGAATGAGGTAAAGATCAGTCAACCAATCAACAAGTATTTATTAGGCACCTACTGTATGCCTCTCATGCTAGGCACTGAGGATAGAAGTATAAAGAATGAAAAAATTCCTCCCAAAAGCAGTTTACATTCTAATGGGAAGGACAAATAGATATAAAAAATAGACAGCATAAATACAAAATAAATGAATACAAATATATACAAAGTAGTGAAATACAAGATAGCTTGGGAGGAGGACACTTGCATGGGAGGAGTCAGGAAAGGCTTCACTCAGAAGAAGATGGATGCCAGGGCTTTTTTAGAAATGATGAATTTAAGACATGTCTGGAAATCTGGCTGGAAACCATCTTCAACACCCTCAGACCTTTTCCTTCCTGTTCCAAGATGGACATACTTCTCGTTATTTTTAGAAAAGAATTTTAATTTTACAAAATCTTTAATATTTTTTAAACTGGGAGAAAGGGAAGAGACAAGAAGCATGTCCAGGAAGGGATGTAGGGAGAGTGAGTGAGACAGCTGGGTCCTAGGTGGCAGTAAGGAGCTGGTCCAAGCACCACTGGATCTCTGCTTGTCCTTGGTAGGCCCTCTTCAGGCCCCGAGGAAGGCATCGGCAGGAGGACAGGTTGAGGTAGCTGAGAGCTGGGCAGCTGCTGATCACAGAGCTATGGAAGAACAGAAAGAGTGAGCATTAGAACTGACTCTGTCCCATAACCTATCATCCCTCAGTCTGTAAAGTGCCTAAGGCCCACAGCTTACACAGTTACATATGAAATAGAAATTACTCCAAGGCTATTGAGCTAAAGTTAAGAGATCAAGGGAAGGAGATGCTCCTTGAGTCTTCCTTGTAAAGTAAGGAAGTTCTGGAGGGAAGAAAGGGTTTATGGGGGAGGGAATAAAGGCTTTGGGGGAAAAGAAAGAAAGGAGGTTTTAGGGAGAAGAGTAAAAGGCTGGGAATGGGAAGGAAAGTGAGTTCTGAGGAAGAGAGAAGGAGGTTTGGAGGAAGGGGAGAAAAACATTTCAGAGGCAGGGAGGGCACAGGAAGCCATGTCTAGGGTGAAGTGGCAGAGTACGGAAGAAGAGAAGAAAAAAGTAAGAAGAAGGGGGAAAGGAGGAGGGTAGAGGGAATCACTGCTTGGCACACTTTAAGAGAGGGAAGGAAGGGGAACAGCTTTGGGGTAAGGTTGGCCAGAGCAGAGAGTATGACATGGGGAGGATGCAGAGCCTTAAGGCCTAGGTCCTGACCTGATAGTTGCCACAGTAACTTGAGTACCCTTCAGGCTGAGAGAGCGAAGTGGGCTGTGCCCACTCTCTGTGCTTGAGAAAGCTGCCAAGGCCCGCTTCAAATCCTCTTCGTGGTAGAAATGGCCGTTAAGGTCTAGCTCCTGGAGAGTGTGATGCCACTTCCATGTGAACAGAGGGCTTCCCTCCTTGGGCAGGGCCACCCAAATTACGGAACCATACAGGCCCAGGTGCAGCTGTTCTAGGTCTGAGAACAAGACGGGGAAAGGTGATCAGGTCTGAAGGGCATAGCCTGGACACCTGGATTTGAACCCTCAGGTAAGATTCCCTATCTATATCCTGAGGTCAAAAGCCACAGCAGCCCCCAAATCTTCTCACTTCCACCTTTCCCAACCCCTCCAGGATCACTGGCTTAGCCTTCCTCACCCCCTGTACCAGTATGCTCCCACCTTTTAAGTACCTTTAGTACTCTCACACAGTACTACACTTTTCTGATGCATTGACCAGCATATTATAGTTATTTGTGCTTGTGTTGTATTTTCCTTAAAATAAAAATTATTATTAACACTGCTATAAAAAATAACACTTACAGAGCTCTTTAAAGTAGGCAAGTCACTTTACCTTTATTATCTGACTCAAGTCACACCACAAATCTGAGAGGATAGTACCATAGGTGTTATTCTCATCATTTCACGTTAAAGAGACTGAAATCTGATGAGAGGAAGTGACTTGCCCACAGTCACATGGCTAACACATGTCAGAGGCAAGATTTCACCTTGGATCTTCCTCAATCCAAGCCCAGCACTTTTTCCTCTATGCTACAATATTCTACATGTTTTCACCCATGTGTATCACTTCCCCCAGTGCTCACCAGGGCAAGGCAAGCTGGCCAGGCCTGCAGGTGTGAGGAGGCCACAGCCTCGGAGGTCCAGCACCCGCAGGTGAGGAGATGCATGCAGCAGGCGGTGCAGGATCTCGTCACTTACATAGGTGATGGTGGATGTGGCCAGGCAGAGTTCCTGCAGTTCTGGGAAACCAGGCCCCAGGGGTACCCCGCGACCTCCCAGCTTGGGAGACCAAACCAGGTTCAGTAACCGCAGGACCTGTGAGTGGAGAACAGGGACTCAGGCTCAGAGTCCAGTAGATGCTCCAAAGTGATGGGAGCTCAGAGCCAGATCCTTAGGCTAAGAGAGAGATTAGAGGGCAAGGGAAGGAACAGACACATACAAGGAAGCAGTTTTATTTTGTAATTAAGGTCTGCACTTAGAAACAAAGGTGGATACAGTGGACCTAGAGATGGGGATAGCAATAGCTGGGAATAAAAGGGAGATAGGAGTGGGGATAGCAATAGCTGGGAATAAAAGGGAGATAGGAGGCATGAGGTGGGATTGGGGCTGACTATACCATAGCAGGGGCATCCTGGAAGCTGAGAACAGAGAGTGATACTGGGGACTAGGGGACTGGTACGCTGGTACCAGCAGCCAGGGATAAAAGTTAACTGAAACTGAGGGATACTTGGGCTGGGAAATAACAATAGCTCTAGGTAACACCGGGGACAAGGAGGTATCTGTGATTGGGGATGGGAATACCTGGAGCTGGGGACAACCAGCCTGAAGAGCTTCAAGGTGTATCCGAAAGTGCTGGCTGTTGGGTTTCATCCCTGTGTCCACCTCAAGGAGCTGGAGTTGGGGGCAGCATCCATTCTACCAGGGAGACCAGGGGTGAGGAGGGTTAGGGGGGAGCACCCATTTTCCTAAACACAGCCATCCCTCTATTTCCCCTGCCCCATCAAGTGAGGATCACCGAAAGTGAGGAGATGATGGAGGTCATTTGACTACTGTAACTTAGCCATAGCTGCCGGAGTTGTTTGCCTGCTGCCTCCAGGAAGCCAACTACTGCTCCTGACACCACCTGAAAACAAACATGAAAGAGATCATTGCTAGGCAACTTCTTAGGGGTCAGTGAGGGGAATAGGAACAGTCAGGGATGGATAGGTGGGACAGGGCACTAACCTGGCAGTTCTGCAGGTTGAGGCTATCCAGCTGGGGGCAGGCCTTGGACAAAGGAACCAAGGTCTCTGCTGTCACAGACTGACAGTGGGAAAGTTTAAGAGATGTGAGGTGGGGACAAGATTCGCTGACAGCCTATTAGGACAGAAGACATTGATGTTATCGAAGCCCACCCTAACCACAGATGCTCTCCCATTATGGGTCAGCCCCCTACAAGGGAGAGAAGTCAGACCTGAACCAATCCTACCCCTTCTGCCTTCTTAACTCAGGCATCCAACTACCTTCTAGTTCATACCAACTAGTTCATATTTTTTCCCTTCATATACTTTACAATCCAGCCACACTGGAACACTAATTGTTTTCTATCTTTGTGCACTTGCATAGGCCATACCACATATCTGGAATATGTTGTCTCCTCATCTTTGCCTTCTTATGTGCTGCTTCCACATAACATACAAGGTATATACCCAAGAGTTTCTGTTTCTGTTTGTTTGTTTTGTGGGAATAAGAATGTAAACATCTGGAAGGATTGGGAAAGGTTTCCTGAAAGGGGAAAGGGGAAGAAGGGTCCTGGAGCTGTACTTTGTAGAAAAGCAGGGACTCTAGAAAATGCAGGTGAGGAGGGAGAATATTCCAAGCAAGGCATGCCTGGATAAAAGTATGCAAGTAGGAGACAGAATGTCCCATATATATGTGATCCTACAAGCAACTGAGAGTCACCAAAGCTTCTTCAGCAGGGGAGTGACACAGCTGATCTATGACAATAGCTGTGATATTGTCCATAGACACAGGTATTCAACCAAGGCTGGGGCCCACTTTTTTTTTCCCTCAGGTTCCTATTTCATCCAGTCCTAACTCCAGGACAGAATGGAAAATAATGGGGGGAGGAGTAGGTAAAGGGAAGATAAAATATGAGGGAGGATGGAAGGGGAAGGGAAAAGGGAACGAGGAGCATTTATAGAGCACTATGTCCAAGGCACTGTCCTATGTGCTTTTTATAAACATTATCTCATTTCATCCTCACAACAATCCTAGGAGGTGGGTGCTACGATCACCCCCATTTAACAGCTGAGGAAACTGAGGCAAAGGTTAAGTGATTTGCCCAGGGTCACACAGCTACTAAGTGTTCAAAGCTGGATTTGAACTCAGGTCTTCCTGACACCAGGCCCAGAGTTATCCACTGCACCATCCAGCATCCAGAAGGGCAGGGTTCTACTCAGGGATCTGAATATTCCCTCCCCTACCAACAGGGATGAGAATTTAGAGGACAATGCTAAAAGACCTGTTTCATCCTGCCTATAGGGATGGAAAGTAAATAGCAGGCACAACTCCTGTCCACCAAACACTCTTGGCCTACATGAGGAAAATGCATGCTGATAAGAAATGTTAGCACTTACAAAGAAATTTGATGCAAGAATAAGTTGTCTCTCAGTTAAAGGAAGTCTAACCTGAGGGTTAGAGGTCAGGGGCAGCATATCCCTCTCAGCCCCCCATACCAATCTCCTCACCTTCAGCATCAGAGGTACATAGTTTTTCCAGTTGAATAGAGAAAGCTCCCGGAGTAATGAAAACCTGCCATAAAGAAATGGGCATGTATCTAATATTTTTCCAAGATCTCTTATTCAGTTATTCCCTCCTCATAAAAATGCATGGGCCGGGGGGTGGAGCCAAGATGGTGGAGTAGAAAGACTCACATATGCTAGCTCCGAACCCACAGCCAATAATTATCTATAAAAAGAACTCCCAACAAATTCTGGAACAGCGGAGCTGCACAGCAACAGGGTGAAGGAGATTTCTGTTCCAGAGAGCCCTGAAAAACCGACCCCAAACGTCCGTCGCGCACCACACGGGAGCGGAGCCCAACCCTGCCCTGGCCGCATGGCACTGAGAGGAACAGATCCGAGCAGGCTTCAGGGACTGAATCTCCAGAGGCCACGAAGGTCCATCCACCCACAGACATAAAGGTCAGTGAAAGAGATGTCTGGATGGGCTGGGAGGGGAGCGGGGTGTCTCCACGACTCGGGCCCCTTCGGGAGGCAGCTGCAGAGGCAGCGGAAGGCCAGAGGCAGGAGCTCGGCAGCAGCTCCATTACTGAAGGTCTCTGCATAAACCCCCTGAGGGAACTGAGCCTGGGAGGTGGCTCTGCCCCGACCTGAGCACCAGAAATTAAACTCCCATTGAATAGCAGTCAGGCCTGCCACCAAAAGCCCTGAGGCTGGGGAGCAGCATTTGAATCTCAGACCCCAAGCACTAGCTGGGCGGATCTAGGCTGGGGGTGTAGAGGAATCTCAGAAGGCAAGTAACTGGCTGGGAAAATGCCGAGAAAAGGGAAAAAAAATAATAAGACCATAGAAAGTTACTTTCTTGGGGAACAGATGATTGCGCCATTCCTCTCTGACAAAGAAGACCAGTGCTTACCATCAGGTAAAGACATAGGAGTCAAGGCCTCTGTATCCCAAACATCTGAAATAGATATCCAATGGGCTCAGGCCATGGAAGAGCTCAAAAAGGATTTTGAAAATCAAGTTAGACAGGTGGAGGAAAAACTGGGAAGAGAAATGAGAGAGATGCAAGAAAAGCATGAAAAACGGGTCAACACCTTGATAAAGGAGACCCAAAAAAATGCTGAAGAAAATAACTCCTTGAAAAATAGGCTAACTCAATTGGCAAAAGAGGTTCAAAAAGCCAATGAGGAGAAGAAGGCT
>CM053773.1:179722029-179739529 GCA_028658325.1 Potorous gilbertii
TGTCTTTACCTGTTGGTAAGCATTGGTCTTCTTTGTCAGAGAGCAATGGTGCAATCATCTGTTCCCCAAGAAAATAGCCTTCTATGGTCTTATTTTTTTTCCCTTTTCTGGGCATTTTCCCAGCCAGTTACTTGACTTCTGAGAGTCCTCTCCACCCCCTGCCTAGATCTGCCCAGCTAGTGCTTGGGGTCTGAGATTCAAATGCTGCTCCCCAGCCTCATGGCTTTTGGTGGCAAGCCTGGCTGCTATTCAATGGGAGTTTAATTTCTGGTGCTCAGGTGGGGGCAGAGCCACCTCCCAGGCTCAGTTCCCTCAGGGGGTTTATACAGACCTTCTGTAATGGAGCTGCTGATGAGCTCCTGCTGAGCTCCTGCCTACTCTGGGAGCCTCTGGCCGCCTGCTGCCGCTGCCACTGCCTCCCAAGGGGGCCTGAGTCCCGGAGACACCCCGCTCCCCTCTCAGCCTGTCTCTCTCACTGACCTGTGAGTCTGTGGGTGGAGGGACCTTCGCAGTCGCTGGAGATTCAGTCCCTGAAGCCTGCTTGGATCTGCTTGCTCCTTTCAGTGTAGCGCAGCCAGGGCAGGGCAGAGGAGGGCTCCGCTCCCATCCAATGCATGATGGACCTTTGGGGTCGGTTTTTCAGGGCTCTCTGGAATGGAAATCTCCTTCACTGTGTTGCTGCGCGGCTTCCACTGTTCCAGAATTTATCGGGAGTTCTTTTTAGAGGAAATCCATGGACTGTAGTTTTGGAGCTAGCATAGGTGAGTCTTTCTACTCCACCATCTTCAGTCTGATTACTTTTTTTTTATCTAAGTCATTATTTCTTAACTTAAAGAACTTGTCAGCAAAATTTTTCAGTCTGTTTAAAAATTTTCTGATAGAAGTATCATTGAGTTTTGAACCTGGTTGTTAATGATATTAAACTGTGACACATTCCTTGCAGGAGCAAGTAACTGGCATTAGGAATCATGGAAATTTACTCAATGATCAAAAATAATAAAGCACAATTGATGGATAGAGTAGAAAAATGGGCATTGTAACTTAAGTATCATGTTAAATTAATTCTGAGGTAAATAACACCAACGATGAAGCTTCATGTTTTTGTGAAGTAGCTTTTTCAGTTATGAAAACCATTAAAATCAAATATCAAAAAAACCCAAACTTAGAAGCAAATCTTCAAATACAGATTTGCAAAATGTGGAATCAAGATTTTCAAAAATAATGAAGCAAATTTAGTCACATTCCTCTCACTAAAATTAACATAACTTAATAAAATTATTAATAATGAATTAATAAGTAATTCAACATAGTATTAATAGTAATAGTTTTAGTGAGAGTAAAAAGATTTTGTACCATTACTATATCAAATAATATTTAAAAAATATTTCTTATTTCATCTTTTAAAATGCATCTTTTGCATATGTTTCATAATGTTCATAACAGGTTAACACAGTAGTACTAACCTATTTGTAAATTTTAAATAAATGTGCATATATTTGGGAGGCATGCTCAAAAAAATTTTTACTGATAGAAATGTGTACATGAACAAAGAAGCTTGGAGACTAATGCTCTGTATCATCTCCATCAATTTGGTCACTGTGCCCTTCTATATGAAGTCTTAAATTGATTTTGCTCTGTTTGGCCATCATGTTACACAGTTAACTCAAATTGAGCTGTTAGTTCACTAAAACTGTTGTCTAGCCATACTTCTCCCAATCTATGACTTGCACTGTTGATTCCTTAAGCCTGTTATTTTTTAAAAATGTATCTTATTAGATTCCAGTTTGTCAATATCTTTGTCAATGTATAATATATTAACTATCTCTTGCACTGAGGCCTAAAGAAGGTCTACTGGCAGAGATCCAGAGGTGCCTGTTCTTGACCACTTTAGCCCCCTTAGCCACCCACACTTAAACCCTTTGCTATCTACCCTTGAATCTACATCTCTTCCTGTGGGTATCAACTGGAAGACTCTTCCTTTCTCTACTCTCCATACTTCTATTGTCAAAATACTAAAGTCTTTGGAAAACTAAGATCTTCTTATAAAAATGACAGGAAGTATGTCTGTCCTCAGTCAGAAGAACAGAGTTCTCATGGAAGTTATACTTGATGGAATAAATGCAAACAAAAGATCCAAACCAAGTGTTGTGGGAAATCTGAAAAGTAGAAGATCACTTTTAGGAAGTGGGGTCAGTAAGATACTTCATGAAAGATTTAAGCCCAGACCTGGGCCTTAGAGGAAGGAAGGAACTTGAACAGATGGAGATAGTTGGGGTAGGGAGGAATCTGCTCCAGTCATGGCAGAATGTGTGAACAGAGGCACAAAAAGGAAATGGAGTACTATATCAATGTGATGCATTATTATTTCAGTCATCCAGGGTCTCACCCTCAAAGTCATCCTCAACTCATCACTAGCAGTCACCCCACATAGCCAATCTGTTGCTAAATCTTGCTTTTTTTTCCTTCAAAATAAATCTTGTATATCTCATCTTTTCCCCAGACAGCCATCACCTCATACATGCCTTTTTCACCTTGTTCCTAGACTACTACAATAACTCATTGACTCATCTCCCTTCTACAAGTCCCTCCTAACTTCAATCCATCCTCCACTTAGCTGCCAAAGTAATCTTCTTTAAATACAGGTCTGACCATGTCACTATCACCTCCCTACTCAATAAACTTGAATAGCCCCCTGCTTCCCACAGAATCCTCTGACATATAAAGTTCTACATATCTTGGTTTCTATCTACCTTTTGAGTCTTTGCATACTTTTCTCCTTTCACACACTCTATGATCCAGCCACTCTGGCCCACTTTCTGTCTATTTCACATGAAGTTTGAAATTTTTTCCTCCTCACTTCTACTTCCTATCCCCCAAGACTCAGCTCAAATCTTACCTCCTACAGGAGATAATTTCCCATCTCCCACCACTGTTAGTGCCTTCCCTATGAGATGATCTTTCATGTACATCTATTGATATCTTGTACATAAACTATATACACATAGTTATTTACATGTTGTCTCCATCATTCAAATGTGAGCTTCTTGAGAATAGGGACTGTTTTTGTCCCTTTTTGTGTCCTAAGAACTTAGTAGAATACCTAGTACGTATTAGGTCCTTAATAAATATTGCTTGAATGACCTACCTCACAGAGTTGTTGAAGGTAGAATGAGATAGTATTTGCAACTCTCTTTGTAAACCAAAAATTGCTTTGGTTTAAATTAACATGTAAATTAAATGTAAAAACTAACATGTAAATGTTAATAGTTAGTCATCCAATTTTAGCCTCAGAAAAGAATACTTCAGTTTTCAGCATCAACCTCGGGTATATTCTCTCACACATGTACTCAGTATGTGTAGGGAGAGTGGCCACACATGCAAACCTGGTATGGAGACAAATAAATGAGGAAAACCCTTGTGCTTGGGTTTACTCCCAATTTTGGGCTGCAGTGCTTGATATCACTGGTCCATTGAGGGATCTGCCACAGGAAAGAGTTTCTTTGCTAAGTGCTTTCCTCCTAGTCCTCATTACTCTCTGGGCAAATATACTTTCCTTCTCTTCTCAAACAGATGAAACACTGTTGAGCTCTTTTTACTTTTAACTTACAAACATCCTTAAAAGAAAGTTGAGAAATGATTATGTTATTGTATTGGCCAGCATTTCCCTTTAAGCCAGAGAACTGCAAAGCTCATCAGAATGGCTCTCTTTGAGGGGACAAGTTCAGCCATCTCTCTTCATTCACCAGGATTCTACCAAGTTCACTCATCTGTTGTTAACCAGATGATCCAACAGCAAGTCAACTGCAAAGTTGGTCTTGCCCCTTTCTACTATAGTTACCTCTGAGAGGCCTCTCCCCTTTCACACTGTAGATCATGCTAGAAGACAATTCAGCTATCTTCAAATGAGAACAGACAATCAAGAACTAGTAACTGATACCTTCTTGTCTGCTGACTCCATTTCTGCTGCTTTCTTCATGGCTCTAGTAGCGAGCCAGATTTTCCTCCTTCTGAGTTCTCTCTTGTCCATTCTTGAACTCATCATTTCACTATTTTTAATGACTCAAATCAATGAGTTTTGGTAATCAGTGCCCTTTCACTCATGAGGTTAAAAAAAAGTCAAGAACTCCTCAGTTTTGTTAATTATTAAGCCAACAATCTTTTTGAATCATCCCATATGTAAATGAGCTGGAGGACCACAATACTCTGCAGCCCTGGCCATTCTGGTCCTCTTAACATTCTTTGTTGCTGAAAGCTGTGCATCTTCATACTTTAATTTTGTTTGTAGTGCATAAAAATCCTTTTCATACCATTTTCAGCTATCAAACTGTTCACCTATGAAAGTGGAATCACTTTACATGGTGATTTAAGCCTTTTTATTCATGCAAAACTCTATTTTCTGCCCGTTTTGGAAACTAAACTTAGATTCTATTAGAAAACTGTTCATTTACACAAGAAGTTTAGCAGTTTTTACTTATATGAAATTCTTTTCCTGACCATTTAAGCAACAAACTGTTCATCTATGAAAGGGACATTGCCTTATATTTTCTCAGGTAGATTTATTTCTTTTTTTAAATGATTTTTATTGATGTCTTCTATTTCTTACATTATCATAGTTATCCCAAGTATCTCCTCCTCTCCCTCCTAGAAATTCATCTCAAATAACAAATAGTATTTTTGGAGAGGTAAGTTCATAAAATGTTTTATGTATGTTACTTCTGTTGCATCTCACAATAACTCTGTAAGATACATGGGATTATCATCAACATTTCACACAGGAAGAAACTATGGTCAATTTGTTCAGAGTTACAAAGCTAGTGTGTGAGGCAGCATTTGAACTCAGGTTGTCCTGACTCTCAGTCCAATGCATTATTCCTGGACAACTTAGCTGCCTCTTGATTCATTTCTTATTTTTCATGCAAAAGTACTTTTTCTGCCCCTTTCCACAGCCAAAGTGCTCAATTCTTAAAGGGACAGTACTTTCATAAACAGCTATAGCTATGCTGGGAATGTGTTTACGGCAAGTGATTGTTCCATGTTAACTCACATGAACATGTTCCACCTAATTCCTTGGAGAAGTGTTTATGAAGAAGAACGGAGGTTGTGGAGGATCACTTAACAATGTATCCTGCACCAGGAGTTTTACTGGACTCTATTGAGATAACCATACAACCAAGTAACTGTTAACAATCAGCTTCTTCTAGAAAAATCCTGAAAGAATTGCTGGGGCTGGGATTGCCATCAGCATTATTCAGCTCTTTAAGAGCAAAGAAAAGCAAGAAGAAAGAAAATTCTGAACATGGGACTAGTGAGGTATGCAGTGCTGGCTTTCAGATTAAACAGGAAAGCCAATACAACACTAAGAAAGGTATTTGACACTTCACACAAATAAAGTCAGATTTAAATAACTGGAAAACATCAGTTGCTCATGGGTAGGATGAGCTAATACGATAAAATGACAATTCTACCTACATTAATTTATGTATACAGTGCCATATCAATCAAACTACCAAAAATTATTTTATACAGCCAGAAAAAATAATGTCAACACTCATCTGGAATATCATGGGAATTAATGAAAAGAAATGCTAGGGAAAGTATCCTGGACATACCAGATCTTAATTTGCATTATAAAGTAGCAATCACCAGAAACACTTGATACTGGATAAGTAATAGAGGGATATATCAGTTTAATAAGTTATGTACATAAGACACAGTAGCCAATGACTATAGCAATCTACTGTTTGATAAATCCAATGACCCTAGCTTCTGGGATAAGAATTCATTGTTTGACAAAACTGTTGAGAAAACTGGAAAACAATGTAGAACAAATTGGGCATAGATCAAATTGTATAGTAGAATAAAATCCAAATGTGAACACAATCTAGGTATAAAGGCTGATACTATAAACAAACTAGGAATAGTTTATTTGTCAGATTTATGGAGAATTCAGGAATTTATGACCAAAAAAGAGATAGAGGACATTATGAAATGAAAAATGGAAAACTTTGATTACATTAAATTGAAAAACTTTTGCATAAACAAGCCAATATAACCAAGATTAGGAGGGAAGCAGAAAACTGGGAAATAATTTTTATAACTAGTGTCTGTGGTTAAGGCCTCATTTCTAAAAATATAGATAGAATTGAGTCAAATTTACAAGACTACAAGCCATTCCTCAGTTGACAAATGGTCAAAGGATATGAACAGGCAGTTTTCAGAGGAAGAAATTAAAACCATCTATAATCATATGAAAAAATGCTCTAAATCACTATTGATTAGAGAGATGCAAATCAAGACAACTCTGAGATACCATATCACACCTATCAGATTGGCTAACATGACAAAACAGGAAGATGATAAATGTTGAAGAAGACGTGAGAGAGTTGGAACACTAATTCACTGTTGGTGGAGTTGTGAGCTGATCCAATCATTCTGGAGAGCAATTTGGAACTATGTCCAAAGGGCTACAGAAATGTGCATACCCTCTGATGCAGTAATTTTGCTTCTAGGACTGTATCCCCAAGAGATCATAAAAATGGGAAAGGGTCCCACAGGTACAAAAATATTTATAGTAGCTCTCTTTGTGGTGGTCAAAAACTGGAAATCAAGGGAATGCCCATCAATTGGGGAATAGCTGAATAAACTGTGGCATATGAATGTAATGGAATACTATTGTGCTACAAGAAATGATGAACAGGAAGACTTCAGAGAGGCCTGGAATGACTTATATGAACTGATGCTTAGCGAAAGGAGTAGAACTAGGAGAACTTTGTACGCAGCAACAACCACAGTGTGTGAGGAATTTTTCTGGTAGACTTAGTACTTCATTGAAATGAATGGACTTAAAAAAATTTCCAATGGACTCGAGGCAAAACGCCTTCCACATCCAGGGAAAGAACTATGGAATTGGATCACAGATAGAAACAGACTATTTTCTTTTGTACTATGTTTTATTTTGTTTTATGGTTTCTCCCATCCATTTTAATTCTTCTATTCAACATGCATTTAATAGGAATGCACATATAGAACCTACATAAGATTGTAGGCCATCTCAGCGAGGGAGTGGGGAGGAAGGGGGGAGTGAGAGGGAGGGAATGGGAAAAAATCTAAGATATATGGAAGTGATTGTCAAACACCAGAAACAAATAAAATAATTCAATTTTTTTAAAAAAGAAAGAAATGATGAACAGGAAGACTTCAGAGAGGCCTGGAAAGACTTATATGAACTGATACTGAGTGAAAGGAGCAGAAGCAGGAGAACTTTGTATACAGAAACAACCACAGTGTGTGAGGAATTTTTCTGGTAGACTTAGTACTTCTTTGTAATGCAAGGACTTAAAAAATTCCCAATGGACTCTTGAGGCAGAAATGCCTTCTACATCCAGAGAAAGAATTATGGAATTTAATCACAGAAAGAAGCAGACCATTTTCTTTTGTATTACATTTTGTTTTGTTTTATGATTTCTCCCATTCATTTTAATTCTTCTATGCAATATGACTAAGGTAAAAGTGTATTTAATGGGAGCATATGTGTAGAACCTATACAAAATTGTATGCCATCTCAGGGAGGGAGAAGGGAGGGAAGAAAGAGGGGGGGAGGGGGAAAATTTTAAGATATATGGAAGTGATTATAGAACACTGAAAACAAATATAATAATTTAATTTAAAAAAAAGAAAATGTTTAATAGGAATGTATGTGTAGAACCCATATAAGAATGCATGTCATCTCGGGGAAGGAGGGAGAGAAAATTTGGAATTTATGGAGGTGATTGTTGAAAACTGAAAACAAATAAACTAAAAAATTGAAAGGGGAAAAGAAAATTGCAAAAAAAAAAAGGTTTTTGATCAATAATAGAGAACCATTAAGACATTAGCAACTATGTAGAATCACATAAATTGAGGGCTAGAAAGTATTTTAGAGACCACTTAGCCCAACCTATTACACAAAAGGAATCCTTGCTATAACATACCTAACAAATAATCATCCACCCTCTGCTTGAAGACCTCCAAGGAGGAAAATCTCACTACATTTCACTTTTGCACAGCTCTTGATTGTTAGAAAGTTTTTCTGGATATCAAGCCTACATTTACCTCTTTGTAAGCCCTCTCTCACTCCAAACAAAGTCAAGTGCAAGTCATATCATCATTTCTCTGATGGCATGGTCTTCTTCGGCAATGAAGGACGAACACACACACCTCTTTGTAACTTCCACCCACTGTCCCTGGTTCCTACCTCAAGGACCAAATATAACAGGTTATATCCCTCCTCCTCCACATGACTTCACTTCAAATATCTGACCCATCTTAGTCAATCTTCTCCAGACTAAATATGGCCAATTTCTTCAATGAAACTCAGAATCTATCCAGGATCTTACAGGAGTGGGCAATTTCTCCTCTTGCATGTGTAAGGAGGCCAAATTATATACCCTTCCTCCAGGTTTATTATTTGGACTAGCAAGAAGAGAAAAGAGGGAGCTAGGATCTCATAGGGTAGTATATGTTGCTGAATTGTTTTTAGTAGTGTCTGATTATTCATGACCCCATTTAGGGTTTTCTTGGCAAAGATACTGATTTGCCATTTCCTTCTCTATCTCATTTTACAGATCAGAAAATTGATGCAAACAGAGTTAAGCAATGTGCTGAGGGTCACATAGTTACTAAGGATCTGTGGTTGGATTTGAACTCACAAAGCAGAGTTTTCCTGATTCTAAGCCTGGCACTACTATCCACAGCACTACCTAGAACACAGAATACATTAGTATTATTTTGAGAGAACTGGTCAGCACCATGGCCAGCATTAGTGAGGCAACTGAGACTAGTTTTTTGGCTAATTCAGCACTGAGACCAGGAAAAGCAGTGGACCTTGTAGCAAGTGAGCTCTTTCTCAGTCTTCTAACCATCTAGGAAGAATCTGAAGGGAGTTCCTGTCTATGTGCATTTTTCTTAGGTCACTGCTGTCTTGTAATAATACTTTTTAGAATCTCTTAATGGTAAAATGTCAGTGTACTGATAAAAGCTGGACCTGTGATGAGGACTTTCAGAAACAGTGGTCTACATTTCTCAGTGCTAAGGGAAAGAAAGAATAGAAAAAAGTTGAGTAGAGAATTTGGGTTACATGCCAAGGACACTTAAGGGCAAGAAGAAAGAGAGTCAGTAAAGGAGACCCTTGGTGAAATGATGTTAGTATCCTCCACAGAAGCAGAAAGTTAGAAGAAAGAGCAGATTTTGGAGAGAGATGAAGAGCACTAATTTAGACAAGCTATATGTGAGGGACCAGAACTATATCTAGTGTTATATGGCTGGGACAGCTGCACATGTGCTCAATCTTATCCTGCGTGCCCTACCACTAACCCAGTTTTATCACCATGACCAAATAGCACCACTTGTCATGATGTTTCACATAAGACCCTAGGGAGTCCAAGCCATTCCCAGACAAAGAGGCATTATTCTCCAACAAAGCTATTCCTCTACACATTTTCTCCTCCCTATGTCTTCCTGCCAGTGTCTGAATATGGCAGCCCTGAAGCGTCCAAGGCAGCAAGAATTCCTAAACTATACAGAAGTGAGTTTCCCTCTAGTCCCTATCTAAAACTGGTATTACTCAAGGAAAGAAAAATCTAAGCATTTTCTCAAACAAATCCCGTCTCTGCTCCTGCAGATTTGCCCCATACCTTCCCCTACCTATAACAGATAAAATTACCATAAGCTTCATACCTATAATCTTATCCATAGAAGTTGTAAGGAAGAAAGATGTGGAAGAAGAAGAGAAAGAAAATAAAGGAGGAGGAAGGAAAGGGAGAGAAAAGAAGTGGGGAAAAGAGAAATGGAGGAAACATGAAAAGGAGAAAGAAAGAAAGCAAAAAGGAAAAGGAAGAGGAGAGATTGGAAAGAGGAGGAAAAGAAGAGATAGATGGAGGAAGATCAAGGCATTGGAGTCTTTAAGGGACTGAGAGGCAAAGATCAAGGGGAACCAATATGGTTCTGGGCTGAGGTCTGGGGAGGTCAGACACACAGAGACAGAGAGACACAGCAGTGACTGCAAGGACCTCAGGGATGAAAAGCAACTGAAAAGGTACCTAGTCCACAACATACCTGAACAACAGTAGTGACCTCGACCACATCCTAAATGATTTATAAGACCTCCAATGATGGAGAGACAACTGGTTGCACCCTTATACAGCTTTATTATATGGGCTACCAAATTCACGATCCTATTATAAAACTGGGGGATTGTTGTAGTGTCTGTGGTAAATAGGGTCCATTCAAAACAGACTCAGCTCAGTTTTAAAAATAATAATAATCCCAAGTATTTGTATAACTCTTAGCTTTCAACAATTTCCATATTTTTTAAAAATCAAGGAAGGGATTAACTACCCACATTTTACAGATGGGAAAACTGAGAACAAGGAGAAGGCAATTTCTGCAATCATGGAATATGTGGCTGAGGCAGAAACAGAACTTGGGTCTCTAATCAGGTTTTGAAGGAAAAACCCCAGGTCTTCCTTGGGTTGAAGGGATAACCACAAGGTTAGTCTAGACCTCTACCCAGGCTAGGTTCCAGGCTAGGTTAAGTAGAAACAGGACCCCAAGGCTAATTACCTTCTTGGTCTATATCATAATGCATAAGTCCACCAGAATGTGCTTGATTAAGACAAACAGGCACACTCAGAGGCAAATACCCTGAGATATAAAGAAACACAGAAATAGAAAGATAATGCGATACAAAGGAAATTAATCTAAACTTGGAGTTAAGGAGATAGGAATTTGAATTCTAATTCTGACATTTTAACTACCTGCTTGATCTTAGCTAAGTCCCTTCCCTCTCACAGTCTGTTTCCTCTTTTTTTAAAATGAGAGTGTTGAATTTCCCAGTCTCCAACATTCCTTCCAATGCTAAATCCTATGACCTTAGGAGAAAGTTTGAGTACACATTCCGTCTTCTTATTAGCCTCCAGTGCTGCCTAGCCCAGTGGAGGGAGAGTAAGTCACCTCACTAGCCTTAACAGAAAGAAATTAGCATGTGTTAGGTAGAGAGTCTACATATGTGAAACTGAGTTTTGGCATCTGTCCCCAAATCCTAGATGTTCCCTTCATAGTTTCCCTGATAAAGGCACATCTAGTTCTTTGCTTGAATACCTCTAGTGATAGGAAGCTCATTATCTCTAATGATATCCCCAATTCCTAAATCCCATGCCCACATGTACCTCTTTCAATGTCCCTGTGTAGTAGAGGTTTGGAAAGTAGGGTAGGGCTCTGGAGGGAAATAGAGACTAGATAGCACCAACCAATCTGTCAGAGGCCAATGCCAGGGGATTGGGCAACTCCTTATTAACTACATTAGAAATTAATATTCCCAGAGAATGGTAGCAGAACTGGTGTCAAAGGCAAGAAACTGAACTGAGTGTCCCAATAGCTGGGACTAGGCCAGAAAAATTGATTTGGGGCAGGACTTAGGATTTCCACAACTTGCATAAGTAAAAGCCCAGAAGGGTTGGCAGGGTGATTGATTTTTTTCAAAACTTAAGATTTTATTATTTTCATATGTCTTTTACAAATAATTTTTAATCTTTTATTCTAAACTTAAAACATACCAATCAAAATGAGAATTTCCATATATATGAAATGGAAAAATAAAACAGAACAATGAATCTCTATTATGTACCTCTTGTTTTTATTTTTCAATATAATAAATTCAACATGAAACTTTCCAAATCTATCATTCTTTCTAGTCTTCCTTCTGTTCTCTTCTGTTCATTTTTTAAAATTATTCAGTGATGCTCCCTCCCCTTTTGGCTATTTTATCTCTAGTTCTCATCTTCAAACAAAAATTCTTGTATTGTCTTTGTCGAAAAAATATGTGTTTTATTCTTCAACTTTCTTTCAAGAGGCAGATAACACAGTTCAACAGCAGTCATCTGAAATTTCAGTTGTTCATTGCATTGGTCAGAGTTCTTAAGTCTTTCAAAGTTGTTTACATTTTTATTGTATATTGTTCTGATTCTGTTCACTTGCATCAGTTGATGCAAATCTTTTCAGGTTTCTCTAAAACCACCTTTCTTAATTTCTTAAAGCAAAATAGTATACCATTACATTAATATACCACAATTAGTTCAGCCATTCCCCAAGTAATCCACAGTTCCTTGGCTTCTGGTTCCTTATAATAACAAAGAGAGCTGCTATAAATATTTTTTTGTACATTTGGATCTTTTTACGCTTTTAAAAATTTCTTTGTGATGTAAGTCTAATAGTGGTCAAAGAACATGTAGAGGTTCTTTACTTTGGAGGCATAAATTCACAACTTCATCAGCAATGCATCAATGTACCTGTGTTCCTGCAGCCCTTCCAGTGATGGCCATTTTCCTTTTTTGTCTTGTTTGGCAGTAAGGGCCAGTAAGAGGTTAGAGTGAGACCTGGATAATTGAGGTAGGAAAAAGGGGTGGGGCCTGAGTAATTGAATAAGAGTGAGTTCTGTCTTGGAGCCTTGCTTGGGGGTGGAGCCTGTTAATTGACCTGGGGCCGCATATGTGTGCTGGGCTTGGGCTGTTCTGGCTGATGGCCGCGCCCTAAGCCCAGCTGTGTCCGTCCTGCTCGAGTGCCGGCTGCCCGTCCCCAGCGGGGGTCAGGGCCTCAGGGGGCTCAACGAGCACGTGCTATCCCAAGTGTTCCCGAGGGGAGAGAGTTGACACACATGTGTCCGTACCTCATTATCCAGTCACTGATGGGGAGAGGGAAAGAAGGATGGGATAACAGAGATGGAGGGAGATGCGAAGAAACAAGAATAGAGATGGTAGAACAAAAAGAGAGGTTGGGGAACAGAGAGAGAAGCAATGACAGAACTGGACACATATGGGTCACAGAGCGAAAACAGACTGAAGTTACTAAAGTAGATGGAAGAGACAAAGGAACGAGGGACTTAAGGGAAGCAAGGAAAGAATAGGGATGGGAATAGAAATTTGACAGAACAGAGGAATGAGGGACAGATAAATGAATTAAATAATAGAAATAAAAGAATAGGAACTGAACTTGGGATCAGAGAGATGAGGAGACAGCTAGAGGGGCCTAAGCTATGCAGGTCCAGCGAACACGGATGAGTAAGAGTAGGATGAGGAACAGCAAAAGAAGAGAAAAGAGAAAAGAGAGAAAAGGGATAAAGTGACAGAAATAGAAGATGACCAAACAGAGGAACTTGGGAGTAAAGGTGGAGGAAAAGAATAGACAGAGGTAGAAATGGATAGGGAAAGAGTAATTTGAAAGACAAAGAAATGATGATGGGATGGTAGTTAAAGGAGGAAAGAAGAATAGAGAAACAGTTTTGCACATAGCAGGAGCTAACATGCTCGTTAAAGTTGAAAACAGAAAATGAGGGACAGAGATGAACTGAAGGGGTCAGAAAGGGGGCAGAGTGATAAGGGACAGAAAGATGAATAGAAGGTCTGAGACACAGGCTACAAGAACAGAAGGGTAAGGAAATATAGAGAAGAGAGACGTATAGGGTCTGAGGGATGGAGACAGAAGGATGGAAGGAAAGAGAAAAAGAGATGGTAGAACACAAAAGTGTGGGATCGAGGACACAGACCTAGGGGACAAAAGAATGAGGACAAGGGGATAGGGGAATGAGGGGACAGGAACAGAGGTATCAGAAGAGAGGTACGGGGACAGAAGGATGGGAGAATAGAGGACCATTGGGGGGCAGGCGGCTGGCTCTAGGAACTAAGGGCGCCTGGGTCCCAGCCCCGGGGGGCTGGTGGGCGGTAATGAGGCGGCTCTGCCCAGATGCGCCCCCCCTCCCCCAGGCTGCCCCCGGCCCGCAATCAAAATGCTAATTGGCCTCATCTCTCCGGCTGCGGCCCCCAACCCTCCCCCTCACTCCCAACCCTCAGCTCGTTCACACGCTCACACTCACGTCCACCCTCAGTAACCCCAGGCTTGGCCCAGATGAATCGGACTCCTAGGCCCTGAGCCTCCCCCGCCACTCCCCCTTCCCCTTCGGTCCTGTCCCGGCTGTGGCACAGAGATAAGGGGGTGGCTCCACCCCTAGGGACAGCCTGACACTCAAGATGAATGTCCCCCCGCAGCTCCCGCCCCCACCCAGGCCCAGCCGGCTGCCACAAAGACATTGGGACCCCGCCTCCTCCCTTTCCCCAGACACATTAGCACAAAGTGATCTCTGTACGTACGCACAACATAGTCACACATACACATACGTACAAGACATACACAAATTTGTAGACAGTCACGCAACATATATACACACAAAATCGATAACCTCCAGTCCCTCCCATCTAGTCTTGGATTGATCCCTTAACCCTCAGGCCCCACAGCCAGGGAAACGGGACCTAACAGTTCCGAGTCTCGACCCCGCCCCCAAAGATTATGCAAATATGAGGGCGGAGCCTGTTTGAGCTGAGATCAGCATTTCCCCTCTTCTCGGCTCGGCCGGCCTAGGGCCCTTGGCCCACAGCTGCGTGCGCGCCCACTACCAGTGAATGCGCATTCAGGTTAGGGATCCTCCTCCAATCCAGTCTTAAAATCGTACCTCTGAAGATTTGTTCAAAGGGTTGTTATATTGACACACACAGTGTGACAGAACCGGTGACAAACACATAGTATCTCACAATGTCAGTCATATAATATCAGACTTAGCTACACAAGTTAGTGTCACAGACAATATCTTATAGAAGATACCAAATAATGAGAGGGTGGGTGGTGCAGTGGAACAAAAGCTGTGTTGGGAGTCCTATTCTCTCTGGTTCAAATTCCAGTGTTGCCACTTATTTGTGTGACCTTGGACGAGGGGTATGTGTGTGTGTGTGTGTGTGTGTGTGTGTGTGTGTGTGTGTGAGACCTCTTTGGGCCTCGGTTTCTTTTCTTTTTTCTTTTGAAAAATGAGTAGATTAGACTAAATGACCTGCAAGGTCACTTTTAATCTATACTCCTATAAGCATCACATCTCACAGCTGATATCACTTATACAGTGTCACCCACAAGGTCACAGACAAAATGCCAGTTTCACAATATCATTCATACCCACTATATCCCTGTCATACAAGTCAGTGCCAATGCCACATACACTCAGTTTGTAGGATAGTATGAGACTCACACAATGTCACATAAAATCAGGATCACACAACCACGAATGTCGCTGATGCCAGTGATGTGTCGCAGCCACGCAGGCACAACGCCGGCCCGAGAGCCAGTCTTGTGAATACTACCCTACAGCTTCCCACTCAAATCTGTTCTTGACCTTGGAACATTACCCACGCCCTCATACGCGTCAGAAGGCTCAAGGCTCTCCATTGAACTCATAGAGATCCAGGATGATTTGGGGGCTATCTGGCCTAGGGAATTTAGGGGAAGAATCGAGTTGGAATTAGACCCTGGCATGGGTCCGAGTGGGCTCTCTCCCTCCTCTTGGGAACGTGTACATAAACCCCTCCCCCGAGAGCGGCCTTTGTGCACGAGGACCCTCCCCCACTTCCCCTTTCCTAGGGTCCAGACCGCCCCTCTCCATTGGCAGGGCCCTCCCTGACGTCAGGGGGCGGCCTGTAAAGTTCGGGACTGAGAGACGTTAATGGGGCGGGTGGGGGGCGGGGGAGAAGATGTTGTCCCCTTGGTTCCCAGGCCTCTAGCTCAGCATGGCTTTAGAGCGGGCGGGCGAGGAAAATACTATTACTTCGCTAGATAATAAAAAATAATACTGAATAGAAAATTCACAATTTTTGCTGGAGGAAGAAAGAAGAAGGTTGGAAAATTCCCCCAAAATGGGACAGGAAGAGAGGTGTCCAAGGCTTCTCCGAGGCCAGAGAGGACGAGAATGAGGCGGGGGGTGGGGGTGGGGGGGGAGACTGCGGCAGAGGGCGCCGCGTTGGCCCCAATGCAGTCCCGCTGCCTCAGCATCCCCCCCCGCCCCCGCGGACACGGGGCCTCCGAGACCCGCAACCCAAGGGGAGGGGAGGCGAGGACCCTGACTCCAAGGGCAGGCAGGGCTCCAAATGCTTGGGTCGCCTTATCCCTGGAATCTCCGGGGGAGACCAGGACCACCCCCACTTCTCTTCTTTCTCAAGCCCAGAACTCGCTTTGCTGAAGGGGAAGCCCCCGGGGGAGGGGAAGAGGGGAGCCCAGCCCCGCCTCCGCCGTATCCCCCTACTCCCTCCCCCCCCTTCCCAGCTTTATAAGTGAGCGGCCGGGCCCCGGCCAGAGGCAGAGACCGAGGCAGAGGCAGACCGAGGCGATCACGGGCGGCGGGAGCTGTCCGAGCGCTGAGCCCCGCCCCCGCCCCCCGCCCCCTCCCTCAGCCCCCCGCCCGCTCCGCCGGCAGAACAATAAAGCCCAGGCTGCCCGCAGCCCCCCGGCCCAGCCCCAGCCCCAGCCCCAGCGAGAAACTCGGAGCCGGGTGCTGGCCGTGGTGCTGAAAGGCGCAGCGTGCGCCCGCCCGCCCCGGCCCCAACCCCGGCCCCGGCCGCGCGGAGCCCTACAGGGCTATGGGGGGCCACTGAGGGACCGTCGCTCCGCCCGCCCGCCGCGGCGGCGGGGCTCCGGGGGGGCCGGGGCCGGGCCTGGGAGGAGACCTGGGGGCAAAGCCGACCCCCCCCCCTCCATACATACACTCCTGTCCGAGGGCTGGGACGGAAGGAGAAAGAGGGGAGGAAGGAAGGAGGGGGAAAGAAGGAGAGGAGGAGGAGAGAAGGAGAGGAGAGAAGTAGTAGGAGGAGGAGAGAAAGAGGAGGAGGAGGAGAGGAGGAGGCGGCGGCGCGCGCCACGGCGGCCTGGCGAGGAGCTGAGGCCGGAGGAAACCGCTGGACGCCGTGTAAGAAGACGAGCCCCCCAGCTCTGCCTGGCCCGCGGCCACCGCCCCGCGGATGGTGAGGGGGCTCCGCGGCGGCCGCAGCCCCCTCGCGCCCGGCCCAGGCCCTAGCCCGGGCCGCCCTCCCTCCCCTGGTCCCGCAGAGGCCCCACAGCCCCGCAGGAACCATGCCCAGATCTTTCCTGGTCAAAAAGGTCAAACTTGATGCGTTCTCCTCTTCTGACTTGGAGGGCCCTTATGGCCGGGCACGGAGCGACCTCGGAACCCGGCTGCCAGAGAAAGGTGAGGGGGGCTAAAGGACTGGGGATGTGGGAACCTGGAGTTTGAGGGGACCACTACATTGGGAGCTTAGGACTCTGGGGTATGGGAAGTTGAGGCACAGGGCTCCCGGGACTAGGGTGTGAGTGGCATAGATGCTGATATGAGGTGGGGGTAGGAGTTGGGGTTATCAGAGATATGGGGATCAGAGCTCCAGGGGACAGAAATGAGTGATGAAATATATGAGGCCGGGGCTCTGGGAGCTCCATAGAGCAAGGTTATGGGTCTTTATAACGCTGGGATATGGTGGGGGGCTGGGGACCTTGACTTTATTTGCATGGGGGACCAAAGATAGGGCCAAGGTCTCTAGGGGACGGAGATATGACTAGCTAGAATAGAGGAGCAGAGTCTCCGGAGGGGCAGAGCATGGTAAATTAA
>CM053773.1:179742029-179770011 GCA_028658325.1 Potorous gilbertii
CTTCCTTTTCCTATCTTCCTGCTTTTCCCTGGCCTCAGCAGGATACCTCAGTGACTACATCACCCCAGCCGTGTACGATGCCGCAGACTCAGATGCTTCCCTGCTCAAGGGCCCGTCCCAGGAGCCTATGTACGCAGCGGCCGTCCGCGGAGAGCTGGGCCCGCCCGCTGCTTCGGCCCCACCGCCCACCCCGCGACCGGAGCTGGCCACGGCTGCAGGAGGCTACATCAATGGTGACGCGGCTGTCAGCGAGGGGTACGCGGCAGACTCCTTTTTCATTACCGACGGCCGATCTCGCCGCAAGGGCGCCAGCGCGGCCTCGGCCCAAGGCGGACCCGACGGCAGTAGCGGCGCAGGAGCAGGATCAGGAGCCGGGAGCGGGGCGGGGTCCGGGGGGCGGGGTCAACAGGCGGGTGGGGCGGGACCAGGGTCCGAGGCGCGCGCTGGCCGGCACGCGTGCAGCGACTGCGGCAAGACGTACGCCACGTCGTCTAACCTGAGCCGGCACAAGCAGACGCACCGCAGCCTGGACAGCAAGTTGGCGCGCCGCTGTCCCACGTGCGGCAAGGTGTACGTGTCCATGCCAGCCATGGCTATGCACCTGCTCACGCACGACCTGCGCCACAAGTGCGGTGTGTGTGGCAAGGCCTTCTCACGGCCCTGGCTATTGCAGGGCCACATGCGCTCGCACACTGGGGAGAAGCCCTTCGGCTGTGCGCACTGCGGTAAAGCGTTCGCTGACCGCTCCAATTTGCGAGCGCACATGCAGACGCACTCGGCCTTTAAGCACTTCCAGTGCAAGCGCTGCCACAAGGCCTTCGCCCTCAAGTCCTATCTCAACAAACACTACGAGTCCGCCTGCTTCAAGGGCGGCAGCACCGGAGGGGGAGCTGCGGAGGGAAGCGGGGGAGGGACCATCAGCCCCCCGACTACGCCCGGCCCTGCGCCCCCCTCGGCATCCTCCTCAGTGCACGGCCCACCTCCTCTCAGCCCGCTTAGGGCATGAGCGGGCCGTTCCCGGAGCTCCATCCTCCCTTCATCCCCCTGGCAGCAATAGGGTCCTGGGAGGAGAGAGCTGGGGTCCTCACCCGTCCTCTCAGCAATAGGGCTCCCCTCCCTTGGGAAGAGGAAGGCGGTTTAGCCTCTGATCTTTCCAAGCTTCTGACTGGAAGGCCTGGGGAGGGGAGAGGTGTTCCCACTTGATCAGCAATAGGGTCCCCGGAAAAGATGGCCTCTGTTCTGGCCTCTGTTCTGGGCTCCAGGCTAGGGAGGGAGCACCCTCCACTATTCAGCAATAGGGTCCCCGAGGAAGGGAAAGGTGGCCTTGCCGCTGTCCCAGCTTCTGGACCCCAGGCTGGGGAGGGCGCACTTCCCCCCAAGGCGACCTCTTCTCTGTCTACATGTCTGTCTCCCCTTTTGGGGGCCCTTGACTGGGGAGGAGGGACTCCCCAAGGCGACCTCTCTCTCCTCTTCCCCCCCTCACTTTGGGGAAAATGTGTAAGGAGGGTTTTGCCCCTACTCCTCAGCAATAGGGTCCCCTGGAAAGGTGAAGGCAAAGTCTCTGTTCCCCCACACTTTTTAGGACCTGGGCTAGGAAAAGGGTCCCCTCCCCATCTTCTCAATGCTAGGGCCATAGGGAAGGCGGCTTGCCTTGATCTCAACTAGCTCCCCCTTTCGAGACCTGAGCTGGAGAAGGGGAGCCTCTCATTACTCAGCACTAGGGTCCCAAGAGGTGACCTCTCCACCCCTGTGCCCCACTTTGGGGTAAGCTAGGGATGGGACCTGGGTAAGAGGCACACCTGTCATTTTATTCCAATAGGGTCTCCCTGGAAAGGTCCTGGCCTGTCTCCTAAGAGAAGCCCTAGGCTGCGGAATGGGTGTCCCCCACTTCTTTCAGCAACAGGGTCACCCAGGGAAGCCTAACCTGTCTGAAGAGCCCTAGGCTGGGGAAGTGTCACCCCCACCTCAGTGATAGGGTCCCCCAGCCACCTTGGGCCTTTACTGGCTGAAGGGGATAAAGGGATACTGGGTTGGGTGCCGCTGTCCTCCTCCTTTAAGCAATAGGCTACCGAGGCGGCGACATCCTGCCTCTTGCCCTCTCCAATAAGGACCCCTCACAGGCTGGGGGCTAGGGATATCCCATCCCACCGTCTTACTTCCCAGCAATAGGGTCACAGGGTCCCTGTCCTCCCTCAGGACCTTGCGCAGCTGGAGGAGGGGAGTGGCGGGCTCCTTCTAGGGTCACAGGACCTCTAGGGTTTCCCGGCCCCCAGGTTCCTTAAGGCTGAAAACCCAGGGATCCGCCCCCTCTGCCTGCAGGCTCAGGGAGGAATGCAGGACTCCTGGTCCAGCCTCCCCTTTGGTGGAGCCCCAGGGAGGACGAGAAACAGGCAAGAGGCGATCTCCCCACAGTTCTCTAGGGATTGGGGGGAGAGGGAGATGAGGAATGGGAAGCCCCCTCCCCTCATCTCCCTATCTCAGACCTGGAAGGGGACTGTTCGGACCCCGCCCTCCCCTTCCTCCACCTCTGCCCTGCCTCCGCCCGCCAAATCCGAACTCTTCCGGCCCAGCTACCTGGGCCCCCAGTCCCTGCTCCCCATAACGAATAATAATGACGCATATCGGATCGCATGGACTTATCCGACCTTCCCCAGCCCTAGGTTCCCCCATTCCTTCCAGTCCCAACCCCCTAGGCATTAAATGTCCCTGGGGGAGGCGGGGCAAACTGTAATAGTGACGCTCACCTCGCCCACACACCCCCCCCTTCCCCCATCACCTCTCAGTATTCGCCTTGCGGGTAAAGCCCTGGGGGTTCGGGGGGGGGGGCGTCTCATGCGCGTTGGGTTTATTTATTTCTATTATTTATGTTTGTTGATGAATGGATTGCACTCGGGTCGGGCAGTCCCGGCCCACGCCCTGGGCTTTTCTGCGAGAAAGTTCCTGCAAGAACTTTCTCGCCCCATCCTCCTAGGATTGACACCTCCTCCCCCCCCCCACGCCAACTCACCCCCGCCTTCTCGGAGCTCCGCCCCTCTGGCAGCTCTTCTCCCCACATGCAGTCCCTCGTCATCGGAGCTCCGCCCCTGTTAGAAGTCCTCCCCACATGCCCTCATCTCGGAGCTCCGCCCCTGTCAGCTCTGCCCCTCCTCGGAGCTCCACCCACACCTCCTTACATAGATTCCTCCCACTCCAGTAATTCCATTCACGCCCCGCCCTTCCCTCCCACTCAGTTGCCAATTTTCGCCCGTCTATGCCAAAGCCTCGGCGGCGACCCCGCCCCCCCCAGGGCCCCACCCCATTGGCCGCCGCCGTTGTGACGTCACTGCATGCAGCCCCGCCCTCCCTTCCCCGGGCTGCCCCGCCCCTCCTCCCTCTCCTTTCCTTTTTCCCTCCCCCCTTTCCCTCCCCTTAGATAGTCCGATACCGACTATAGAGCAATAATGCGCACTGCATGCGAAGCTGCCGCCGCCTCTAGTGTTACAGAGAATCAGGTACCCCCCCACTTCCCTCTTCCCCAAACCCCGCCCCAGGCCCCGCCCCGCGCCGATATCAGGGACACTGCGCGAGGTGGGCGGGGGCCATACGCGCAGACTTTCTCTACCCATCCCACCCTTCCAATAATCCCTTGCCCTGGCCCAAACCAAGCCCCCCTCGGCTGGCCCGGCGGCGGCGGGGGAGGCGACCACCAAGGGACAGACCCCAGATTGGGGAGAGAGGCGGAGGACACACCACACACACACACACACACACACACACACACACACACACACACACGAAGACAAGGAGACAGGAATTTACAGGGTCTCTAGGAGAAACAAGGATGCTGAGAGACAGAAATAGACACGGATGGAAATAGACACAGAGACAAGGCAACCGAGAAATAAGGAAACATAGGAAAATATAGTGAGGGGCATCAGGAGCGCAAGAGACACAAGAATACCACTCAAAAAGCCGCATGCTGAGTGTTGGAAAATGACGTCTGCACCCTCACCGAGCTTCTAGTCTGAGAGGATGCCGCATATATATAACATACATATATGTATATATATATATATATATATGTGTGTGTGTGTGTGTGTGTGTGTGTATAATCCTCTTTTATAATCAGAATATGTGGGATTCAATAAAGGTTAGAAAGAGATTTGAGAAGTTCAAGGAGCAGTGAGTCAGAAGGTTGTGGAAGAAAGAATTACAAAGATGAAAGCAGGGGGTAACTTGGCAGTAGTTTTCCTGAGCTACAGAGCTACCCAAGGGGCAGTGTAGTGTGTAATAGAATGAGTACAGCAAATCTGGAGAACTGGGATGTCTGTACTCCTTGTCATTCTTGGGTATGACCTTGAGCTACTGGGCTTCCATTTTCTCCTAGATGGTGTCAAAGGACCCTTCTAGTTCTGATGTGCTATGATCCTTTGATCCTAGATCTAGAGAGAAGACAAGGATTCTTTTTTCAGTTAATGGTTGGACTAGATGGCTAGTGGGGGTCCTTTTTTAGCCCTGAAAGTAATGACTGAGCTCTGTGGAGACCCAGGGAAGACAGACACAGAGGTATGCAGGTAGGAGAGAAAAACACATGGAAAAACAGAAATAGAGACTCAGAAACAGAAATGAACACAACACAGACTTAACCCCCTGTCCACCACCCCAACTTTGAGAGATGAGGTTTCCAACTCTAGGAACCCTAGAAGGAGGGTTTGGGGGAGTGCAGGGACCTCCGCTCCTCTGCCTTAGGTTCACCCATCATTCCATGATACACCCAGGGACACCATTATATAGCAGAACACAATCACAACATCCTTCCCCCCTTGTTCCTCCACCCCCACCCTATCACAACCCTCTTCACTAAGTACTACCATGTACATAGGCACAGCTATATGGTGGTGGACACGCATACACATCCATTCATTTTTACTCAACTGGTGCTTGGCTCCAGAGGGCACAAATAGGAGCAAAGGGGCTGTGATCATAGAGAGGCAGATTTCCCTTTGTTATGAGGAAAAAAGTCGTTTCTAAAGAGTAGAACTGTCCTAAAGGAGAATGACTGCCTATTACTGAAAGTCTTCAAATGAGTATGACCAGAGATAATGTAGAGAGGATTTCAGCTCAAGTTCAGGCTGGGCTAAATGTTTCTAGAACATTCTATGGTTTACAAAGTACTTGACATACTGCATTGTCTTACATGTTCCTCAAACAACCCTGTGGAGTAGGTACTGCAAGTATTCTACTCATTCTACAGGTGAGGAAACTCACACAGCTAGTAAGAACTGGAGGTGGGATTCACTAGACCACCTCCTTCAAGGTCCAGTGTTCACTCCACTTCATCTGCTGCTCTCTCAGCTCCAATATTTTATCATCTTCATAGAACATCCTCTATGAGTCTAAGCCTGCATTAGATGCTAAGGGAAACATAAAAAGAAGCTAAGATATGGTCCTTGCCCTCAGGGAGCTTCCAATCCCATTCCATCACAATGACACACTCAAGCACAGCCAGATAGTCTTCCAACGTGTATGATACCCAGATAAGCCACACACAGGCACACCAATGCAGCTGTACATAGAACACAGGAACACACACACACGCAAGCCCAGGAACACACTACCACAGTCACACAAACATGGTTGTACACATACACACACACATACATTCACATACACACATCAAACCTCCCTGGGCCCCTCCCTACCTCCCCTGTGTTCCTCCTCTGTGCTTGCACACACATGGTCTACCTACTTACCTAAGCAGTGAGCAGGTCTCACAACCGCTGGGCCAGGCCGGGGGCCCCCTTTCCCCAATGCCTTGCCCCTCTGTCCTACCGTGGAAAGCCATGGGTCTCTCCTTCTCTTCCCTCCCTAAGTCCCCATCTCTGAATCAGCACAATATCCCACCTTAGCGAATTCAGGTAGAAGGAACGTGTATAGGTAGCACCTCTGTTTTTGTACTGACTGCAACAGGCCCCGGGGCCACCCAGCGTGAGTGGGAGAGCTAGGGCTGTGGGGGGACAGGGCAGCTGTGCCCTCCCCCTGTTCCCCTCTGCAGCACATGACTCCCTTCCCTTCCCTGTCCTTGTACATACTCCCCCTGCCCTGCCCCGACAGGCTGGGATTTTTACGTGGGCCGTCCCCCTCTCCCCCTCCGCCTGACTCCTCCTCATGCCCCGCTTTTGGGGCTGCGGCCCGGGGGGCTCGGGGCCGGCCGGACAGACGGACGGACGGACAGACCTCCTTCCTAAGCACAATAGCACCAGCTCCCCGGAGCACCGCACCTCCAAGAGGAGAATAAACGCGACTCTTGATAGATCTGCTTTTGTCCCTGAAACTTAATTTCCTGTTATCCTACAGTGTTCAGACATTGGGCGGGGAGAGGTCCCTACCCTGAGAAAAGGCAGATCCTTTGGGAGGGAGTGCATCTAGAGGACCTGCCTGGGTTTCATGTTCTAGTTCATGACCACTCTGTCTTTCACCCTTCTGGAGTCTGGGTCTCTCTCTCTGTCTCCTATCTCTGGGTCCATCTCTTTTCTGTCTGTTCAACAGTTCAGGACTCTGTATTATTCTGAGTCTATCTACCTCTCTCTTTGAATCTGCCTTTCTCCTTACACCTCAGTTTGTCAGACCTCTTCTATTTTCCTGAGTTTGTCTTTCTGTCTGTGAGACTGTCTCTGTTCACTTCATCTCAATTACCAGGCCTGAAGGAGGGATGGGAAAGTGAGGCCTGAAGATTCTCATGCCCAGTTGTTCTCCCTGAAGCAACCATGTGGAATAGTAGCATACCACTTTTCTAGGAGCGGGGTGAGGCAGAACTTCACTAATGAACCCTCTACTTCCCCAAGCCTGTCTGGGTTAGCCTGGCCCAGTGACAGAGAAGAGGATGCCCTCCCCAGGAGCCAGGAAGCTAGGCTGGTATGAATTTATTAGTCCAGGTACAAAACCATGATGGCTCACCTCTGCCCTGGGGAAGGAGGGAGACACATGGGTAGACTGGTCCAGACAGATGGCTCCCCAGTTCTGTCCCCCAGCACTGTCCTCAGATGAACCCTGGCCAATGCCTCTCACCCTCTGGGAAAGAAGGGAAGAATGTCTGACTCTCCTTTCCCAGTCGTCTCTTCAAGTCTCTCTGTTCAGCTAGCTACTATTGCCAGTGCTCTCATGATTGGTCAGTCCAGCCATGGCTACCAGAGCTATGCTCAGTCTGATGATGGCCAGTCCACTCTTTGGAGGTCAATTAGGCTCAATTAGAGTCTATCTAGAAGATCTTCCAGAGCACTTCAGGGCCCCAGCCCAGTGCAGTCTGTGTGACAGCCAGGGCTGCTGCCCCTAATGTGGCTGAGAGAGCCCACACAGCTGCTTTCACCAGAGTACTGGGCCCACTCTGATTCTCTGAAGGCTTCGGGAACTCTGGCTGCTGCCGCTGCTTCTGTAGGACCCGGTCAGGCCGCTGGTGCGCTGAGGCTGCTTGTAGAGCTGTGAAGGAGTCCTCAATGGATAAGCTGGGGAGGTGGGAGAGGGGGGATTCGGAGGGGAAATCAATGACACTTTTTGAGTTTGGACTATGGAACACTCCCTGACCCAGCCTCCTCCTCAGTCCATTTCCCTCAGGATCCACCCTGGCATCCCACCACCACCAAAAGTCCCACCATCCCCCACTCTCCTGGATGTCTCCCCCAAGCTCTAGACCCTAGCCTACAGTAGGTCACCTGCTGTGGTTTCTCACAGCAGCCTCTTGGGCCAGCTGGGAATGGGGGTGCCGACTAAAGAGATTCAGGGCCTGGGCCAGGAGGGACTCAGTGGGCAAGGGCTGTGGCAGACGAGATAGTAGCTGGTGCAGGCTTGGCATGTCACAGGGGCCTGCCAGGACCTCTGGCTCCCGGTGCAGAACCACCTGAGGACAACAGGTAGTGGCATAAGTCAGTTAGATCTCTGGATCCTGCTTCCCCCACCAGGACCTCCAGGGTCAAAGCTGGCTCTTAGTATATTCCTTCCCACTGCATAGATCCCCTTAGGACACAGGGTACAACTCTGATCCCAAGCCTCCCTCTTCCCCAGCCCAACCAGCCCAGATCAGTCCATACCGCAGCAGCCACGTAGACAGGCATGAGTGGGTGAGAAGCTAGGAAGAAGTCCATGAGACGTAGCACGTGGGTGGGCTCAGGTAGCACATGGCCAAACCAGGTCAGCAGCCAGCTTAGGGCAAATACTGTTCCCACCTCGGCCCTGGCACCAACAGGCTGGGGCCTTAGGCTGAGTACCTTCCTGCCCTACTGAGTCTGTCCCACTCTCCTGATAACACCCTCCCTCTCTACCCTACACAGCCTTCAGGTGCCTGGGACTGATTCACTGCCCCTTGACCACCCCACTACAGGTCCCAGGTCGTGCTCTGCTCTGCCCATATACCTACCCACAGGGCTCTGACCCCTGATCCCTTTCCCCCTGCCCATATAGCTCAAGAAAGCACTACCAACCTCTCCATGAAGCTATGTAACTGAGGACTCTCTCGTGCCAGCAGAGGTAGCAGATAGTTCAGGATGTGCCAAGTGTTATCCATTGTGGGGTCCATGAAGTCCCTGATGGATGTCCCAGGCATTAGAGGGTATCTGCCTAGGCTATGTCTCCCTCCAGCTCCTCTGAGGTAATACCAGATGAACTGCTGTGCCTCTTCATGCCCTAAGTCCATTAGGCTGTGCAAGAATAGCCATCTCTCTCCAGGCCTGTACACCCCCCTGCCACCCCGTGGCCCTGGATACCTGAAGTGGTATGTGGGGAGCTGCTCTCACCTGGGGCCCATGCCCCTTCTTCCCTGGGTACCTGAGATGGTGCATAGAGAGTTGATCCAGCAAGGCAGCAGCTGCACGTGGCCCCAGCACCAGCAGCAGAGCCAGCGCCACCTCATGGTAGCCCTGGTAATAGTGTAGCTCTGGCCGGGAGCTCAGCACAGCCAAGATCACTGCCACCAGCTGCTCCTGTAGCACAGCTCTCTGCTCCGGGCGCATCCCTGCCCAGGCAGAAGTGGGGGAGAGACACTGTCATTGTCACAGTCCCTTCCATGCCTGTCCAGGTTCCCTCTCCCACAGGGCTTAGAGATAGACCATCTAATCCAAACCCTTCATTTTACAAATGAGGAAACTGAAGTAAAATGACTAGATGAAAGCTTCTAGAACCCATGTAGGATTCTAAAAAAGACTTGAACCCAGGTCCTCTGAACTCCATATCAAGTGTTCTTTCTATTAAAACCACCCTATCACCCTGAGCCCAATTCCTCACTCACCCCCTAGCTGCCCTCCTTGTCCCCAGCCCAAGCCAGGCCCCTCACCCCGGGGAAAGTGGGCCAAGGAGCGCTCCACATCCATTTGCACCTGATGATAGTCTCTATGGTCCCGAAGTGGGCTTCGACCTGTGGGAAGCGAAAAGTGGGGAAGCAGGAATTTAGGGTCATTTAGGACCCTCCTCCAAGGTCCAAAAAGACTTCAACTTGCTCCCACTCACACATCCTTAGACCTCCTAAATACCCTCAGCTAGTCAGCAGACTTGAGACCGTGCTACAGAAGGCCTAGGTCAAGAAGAGACTATAACCTAATCACTTCTTCAGGTATTTAAAAATCATAGGATTTAGAGCTGGAGTAGACCTTTGAAATCAGCATATCCAACACCCTCCTTTTACAGATAAAAAAACAAGGATACCAGGAGAGGGTGGGGCTTACCTAAGGTCACATAGGTAGTTAAAATCAGAAACCCCAAGTCTTTGGATCCCAAGTCCCACATATCCTTAGCTGTGGTACTAACGTAGGGGAGAGGGGTTAAGATTTTTTCTACTGGGCTTCAGAGGGTAATATAATCTCTGACCCCCAAGATTTTGACTCAGAGAATTTCGGCCCAATCTTAGGGGGCTAATCACCTCCAAAAACAAAAAAATAACACCATCTCTTTGGCTGGAATCACTTTTCAAAGTCCTTTATCAGTCAACTTTGCTCACAGTCAGTCATCCAAGGATAAATAAAGCAGAAACAACTGGTTTAATGACAAAAGGATCACACACAGTGTTGGTATACTCTGGGGGGTGTTCCAAACTCTTGGTTCCTCTTCCATTTAACTGTAGCTCCCCAGGTATCACAGATAACCTTTGCCCCTGCCATGAGTATTATCACAGACAGCTTCAATGTCCCACAGCCTAAAGCAGTAGTGTCAAATTCAAAGAACAATGGAAATCAGCTGGCTTCATACTGATTTAGAAAACCACAAGTTAACATTATCTATATTGTATTGTATTTTTATTTATTTTGTTAATTCCCAATTACATTTTATTTGGTTCTGACTTCCCTTGGAATTCTGAATCCTGAAATTTGATGCCTCTGGCCTAAGGGATAGGACATCTAGATACACACTAGTTTTCCCGGCTGACAGTATATACTGACCTCATAGTTGACCAGTGCTACTTGTTCTTTCTGTCTGTAAGCATCCAAAGAGGAGCTGGTTGAAACCCAGGTCACTGAACTGTTGTCTATTCATACTAAAAATTTAGCTCCACACATGTAATATTTTACTTTCTCAGTGGAAGCCTGCATCAAAACCAAGAATTCTGGTTTGTACATGGGATACCAAGTCTATCAGAAAATCCTCTACAAGAAAATGTGATCATACCTGGTGATCATGTGACATCTTTTTAAAGTGCTTTTGCCCCCTTTAAAGTGCTGTATAAAAGCTCACTGTCTCCTGGGATATTATTGCTCCCAAGGAATGAGTGGTTCAAATGGTACAGAGCCAATGGGAAGAGGGTTGCCCATTTACCACCCCTAGGGTGGCACTGAGTTATCGTGATATCCACTGCGGAGTCTGTATAGCACCCTAAGAAAATGAAGGCACCACTGGCAAGAGAAGACAATTATAATGAATGCTGGTGGGTTATTATGAGTCCTTCATGAGTTTCCTACATTTGTTTATGTACTTTCTATAGTGTGAAATAAAGGCTATCCTATACCCGATAACTGCAGATTACCTTGAGTGCTTGTGTCAGGTCTGAGGGTGGAGATAGGGGAACAATACCTTTCCTATGTCTATAGAGACATAGACTTGAGCTATATTTTGAGACTTCTCAGAATAAACTGTATAGAGACATAATGAAGCAAGCACACAGTAACACATCAGGCTGGGCCTTGTGAATGAACAGAGTCTGTGTGTGAGCTCAGAGGTTTAGAAGTCCTTGTGGTTTGAAGCCCAACAGAGAAAATCTAATTCCTTGTCCCTGAGATAGCTCCACAACTAATATTCTGGTTACAGTAGTAACAAGGCTAGCTGATATTTCCACAGGATATTAAGATTTGGAAAGAACTTTATGTGCATTATTTCATTCTATCCCAACAACAACCTATGCAGTACTATGTTTTTGTCTGTCTGTCCAGTTTATCCATCCATCTCTGTATATCACAGATTACACACACACACACACACACACACATACATATATTTGCCTGGACCTATGTGTGATTTCACTACTGTTGATACAGTACTGAGCCTCAAATCAGGAAGACCTGAGTTCAAATTCAACCTCAGATATTTCATAGCTTTGTGACCCTGGGAAAATCATTTAACCTCTCTGTCTGTTCCCTCAACTGTAAAATGGGGAAAATAATAGCACCTACCTTCCAGGGTTGCTATGAGGAGTAAGTAAGATGATATTTGTTAAGTGGTTAGCATGGTACCACATATAGATATTTCCTTCATAGTACTTGTTTCCTTCCTTCCCACAAAGAACTACTAGTATGGAAACTACTCCATTAATGTAGGTCAGCAATTTTTTGTGTAACTTAAGAGTTTTGGATCCCTTGAAGGTCAAAGACTAGACTAGAACTTGGGTACTCCTCCGGTTCTCTACTACACCATTCTTTTTCAGGCTACAGAGATTTATTTTTTTAGTCACTATTTTACAGATGAAGAAACCAAGCCTCAAAAAGTTAAGTCATACAGCTAGGAAGACTGGACCTAGGTTTCTCCCAAATCTTTTAACCACTCTATGTATTGTGTCCTCATAATGTAAAACTACACGGTGACTTTTGGAATGCCCTATATTAGGACTAGGAAAAGGGTTGATTCACTAGCAGAAAAGAATTTTATAACAATTTGAGCTGCCCTAAAGTAGAATGCTCTGTATTTGGGGATAAGCAATTCTCCATCACTGGAGATCTTCAAAGAGAAGTTGGATGACTACTTGTTGGAGATCATTGGAGATGGAAAAGGAATCTTAAAGGTCATCTGATATAACCCCCTCCTTCTACAGATGAGGGCTGTCAAGTATAGAAAGGTTATATGACTTTCCCAAAGTCACACAAAGTAAGAAGCGGAATAAATCAGCAGCACTAGGATTTGAACTTATGTCTTCCATCTTTAAATCTGGAGACCTTTTTTATCATAATAGTCCAATCTTCTCATTTTGTAGCCTATCCAGTCCAATGTCTTGATTTATAGATAAGGAAACCCCTGCTCAGGAATGGGGAATGGTTTGGACTAGAAGATTCCTAAAATGCCTTAGAGTTCTGGAATTCTGCCCATATCTTTATGCCCTGAGGTTCCCATTGTTTTCTCCAGATATTTCAGCCATGTGAGGGTAGAACTGGAGGGTAGTAGAGGATTTTAGGAATAAGTTAATGCTTATTTCTATCTCCCTCTCATTTCTCTCCCAGCCTCCCCTTCACACCCTTGCCCTCACACCTGGATGGGGTGGCAGGTCATAGGGACTGAGGCCCAGAAGCCGAGGCCAGACCTTTCTCCGGACCTGGTCGCTAAGTAGGCCCCCTCGGCTCTGGGCAGCCATTCGAAGTAACTCCACATCTACAGGGTCCTGGCTCAAGGCTTCGTGAATCTGCAGCAGTTTCTGGCTTCTCCAGGATTCTGCAGAAACAGGAGCCAAAACCCCATGAAGTCCTGAGAACAGTTACCAGACCCCTAAGAGTCCCCTGACTCACTTCCCCATGTCTTCCACCCTCCTCCTAGGCTGGCCTATCCCAACTCAAGTACAACTGGCTCCAGGAATCTTTTACTCATTAATCTTACTCCCACTAAGTGAATCTGTGAGCTCTCTGAGGACTGGCAGGGGAGCTCAGTTTCTCCCTACAGTTTCCCCTAAGATTCATGAGGTTGGAGCTTTCAGAGGCCACCTCCCCAAACCCCTGAAAGTAAAACTGTTTAACTGAACAAAACCCTCCCCCTCACACTCTCTAAGCTTAGGGCTGATCAATAAATACAAACTATGTGCCAGGTAAATACAAATGAATTGGGGAGGAAGGAGAATTCAGGAAGGCATGAAATAGGTGGTAACCCTTGATCGGAGCCTTGGAGGAGAACAGTGAACATTCTAAGCATGGGAAACAGACCTTCACCTGAATCTAGCTGCCCATGGGAGTGCTCCCAAACAAAGGCCACCCTTTTTGAAGAGGTCCCTCCTCAAGTAGACCAAATCTCTCCCTCCCAAAGCGGTGGACACTTCTTTACAAGTTCAGTCTTCACTGAGACCAACTTCCAAAGCTCCCGCACTTTAAATCATCCAGTTTTCTGCTGGTCTTCCAAAAGTACTGAGACCTCCTTCTGGACCCCTCCTCAGAATAATATTTTTAATTGTATAAAATAAAGAGTAGTATTATAAAGGAAATCAATTATACTGACATAGTTGTCCATATTAACTCTGGGTCAAGCCCCCATCGCTATTCTTGCACAGAGCCCTCCCCAGGGCTGTCTTTCCTGCTTGGAATGCTGTCAGTCCTCCCTCCAGTGCTCAGCTCAAGAGTCACTGTCAATCAATCTTAAACTTCTGAAACGCATGTTTTTCTTTATCTTTGCAGCCTCGGGGAATGGCACGTGCCGGGTCCTTAGTAGACACTTAATACTCGTTTAAATTAAATGGAATCTAATTACAGGCCACACCCACATTGGACCAGTTCCCTACGAAGACCCGCCTCCTTTCCCCTGACTCCGCCTTCTATCGGCCCGGTCCCTGGTCTTCTGTGCCACCATTGGGTTCCCTTCCTCCAGCCTTATTGCTATTGGTCAGATTCCTTACTCCTCGCCTCTCCATTGGCTTTCTTCTCCCAGTCTGCGCCTACTTTCACCGGCCTTCTCCCGTACGGATGGCCCCCTCCGAGCCCCTCACTCACCTGTGCTCGGCTTACTCTTGAGGCCACGGGCTTGCTGCGATGTCACCTTCCCCTCGCCAGCCTTAGCCCTGCTCCCGCCCCGATCTCGACCTCCCCGGCGGACTCCGGTTCCGCGGACCCTTCTCATGCCGCCACCACCTCAGTTCTTGAGTCTAGAAAGCCGGGCAGCTGCTGCAAACCCCGCCCCTTTCTGTTCATTAGTTCTTGCGGGCACCGTCCAAGGAGTTCACTGGTCACCGAGCCCGTCACTCCTCACTTCCGCCAATTGGCGCCCAAGTCCCGGGGGAGGGGGCTCTGGGCGCAGGGCTGCCTGGGAAATGTAGTCCTTTCATCGCTAATTTCCCGGAGTGGCTTGCCTTGGCGGGGTGGAGCAACTTATTCCCTATCTGGCCTTCCTGGAAGGAAGCCCGAAAACCTGTGGGTGTGAGAGCAGGGGGCAGGGCCCCGTCTGTGAAAAGGACCAGCAAAAAGCTGGAAGGAAACAAATAGAATGCGCGTTGGTTGGGGAATGCTGCCCACTTCATGGTGTAGGAATGTAATGGAAAATTAGAAAAGAGAACTAGGAAGACCTTTAGTGTGCTTGGCGGTTCCCAAACCTAGGGCTAAGGTGGCAATGGAAGGGGGTTATCGTTGAAGTAGATTTTCTTAGGTCTTAACACAGATAGTGTAGCCAGAGGGCAAGGATACTCATTGGCAATGCTGGTTCTAGCTCTGCTTGGGATTGAGTGCCAAGACCTCTCCTTATCAAGTTGGGAAGTGTCCTGTTCCCGGCCTTCTGCTAGGTACTGGGGATGCAAACAGTCCCTGCTCTTGAGAAACTCACAGTCTACATGCAAACAATTATGTAGAAACAAGATATGAACAGGACGTGTAGAAATGGACACCTTCGGATGGCAGGGACAGTCTCACAGAATCTGGCCTTTTTCCTTCTGGGCTCCAGAAGGTTGGTTGGTTGTTGTGCTTCCTTCTCAAACAGGACCAAAATGATATCATCATGATAAAGTGAAGTTTCAGTGTATCTGACTGTGGCTGATCAGACCAGTAAGAGCTCAGAATGCTCTACCACAGATTGGGCACAGGTAGTCTCTGTGAACATTTGGGGTGGATACTCCAAATTTGCACATCCTACATTTACTTTGTGCTGTCTTAATTCTGCTTTGCTCATAGAGCATAGAGCACAGCACCCTTTCTGATGTGGGCATGCCATGCTGAGCAGTCGTGTACCAGTGTCTTCTGTGTCACACAATCAAATCCAAAATTCTTGAGAGGGACCTAGAGATTGTCCTTGTATTGCTTCTTCTGACCACCATATGATTGCCTGCCCCATGTGAGTTCTCCATAAAATAGTCTTTTAGGCAAGTGCACATTTTGCATTCAAACAACATGGCTAGCCCATTGGAGTTGAGCTCTCTGAAGCATAGTTGGAATACTTGGCAGTTAAGCCCAAGCAAGTACTTCAGTGTCTGGTACCTTATCCTTCTAGGTGATCCTCAGAATCTTCCTAAGTCAGTTCAAATGAAAGCAGTTCAGTTTCCTGGCATGGCACTGGTAGACTGTCCATGTTTCATAGGCATACAACAATGAGGTTAGCAGCTCTGTAGACCTTCATTCTGGTAGTCAGTCTAACACCTCTTCTCTCCCAGACTTTTCTTCAGAGCCTCCCAAACACTGAGCTAGTTCTGGCAATGTGTGCATCAACCTCATTGTCAATGTGTACATCCCTGGAAAGTACACTACCAAGGTGAATAAACTTATCCACAGCATTCAGAACTTCTCCATTTGTTGTAACCAATGGTTCCACATATGGATGGTGTGGTGGTGGCTGTTGGAGCACCTTGTTTTCTTTGTGTTAATTTTTAGGCCAGAATTAGCACAGGCAGCAGAGAATTAGCATCTCAGCTTCAGAGGCTGCATTGAGTGCATAATCATCTGCAAACATCAGGTAACAACCTCTGCTCCAGAGGGTAACAACCCCTGAAACCACCAAGCTCTAGGTTTAGAGAAAATTGGGTCTCATCTTGGCCGTTAACCTCCCCTCACCCCCAATCACCATCTCTTTGAATATGACTTCTCAAAGTCCTCCATCATCTAGTTTTGCCAATCATTCCAGAGAGGATTGGTTCAATGACCACAGATTTACATATGCTAATGATGGGATACTCCTTATCAGATCTAAGAAGGCAGACCACATCTTCTTTTGTGAACTTGAGTGGTTTATATATGAGGAAGGAAGGGGACATTCAGGATCAATCACCAGTGCAAAATTTTAAATTATTCATGAAATAAAAGAATATGTTTTAGCTGCATGTATAGGACCACTGTCCAAAAGCACACACATATACACACACCCCATCTCCCAATGGTTGGTAATCCTATTGGCTCTATAGGTTAGAACTTTGCCCCTGTGAAATTCTGGCTAATCCTAGGTACCTTTTTCTCTCTTATGATGTGTGTAAGTGTAGCCCTAGCCATAGCCTTTCACACATGAGAAGGCCTATATGAATGAATGAATGTAGTAGAAGAAAACAAGACTATGAGAACCAAGTATATGGCTGCCATAATGAAAACCAGAACCATGCCAGAAGCATCTGAACTCAGCTGATATGCTATGACCAATCTCGCTCCTAAAGAACAATTGATGACTGAGAGTACCTTGGGAACCTTATCTATGACATGACCTGATTGCCTTTTCTCACTCTCCCCTTCAGCTGAAACCCCCACCTGGCACCTCTTCCTTTTCCCTATTCCTCTGACACATTCTGACAGCACAGTTTCTGACACATGGAAGGTACTTAATATTGATTGACTGATTGACATGCCCTGATCCCTAATCTAGGAAACCTTCCAGAACTACCTGCATTTTATGTTTGTCCAACCTTTCATTCAATAAGCACTTATTTAGCATTTCTTCTGAACTGAGCTCTGTGCTATCAAATTTATAGGACAGAGATAAAAGTCCATATGACACTTACTATATACTCTGATTTGAAAGAAGATTGGTATTAGAAGCAATTTTAGTCTACTTCTTTCCCTTGTAGGTTTTCCTTAAGCCTACAAGAAGATGGGGTGTCATTTGTTATCCTAATGAAGTGCCATATGTGAGCTGTTTATAATAAGGTGCTCTACTTGAGTTTTGCACTGAGTGGGGAGGGGGGACCCTACTAGAGTTGCTCTTGAGGCCTTCATGAAATAACCTTCCTATAGCATCAGCAGCTCCACTGGCCACCAGAGGGCACTCAGCCAACACATGCCCAAACTACCATCCCTCTTAGGCTTCTAAGGTTTTTTGTGGTTAGTGACTTGCTAAATTTAAGCAAGAGGAATTATATGAAATATGGTTGCAACATATCAAAGAAACCAGTTAAATGTTCCTCCGTGAAGCATTGCTCTTGACCAGATTTTCTTCGAGCTTTTTGGTGCCTTTGAAAAGTCAAAAACACAAGAGCTCACTGTGCTCATGTAGCAGAATGTGAGTACATGTGTGTGCACATGGGTGCATGGGTGTTTTTGGGGGGTGGAGTAGGGAGGAAGGGAGAGGGACGAGTATGGACGTTGGAGTGTAAATACGAAGGCCAGGACAGGGCAGGGAGAGAGGTTAGTGTCCCTGTCCTGTAAAGTCTTTCTGTGCTGAATTTCACAATAGCTGACAGTCTTTGGCAGGGTCAACTCCCCCACTCAAATACTGTACTTCTGCTCCTGGTCTCATCCAATCACTTTGGCTAATGGTTCCTGCATCTGTCCTCATTGTCACAAGTGCAGATTCAAGCCATAACAGCTGGTGTCACTCACAGTTTAGTGCAGGCCCACATGATATATAGTCAGTGAAGGGATTTCAGGCAGCCTGCAAAAAACGTGGAGGATGTGAAACAGGTCCATGAACTGCAAGTGGCCCACGGGCTATATGTTGTACAGGCCTGGTCTAGTATGTTCTATCTTGACACTTATATTGATCATAGTAGATAATATAGCTCATAACTGCCTATAATATAGGTATTCAGCTCCTAAAGTGTGCTACTGCCCACCCCCATGGCAGACAAGAAACCTCAGTCCCACTCCTATATGTCTCTTCATTTCTTTCCCCTGGAAAAAAAATGGCGGACACAAATTCTCTCTAGCACAAGAGGATAGGAATCCAATTCCCAATAAGTGCCAAGCAAGGAGACTGTCTGGTGTAGCAACCTATTTACTGTCCCCTCATAGCCCCAGAAATTCACTTTCTTTTATATACAAATATAGTCTAAAATAATAATATCTATGTATATATATATATATATATACATAATTTATTTACTTTTAGTCTTCAACATTCATTTCCATAAGATTTTGAGTTTTAAATTTTCTCACCCTCCCTCTGCTTCCCCCTCCCCAAGACAGCATGTAATCTGATAAAGGCTCTACTTACACATTCATATTAAACATATTTTTACATTAGTTGTGATATATAGAAGAATTAGAACCAATGGGAGGAACCATAAGAAAGAAGAAAAAAACCCAAAACAATAAAAGAAAAGAAGATCGAATGGTGTTCTTCTATCCACATTCAGACTCCAAAGTTCTTTCTCTGGATGTGGATGGCATTTTCCATTGGGAGTCTTTTGCAGTTGTCTTAGATCCTTACATTGCTGAGAAGAGCTAAGTCTATCCAAGTTGGTCATGGCACAATGTGGCTGTTACTGTGTACAGTGTTCTCCTGGTTCTGCTCATTGCATTCAGCATCAGTTCATATAAGTTAGAAATTCACTTTCAAAGGTCAAATATAAGAAGAGTGGGTCTCACATGTAGAGGAAGTCTTACATGTCGCAAGGGCTATTGTATGGCTCTAAGAGAAGCAACATAGACGTCTTTACTTCTTCTCTGCTGACTCTTCTCCAAAGAAGACTTTCATTCCTGCCAGGATGGGAAGGAGGAGATTGCTTCTGGGAGGCCATTCTGATCTCCTGGAATGGAGAGGGGCTATGTGGGAGAGTTGGAACACTAACTCATTATTGGTGGAGTTGGTGAGCTGGTCTAACCATTCTGGAGAACAATGTGGAATGACGCCCAAAGGACTACAAAAATGTGCATACCCTTTGATCCATCTATATCACTTATAGAACTGTATCATAAAGAAATCATAAAAATGGGAAAGGGTCCCACATGCACAAAAATATTTATAGCAGCTCTCTCTGTGGTGGCCAAGAACTGGAAATCAAAGGAATGCCCATCAATTGGGGAAAGGCTGAACAAGTTGTGGTATAGGAATTTAATTTAATGGAATACCATTGTGCCATAAGAAATGATGAACAGGAAGACTTCAGAGAAGCCTGGAAAGACTTATATGAACTTATGCTTAGTGAAAGCTTTCTCATCTCTCATCAATTCTGCCTTGCCCCTTGAAGCAAGGCAGGAAGGACATTCATCTCCCCCAATAAGAAGAGGGTCCTATACCAATGGGTTTTGGGACAATGCTTGCAAAAGGAAGAGGAGGTAGAGAAATGTTAGAAATTTTTGTGCCTGTGCTCAAATCTTACCACCTCCCAGTGTCTCACCAATCTGCTTCCCTATCAGAATTCCCAGGAAAATTCTTCAGCTTTTGACCAAAGTGAAGCATTGCAGACTCAGCTATACCGAAGATGCAGTGGATAGAGTGGATAGACTCAGAAAGGTCTGAGTCCAAATCCTACTTCTGACGTTTACTAGTTGTGGGACCTTGGTCAAGTCATTTAACCTTCCCCTGCCTCAGTTTCCTCATCTGTTGTGAGGATCAAGTGAGATAATATTTGTAAAGTGCTTGGCATATAGTAGGTGGTCCATAAATGCTAGTTATTGCAATTACTGTTATCACGAAAACCAAAAGATAACTTGGACAGAGATAGACTCTTGGTGACATATAGTAAATGTGCAATAGTTCAAATAGTCCACATGGGCCGTTGGGCTATTTTTCTTAAGCCTGCAGAAAGATAGTGTGTAACTGTTAATTATCTGAAGAGGAAGTATTGTAATGGGAGATTGGCCAATGAGGGCCAAGTCCTTAGGATAAGTCCAAATTTGCCCTTCCTGGTATCCTCCTATACAGAGTACGTGCAATATTTCCTTCCTGGTTCCAATTTAATACGTAGAAACTTGGTGAGCCTACTTCAGGGCATGAGTAACTGAGGTCACTGGTGCTCTATGGGGATGTGGAGTCTTTTGATTTGCTAATGAGTCAGAAGTACCAATGACTCAGCAAGTATAAAACCAGAACTCTCTTCACATACAACATTTTCTTGGCCCTTTTGGGCTTTTCCCAGTGGGAGGGGAATAAGATGGAGGACTGTCCTGTCTCCATTGACTTTAATGTGTTTGCAGATACATGGTGCCCCTATTTCTTTCGTGTTTAGTCTTTTCCGATCTAAGATACATGAGTTTAAAAAAAATTTAAAGGGTAATTAGGGTTAAAGTGACTTGCCCAGGATCACACAGCTAGTAAGTGTCTGAGGCCATATTTGAACTCAGGTCCTTCTAATTTTAAGGACTGGTGCTCTCTCCATCGTGCCACCTGGCTATCTCCATATGAATCTTTAAAAAGAAAAGTGCCCAGGTGACTAGTGAAACCAGGAAAATTCATCAGGGCCATCAGAGGTCCAGCTTCTTTGGAGGAGAGAAGCTGGTAGCACTAAGCAACTTAATCCAATGAGGGGAAGCATTACAGCCCAGTTACCGGTTTGATCTAATCCAACAGTAGACTGACTCTTCAGCCAGCTGAGCAAGTTAGGGACTATTCATTTGGAGATGCTTTGCCCTCACTACTTGATAAGAACTCCTCAAAGAGAGAAAAGGACTCACAGGAATTGAAAGGGTCTCCAAATGTTCTCTATGTTGATGCTTCACTATGTGTTTTAAGTTTGATCACGCTCTCCCCAAAGACTATGTGTATGCAGAGGGAAAAGTGTACCTTTTTTTTCAAGATTGTTTTATAATTTTGTCCTTTCTTATATCTTCTCAGTAAATTCTTGCTGGTCAACTACTTGATTTATTTGGGAGGGCACACTATATAGGGGCTGATGAGCAACAGTATAAAAATTCCAACCCCAAAGGTTAATCCTAAAAACCTGAGGGGAACAGTAGCATTATTCCCTCTGGGAACCTAGCCTGCCCCTTTTGGTGGGAGTTGGGAGCCAGTATAAATGCACACAGATTTTGCTCCTTCCCAGGATCTCACCAATCTGTTCTTCCTTCAAGGAAGAAACAGTCTAGGGATGAAATTCCCTTTGTAGAAAAACCCATGAATTGAAGGGTGGAGGTGGAAAGGGCAGAGCTATCTGAAGGCAGGAATTGGGTGTCCACCTTGAAACCAGAGGTTTTCTTAGGGGATAATTGTGCCTCATTCAACGTACACATCCCTCACTCCTCAGCTTTCATCCAGGCATGGGTTTCAAACCAGGGGGAAATTTTCATCCTACTAACTTCCCCTCACAGGGCCCTTGCATAGCATCTGTCCTGAGAAGCTTGTCTCTATGAGTCTGGGATAGGCTTATGCCATGTGATTTGGTAGCTTCTGTTGTAATCCCACAATCAGATTCCTTCTGCCCACCCACTCCATCTCCACCCCCACCTTTACCCTCCCATAGCCAGAACAGGCCCAAGCCAGTTACTGGTTTCTTGGAACCATCTCTACATGGCATTTCCCCAGAGATAGGGCTGAAATGTGAGAAGGGTAGCTGAATTAATAGAACCTCCTAGTTGGAAGGGACCTCAAAGGACATTGAGTGAGAAAGGAAAAGGAATTGCTTTCTACAGCATACCCAACTAAGAAGTCATCTAGCTTTGACTTGAGGACTTCTAATAAAGAAAAATTTACCACCCTTTTATAGTTTAAAAAAAACCCATTTATTTGTATTATTTGTTTGTACTTTTATATCACACTTATTTCTGATTAGTTCTCTCCTTTCATTCATTGAACCATCCTTGTAACAAAGATTAAAAAATAAAGAGAAGGGGGTCACGAAGTGACACAGAGGATAGAACACCAGCCCTTGAATCAGTAGGACTGAGTTCAAATGTGCTTTAGATACTAGCTGTGTGACCCTGGGCAAGTCAATTTAACCCTGATTGCCTCACCAAATAAAGAGAAAATACTGTTTATTATATGGGATAGGTTTCTGAGGAGGGGAGGAAGAAAGAAGATACAGTGGAAAGCTATGTTGATATAAAAAGCAAAAGGTATCATTAAAAAAAATTTTTTTTAAGTAGAGGAGAAAAAAATGTCATGCAGAAAAATCAATTCACACATCAAATGCATGTGACAATATGAGCAAAAGAGGAAGGAACATTTTCCTGTCTTCCCTGGGACCAACCTTTGTCATCTTAATTACTTTAATTAAGTTTTAATTCTGTTTATGCCATTGTTATTGTTTACAGTATTTTCCTGGTTTGGCTTACTCCACTTATCTATTCCTGTAAACCTTCCCATGCTTCTCTGAACTAAGATTTGTTTCTTACAGCATAGTAATACTTCATTATATTCTTGCATGGTCTTTTCTTTTTTTTAGCTATTTCTCAGTTGATGGGCATCTGTCCTTATTTCCAACCCTTCCCGTTAATAAAGTTGTCCAGATCAGAAAGGGGCCACTCCCTTGCACTTGCTTACATCAAGCTTAAATTTGCATCTTTGTAACTTTAACTTATTGCTTCTAGTTCTTTCCTTTGGAGTCAAAATTTGAACAAGTCTTTGTTCTCTTCTATGGGACAACTTTTTATTAAATCCTTAGGCACAGCTCTTATGTACCTGTTAAGTCTTCCCATTTCCAGGATAATCATTCCCAGTTCCTTAACCTGTCTTCTCATGCCATCATCTCTGGGTACTTTACCATTCTATTTTAGATATTCTGAAACTTGGCAATGTCCTTCTTAAAATGTGTACCTGGAACCAAAAACAATTTTGATACCATCTGGCATTGTTCAAGGACGAGCAACTGCTTAGATCTAGATAACATCTTTCTTAGATTCTAAGATGAGTTGTTGTTTTTTTTTACTCTCCTATTGTTGACTGATCAGTCTTGTTGATTGATTAATCCCGTTGATTGAGTCATAACTGAATTTGCACAGATGATTGAAATTCATAGATTTATGACTTGAGTTCCAAACCAAGCCTGGAGCTTTTTACCTGATGCTGTTTAGACGTGATTCCAAATTGTAGGAGACAATGCTAAAGAAAGGCTGCTTTTCTGTTTGAGGGTTGAGCTAGGGTGATAGCCTTGAGGGAGAAAGATACTCTTCTGCTAACCTTTCTCTTAGGGACTCCCTCTAGACTTTTGGAGAGTGAGAGATACAGGCTCTAGAAGTTGCAGAAATTCCTCTTTATGTCCCTAATTTCCAGCTTGCCTGCTTAGAGACCGCAGTGAATTTCCCTTCGGGTGATATTAGGGACTTGCTTCATTGTACTGAGATCTCACCATGCTGCCATCCAAAGAGCTCATTCACAGTGCTTGGCAATAAGCAAATGTTTATTTTCAGGACTCTGTTAAGGATTCAGAATAGAAGCTACTTTCCTCCATTGTTCTAAAGAGGAAGGTTGTTAGCCTGCTCTTGACCAGCTTAGCTCCTATCCACCAAAAGCAAAAGACAACTTCAAATAGTTACCAAACACGTTCATTCAAGCCAAGAGTAAACAAAAATTAAGGAAGGTATACAGATTAGAGTAGATAGGCAAGAGTAAATAAATTCTTTGACTTGAGAATTAGATAAAAATCTCAGCTCAACAAAAGAGAAAATGATCTCCTGGGGAAGTTGGTTCTTAGTAGTCTCTGAGTCTGCAGGAATTGGGAAACAAGGAACATGTGGGGAATCTAGGCTTCCTCACATTTCTATGGCTCTGGAGGCTCCCACGAGTGATTTAAAAGTTCATACCTTTTCCGTCATCCCATTTTTCTCTCTTTCTCCAGTGTCTTTCCATACTTATGCATTGTTGAGGGCTCAGAGGTCTTTTAAACATTCAGGAGTCATGGGTCCCTTGCCCAGGGTCACACAGCTAGTAAGTGGCTGTGATGGGGTGCTTGGTCGCATGTGCTTGGACCCCAATTCTAAAATCACATTTCTCTTTAAAAATCACATTTCTCCCTAGCTTCAAAACACTGTCTAAGGAAGTTTCTCCCCAGCCCAAGGACACAACTGCCCCAGAAAAAACTGTTGTCTCCTTTCCTACTATAGTAGCCCGCTGAACTTACAGAATTTATTAGTTTGAACCAGCTGTGTACTGGCTGAACTTGACTGTGTACTGGGTTATAACAACATTTACTCCTCACTGACTAATCATATGTATCCTAGACTTAGACATAAGTATACTCCCATATATTTATCTTGTCTAACAAGACATTGACGAGAGCAGCCTGGTATTCCTTAGTCCGTCCTGACCATTAGTTGACTTAGTGATGTTTCAGGCCTAACATCACACTTCCACATAGTCTTGGGCTATTTCCTGATGAACTCTGGGTAAAATACCTATGCATTATATACTAAAAGTTCATATTCCTTTAAGAGCTAACCATTCCTTAACCACTAGTTAATCCTGCCCTGAATCACCTAGTTAGCATGTTTGGTACATGTTTTACTATATAAATTTTACTTGTACCCCATTCAAATCACAGTTTCCCTAAGAATGCTTGCCTGCTGAAAAGTACAATAAATCTTTAGCACCTTGATCTCAACAATGCTTGAGTCCGTGAATTCTTTTCCAGATGGTCCACACAAGGAACTCCAGTCTTAGAGTTCCTGTACCTCTATCTCTCCAGCCCTCATCAGGTGAGGTTGAATTCTGAACTCAGATCTTCTTGAGTCTAGACCTGGTTTTCTATCCACTGTGCCACCTAGCTGCCCCACCATAATATCTTACCTATTCTTTCTCTGAATCTTTGGAATTTGCTCTCCCAGTCTAGGGAGTATGTCAGGTTATGTCTGTCTTTCCTCTCCTCTTCCACAGCTTCTAAGATAGAGTAGTCATTTTTTAATATTTTTCCAATTACATGTAAAGGCAATTTTCAACATTTACTTTTTGAAAGATTTTGAGTTCCAAATTTTTCTCTCTTCCTCCCCCTCCCCGAAGAAAGCAAACTATCTGATATCGGTTATATTTGTGCAATCATGTGTAACATATTTCCATATTAGTCATGTTGTGAAAGAAGAAACAGAACAAAGGGCAAAATCCATCAAAAAAAAACCAAAAGAAAGTGAAAAATAGTATGCTTCAATCTACATTCAAATTCCATCAATTCTTTCTCTGAATGTAGATAGCATGTTCCATCATGAGTCTTTTGGAGTTGTCTTGTATTGCTGAGAAGAGAGCTGTCTATCATAGTTGATCATCACACAGCATTGCTGTTACTGTGTACAATGTTCTCTTGGTTTTGTTTACTTCGTTCAGTATCAGATCATGTAAGTCTTTCCAGGTTCTTCTGAAATGTGCCTGCTTTTCATTTTTTATAGCACAATAATATTCCATTACATTCATATACCACAATTTCTTCAGTCATTCCTCAGTTGATAGGCATCCCCTCAATTTCCAATTCTTTGTCACCACAAAAAAGAGCTCCTATAAATATTTTTATACATGTGGGTCCTTTCCCCTTTTTGTGATCTCTTTGGAATACAGATCTAGTGGGGAATTGCTGGATCAAAGGGTATGCAATTTGATTGCCCTTTGGATATAGTGATAGAGTAATCACAAGATTCTTGTCACTTCTACTGCAGCAATCAAATCCTCTTTGAGAAAACAAAACAGGACAAATTCTGAGAGGAGCACTGTGAGGAGCAGGTTTTTGGACCATTATTCCCCAGCCTAGCATGGAAGGCAATTTAGGAAAGATTTTATATGGAAACATCAGATGAACAATGTAAGTATTGGTTTTAACTATAGTGGTAACCAATCACTTTCTTAATTCAGCCAAGTAGAACTATCAGTGTTAGCCCAGTCAGGTAGGGACTGTAGTTTGAACTCAGGAAAATGGACCCTCCTTATCTCTAATAAGAGGCACCTCCGGGGGGGGGGGGGATTCAATTGAATAAATCAAATCAAGCTACCCATTTAAAAAAAATATATTTCAATATAATTGGCTTTCTTTATAATGGTATGTATTTTACTTTATGTATTTATTTTTATAATTAATTCATTTTTAGTTTTCAACATTTGCTTCCATAAGATGAGTTTTAAAATCAGCATGCAATCTGATATTAGCTCTACTTATACATTCATATTAAACATATTTTCACATTAGTCATGATGTAAAGAATTAGTACTAATGGGAGGAACCACAGAAAAGAAGAAATGAAACAAAACAACAGAAGAAAAGAAGAGCAAATAGTATGCTTCCATCTGCATTCAGACTTCCAGTTCTTTCTCTGAATGTAAATAGTATTTTCCATCATGAGTCTTTTGGAGTTGTTGTAGATCCTTGCACTGCTGAGAAAAGCTAAGTCTACCAAAGTCAGTCCTTGTACACTGTGGCTGTTACTGTGTACAATGTTTTCCTAGTTCTGTTCATTTCACTCAGGATCAGTTCATGTAAGTCCTTCCAGGCCTCTGTGAAGTCTTCCTGTTCGTCATTTCTTATAGCACAGTAGTATTCCATTACATTCATATACCACAACTTGTTTAGCCACTCCTTAATTGATGGACATTCCCTTCAATTTCCAATTCTTTGCTACCACAAAATAGATGCTATAAATATTTTTGTACAAGTGGGTTTTTTTCCCCATTTTTATGATCTCTATGGGATCAGCCTACCCAATTTAAAGTGAGTATCAAGGGGCTAACCCACAACAGATTTATCCAGCAAGAACACAGAATTGTTCTCTAGGTGTGAAGAAGGCCTTGACTCCTTGAATCAATCAGAATCATTTTCACAGAAAGTCTGTTCTGATTGGGTAAGGAACTTGGTCATTCCACAAAGAGCTTGCATGAAAGGAAAAGCCAGTTCAGAACAGATCTGGCAGCAGAGAGGAAAGCGTGGAGACATCAATGACCTGGCTGAAAAGGTTAGCCACACAGGGATAACTGACTCAGAGAAAGAGAAAGGAGGATTGAGCTGGGTTGGAAAAGGGAGAGAAGGAGGAGGGCTATTGGCCCTATGGATATGTTATCTTGAAAAAGACTTGGGGGAGGAGCCAAGATGGTGGAGTAGAAAGATTCACATATGCTACCTCCTAACCCACAGACCATAAAATACCTGTAAAGAAGAACTTCCAACAAATTCTGGAGCACCAGAAGCCACACAACAACGGAATGGAGGAGATTTCTGTTCCAGAGAGCCCTGAAAAACCAACACCAAAGGTCCATCACACACCAGACCTGGAGCAGAGCCCAGCCCTGCCTTGGCCACGTGGCACCGAGAGAAGAAGATCCGAGCAGGCTTCAGGGATGGAATCTCCAGTGGCCGCACAGGTCCCTCCACCCACAGACGCCAAAGGTCAGTGAGAGAGCCTGTTTGACTGGCCAAGAGGGGAGCGGGGTATCTCCATAACTCAGGCCCCCTCGGGTGGCAGGAGCAGAGGCAGCAGAGGACAGGGGCTCCCAAAGCAGGTAGGAGCTTGGATCCATTGTTGAAGGTCTCTGCATAAACCCCCTGAGGGAACAGAGCCCTGTGAGGCGGCCCTGCCCCAACCTGAGCACCTGAATTTAATCTCACACTGAATAGCAGCCCCAACCCTGCTGAAAGCCCTGAGGCTGGGAAGCAGCATTTGAATCTCAGACCCCAAGCACTAGCTGGGTGGATCTGGAGGCAAGGTGGGGGTGGAGAGGAATCTTAGAAGTCAAGTAACTGGCTGAGAAAATGCCCAGAAAAGGGAAAAAATATAAGACCATAAAAAGTTACTTTCTTGGTGAACAGATAGCTCCTCCCATC
>CM053773.1:179779451-179864280 GCA_028658325.1 Potorous gilbertii
AGAAGAATGCTTTAAAAAGCAGAATTAGCCAAATGAAAAAGGAGGTTCAAAAGCTCACTGAAGAAAATAGTTCTTTAAAAATTAGAATGGAACAGATGGAGGCTAATGACTTTAGGACAAACCAAGAAATCACAAAACAAAACCAAAAGAATGAAAAAATGCAAGATAATGTGAAATATCTCATTGGAAAAACAATTGACCTGGAAAATAGATGCAAGAGGGACAATTTAAAAATTATGGGACTACCTGAAAGCCAGGATCAGAAAAAGAACCTAGACATCATCTTTCATGAAATTATCAAGGAAAACTGCCCTGATATTCTAGAACCAGGGGGCAAAATAAATATTGAAAGAATCTACTGATCACCTCCTGAAAGAGATCCAAGAAGAGAAACACCTAGGAACATTGTGGCCAAATTCCAGAGTTCCCAGGTCAAGGAGAAAATATTGCAAGCAACTAGAAAGAAACAATTCAAGTATTGTGGAAAGACAATCAGGATTAACACAAGATCTAGCAGCTTCTACATTAAGGGATAGAAGGGTGTGGAATATGATATTCCAGAAGTCAAAGGAATTAGAACTAAAACCCAGAATCACTTACCCAGCAAAACTGAGTATAATACTTCAAGGGAAAAAATGATCTTTCATTGAAATAGAGGACTTTCAAGCATTCTTGATGAAAAGACAAGAACTGAAAAGAAAATTTGACTTTCAAACACAAGAATCAAGAGAAACCAGAAAAGGTAAATAGGAAAGAGAAATCATAAGAGACTTACTAAAGTTGAACTGTTTATATTGCTACATGGAAAGACAGAAGACATTTGTAACTCTTGAAACTTTTTCAGTATCTGGGTAGTTGGTGGGATTACACACACACACACACACACACACACACACACACACACGCACAGGGTGAGTTGAATAGGATGGGATCATATCTTAAAAAAATGAAATTAAGGGGTGAGAGAGAAATATAGTGGGAGAAGAAAGGGAGAAATGGAATGGGGCAAATTATCTCTCATAAAAGAGGCAAGTAAAAGACTTTTCAGTGGAGGGAAAAAGAGGGGAGGTGAGAGAAAAAACAGTGAAGCTTACTCTCATCACATTCGACTAAAGGAAGAAATAAAATGCACACTCATTTTGGTATGAAAACCTATCTTACAATACAGGAAAGTGGGGGAGAAGGGGATAAGCAGAGTTGGGGGGATGATGGAAGGGAGGGCAATGGGAGGAGGGAGCAGTTGGAAGTCAACACTCTTGGGGAGGAACAGGGTCAAAAGAGAGAGCAGAAGAAATAGGGGACAGGATAGTACGGAGGGAAATGTAATTTTACACAAAATGGAAATCATTTGCAAAACTACACAGATATGGCCTACGTTGAATTGCTTGCCTTCCCAAAAGGGGTGGGTGGGGAGGGAGGGAGGAAGAGAAGTTGGAACTCAAAATTTTAGGAACAACTGTTGAGTACTGTTCTTGCATACAACTAGGAAATGAGAAATATAGGTAATGGAGTATAGAAAGTTATCTTGCCCTACGGGACAAAAGAGAAGATGGGAATAAGGGAAGGGTGGGATTTTAGAAGGGAGGGCAGATTGGTGTTAGGGGTAATTAGAATGTTTGGCATTTTGGGGTGGGGGGAGGGGAGAAATGGGGAGTAAATTTGGTACCCAAAATTTTGTGGAAATGAATGTTGAAAACTTAAATAAATTTAAATACAAAAAAAAAAAGAAAATGGAAGTAAGGGCAGAAATCAAGATGAACACAGAAGGGTGGTGCAGTAGTAAGAGAAATGGCAGGAGGGCTAAAGAAGCTGCCAAGAAAAGCCAAGGCTATACAAGAGGCTTTATTGAGGTTCTTTTGGAGATGTGCTAGGGGAGAAGTGCTTACTTACCAGAAAAGAGGAAGATTAGTGATGACCCAGAGAAGGTAGGGCAGCTCCAGCAGAGATTGCTTCTGTTTTATCTGACCAGGCGAGTGACCTTTGTTCACTCTTTGCTGAGAGCTAAAATGGGTAACTGGGAGCTGATACCCAAGATAAGAAAGGAGAACATAAGAAAGCCCCACCTTTACTCAAAGGATTAAAGGCACCTGGCCTAGATAACCTACGTGGCAGCCTTGACGATTGAACTGCTGTCTTACTGAGCCACTGTTTGGTGATACTTGAAAGAACATAAACATGATAGGTATGTACTACAGACCTGAGAAATGCAATGTTCTGATTTTCAAATAGAGTCTACAAATGAGAGCCTAGTGCTCTTGACTTTAGTAATCTGCTTTAGGATTTCCCCGAAATTAGAGATGGTAGAGGAACATCTAGAACAGGAAGCAGAGATCCTGAAGAGCTGTCATTACTCACTAAAGAGCACATCCTGCCAGCCTAAACTTAGTTCCTTTTTTGTCAGTTATTCATTGAATTAGTAGACTAGTGGGATGCTATAGTTATAGTTTACCTAGATTTTAACTTTAGCAAAGCATTTGATCCAGTTTCTCATACTATCCTAGTTGGAGAGATGTGGGTGAGATGACATGCTCCCTCCCCTCATATCTAATCATATTGTGAGTTCTGCTACCATGACATCTCTCCCATCTGACATTTCTGTCATTCATGGTTCAACCAGGTCCTCATCGCTTCTTGCCATGATGGAACACCCTCCTAACTGGTTTTTCCATCCAAGTCCTTCCCCTCTCTAATCTGTCTTCCTCATAACTGCTGAAGGGATAGTTTTAAAGGGTATATAAAACCATATCACTCTCCTACTCAGGAAACTCTAGTTCTAGGGACTCTTAATGTGGAGTCCATAACTTTGGTTTTTTTTTTCAATTAATATGTATATTTCAATATAATTGTATTTTATGCACTTAAAAATAATAGTTTGAGAAGAAATCTATAGGCTTCATTAGACTGCTAAAGGGGTTAATAGCACTAAAAGGTTAGGACCCCTGCTCTAGTGGTTTCCTGAGGTGTTTATGATCAAATACAGACTCCTCTGCTTGGTGTTTAAATGCCTTCAATGATTTGGTTCTAGCCTTCCTTTCCACTCTGATTACACATCATCCCTCATCACTGTTGTTTGCTTCTGACAAACTAACTTCTTTATTGTTTCCCTACATGCATGACATTATGTCTGCTGCTTCTGAGCTTTTGCCTGGAGTGCTTTTCTTTCTAATTTCTGCCCCTGAGAACCCCTAGGTGCCCTTTAAGGTCTACCTCAATTACCACCTTAGTCCCTCAGTTATTAGTACCCTCTCCACCCTGAAATCATGTTGTATTTATTTTACATGCAGGACATCCTCGAAGACTTAGTGAATTTTTAAGTCATAGCTTAAAACTGCACTGAGATTTTTTGGGGGACATTCTGTTACATATTTTATTTACTTAACTGTGAATTTGTATCTCCTCATAGAAAGTCAGCTCCTTGAAGAAAGGAGCTGTCTCACTTTGCATATAGCAGGTGCTTGAATGAATAAAGGAAGAAAGGAAGTATTTAATAAATGCTTACTATGTGTAAAACACTGTGCTAAGCCCTAGGGTAAAAATAGAAAAATAAGACAGTCCTTGCTCTCAAGAACATATTCCAATGGAGGAAACAATGCACACACTTAATAAATGCTTGCTTGATTGAATTGGTTAACTTGCCACATTTAAAAAGTAATGTCATTAACAGTTTTATCAGTTTGGCAGGAGGTTTCCCGTGGAATGCCTCAAGGATCTGTGTTTGCATCTATGCTTTTATGTTTATGAGCTATGCAGATGATACAAGCAGGGAAGAGTATCGCTTTACAGAACAGAGACATGATCCAAAAACATCTCAACAAGCCAAAACATACATCCCTAGAAACGTATGTAAAGTCCTAGGCTCAAAAATCTAAGAAGCATAATTCTATACCATTTTGTCTGAAAAAGATCACGGGAGTTTGGTGGATCACGAGATCAATAAATTAAGTGTGATTGACAGCCAGAAACGTTAGTGTGACCTTGGGATGCATTAAGAGAAGCCTAGTTTTCAAGGATAGAGGAGGTAACCTCTGTAGTCTCCCCTTATCAAGCCACATCTAAAATACAGTGTTCAGTTCATTTTAGAAAAGATATTGCTAAACTAGAGAGAGTCCAGAGTAGACAGGATGGTGAAGAGCTTTGAGTTTGGCCCATAGGAGGATCAATTAAAAGAATTGGAAATGTTTAACCTGGAGAAGACTCTGGGTGGGGGTTATGGGGTAGGGGTAGTGATCTTTAGTTGAAGAGCTATCATGTGGAGAAAGCAGATCCAGGAGCAATGGTACAGATTTGTAAAGTGGCAAATTTAGGCTTAACATCAGGAAAAACTTCCTAAATACAACTGTCCTGACAGTAGAATGGGATGCCTTAGAATGTAGTGAGCTCCCTCACTGGATGCCTCCAAGTAAAGTCTGGATGACTACTTGGGTTTGTTGCAGTGGAAATTCCTCCTTAGGTATCGGTTGGATTAGATGGCTGCTCAGGTCCCTTCCAACTCTGAAATGCTTGTTTTTACATGATTAACTACCACCCAAGTCCTTAGAGCCTTTCTTACCTTGGATTTGATGACGTTGCTCTCTCTTGGTTTCTGTACTGCGCAGTTCTTTTTCAGCCTTTTTGCTAGATGTCTCTTCTTTGTGATCTCTTTGCCTTTCATAGTTTAATTTTTTGCTCTGTGCAGACAACTTCCATATCTATGTATTTAGCCTTAATCTTTTTTCTAACTTCAGTTCCTTATTACCAGCTACCAATTGGACACCTCCACCTTGATGTCCTGTAGGCACCTGAAACTCCAAAGGGAGTCCAAAGAGAAACTAATTTTATTTTCTCCTAATTCCATCCCTCTTCCTGTTTCTGTTGAGGATATTGCTATCTTTCCAATCATTCAAGTTCACAACTTTGGGAGGCATCCTTCATTCTCTCCGACTTCCCATAGCATGTCTTGAATTAATCTCCTCTCTTCTCACATAGGCTCTACCGCGTTTCAGACCTTTATCACATGCTCCAACTCTTAATAGTGTTGTAGTTGATCTTCCTACTTTTGGTTTTTCCCTTCTTTAATCCATGGAGTTGTTAAATTGATATTCCTAAAATATTGATCTGACCACATCACATTTTTATATGAATACCTTTAGTGGCTCTCATCTCTGAAATAAAATACAAGGTTTGGCATTTAAGGTGTTCCACTTGCCACAATCTAGCTCTTACCCACTTTTATGGTCTTATTTCATATTATTTCTCTTCATAAACTCCCTTTTCCAGTCAGAATGACCTGCTAGCTTTTCTCCACATATAATACTCCATTCCTTGCTCCTTGCCTGTGCATAGGTGGCCTCTTACAGATTCCTTTCTTGGAATCCCTGACTTCCTTTGGGACATAGCTCAGGTACCACTTTGTACAGGAGGAATTTTCAGATTTCCCCAAGTGTTAGTATTTTTTCCTTCTCAAAATTACTTTACATTTTGTATAGATTTTTTTGTGTGCACTTAATCTTTGTGCATGTTGTTTCCTTCCAATAGAGAGTAAGCTTCTAGAAGGTAGCAACTTTATTTTTGTGTTTGTGTCTCCAGGTCCCAGCATAGGGCTGTGGAGGTACTTAATAAATAAATGTGTAGTATTGAGTTGGATTGAATCTTGGAGTGGAGGCTCCAAGACCACTTGACAAGGGAAGGTTGGAGAGACAATTCTTGTTCAAGTTTAGGTGCACTGGATTATTGTTGTCAAACTCAAATAGAAATAGATCCATACTGGTGCATGTTGACTTAGAAGACCAGGAGATAACACTGTGTTAGTGTATGTTTATTTATTTTGCTAAACATTTCTCGATTACATTTAAATCTGGTTGGGGTAGCAGTCCAATGCATGAATTTCATCTCTCTCTGCTAGATGACCTCTGAAGTCCCTTGGAGCTTTTGGCTGGGGTGTCTCCATAAAGGAGGAACAAAATCTTAAAGGTTGGGTAGAATTTTAGTGGACCAAGACCTGGTGGGAGGGCATTGCAGGTGATAAGTGAGCAATTGTCCGGAAGCAGCAAGTGCATGATGTCTAAGGATTACCAGTAATTCAGGTTGGCTTGTGGATGGATTATAGAAAGGAAGAGCTGAAGCGGGAGAAGTGTGTGAGAGGAGACGAGTTAAGATAAGAGAAGATTCAACTTGGGGAAAAGGGAGAAGGGAATAAACATTGACGCAGGGCCTGCTAAGGGCCAGGCAGGGTTTTTAAGTGCTTTACAAATATTTGATCTTCATCAGAACTCACTTGATCTTCACAATAATCCTAAAGCAAACAGAAGTGGAATGATTTGCCCAGGGCCACAGAGGAAGTGTCTGAGGACAAATTTGAACTCAGGTCTTCCTGACTCTTGGGCTCAGTGCGCTATTCACACTGCACCACTTAGCTGCCTGTTCGTTACCAGAAGTAAGTAGGAAGGGAAGGCAGAGTAGTCAAAAAGGGAGGAAGAAGAACTAAGAGGATTCCATGCTGTGGAATAAGAAATTTCCAGAAGGGAAGAATTGTTGTTCATTAGTATCCAATATTATAGAAAGGATGAGACTTTTTAAAAAGCCATGGGAGTTGGCATTACTAACTTTCAAGAGCAGTTTTTCACTATAGTTGGCCAGAAGCCATATTGCTAGGGTTTGAAAAGTGAGTGTCTTGTTTTATACTGTAATGAAGTTTCTGACAATTCTTGATTCATTCCCACCTGTAATCTAATTGGGAGGGAAAGAGAAAGAGGCTAGCTGGTTGTGTGAGTGTGTGTGTGTGTGTGTGTGTGTGTGTGTGTGTGTGTGTGTGTGTGTGTGTGATGGAAGAGAAGATTCGGTGTTTAGGCAAGATTTCTGGCAGGCTATGATGGCCTCCATCTGCTATGGAGCTAGGCACTGTGGATGCCCAGTAAAGAGGGTGTGGTTAGAGTTAGGGCCTATGCAGTGTGACTTTGTGATGGTCTTATCAGGGGCAAGCAAAGGTCAGTTGTCTGTTGTCCTTCCTGTGGCTAATAAGTACTTGAATAATCCCTCCTCTCCTCTACCCTATCCCAGCTCCCTGGCCCCAGAAAGTTGAAGGTTTGTGAATGGCTCCTTGGAGTATTTCAGCTCAGTTCCTCAGATGTGTTTCTTCATTGCTTCTGGGAAAGGGTAACTTTCTCTTTGGTCTTTCTGGCCAGTGTCTGTTAGACCTCCCCATTAGGCCTCCCCATCTCAGTGAAGGCTTGGGATGCCTCTTTCTTTTGAGTCAGCTGCCTTTATTGAGCTGGAAGTCAGACTTAGAGAACTAGAAGTTTTATGGCTAGAATAGAGGAGTAGGTGGAAGTCTAGCCTCCTAACCAAATTTCTGAGTTCTGAAGTTTTTTTCTGCTCTGCTCATTTAGAAGATCCTGACCTATATCAAATGAGATCATATTTGTAAAGTATTTAGCACAGTACCTAGCACATAATAGGTACTATATAAATGCTTATTCCCTTCCCTTCCCCCTTTTCCTTCTCCCTTTTTTATATTCAAAGATTACTTTACTTTTCTCTGTCTGAGAAGCCTTAGAGTTTTTGCCTGATGCATGTTGGAACAGTAGGAGGTACTGTTTCATGTTCCTTCATCTTTTCTTTTCCTTTCTATTCTCAATACTGCTTAAGCTGAGTAGTGAGGGTCTAGAACCCAAAGCAGGCACAGCGTGGATATGGGTAGTCTATTTTGTAAGTGCATTTTCTCACTGAGCTTTGATCTGGAGGAAGAAAACACAGCCTGAAGAGCCTGCCTTAGCCCTGGCTGGTGAATTAAGGAGAGGCTGGGATTTCAAGTGAGCATTTGAAATTAGCTTCCCAGCGGTGGAACCTGGCTGGTCCCCAGTCCAAGTTTTCTTGAGAAGCCCTTGTTATATAAGTGGTTTGCTCCCTGTTCTGAGGGATGTAGGTTCCCTTTGGGGCTAAATGAAGGAAGAATCTGTTACTGAAGACATCAGTATTCTTTGTAGAGCTTTTTCACGCTGAGAAAAACAGCATCTTCCCAAAGAGAGTGGCAAGTGTAGGGGTAGGTAGTATAGAGGAATCCCCAGGTTTTCTCAGGTTCGTCTGGGACAGTTATGAAAACAGTAAAGGATATTCATTGAGGAGAACAATGAGGGAAGCTTGTCAGGCAAGCCCAGGAGGAAAGAGATGTGACTTCCTAGCTATTGATGTCAGGCCCCTTGGACCCATTTGTGTTGAAATCTTACGTCCTTATGTTAGCTGAAGACCTGAGGTAGCAGATACTGGCAAAGGTGGCAACTTGTCTTCCTCACTACAATCATTCACTATGTTCCAGTGACATATTAAGGGGAGGTTTGGGTGGTAGCCAAGGCCTCTGCATCTTTCCCCCTCTGAGTGACCAGGCGCCATGTCACCCTACAAGGTAGATGTCAAGGGTACAAGACCTTCTGCCTGAGGCTTGACAGCTACCTACTTTATTAATGTTCTGTTGCTCCCTCTTCAAAGTGAGGTTACTAATTCCTCTTCACCCTAACTTCAGAGGCACCAAGATGACCCTTTGGAGCAGAAAGTTAGAATGATAGGGTAAGGTAATGGTTTTTGATAAAATAACATTTGGCAAAGGACATGAACAAACAATTCTTAAATTGAGAAGTATTCCTAACTACATGAGAGAATGCTCCAAATCACTAATAATAAGAGAACTGCAAATCAAAACAGCCCTGCAATTTCACTTCACACTCTGCAAATTAAAAAGATGACAGAAAATGGCAATAATGTTGGAGGCTGAGGTTGTGGGGCAATAGACATACTAATTGTTGGTAGAGATATGAAATGGTACAACTATTTTGAAAAGAAATTTGGAACTATGCAAATAAAACAACTAAAATGTCCTTACTCTGAAGCAGAGACTCTGTTACAAGATTTATACCCCAAGGAAGCCATTGATAAGAAGAAAGTCCCCATATACACCAAAATATTTGTAACAGCACTTTTTTTTATGATAGCAAAGAATTGGAAAAATAAAATAGATGCTCATCAGCTGGAGAATGACTAAATAGATTGTACATGCATGTAATAGAATATTACCATGTGTTATGAAATGATGAGTGTGATGAATACAGAGACGCATGAACATCTACACGAACTGATGCATTGTTTAGGTGGACCCAAGAAAACTATATATCCAGAGACTGCAACAATGGAAATGGAACAACCAACTCTCAAAATAAAACAAAAGTGAATGTAGCAAAATTAGACTCAAATGAAGAAATATGAGAGGACATTTCCAATCCACTTCTCTTTGTGGATGTGGGAGGTTCACAGGTGTTGCACGTTGCATATGTTGAACTTTTTCACTGCATTGATTGGTTGTGCTGATTTTTTTCTTTTTCTCTTTGTCTTTAAAGAATAATTTTGTATGACTCCCTGTCAGATGAGAAGGGTATTGACTAAAATGATGATGTAAAAAACCCAAAGTACCTCAATAAAAAATTAAAATAAAATAAAGAAATCTCATTTGGACAGGTATCAAAAACTGATAACAAGAAATTGGAAAGACCTCTTCTTTTCTTTCTCTGTAGTAGGAGTAGAAGTGGATAAAGGCTTATCCTTTATCCCTATCAACATAAAGAATTATCTTTCTCCTCTCCTGTGAGCAAATGTGCATGTTGATACACTGTTGGACGAACTGTGAATTGGACGTGCTATTCTGGAAATTAATTTGGAGCTATGCACAAAAATTTAAGAAACTGTACATACCCTTTGACCACAAGGCCCTATGATCAAAGAAAGGGAAAGAACTCATCTGTACAAAAATTTAGCAACTTTTTTTGTGACAGCAAAGAACTGGAAACTTAAGGAAGTGCTTATCAACTATGTATGTTTGTGAGGGGAAGCAGTTGAACCAGTTGTGGTATATGAGTGTAATAGAATACTAATTTGCTTTAAGGAATGATGAAGGGACTTGTTTTAGAGAAACCTGGAAAGACTTGTACGGACTGATACAGAATGTAATAAGTAGAATGAAGAGAGTGGTTTATATGATAACAGTGATGTAAAGACAAATAACTTTGGAAGACTTTAGATCTTTAAGCAATTCAGTGACCAACCGTGACTCCAGAGGATTGATGATAAAACATGCAGCCCATCTCCTGACAGAGAGTTGATGGATTCAGGATATAGGATAATTTTTAGACATGGGAGGTGGACAATGTGGGAATTTGTTTTGCTTAACTATGATTATTTGTTTTGAGGGTTGGGGTGTTTGTTTTTTCAATGGGGAGAAGATGGGAGGGAGAGAAAATAAATTAATTGGAAAAAAAGCAACTGTTCCCTCTCAATCCCATCATAACAGTTCCTCTGTCTGCTTCTGTTAGCTTTTTGTTGCTATTATATGTTTGTATTCAGGAGATAGATTTGTGAAGAAATGGTGATTTTTTTCCACAAGGGCCAGTATTAACTTTCCTCTTTTCTGTTCAGAAAACGAAAAGGTGAAAAACCAGGCTTCCTCTCTCCTAGGGAAAGTATAGTACCAAATGAGCTTTCAGAACATTTGGGGTTCTCCCTATAGGGAAATAGGGACCTGGAGTCAACTGTCAGTTTGTCCCTTACCCTTAAAGTGAGAAACTAAACTGTTTCGGGTCCCTGCAGGATTTAAAGCAACCCATGAAAGATGACTTTTACATTGTACTCTGATTACCCACCCTAAACTCTAGTTATTCCTTTCTTCTTGGGTCCCTCAAATAGTGAAGGTGGTCAGTTCTGTCTTCATTTGTATAGGTCTTAGGGCATCATTTTGTTTTCATTCTAGTTCCTTTCTACAACCTGAATTCGCTAAAGTGCAAGTTGAGGAGTTATGTTGAGATGAGAGGCATATACCTTCTCCCACTATGCCCAATGCCTGACAGCAGCCCCTATTCACAGTGAGGGCTCAGATGCTGATAGTGGTCTGAATGACTCCTCAAACCTTGCCACCCTCTCCCATAATACTTTTTTAAAAATTAATTCATTTTTTATTTTTAGTTTTCAACATTTACTTTTATAAGATTTTGAATTCTAAATGTTTCCATCTCCCCAGGATGGCTTACAATCTGATAGGTTATACATATACAATCATATTAAATATGTTTCCACGTAAGTCACATTATAAAAGAAGAATCAGAACAAAAGGGAAAAACCATGAAGAAGAAAAAAAGAAAATAATATGCCTCTGTCTGTAGTCAGACTCATCTCTGTATGTAGATAGCATTTTCCTATCCCATGATACTTTCACAAGTTTGAGAGGAGAACTCATCTTGGGCTAGGGTACATGACTTTTGCTTAGGTCTCAGTTCCCTGCATTTACTACATATGTTGCTGACTTGGCACTAAAATATCTTTTTTCCTATTCCTTTCCTATTCCTTTTCCCCTCTCTGTCCCCCAAATCACCAGGTGCCACCGGTTGCAGGAATCACTGTTCAGCTCAGCTAGTGGATTCAGCAACTACCGAGGTATCCTGAACTGGTGTGTGGTGATGCTGGTAAGTGACCCTGCCAAGTCACAGGGTGGCATTGGTTGAATAAATTGATTGTTGAAGTCTTCAATGTCTTGCCCTTCCTTCCAGCTGCTCCGTCCACATATGAGCCTATGTACGTGCCATCCTTGCTTCTTTGTTCTTCTGTCCCTGGCTACATAGTGGGGTAAGGGAGGATGGTGAACTTATCTGAGCTCTTGTGTCTATCCAGGCAGACTTTGTGGTCAGCAGGTAGAGATCTGGGTCCTATACCACATGACTTGGGGTCATGCAGTCATTAGGAAAGTGAGATATAGATGGTGATGCTGAACTTTGTGCACTTTCAGAGCTTTGGTGGGGGAAAGAGGGATAAAGAAATAGAATCCATCCTCAAGGATAGAGTGTAAGTAAAATACAAATAGCACATTGGACAGACAGACCAAAAAGAAAATTTGTCCGCTGTGACCTAGACTATGTATAGAAGTGCTGAAATTCACTAAAACAATCAGAGAAGTTAATCTAAACCTTTGTTGGGAGAGATATGTTGAGGCTAGAAGGAGCTCTTGACTGATTCAGCACAGAGAAGCCTTTCTCACCTTGGCCTGTGTTATTTGCCTTCTTTTGGGGCCTGCTATTCTGAATATCCAGTTCTACACTTCTCTAGCCCACATGACCCATAGATCTGTTTATTAGAATTTGCCCATGATAGGCAGCAGTCTCTCTTATGGGGCTGAGTGCTTGATGGGATACCTCTCTTTCTGCTTGTATAGGGGAAGCTGTGGGTGAGGGGGTGGCTTTGTGAGAAGATGTGAAAGGAGAGCTTGCTGACTACATGTATACCTATAAATAGCTTGCTACGCCCCAGAAAAACTGTCCCTCATGGCAGGGGTCCAGCTTAGAGCTATCTCCTGGCCATCCTGATGATAAAGCCAAGTAAAGCTGGTCCAAGCCTTCCCTTTGTCTCAGGGGAATTTATCCTGAGATAGATTAAGAAGGACTTTTCCTCATTCTTGTCCTGCCCTAGGTAGTACAAGCTTGGCTAACCCAAAGGCAGCTATGATGTTTTCAAACCCTCATAGTTAGCCATGGTGAGTGCTCAGGGAATGGAAGGCTGATGCTGAGCTTATGTTGAGAGAAGAGGAGGCCAAGGTTTTCTGAGTATTCTGGCAAGAGTTATGTCTCCACCTCTTTTTTCCAAAGGAGTTTGGGAGTTCTAGCCTGGCCCTTGGCAGACCTCCTAGTAGGTTGAGAGGGGACTATTTTTGCCTGACCGAGTGGCACTGAGTAGAGGCAATAGCCTTTAAGGCTGGGTTCGAATAAAGTAGCTGAGCCTCTAAGGATTGTCTCACCTGAATTGTTTATTTCCCTTTCATGCTTCCCCTTATATTTTCTATTCTCCTTAGTCTTTAGCAGTAGGATTGCTTTGATGACTTAGGCAGTTAGTATACAGGGCAGCCAACCCTTTGCCTCCCTGCCCTTTGGGGGCAGTGGGGACCTAGAATCAGGAAACTTAACCTGTAGGCAGGAAAGTGGTTGTAGCCTGAGAATTGGGATCAGGCTATCCTAGTCCTAGTTGTCATTAAACAAACAAAAAAAAACTTTTTATTAAATGTTTGATTATAGGTGACTCATGCCCTGAAGTCCTGTGTGGAGATGGGGACAGAGCAACCAGTTAATGAATTACTGCTTTGCAGGTTAGAGGTCATGCTGCTCCCCAGGTCTGGGCTATTCCTTGGTCAGGCCTGGGATGGGAGGGATGGGTGGGGCATATTAATCAGGATGAAGTACTGTAGGGCATAGGCTGGACTTGACTATAGGGTCTCTCATTTAGGCTAACCCTTGCACAGATTTATCATCCTTGAATGAAAACAACTTTTCTTCCCAGATCCAAGTTCTCAATTAGAGAGGGTCATTTTTATTTTCTGCTGATGAATTGGGAGCTGACTTTTCCTACTCTGGCATGGGGCAAAAGAAGGGACTATGGTCCTTCCACTCACTTCCACTAACCTTCCACTAACTGTGGTTAGCTTTTTGAGGAACCTTGGTTTCCTTCAAATACATCTTGGGCCATGATGAAAGGTTATAAGTCTACCAGTTTATCATGCATACAGAGATGTGAAAGGAGGACCCAGGGTTCTCTCCTAACTGTCTAGAATTGGTTTGGGAAAGTGCAGTGACACTTCAGAAAGGGGAATACCCTGGGCATCATTTGACTTTTGATTTTCTTTATTGCACATTACTGATAATAACCTGGCACTGATCCTTTTCTGATGAAAGGACTCTTCCTTTTTTTGAGCCTATAATGCTTGATTTTGCACAGGTGTAAGGTGAAGTTCTGGAAAATGTCTCTTAGTAGGGCTTTGAGCACTTAGTCATCTAAAGCTTGTAGAGGAAAAAGGGAGAACTGGGAACCTGGGGTACGAAAGGTGTGAGTGTGCTTTGGCTCAGGGTAGATCTATTTATCCTAGTTCCTGTAAGACAGCTAAAAATTAGAGTGAGTTAGCAGGAGAGTCCAGAGGAGCTTGAACCAGGGAAAGAAAGCTTCCTTATGTTTGAACACTCCAAGACAAGGTAGTAGCTGAACTTCACCTAGATACTGTGCAGCAACCCTAGCTGCTATTCCCCAGGCATGTAATCCAGGACTCAGAAAAGAGTCAGTGGTGAAATAATGAAGTGCAGGCCTGTATAACCTTGGGAAAGTCATTTTGTTTTTCTATCACTGTTTGTTCATCTGTCAGATAAGCACATTGGATTGGATCAGTGCCTCTGAACCTTTTTAATTTTGAATGTAACAAACATTTTAATGTCAAATTTCGGAGACCTCCAAATGATGGAAGTTGTACTGTACATTGATAAAATATTTGACTAGTCATGGACCTCTTGCAGTAAATGCAAGTAAAAGGGCCTTAAGGTTGACCACCTCATGATTCCTAAGGACTTTTCTAGTCCTTTTAGCCTGAAATTTGAGATTCCTCCAAAATACTCCGGTGGAGATGACTAGCAGACAGTTGATGAGGAACTAAAGTTGAAAGAAATTAGGGATTAATGTATAGATTTGGGAGTTATTTGTATAAGGATAATAACAGAGAATAGGGAGAGAGAAAAGAAAGGAGAGGGAGGGAGGAGGGAGAGAGAGAAGAGAGAAAGTGTATGGTCTTGAGGCATAGGAGATGCTATGATTGTTAAAAGTGGTCATACTACTGAGGTGATTTAACAGAAATTAAGCATTTGTTAAGCATTCCTTTGAGCAGTATTACCAATGCCTTTAGTGGCCAGTCTCAAAAGTTTGGTTTTTAGTATGGAGAAAAAACAAATGGAATTCAGTGGAGTGTGATAAGCAAAGGCAAGTAGTCCAAAGTGCTGTCATGTGGGTGGAGAGTACTTCTAATGATATTTAATCTAATGCTTGTAAACTCCTTGAGGTCAGTGCCGATATTATTGATAAGAGTTAAAATTTATATAGTACTTTAACTGGTTTATATATTATCTAATTTGAGCTACTTGACCCTGTAGGATACTGAAAGTAGTTTTTCTGTTATACAGATGAGGAAACCAAGGCTCAGAAAAATAAAGTAACTTTTCCCACAGTCACACAGCTAGTCAGTGTCTAAGGCGGGATTCAAACCTAGGTCTTTTCTTCAGAATTTCTTGTTTCACTATATCATACTATTCACTATATGCATTGTAGATACTTAATAAGTGTTCACTGAATAGAATTTAGGCTGGGAGACTAGGAAAGGCTTCATAGGAAGCGATATTTGAGTTGGGCTTTGAAAAGTTTCATCATTACTCATATTTTTGATGTTTTCAAAGCCTGTCATGTAATGACAAGTCAGTATGTCAGAGGAACAGATCCAGGGAGGAAAGGTTTAAGTAAATGAGCATGAACTCTGTTCTTACTGCTTAAAGAGAGGACTCATTTGGCTGCCTGAAAGTGTGGAAATGACTGTGTCCAGACTGCTCTTTGATAGTCAGGCCTAGGCCTCCCAGAGATAAAGTGAAAGAGCCTCCCCAGAAGTTGGGCACCCAACTAGAGCCCAGCATTTTCCCCCTCACGGATGGATAGGCAGATAGGGCTTCTAGTTCCAGTCTGTCAGACAACTGTCAACCAGCTGTTCTCCCTCTTCAACACAGTGGCCTCTCATCTCTGGGAGCAGAGCCATGTGCCTCCTGCCTTTAGAGGTCTCTGACCTCTTGATGGTCTGGAGCTCTAACGGCTTTCTCTTGCTCCTTGTGTTATTGTCAGACAGTGGGCTGCTCGTTGGCAGATATAGCCCTGACTGGAAGAGAATAGAGCAGTAAATTCAGTTCTGCAAACTTTTATGAAGCTTCTGTGTACGAGACACACTACAAGGTGCTCAGAATATAAATATAAAAACAAAATGCCTTTGCACTCCAGGACCTTGTGTTCTATTCTAAGAGAAGTGTGGGGTAAGGCCAAGTAGGGAGAGATGAGAAGATCTACCAATGCCTTAGGAACATTTGAGGAGAGAAAGGGAACAGGGCTTGGTTGGAACAGGGTAGGCAGGGTAGAGCTAGGGAAATAAAAAATGGCTGTAAGAAAGAGTTAGCACTCAAGCTGCACTCTAAGGAAAATAAAAGAAACAGTCACTTCCAAGGAAGAACTGATGCTCTGGCCTTTGGGATCTGCCTCTTGTGTATTTAGAGACCATTTCTTTCCTTCAGGGTCTGTGCTAGGAAGAGGAGCAGGGTTAGTTTGGCAGAGCTCTGTTTAAGGAGACAGAACAAGCCTGGGAACCTTAGGGTCCTTGGCATTCATCAAGGCCTGGCCCAGTGGCAGGCACATATGTTGGACATTAATGTTGGGGAGGCAAGAATCATAGAAAAGTCAGTCAACCACTAAATGTTTATATGTTTTGTGGGCCCAGCTTTGTCCCAGGCCCCTACCCTTTTAGGAGTACAGCTGGGGAGATGAGGATAAGATGGTATGAGGCCATCTGCGAGGGCTAAGAAGGACAGAGGAAGGAGACTGCTGTGGGAGCTAGAGTGGTTTGGAAAGGCCTAACAGTTGAGGTGGGGAAAGCAACAGTGCTAGAGAGCTGAGGCGGGCTTTGGAAAGCGGTGAAGGGGACTGTTTGCGGTGTAAAGACAGTAACGGCATGAATTGAGTTGGAATAGAAAAAGAGGTGCGTGTGCGTGTATGTGTGTGTGTGTGTGTGCGCGCGCGCGTGCGTGCGTGCGTGTGTGTGTGTGTGTGTGTGTGTGTGTGTGTGTATTTTGAGGAACAGTGGATGATAAGAATTACTGTTTAGTTAATCACTTCACAGAAAGCCTTGAAAGGTGTATCGTAACATTTATAGATGGAAGATCCTTGGAGATCTTCCAGTCCAATCTGGGAAGAGGTATCAGAGGCTTGGGAGGGAAAGCGGCTTGTCCTACTAAGTAGGCAGTGAGGAGCATTGCCAGGAGCCTAGGTCTTCCTCAGACTCCTGGTCTTTGGCTATACCATGTGGCCTCAGATGCTTGATGAGTATCTGCTGAAGGCCCTTTTGTTTAGGGCAGACACACGACTGCTCCAGCAGGCAGGCAGGAGCAGTGGAAGTTTCCTAAGCTGGGGTGGGGACTTGATAGAAGTAGCACTTTTGGAAGGAGAGAGGTTGTTTATTGGAAGAAAGGAAGGCAGCAGAGGCAGCTTGGGCTTGGAAGTAAGAAAGGCCTGTAACCCCAATGTGTCCTCTACCTGACCTTCACTAAGCGCTGCCTTATTAGCTCTCAGCTTCGAACTGTCTTCTCCGCAGTTTGTTCACTCCTTGTCTTCTATCTTTTTTTCTTGTTCACTTTCAAACCTTTATGCCCTTTACTCTGTTCCTTCACCCAGCATTCTCTAAACCTTAGAGCGCCATTCACTTCACCAATGATTTATTAAATACCTGCAGACTGACCGAGACCCTCCCCTCCCCCCCCCCCGCCACACACACACACCTTTTCAGTTCCCCTATCCTCCAGTAAGTCTGGAGTTTAGACTCCAGTTTAACCCACAGTTCTTTAGGGTTCTGTGGCAAGCCTCAAAGTGGGCCAGAGAGCACTGACTGGAGTGACTCGGGTGGTCATTTGGCATGGCTCAGCTTCCCGACCAAAGGGATATGGCAGATGGGCATGGGTTATTGTGGCAGGATTACCAGGCTGGCAATGACCCATCCATTTTAGCCTCCCAATCCAGATGGCAATTCACTTTTCCACCCTTTGTCAAAGCCCCAGGGAAGTCAAGATGTAGCAAGGCCCTATGCTTACTTACAAAGGTCAAGAAACACTCTAACCAGGCCTGGGGAGTTTAGAACAATTTGGACCCTAGAGACAGTTGGAAAAGGAGATTGATTGTTAGACATAGCTGTTGGTGGCACCCTCTCTGTTCCCTAGGCTTGGGAGAGGGACAGTATGGGAAACAGGACTCGAACAGGCAGAAGCAGCAGCTACAGATCATGTTGGCAAACCCCATAGGGAGGGATGGAAAAGAGAATTAGTCCTAGTGTTTCCTGAAGCTTGGGTCTGAGAGTCTGTGACTCGAGGCCCTCTAAGACTGGGGGCTGACACTTCATTTTCCAGACCATAGCTCCTAGGTGGCAGCATAGTCCACTTCCTGAGCTCCTTCCTAAGGCTGGGGTTACTTAGCATGGCCTCCTTCCTCTCAGAAGGACTTATGCACATCAGTCTCTCTATTTGGTGGGGAAAATGGCTTCTACCTGCCTTGGGTTCGTGAGGAGAAGAGGAACAGGATGACCTGAGCCTCTGAACTAGATTCAGTCTATGGATTGGAGCCTCAGCCTGGATAATAGTGACAACAGCTGTCATTTATAATAGAGCCTACTCTGGGCCAGGTGCTGTGCTAAACCCTCTACAAGTATTATCCTAAGTAGATCCTTTCAACAATCCTGGGGGGGGGGGGGTGCTATCATTATCCTTGTTTTACGGTTTAGGAAACTGAGGTAAACAGAGGTGAAATGACTTGCCCAAGATCCCATGATGTGTCCAAGGCTGGATATTTTCCTGACTCTGGGCCCAGTGCGTTATCCAATGCACCACCTAGCTGCCAGACTTCTCTAGGGGGTCCTGAATTTCTCTCCCCTGAGCTTGGTGGGTGGTTAAGTGTGTGGCTAGAGGAGGAAAATGAACCTGGCAGGGCTTTGCAGTGCCTTGGGCTAAGGAGGTTTCTGTCTGTTCACCCCCTTTCCTTTTCTTTTGCAGATCTTGAGCAATGCTAGATTATTTTTGGAAAACATCATCAAGTGAGTGCTTTTCATTGTGGCCTTCCCTGTACGACTGACTGAAGAGGGGTAAAGGGTCATCCTAGCTCTTACTCCCCCTCCCCTCATTGCTTCTCCCTTCCCTGTTCCCTGTGTCAGGACCGGTGACCCAACCTGCTTAGCCTAGACTTGCTGGATACGTAAGGCTGGAATACCAGTGCCCCCTTTTGGCAACAGGGCTTTATTGCAGCTCAGGTTTCAGCTTGGTGCTAAAGTCCAGAGGCCCCCCTATCCCTGTGCCCTACCCCCCAATGCCCTAGGTTCCTACCCTCAGGTACGGCATTCTAGTGGACCCAATCCAGGTGGTGTCGTTGTTCCTGAAGGATCCTTACAGCTGGCCCTCCTTGTGCCTCATTATAGGTGAGCTTTAATTGGGTGACATGATAAATGGAGTGGGGAGAAAGGGTAATCTTGGTATAGGACCTTGAAGCCACTTCAGGGAGCCCAGGCCAAGTAGACATCCTAATAGGCTCATCCCTGCTGGGCTGTTCATGAGGAAGATTCAGGAATTTACATGCTATTCTGTGTCTCTTTTCAGTAGCCAACGGGTTTGCATTAGCTGCCTTCCAAGTGGAGAAACATCTGGCTATGGTGAGTGTCTTTTTTAATTCCTGTTGTATGCACATGCCCCAGTCTGTTGTGTTTGGGGATGGGATAGGTGTTCTGCTTTTCTCCCCAAACCATGTCCATATTCCTTTCTATTACATCTTTTTCTTTACCTTAAATCAGAGCACCTATTATTGGACCCTTGTTACCAAAAGCTCTAGCCTTGTCTCCTTTCTGCTTAGTCTCTTCTATCCTCTTTCTGCTTAGCTAACGGGATCAGGAACCTCCACCTTGAGTTTTTCTCCCCATTGTAATCCTGAATGGCTGTTTTAGTCATTTATCAAACTAGCCTGCCCCTGGCATTCTCTAAGCATTTACTGCTTGCTAATCGGTAGATAGAAGAGTTTAGGTATCATAGAAAATGGATCCCCTGTGTTCTGTGTTGGGCCTGTTACTCCCCTTTCCAAATAAGCTTGTGAATACTCCCTTCACATTCTCCATGTAGCTTCCTGCCCAGTTTGCCTTCTTGTTTTAGTACAATCCAAGGGGTAGGGGAGTAGAACACCTCTGTATCTCATCTCTTTAGCAAGAAGGTGCCATTTGGAGGGTAATCTAGAATACCCACAATTATTTACACTGGCAGTGAGAAGGACAGTAGGGCCTCTAACGCAGGTCTTTCTCAGTACCTCCTTTCTTCCTCTTGCTTCTCAGTCCTCATTCTATTTCAAGTTCTCATCAACTTTGTCTTAGTGTTTCATGCCCTACAAATGCACATTTGTCAGTCTATTCCCCTCTATGTGAGAATCCTCCAGGGAGCTCTAAACATACTGAGGGAAATGTTGAAATAAAGTTTCTATGGAATCACAAAAAAAGACTGATTTATCCCCCTGAGTTCTCGGGGAGGGGAGATGATCATAGAGGATGCCTGGGGGCTGTGATACCTGGGCAGGGCTTTGAGGCTGGATGGAATTTCATCAGTCAGAGATGAAATAGGAAGTCCACATTGTGGGCAAGGGTGTGGTGGTAGCAAGCCATGGAACTTGTTGGAGGAATAGGAAGAAGGACTGTGGGGGCACAGTCACTGTTTTTAAATATCTGAAGAGTTAGGACAGTGATGGTTTAAACTTGTTCTGTGTGGCTCTAGAGAAGAAGTAGGAATGATAGGTAGAAATTACAGGGAGCCAGATTTAATTTTTTTTTGTTACATTGTAAGATGTGAACAGTCCCTTTCCCTTCCAACCCCATACTAGAGAAGGTCACCATTTGACCCAGATGAACAAATATATATCCATATGTGAGTGTATGTACATGTATGTATATAAACCATAATATACACACTTCTCTTTATCAATTCTTTCTCTGGAGGTAGACAGTATCTTCCTTTATAGGTCCTTTGTAGTTGAATTGAGCATTCATAATATTCGGGATAACTTAGTCTTTCACAGTTGTTCTTTGAACAATGTTGCTGTTACTGCATACGTTTTCCAGGTTCTGCCCACTTCACTCTTCATTATTTCATGCGAGTCTTTCCATGTTTTTCTAAAATCAGCCTGTGCATCATTTCTTGGAGCACAGTGGTATTCCATCATAATCATAGACGACAATTTGTTCAGCCGTTCTTCAGTTGAAAGGCATCCCCTCAATTCCCAGTTCTTTGTCACCACAGAGAAAGCTGCTGTAAATATTTTAGAACATGTAGAACTTTTTCACCCTGATCACCTTGGGAAACAGAGTTAATAGCAGTCTTAGTGGGTCAAAGGGTGTATACAGTTTTATAACTCTTTTGGCATAGTTCCAGATTGCTTTCCAGAATGATTGGATCAGTTCACAGTTCTACTATCAGTGTATTAGTGTCCCACTTTTTCTACAATAGGGAGCTAGATTTTAACTCAATTTAAGGAAAAATTAGAACTCTTCAGTGGTGGAATAGGCGGCCTCAGGACATGATAAGTTTCCATCATTGGAAGTCTTTTTTAAGTGGAATCAGATGAGTAGTTGTCAAGGGATGTTCAATTCAGCAGACATTCAGTGTCTGTTATATGTGTGAGGCATTCTAGAGAATACAAATATGAAAATAAAAGTCGGCAGACTCAAAAAACATACATTCTAGTGAGGGGTCTAGCCGCATGTGCAGATAAGCACAATAAAGGTAACTTCAGGAGGGAGAGGCAGCATCTGGAATGGGGCCATCAAGGAAGGCTTCATCAAAGAGGTAGCCACCAGAGCTGAGGTGCAGAAGTGCCTGACAGGGATTCCATTCCAGGGATGGGGGACAAGTTGTTCAGATGAATGTGGAGGAGAGGGAATAAGCATTTATATATAGCACCTCCTATGGGCCAGGTGCCATACTAAGTGCTTTTTACACATATCTCATTTGATCTTCACAACTCTCCTGAGAGGTAGGTTCTCTTGTTACTCTTATTTTACTCAGGAAACTGAGGCATATAAGCTAATTGACTTGCTCATATAGCTAGTAAGGATCTAAGACTAGGTTTGAACTCAGGTCTTCCTGACTCTGGGCCCAGTCTTCCTACCCTTGTGTTACCAGCTGCTTCTTGTCAGGAGATAGAATGCCAAATTTAGGTGATAGCTAGTAATTAAGTTGAACTGGAACATAGGGTGCCTGAAGGAGATTAATATGAAATAAGGCTAGACAGTTAAGTTAGAGCCTTAGTGGTGGGGGCACCTTCTGGTAGTCACTGTAAATTCCTGCCTGAGGAGTTTGTATTTTATCCTCAAGGCAATAGGGGATAGTTGGGGTTTTTGAGCAAGTGGGAAAACTGGTACCTTAGGGAGATCAGTTATAATAGTTATAAAGTTGTAATAGTTAGTAAAGTTATAATAGAGAGGGTAAGACCAATTAAGAAACCTTTTTAACATTGGGTGATAAGATGATGTGAAGAGAAGTGAAGGCCTGAACTGGGGACAAATGAAAGGTATGGGTGGGGGGTGGGGGACATGGAGGTTGTCAGGTTAGACTTGGCAACTAATAGGTTACAGAGTCTGTGAGGGAAAAGGAAGACTTTAAGTGAGACTGAAGTTCCAGACCTGTGTGATTGGGGGAAGGTTGGTATCTTCAGCAGAAACAGAATTGGGAAAGGAAGGAAGGATCGTGAGGGAGAGGAATTTGATGCTGTACATGTTGAGCTCAATATGCCAATGGAATATCCAGGTGGAAATGTTTACCAGGTAGTTGGATATATGAGGATTGGGCTTCAGGGGAGAGATTAGGGTTAGATATGTCAAATTGGAAGTTATTCTCATAGAATTGTATCCGTGGGAGTTGATGAACTCATCTAGGGTGAGTGTGGTAGAAAAGGGTTCGAGGAACCCTCAAGCTCTGAGGAATATTCATACTTAGAATGGGAGCTGAATGTTCTACCAAGGAAAATGAGAAGGGAGATGGGAGAAGAACCAGGAGTAAATAGTATCCCCAAAGTTGACTGTATCAGAAGTTAGGGAAAGGTCAAGGAGGATGAGGACTGAGTCTATCTAATTTAACACTTGAGGTGCTGGGTTATCTTTTGTGAAAGCAGTTTCTGAAGGGTGGTGGAATTTAGAAGGCAGACTACAAGGGATTAAAAAATAGGTGGAGAAAATGGTTGGCAAAGTATATGCTATTTTTCTGGGGTTTTGGCCCTGAAAAGAAGTTGAGATGTAGGATAATAGTTTAAGGGGATGGTAAGGTAGGTTATGGGAAGAGTCTTTTTTAAAATGAGGCATGATAGGCAGTAGGGAGATACTGAAGAGAGAGAAGGAATGATTGTTGGGATGAGCTCCCAAAGGAGATGGAAGGAGAAAAGAACAAGGATATGAGCAGAGGTCTTGGTCTTATCATGCTCTGAAACTAGACCAGAAGAAAAGATGAGTGAAGAAGCAAGAAGGATTGTGATGTATGAAGATGAGAGAAAGGAGCTCCAAGAGGGTATACTTTGTTTTTCTTAGTGAAGTAATAAGCAAATTCCATAATAAAAAAAGGAAATGGATTTTTAAAAATAAAGCTGGCGAGCATATCTGCTGAAATGAGAATTTGGGAACTGAAGGAAATTTGGAACATCTCCTGTGGGGGGTTGTGACTGTCAGTCTGGGGAGAATAAAAGGATCCGAGTAGTAGCAAGAGGCAGCTAGCTAGGTGGCCAGCACGGAGTACTGGACCTGTAGTCAGGAAGATTTATCTCACTGAGTTCAAATCCGGCCTCAGACACTTAGAGCTGGGTGACCCTGGGCAAGTCACTTAACCCTGTTTGCCTCCGTTTTCTCATCTGTAAAATGAGCTGAAAAAAGAAATGGCAAAGTACTCCAGTATCTTTACCAAGAAAACCCCCAAAAGAGATCGTGAAGAGTCGAACACAACTGAAAAACGACTAAACACCAACAAAAATTAGCAGCAAGGACCCAGTTGAGACTAGATATATCATGAAATGGATTCATACAATGTATGCAGACTATGTGAACTATGTTTGCGGCTGAGATTCTTTCTAGTCCTATAGGTCTGCGATGAGTTCAGTTTGGCAGGATTGTAGGAAAGCAACTTAGTTCTGATTCTCTAAGCTGAGGAGTTCAGAATTCATTCAGTAGGTGGCTAAAGCCATGGAAGACCTTATTTTAAAGCAAAGGAGAAACAATCAAAGTGCACACTTTAGCAAGATGATTGGCAGTCTGCGTAGAATGAATTGAAGGGAGAAGACGCTAGAGGCAGGAGATCAGTTAGGAGGCTATTGTAGCAGTTCAGGGGACAGAGAACAGAATCACAGAATTTGAGAGTTGGGAAGGATCTCAGTGGCCCCTAATTCCAACTCCTGTATGAAAGGGATTTGGCTGTAGCTGACAAACGGTCATCCATCCTCCTCTTTGAAGACCCTCAGGCATGTGGGAGTCTGCCACCTATTGAAGCAGCCCATTCCAGTTTCAAATAGCTCTAATTGTTAGAAATATTTTTCTGACATTTCTAGTTTCAGATTTCTAAATTTGCCTCTCTGCAATGTCTACCCATTATTCCGAGGGCAGATAGGTGGTGCAATGAATAGGTCACCAGTGCAGGAGTCAGGAGGACCTGAGTTCCAATCTCACTTCAGACACTTGACACTCACTAGCTGTGTGACCGTGGGCAAGTCGCTTAACCCCAACTGCCTCATCCTGTGTTATCTCCAGTCATCCTGATGAATATCTGGTCACTGGATTCAGATGGCTCTGGAGGAGAAGTGAGGCTGGTGACCTGCACAGCCCTCCCTCACTCAAAACAAAGTCAAGTGCAAGTCATGTCATTATATCTCTGATGGCATGGTCTTCTTTGGCAAAAGAAGGATGAACACACACCTATTATTCCAGGTTCAGCCCTCTGGGGCCAAATAAAATAGACCTACTTCCCTCCTCCAGGGGGCAGTCTTCAGTGCTTGAAGACCACTTCTCATATCCCCCTAAGGCCTTCCACCGACCCTCATGAGACTTACATCCTTTCACTTACCCTGGTTGACTCCTCCTAGACAGTCCTTGACTTCTCAGTTCCCTTTTTAAACTGTTATGCTAAGATGAAGTCTGACAGGGCCGGTACGGTGCGGCTTTTCTCCTTTTCATCCTCTTAATGCAGCCCACGATTGCCCCATTACATTGCTAATTCATACAGAGCTTGAAGTCTGCCAAAATCCCCAGATCTTTTCCAGAATAATCCATGCCTTCCTATCTTGTACTTAGGGAGCTATATTTTTGTACCCAGGTACAAGACTTTAAGAATCCCTGTTGAACTCTACCTGATTAGATTGAGGCTCCAGTGATCTGTCTGTCATGGGACTTCTTAACCTGGGGTTTGGGAATTTCTTTTGTGGTTGTTTATATTTTGATAGCTGTCTTTCAATATAATTAACTTTCTTTGTAATTTTATGTGTTTTACTTCATTTAAAACAATATTCTAAAAAGGGATCCCATAAGTTTTACCAGGCTGCCCAAGGAATCCATGACAAAAAAAATTTAACCTGTCAAAATCCTTTTGGATCCTGTCTCTGTGAGGTACTGTTATTTCTCCCTCTCAGCTTGGTGTCATTTGCAAATTTGATGAACATATCATCCATATTTTTATCCAAATCACTGATAAAAATGTTAAACAGTGTAGAACCAAGCACAGATCCCTGGGGTACTCCATGAAAGACCTCCTGCTGTGCTGACATTGAAGCATTAAGAATTTTTCTTTGAGCCTGGTCATCTGGGCAGTTCTGATTCTCATATCAACAGCAAGAATATTAAGGGGAAAATGAATCACAATGTTTTTGTTTTTTTAAATAACATTTTATTTTTTTCCTAATTACATGTAGAAACAATTTTTAACATTCATTTTTTGAAATTTTGAGTTCCAAATTCTTTCTCTCCCTCTTCCCTCTCTCCCCTCCCTGAGACAGTAAGCAATTCAGCATAGGCTATACATGTGCAATCATGCAAAACATTTCAATATTATTCATGTTGTGAAGGAAAATACATTTTAAAAAAACAGGAAAAAATAAAGTGAAAAAGGTGTGCTTCAGCCTGCATTCAGACTCTCTCAGTTACTGTTCTGGAGGTGGATGGCATTTTCCCTCATGAGTCCATCGGAATTGTCTTATATCATTGCAGTGCTGAGAATAGCTACGTCATCAACACTTCTTCATTGAACAGGATTGCTTTTAGTGTGTACAGTGTTCTTCTGGTTCTGCTTCCTTCATTCTGTATCAGTTCATGTAATTGTGATGGAGGTTTGGAGGCTGATGGTGCCACAAACAGATGAGGAAGTTAGTGACAGAAGCAAGTTTTGAAAGAGAAGGGACGAGGAAGATGGCCAGTGTGGATGTTCAGCAGAAGAGGAAGGCTAGCAGTATGCCTTCAAGGGACCATCTGCATAGACATGATACTTGAAGCCCTGAGAAGAAATGAGGGTGTCCTAGAAGGAAATGTATTAGGAAAAAGAGAACTTAGAGCAGTGCTCAGGGGAGGATCGTGTTTAGGGGCAACAGCAGGAAAAATAGGAGAGCTTTGAGATAGTGTTGAGAGAAACAGAAGAGTTTGACTCTTTCCATTTTTCCTTTCAGGGCACCATTACAGAGCGGGTAGGGTTACTTCTATACATGGCCAATCTTCTGACCATGCTCTGCTTCCCTGCAGCTGTGGTCTTTATGGTCAAATCTATTACACCAGGTATGTCCCTGCCAGTTCATTTCACTCTTTTATTTCCTGGGCCCTACACTCCACCCTCTAGGTCCTGGAGTTTTGTCTCTTATCCAGGTGTCAACCTTTGCCCCAGGTTCCTAAACTGGGGCAGTCATTCTGGTAGACTTCCTTGCCTCCCCAAAGCGGAGATTGACAGACATGATTGGAAGATAGAGTTGTTTCCTGAGCCTTTCTTTGGTCCCTGCCATACTTCTTTTTCTCTATCTAGAGTTGAAGAAAGGCTTCTTTCCTATTGGGGCAAGGACCAGGTAAGCTAGGACTCTTCTCTCTTCCAACAGTGGGCTCAGTGTTTGCTCTTGGTGTCTACACTGTTCTCTTCCTCAAGATGGTGTCCTACTATCATGTCAACCTGTGGTGTAGGCAGTACAGGGCCAAGAACCAAGCAGGTAAGGAGGTTGGGGTAGTAAGGTGGGGCTAAAAAAGCCCTATCTCCCAGCCTTGCTGATGCCTTTGGGGTCAGGGTCATCAAACCGCCCATACATTTCTCATAATGACCCTCATTGGAATTGTAGCCTCAGGAACCAAAAAGGCCAATGGGGATGTGGTGTCCAAAGGGGTGAAGTACCCTGCCAACCTGACCTATCGAGGTAAGTAGGAAAGCCTGAGAAGAGGAAGAGAAGGGGGTAGATTGGAGCCTCTAAAGAATGATGGGGCAAAGCCAAGTTGGTGGGGCTGTACTGTGGGAGTGGTGAGGGTCTAGTATTAGTGCCTGTCTCTTTTCCTCTCCTTTAAAGATCTGTACTACTTCCTGTTTGCCCCCACTCTGTGCTATGAGCTCAACTTCCCTCGATCCCCCCGGATCCGGAAACGCTTCCTGTTACGCAGGCTCTTTGAGATGGTAAGGGAAGGACCCTTTGGTTTGATAAGGACCCTCGAGGCACAGAATTGTGCCATCCCCTTTTCTCATCCTCTTTGTCTCTTTTTTTTCCTAGCTTTTCTTCACCCAGCTACTGGTGGGGCTCATCCAGCAGGTATGGGAAGGGAGATGGGGTTTGGAACTGGAGGGGTCTTCAAACTGGTGGAGGGGTTCTCTCATAGGATCTCTTAGGGACTGAGGATTATAAAATCTTTCCCCTTCTTTCAGTGGATGGTCCCCACCATTCAGAACTCCATGAAACCATTCAAGGTGAGGGAAACCTGGGAATATCTGGTATATGTGTAGGAGGGAAATAGAAGTCTCTGGTTGAGAATGGGGAGGTTTAGTGGATGGCGAGATGGGAATTTCTGCTTGTGTTGAGGGAGGGTACAAGAGTTTCTGTTGGGGTGATTCTTTGAGGGAGGTGGCAGTGAGGGATATTATTTTCCCTGCCCCCAATATGCTGAAGAGGTTGATGCCTATAATCCCTAGGATATGGACTATTCCCGTATCATGGAGCGGCTTTTGAAGTTGGCGGTAAGTATCATGTGGCCATAGGGCTTAGCAAGCAGGTCTTGGAAGTCTGACCTCAGAGAGCTCCTCATTCACTGCAGCCCCTTCCTCCTTAGGTCCCCAACCACTTTATCTGGCTCATTTTTTTCTACTGGTTCTTCCACTCCTGCCTCAATGTTTTGGCTGAACTCTTGCAGTTTGGTGACCGAGAGTTCTACAGAGACTGGTGGTAAGTGTTAAGAGGTTGGAGTTGGGGGCTGAGGTTGCTCCTCAGGGAATGGCACTTGACAGTGCTGTGCTTCCACAGGAACTCAGAGTCAGTCACTTACTTTTGGCAGAACTGGAATATTCCTGTCCACAAATGGTGCCTCAGGTGGGAATCAGGGGGCAGGTTTGGGGGAGGTATTTTCTCTGGGCTCTATGTATGGGAGGACAGGGTAATGGGCGAAACAGATTGGTTTTGATTTGGGGCTGAACCTGAGACCCAGGGATAATTCTGTCTTTCTCTTCCTTCTCAGACACTTCTACAAGCCAGTGATAAAAATGGGGGTTAATAAGTGGGTAGCTCAGACTGGCGTATTCCTGGCTTCAGCCTTCTTTCATGAGGTTAGTGTACCCAGAAAAGATAATAGAAAGGCATGGGGACACTCTGGGTCTCCAAACCTAGGCCATGTGACCGGGTTCATGCTCCTGCAGCCTTGTGGGAAGGGCTTTTAGAGCTGACCTATAATCCATTTCCTTACCTCTCTTCCATCTAGTACCTCGTGAGTGTTCCCCTCAGGATGTTCCGGCCTTGGGCCTTTACTGGCATGATGGCACAGGTGAGATATCCTAAAAATTTCCATCATCTACTCTCATGGCCTCCTCCCCTAAAGCTCTCCTGCCTCTCAGGCTTTCCCTCAGCCCCTCGTTTGATCCCTCCTTTCATGCCCTGATCCGTACCATTGAGCCCTTGTGTGCTGGGGTCAAGGATAGAATTGACCTGTTCCATGTGTCCCCAGATTCCTCTAGCCTGGGTCGTGGGCCGATTTCTTCGGGGCAACTATGGCAATGCAGCAGTGTGGTTGTCTTTGATCATCGGGCAGCCTGTGGCTGTACTTATGTATGTCCATGACTACTACGTGCTCAACTATGAGGCCCAGCTGACCCCCTGAGCCCCAGACCTGGCCTTGGGTTGAGAAAACCAAGCTTCTACTCCTGGAACATTAAGGGACAAGGCAGGGTGAGCCCTGCTCCGACAGCTGAATTGCAGCTATCTCCGTGGCACTTTATGAAAGACTTGTCCTTTGTCCAAGGGCTTTGATTCTACTGGTTCTGTCCTAAATGAATGGGAGTGCAGAAGTTGTCTTGTCCCTCTCGGGTTTGCCCCCTGGGGGTTCCTGTCCCCTCTTTTCCCACTCCTATTTCATCCCTATGAAAGGGGAAAAGAACCCTCCTGTTCCTATAAGGGTTGTCACCATATCTACTGTCTACCACCCTGGGGCATTTGTCCATATGGGGGAGGGATAGAGCAGTTTTGGCCCTGTGGGTTTGGTTTCTCCTGGTTCCCTTCTCTTTTTGGTAGGAGGAGGTTGTCTTCCTGGGATTTCTGTCCCCCCCCAAATGTCATTGCTCCACTGACCTCAGAATGTGTGGGCCTTTGAAAGGCTCTGTCCCCAGCTCAGGGAGGAGGCATTGGAGTCCTCTTCCCGGGACTGGTCTGTCGGTGTGACCAAGTCTGTCATTAAAACAGTGTCCAAAGGAACCCCAGCTTCATTGAATCTTCAGTGGAGACATAAAGGGGAGGGCAGGGGAGGGGTTGGAGGCAAATACATATGGGGATTTTTCAGTAGAAGGAGAACAAGACAGTGGGTTGGTGGGGGCTTGGATATATGGCCTGACTAGCTTTCTCTCCACCTTCACCTGTGTGAGCACTTCTGCTCAAGGTACATGGTGCTAATTTCCCCTCTGAGGGCCAGTTCCACCTTTATTCCAGGCTAACCTAGATTAATCGGTGGGGGGAAAAGCAGTGAGTGCTAAAGAACTGACCTGGCTTCATCAAGAAAAGGGCATTTCCTTTTTTTGACTGGTCTATTGACCGATCAGGGAAATGCTGTAAAGATAGTACATGTAATAGTTTCTAGTGCAATTTTTGTAGAAGATGATGAGATGTGGTCTAAATGATTGTACAGTTAGATTCGAAAGTGGTTGAATGATCTGATTCAGAAGAGTAATTAATGTGTAGATGTCAATGAGAGAAGGGGAAAGAGAGAGAGGAGAGTGAGTTCTTTCTCTACAGTTTCCCAGTGATCTGACCTTGCCTTTTATCAATGACCAGGATAAAAGCTTATGTGGTATGTTGATCAGATTTATAGATAATGGGGAAGCTAGGAGAGCAAATACTTTGGATCACAGGATCTTAAAAAGATTGAGTAGAACAATGGATTCAGTCTAATGTGAAATTAAATTGGATAAAATGTCAAGTCCTATATTTCGGTTCAAACAACTGTATATGTGATAAGACCAGTTCAACAGTCCATGTGAAAATGCTGTGGGATTTATGAGAACATATGGAATGAGGTTTCTATAGAATATGAGTGGGACAAGCAACATAACAGAGCTAACTCAATTTTAGTCTGTATAAATACTAGCATATTGTCAAGAACAAGAGAGGTGATGATTCCCATGTTCTCTGACCTAGTCAGACTACATCTGGACTGTGGTATTCCATTCTGAGCACTAAATTTTGGGAAGTATGTGTGCATGAGAGTGACCAGAATGGAGAAGAGCTCTTTACAAAGATTGGTTCAAGTCACCAGAGATAGAGATGAGGAGATGTGATGGCTGGTTTTCAGGCTGGCATTCAGAAGAAGGAGCTCATTGTTTTGATTGACTCCAGAAGACAGAACTAAAAGGAATGGATGGAAATGCCACAAGGAAAATTTTCCCAATTGTTAGGAGCTGCCCTGAAATAGAATGGATGGCCTCTGAGATGTCTCAAGACTATCACTGTTTAGTGGGTCTCATTATATAGGCATGTTGTATCCCTAAAATAGGATCTATTATTAGCCTGACATAAAAATTAGAGAATCTCAAAACTGGAAGGGACCTTGGAGGAACTTTAATCCACTTGGTACCTGAACTAAACTTTGAGCCTCCATTTAGGGAAGAGGAACACATTACCTGCCAAGGTAACTCATTCCACTGATTATTAGGAAGTTTTTCCTTACAGTGACCTGAAATCACCCTCTGTACAACTTCCAAGATAGTGTCACACCTGCTGCGTCTACTTGAATATTTCTCCCTGAACCCTGATGATAGTCTGATATTTCCCTGGGTTTTTCTGCTCCATCCTGGCCCCACTTAGAAAATAACAGCAGAAAATCCCAACTCATAAAATATTCACAGAGCTATGGCTTTGTGTAATTCCTATTGGAAATTGGAGGAAGAAAAGAGAGGTGACTTGTTTGTTCTCAGGGTTCCCTAATCTTAATCCTTGAGGGGAGGAGGGAATAAATGTCATCCTTTTGCCTAGAGATGATGGAGCTGAACTGTATTTTCAAGGAAAGAGAGAGAGGAGAATGAGTTCTTTCTCCAATTTCTCAGTGATCTGGCCTTGTCCCCTCCCTACTGGGGAGGGGGAGGGAGGAAATAGCCTAAAGTTAGAGCTGAAGCTAAGAGTAGAACCTTAGAACCTCACTCTAGAGAGGGCCTGCAGAGACAAACAATTCAGCGATTCCCAGGCAGTTTAATAAAAAATAATCTGGAGCCTCAGAATATGATGGTTTCTGGAGTCTTGGGAACATCCTGAGACATGGGATCTCTAGAGCAGAGAAGGGAACTCACACCAGAGAGCCCAACCTGAGGGCTGACGAAAGCTCTTTCTAGGGAAGCTTGGAGATTTGGACATATGCCGACTCCAGGTTCATTGTCACCATCCTGAGGTATGCCTTATGTCCTGCCATGTGAGGCTGAGGCTAAGAACTCATTGACAATCATTCAGTCCAGCCCTGGGGAAACTCATGCACCAAGGACTTACTGATCTAGATGCTCTGCCTAGCCAGAACTGCCTGTCACCTCCCTTGTTTCTCTCAGCTTTCCAGCAGGTAGAGTGGCATGCTATGGCTTGTCATAGATCTATTCTGTTTGACTTAAGGGCAGAATTAGGAGTAATTAGGATGGGGAGGGGAAGGGAAGGAGGTGCAAATTTGATCTTTATGTAAGAAAAAACTTCCTAATTTGTTGTTTACTCTTTCCACTGCACCACCTAGCTGCTCAGATGTGGATGGACTGCCTTTACAATGACAATAACTGACATTTACATAGGGCCTTGAAGTTTGAAAATTTTTACATGTGTGATATTTTTGTGTTTGGTTTAATTAGTTGGTACTGCTTCCTTTACAAAGCAGGAAGACATTATTGCCAGTCGAGGGATGCTTTTCTGAGGTAGCCACCAGGTGGCACTTCACTCGAACTGTTTTTTCCCTTGTCTTGGCTGTGCCGTATTCTCAGTCTTTCTGTAGGCTGCTGTGTTCCTTATTGGAGCTGCTCTGCCACTAGACCAGGCCATTCCACTCACAGCCAGTTACTTTATGCATTTGCCTAATAAATTAATGGATTACTAATTGCCGTAATTATCTTGGATCCGCTCCTGTACCTTGACGTAACGATCTTTAAGTTTCTCACCCTTCTGTACCCACGTGATCTGGACGCAGCATGATGATCTCTGGTCTTCATGTATGTGAAATTAAAGGGAACATAAAAATACTACTCCATCCCACTGAGATAGATACTGCTCTCTCTTTCCCTACCCTCCCTTCTTCAGTTCCGAGAGGCTTGCCTCTCTAAAATTACCCTCCATCTATTCTGGAGGTGTCTCAGTTACCTGTTTACACGTAGTCTCCCTCATGGGACTCGAAGCTCTTTTAGGGTCTGGACTGTTTATGACTCACAGGTTCCCAAACGTATTTGGCCTACTTCTCCCTTTAAAAAAAATTACCCAGTGCTCCCCTGGGCTTAGGTTACGTTAATTCTTATTTTTATTCAACACCCCCAATTGTACCCGAAGCTACTACCATGCTCCTGAATTTGTCCAGTGCTCCCCAAGGTGGGCAGTCTAGGGAACGTTATGCCTTTCCTTGTATTACACAGTACTATGTCTAGCATTTGGTTAGTGCTTAATAAGTGCTTTTTGAGTGACTCACCGGGAAGTACTTAAACCTGACTCATCTCTTCGAGAACGGGGCTGGGGACCTCAGTGACAAAGCAAGGTAGGGATTCAGACATTCCAGACTGGCTCACCATGGACTCTCAAGATAAATTGTGTAATCTGACCCCAGGACCTGTGTCGTTTCTTTCTCTGGTTTTCCTGTACCCTAACCATGGGTGTTACCCAAAGCTCAGTTTTCTTTTGCAGTGACATCAGCAATCATGGGTTTAATCATCTCTATGCAGATGATTCATGGATTTGCTTCTCTCTCCATCAAGCTTCAGTCGTACATCACCAGTTGCCAATTGGACATTTCAAACATGATTTCCTAGGGACATCTCAATCTCAATATGTCTAACTCATTCTTTCCCCCTCCTTCAAACTTTCCTTTTTCTGTAGAAGGTACCACCATACTTCCTGTCTTCCAAGTTCATAACCCTGGCATTATCTTCAACTCATACCCCCTTTACCTCACAGAGTTGGTAAAGCTTGCCATCTCTACCTCAACAACGACACTTTCAATTAACTCCTCTCTCTTCATATTACCTACTAAGTTCAGCTCCTCAACAACTTTCATTTAGATGACTGCAGCAGCTCCCTAATATCCCTGTGTTAAATTGCCATACCCTGCTCCCTGCCAAAGTGATTTTTCTTATACTCAGAAGTCTTCACTATATAGCTCCCTTACTCGGTAAATTCCAGTGGGTTCCTGTTGTCTGTAACAAAATATTTTTTGTCTCACTGTTAAAGCTCTTTTCAACATGGCTCCAACATATATTGGCCTCCTCGTTCCCCATTTTTCCCCCTCCTGCGCAGTGATCTAGCCAAATTGATCTCTGTTGCTCACACAAAATTACTGCATCTCGTGGCTCAGTGCTTTTGAAATGCTAGCCTGAAGTGCATTTCCTTCTTACCCTCTACCTCAATCCCTTTCTTCAACATTCAGCCCAAGCACCATCTTTACATGAAGTTATGATTCCCCTTGACTTCTAGTAAGTCCCTGCTATCCAAACTAACCTTTTAGCTCATATACATAAATAAAATATATTTTTGTGTTCTCTTTATGTTTATGCTGTATATATTTATCCATGCATTTGTCTTCCCCATTAGGATGTAAACTCCTTGTAAGCAGAATTGTTTAATCATGCTTACATATGTCTTAACACAGAACCTATCACATCGTAGGTGTGAGAAATCCTTGGTGAATGACTTTATTACATGACCTTGTCTCCTGCTTTATTGTAAAACTCTCTCCTACTCCATTCCTCTCAATCCCATCCACATCTTCATCCCTCCTCTCCTCCTTTGTTCCATTCTGAGGAAGGGATTGACCTTTCTCCTGGACAAGGACAGGTTCCCTTCCTTCCTGCCCTGTCTCAGCAATCATTCCATTCCTTTCATCTTCCATCTTTCTTTTGCTCAGGTGTTCCTTATTCTTTTAAAAGAATTTTGTTGATATCTTTTGTTTTTACATTATTTCCCCCACCCAGAGGGCCATTCCCTATAAAAAGAATAAAAAAGAAAGCATAAAAGAGCAGTTTAGCAAAACTTAACACTTTAATCCACATTGATACTTTATGCTATGTTCTACTTTCATGGGCCTGCTCACCTGCAAAAAAACCCAAAACCAAACAAAAGCAGGGGAGGAGATATAAACTCATAACTCTTCTTTGGGGCCACGTTTGGGCATTATAATTCCATAGTTTTCAGTTTACATTTACACTGGTAATTATTGCACGTTTTCCTAATTCTACTACTTCACTTTACATCAGTTCACACATCTTGCCATGCTTCTATCATAATTTACCTTGTTTCAGTCTTTGCTGTCACAGAAAAAGTGCTGTTATAAACATTTTGGATTATTTTGGACTTTGCATGTCTTTGACCTCATGCCCACCAGCGGGATCTCTGGGTCAAAGAGAATGGTTATCATTATTGTCAGTTTCTTAGTGTAATTTGATTGGATCAATTCCTAGCTTCGTCAATAGTATGTTAGTGTATCTGTCTTTCTACAACCACTCCAACATTATTCCATTCTTTTGTCATCTTTGCAAATTTGATGGGTGCTAAGTGAAACCTCAGCCTGACTTTGATTTGTGTTAACAATGATTTGTAGCATCCTTCCACATGGTAAAAGCTTACAATGAATTCTTTTGAGAATTGTTTGCTTATATCCCTTGACCACATCTCTTCTCTCTTTTATTCATTGACCTTGATAATCTGTAAGATCATTTCTACATACAAAGAACATTTGAAACGATGACTCATGATTATGCACAGCTTGCATTTTTAAGTATGACAAATTTAACACAATTGTATTATAAAGTTGTACTAATTGGAATTGGTAATTCCAATACTGACCTCCTTTGTCTCTGTCGCTGAACTCCTATTCTGTATATTTTCTAAATATTTCATTAATACTCATTTCTTCCTTTCTTGTTTTGGACATCACCATTTCTACCTCCTTCCCCCATAACTCTGCCCCCACTCCCTTTAAAAATAAAGCCCTGCCTTATAACAAATAAGTATAGTCAAGCAAAGCAGATCCATGTATTGACCAGGTGAGAAACATATGTCTCATTCTGCACCTTTAGTCCATCAAGTCTTTGTCAAGGGGTGGGAAGTATCAACATTGCTCTTCCGGAATTATTGTCATTCATTTTATTGATCCGAGTTCTTAAGTCTTTCAAAGTTGTTGTCCTTTACAATGCCACTGTATAAATTGTCCTAGTGCCCCTCTTATTCTGTACCAGTTCATACAATTCTTCCCAGGTTTCTCTGAATCCATTCCTTTATTTAGGTATAATAATACGGTGACATTAATATACCACAATGTGCTCGGCCATCCCTCAATTGATGGATCTTGCTTATTACTCATTCTTTGCTAAAAAACAAAGTGATGCTAAAAGTATTTTTGTAACATAGGTCCTTTCCCTCTTTTGTTGGTCTCCTTGGTGTGTGTGTAGTGGGGGGAGTGGAGGAGGTGGTAGGGCATAAGCCTAATTTTTAAAGTATAATTCCAGATTGCTTTCTAGAGTGGTTAGTCTAGTTCATAATTTCAACTCAGTGCATCAGTGTACCTGCCCTTCCACAGCTCTCCAACAATTTCGGTTGTACTTTTTAGTGTCGTTATGATTTGTATTTCTTTTACTAGTGATGTGTGGCATTTTTTATATAGTTGCTGATACCTTGCATTTCTTCTTTTTAGGTACCCCCTTACCCTCTCATCTGAGGACCTTGATTGATGCATACTTCCCTAAAAAAATTGAGGTCATTTGCTGAGAGCTTCTTCTCCCCTCCTCTTCTCATGTAATTCAGACATCCTTTCCCACTATGCCTCAAAGGAAGAGATGACCCTTTTTTTTGCTAAGGCAAATTCTTCTTCATGAACATTTGATCCTAACCCTTCCTGTCTTCTAACAGCTCGTCCCTACTACCATCCCTATTCAGTGTCTGTATTTACTGGCTTCTTTCCTCCTGCCAACAAACAAACCTGTGTCTCGCTCATCCTTCACAAAATCTTACTCATCACTGTTAGCTCTGTCCTGTATCTCTCCTCCTCTTCTCCGCTAAACTCCTTGAAAAAGCAGTCTTTATTAGGTACCTCTACTTCCTGTCCTCCTAACTCACTTCTAAAGCTTCTGCAACTTGTCTTCAAATGTCTCATTTTTGGGGGGGTTGGGTTAAGTGACTTGCCCAGGGTCATAAAGGCAGTAGATACGTAGTATCTGAGACTAGATTTGAATTCAGGTCCTCATGATCTCAGGGTTGGTGCTCTGTCCACTGTGCTACCCAGCTGTCTCCCAAATCTTATCTCTCAATCAAAACTGCTTTCTCCAATGTTAGCAATGATCTCTTAATTGCCAGATTTAATGGCAGTTATTCAATACTCAACCTTTTTGATATTAATGTAGTATTTGATACTGTTGGTTATTACACTTTCCCCTTCTCCGGGTTTTCATGACACTGCTTTCTTTGGTGTCTCCTTCTAACTTTCTGATTGGTCCTCAGTCTCTGCTGAATCTTTATCCATGTTACTCTCGAACTATAGGTGTACTCCAAAGCTTTTCTTTTTTTTCCTACATTCTCATCAGTTCAATTATATTTATGCAGATGATTTTGAGATCTACGTGTGTAGATAGATATAGATATAATCCTACTCTCTCTGAAGGGGCAGCTAGGTGGTGCGGTGGGTAGAGCACCAGGGCAGGAGTCAGGAGGACCTGAGTTCAAATCTCACCTCAGGCACTTGACACTCACTAGCTGTGTGACCTTGGGCAAGTCATTTAACCCTAATTGCCTCATCCTGGGTCATCCCCAGTCATCCTGATGAATATCTGGTCACTGGATTCAGATGGCTCTGGAGGAGAAGTGAAGCTGGTGATCTGCACAGCCCTCCCTCACTCAGAAAACAAAGTCAAGTGCAAGTCATGTCATTATTTCTCTGATGGCATGGTCTTCTTCAGCAAGGGGGACGAGCATACACACTCTCTCTGAGCTCTGGTTTAATATCACCAATTGTCTTTTAGGTATCTCAAAACAGATATTCCAGAGGCATCTCAACCTCAACATATCCAAATAAAACCCATTATCTTTCCCTCTCAACTCAGATTTCCCTATTCTTTTCCAGATTTCCCTGTTTATGTTGTGGGCACCATCATTCTGGTGTTCATCCAGCTTTTAACTTCAATGTTTTCCTCAACTAGTTAGACATTGCAGAGATAGTCATTTGCCAAATACTGTTTGTGTGTATCTCCATAACATATCTTGAATGTCCCCTTCTCTTTACTCTCATGGTTACCAAAGCATTCAGTCCCTCACCACCTCTGGCCTAGTCTATTGCAGTAGCCTACTAATTGACCTCTCTGCCCCAAATCTCTCCTAATTCCCATTATCCTCTGCTTGATTGCTAGTGATTTTCCCAAAGCACGAGTCTGACCATTTCACTCCCCATTCAGTAAACTCCAGCGGCTCCCTATTAACTCTAGAATCAATTATATACTCTTTTCTATTTGTTATTTAAAGCTCTTCACATCCTACCTTCCCAGTCTTTCCATTATTTCCTTCTACATACTCTACAATCTGGCAATACTGGCCTACTTGCTTCTCACATATGCTATTGCCTCTCCCATCTCTGTGCCTTTGCCCCATGCCTGGATCAAGTGCCATGTTTTCCTGGCTACCTTTCCTTGGCTGCCAATGTTTACCCTGCTCCTACAAGGACACTTCATACCTGCTTTTTGCGTATCTTGTATATATTGCCAATTTATGTGCATTTTGTCTTCTTCGTTAAAATGTAAGTTCCTTGAGGACAGAGACTATTTCTTCCTTTTCTTTTCTCCCATCCCCATTTTCTAGTACAGTGCTTGGCACATAAGTGCCTAATAAATGCTTGTTGATAGTGATTGCCTTTACTTTCTCACTACTAATTTCTCAACTCCTTATGGTCAAGTTTCTTATATAACCATTCAGATGAAACTTTTTTTTCCAAGATCAAAAGATCTTTTCACTGTTAAATCCAGTGGTGCTTTCATAGTGCTTAATTCTCCTTGACCTTTCTACAGCTTTTGATGTTGCTTTTTTTTCCCCAAACTGGATACTCTTCTCCCTTGACTTGTGACACACTCCTCTCCTGGTTTCTTCCTATGTATCTGACTGGTGTTTTTCAGTCTCCTCTGTTGGCTCACCATCTATATCTTGTACCTTTATTGTGGATGTCCCTCAAGACCTGAGTCCTTTTCTCTCTCTCCATTCTCTCTTGGTACTCTCACCTACTCTTATGGGTTAGATAATCATGTCTATGCAAATGATTCCCAAATCTACATATCCAGACCTAATCTTTCCCCTAAATTCCAGTTCCTTTATTTATCAAGTGCCTACTTGGATAAAGCATATTGGTATGCTTATATTTGCAGATGATGCAAATCTGGGAGGGATAACTAACATATTAAAGACAGCATTCAGAAATGTCTTGAAAGGCTAGAACATTAGGCTCCATAGAATAAGATAAAATTTAATAAAATTAAATATAAGTTTTGGTAGAATTAGGAATGGATAGCTGCAGAGATAAATTTAGGTTTGATGTCAGGAAAAACTTGCTAAGAATTAGTCAAACAGCATCTTGCTGTTTGAGCACAAGTAACCAGACCCGGACAAACTACAACTTAGGGCGCTGAAATATTTGGCAGATCCATGAACGTGCCAGACCCTCTGCGTAGAGTTGTGATTGCTAAACCGCTGTCAGGGATCAGCCAAATGTGGAAGAGTGGAAGAAATGCTACAGGAGAGGTATCAAGCCTGCTCCAGATTAAAATGTAATTGGAAAATGTTTAACAGAATAAAATACAATTGAACATAGATAATTAATTTGTGGTTTTCAAGTCATTTGCAACAGCCAGCAAGGATCCTCTTGTTAGAATTTGACACTACTGTGCTTCAGGACTAGAGCCAAAGAGGGTGGAATCTTCAAACTATAAAACAGTGACTTTGACATTGTAAGTTCTTTGAAAATTCCATGCCACATTATTAAGAGGATAGTTTGTGAGCATTTAGAATGCTAAACGGTGACCACAAGAAGTTAGCGCAGCTTCATCAATGGCAGGTCATACCAGGGTCACTTTTGGTAGGAAATTCCCAGCCTAGGGTCCTTGAGAACCTAGGAAGAACATCATCCGCCACCAGCTCTATAAGGCTAGGAGTTAAAGTGAGTAGCCAAAGAGAAAGGAAAAGAAATGTCTTAGTCCAAGGGAGATGAGTTCAAGCTGTTCCAGCTGTGAGTGGCTTTGGTAGTTTGGGTTTAGGCTCTCTTTGAGTACACAGCTAATCAACAGCACTGAGTAGTAGAAAAGAAATCAGACAAAGCATGAAAGTTGGGGAGTCACAGGTTTGTTCTCTGTGGTTAGTTTCTAAGAAGAGACCTTCTTTGTCTTAGAATCAGCCTGATTCTACTGTTGTCACTAATAAGGAGTGGAATAAAGCACAGTCGGAGTATTGACACAACCCCATGTTTCTTTAGTCTTGAAAGATATTTTTTATTGAGAGGAGATGATGTTCCCCAAAACTCACAGTACTGGTTTTTCTAGGAGGGCAGATTAGAGGAGGGATTAGTCATAGTAGCCTTATATTTTCATTGAAACTTTTGATAAGGTCTTTCATGCTGTACTTGTAGATAGGATGGAAAGCTATGGGTTAGCTCAGTGGTTTTCAATTTTATTGTTTTCAGGAGCCCCTTTACACTTTTCATTGGAGGATGAAATGACAAATTTCATTTGGAGGATTCTCCAAACCCCACCCCACTCCCCGCCATGCACACACACATACGCAGAACTTTTGTTGATGTGGGTTATATCCAGGGATGTGCTGGAGCCAGCTTAACTGACTTGAGAGAGCTGATTGTTAAATTTTCATTGTGAGCATTCATACCTCAGAAATTGCTACAAATCAAAGCTTGATTTATTATTTTGTTGATTGTCTAAATTGATTGACTTAAGAGTGATGGAGAAAATGGTAATGCATATTAAACTTAAAAGTGTATAGTGCATACATTTTTTTCCCTGAGAGGTGGTTGTTAAACATTTACCAGCACACCTGGTAATATCTATTGCTATTTATCTAGTTAGAAATTAAAATTTCATAGTATTATAAAAATAGTTTTTATCTTGTGGACCTCATGAAAGAGTTCCCTCCCCCGCCAGGGATTCCCACACCACACTTTGAGAACCATTGGGTTATATGATGGTATAATTAAGTAAACCTAAATGGCCAAATCCAAAGAGAAATTATTAATGGGTTGATATCAGTTTGGAGGGTTATCTCCAGTGGTATGCCCTAGGGTTCTGCCCTTGGCTCTGTGCTATTTAACATTTTTATCAATGACTCAGATGAAGGCATAGTATGCATGTAAAATTTACAGATGACATGAAGCTTGAAGAGATAGCTAACACATAGTCCGGATCAAAAAAAGGTTTCAACAATTTGGAATGATGAAACAAATCAAGTAAGAAAAATGTCTGAGGGACAAATGGAACGTTTTGCACAGGCTCAAACAAGAAACTTTGCTAATTAGTGAATGGGAGAGGTATTTAGTGGACCACAAGCTCAATGTGAAGTCAGTAGTATGACCGGCAGCCAGCAGAATGGCTGCTCCCCTAGGCTGCATTAGAAGAGGGCTGGTGTCCGGAACAAGTGAACTAGTATTTCTGTTTTACTGGGTCCTTGTTAGGACACCCATATGAACAACTGGGTTCATTTTAGGTATCACATTATAAGGGTGACAAAAATTTTGCTATGCCAATGAAAATGCTGGCAGAGACAGCCAGATGGCGCCATTCCTCCAATTTGAATAACTCCTTCCTGAGGCTTCCTGAGTGAAACAAGAATGGAAAGTGACACAGAGAGGAGTGGGTTTGTCCCCAGTTTCAGAGGAAGGCAATGAAAGGGGAGAATCCTTTAGTGACTTGTCCCCTAGGGTTGGGAAAAGGTGATGGAAAGCACTCACCCTAACCCAAGTTAAAAAAAATCTGCTCTACTACTGCCAGACTTGCATTTTTCAGTGGCATTCAGTGGTGAAGCATATAAGACGACAGATTTAAAAACAGCTGGGGGGGGAGGGTCAGGAATCCTCACTCTGGCAGTCTGACCATGAAAGAATTATGTAAAGCACTTTGCAAACCTAACATGCTATACAAATGTGAGATCATCATTAGTGGCGGACTTCCTGGGGGCACCGACAATACCCCTCCAAGTATGTTCCCTGGGTGTGCTAAAAGAGCAGTTAGTTGGCTTATATACAAGCAGCTGGCCAGGGATGTGGAGCCCTAGTCCATGGGATTGACATGGCTACCTCCAGAGTTTTCCAGTAGTAACAAGGGTCCTTGGAGTGAGAGTTTGCAGGGTAGAATGATGGGGCGGGGGGGGGGGAGGGAAAGATTATTTCCTGTTTTTAAACAAGGGATTGAGAATGGTTTTATCCTCTAGATTTTCCTCTTCATTGTGTTTTACTATGTTTAATTATATGCTTTTACATGCTTAGTAATTTGCCCCTATGAAATGAGTCTGCCCTGGAGGGTATCTTGAAGCAAATATAATTCCTTCTACATGAACTATTGTGTGGGGACCCTAGGTGGAATTAAGACTCATAGAGGGTGACTAGTTGTGTTAGGGCCTACTCTATTCCTGGTCAACTACCTCTGTCCCATCTCATAAAAGTAAGACACCTCACAACATAAAAGTATTGAACAAAAAGCCCTACATGAATTTTCATCTGTTCACTGTACCTATGGCTTACTTTATATATAGTCTAGAGATGGGTTTAGGAGAGTTGAGTTGAATCAGAAATTTGGGTTGTGAACAAATTTTGGTGCTTTTGTTTCTTGTATGAACTCATGACCACCAGGGCAGGGGAGACCTCATAGAAGCTCAGCCAAGGATATGAAGAACAGGCTGTCTATGAGAATAGGGCCCAAATCAGTCATGGAGTGATTCAGATTCCCTCCTCCCTTAACCCTTCCTTTGTCCCTTCAACTAATTGTAACATTCAAAGGACCTAAAATGCAAATCTGAAAATGGAGGTAACAGATAATACCTTGCTTTCCAATCAGCCACCATCTTAGAAACCTTGAAAAAATGGAACACCATCAGTGGAATTGTCACTCCATTAGTGGTGACTCAAATCTGGAAGACTTGGAAGCCTTACTGCATCCCTCTCTAGTAGACAGTGTAAAGAATATCCTTAAATAAATCTTGTTTGGATGGTGCCAGTGTTTTTCTTCTCCCTAGTACAGATGCTGGTTTGCTACTTAATCACTTAGTTAGAGAGGCTTTTGACATCAATTGTAGGAACTAAACTGGGCAGGAGAAATTGAGTAAGTTCCTCATTTTAAACTCTGAGGACTCACAAAAATAACTCTCCTTCAAACTGCTGCACTGAGTCATCCTTATTTGCCAGGAAGGTGAGGAGGTTCAAGAACATTCTATAGGAAGATATGTTGAAGGGAAGTTTAGTCTGAAGAGCAAAAGCTCATCGATAACTATTGATAATTGTCAGCCCAGGCTCCCCTCAACACGGTCTCTTGCAAGTTACACTCAGAGCCAAGAAACTCTTTGGATTGGTATCTATTCAAAACTTCTGGCTCAAAACTTCCATTGAGCATGTCCTCTAGCAGACTTGGTGCAAGAAATCATTAGTAAAAAACCCTTTTCCCTCTTCTCCTCCCTTGCATACACACTAGGGGTATACTGTCTTTCAGAATTTCACAATACCAGTGGGAAAAGGAACACCCAGAACTCAGACAAATCATCTTGCTAGGGTTGTGTGCCAAGTGGAATGTCTCTGCTTCTGAAAGCTTCCACAATGGTTTTGATGTCATCCACTGGGCTGCTTCCTCCACTAGGCTGCCATCTGCTACTTCTCCAATGAGCTGCTATTACCATCTGTGGCTTTGCTGCTGAATTACTGTGAGGCTGTTGCTTTGCTTAACTGCAGCTGATAGGCAGCTTGTTCCCAGCCAGTAAGGTTGTTTTTGTTTTTGTGAGATAGCCTATAACCTCAGTTCTTTTGTGAGTCAAGTCCATAGCCAAGGCCAGCGAGCACATTGAGTTATTTCAACTCCCATGTCTACTTGGGAGCTAAGGCCAAAGCTAAGTAAAATTACCCTTGGAATTTTACGCAGCCATACTAGAGTAGCTGAGTGGAGCCAAATTTAAATTCAATGTAAGGAAAGACATCCAAAGAATTATAGCTCTTCAAAGATAGAAGGAATTTTGTCAGGAAGTAAGTTTGCTCAAGGGCAAACAGTGGATAGAATGCCAGGCCTGGAGTCAGGAAGACTCATCTTCTTGAGTTCAAAACTGGTGTCAGACGCTTAATAGTGGTATGATCCTGAGCAAATCACTTGACCCTGTTTGCCTTAATTCCTCATCTATAAAATGAACTGGAGGACATGGCAAACTGCTTAAGTGTCTTTGCCAAGAAAACCCCAAATGGGGTCATGAAGAGTTGGACATGACTCAAAAATGACTCAGCACAGTGTGTTCACCCTCATTGGAGAAAATAGCATTTATACAGATAGCACTTTTGAACAATTTTACATGTATTGTTTTCTTTGATTCTCAACAACCCTGGAAAATAGAGTGCTATTACTACCTCAATTTTACAGATGAGGAAACTAGCAGTCAATAGTTAAGGAACTTGAGCAGGGTTCTACAGCTAGTGTCACAGGCTAGATTTGAAGTTACGTCTTCCTGACCCTGGGTCCCATGCTCTAATTTACTGTGCCATCTAACTACCCTTCAAGCAGAGCCTGCATAACCAATCGTTTTGGATATTATAAAAGGGATAGAACTGTTAGGTGGCGCAGTGCATAGTGTACTAGACCTGGAGTCAGGAAGACTCATCTTCCTGAGTTCAAGTCTGGCCTGAGACACTCTAGTTGAGTGACCCTAGACAAGTCACTTAACTGCCTCAGTCTCATCTGTAAAATGAGCTGGAGAAATGGCAAACCAGTATCTTTGCCAAGAATACCCCAAATAGGGTTATGAAGAATCAGAAAGGACGGAACAAGAAGAGATCTTTGGTCAGGGACCGGTGTGACTAGATGGCCTCTGAGGTGCCTTTCAGTTCTTAGATTCTATCATTCCTCCCTGGAATTGTCCGATTTCCACAGTTGAAAGGGATTATTCTCTCAAATTTTCCTAGAGTTCTTTGGATTTCTCTTTTACTTTGACCAGCTTATCTGTCAAAGAATCACATAGTTTCAGAGTTGGGAAGGCCCTCAGTGATGATCTAGTGCAATCTCAATTCAGCTCAGTGCCTCCATGGCACACAGGAGGTGCTTCATGTTTGTCGACTGACAATACTTCAACAAGAATCCCTTCTACAACATCTCCAACAGGTGCTCATGCAGCCTCCACTTTAAGACCCCAAGTGAAAGGTCATATTCCTGCCTTAATAGGGGGTTACTGTAAGCTCCCTGAGGTCAAGAAGTATGTTTTTTTTTTTCCTTTAGGCACTTAACAAATGTCTGTGCAAATGAGTTGAATGTTGATTCTCCTTTCCCTTGTAAGCAAACCCTAGAAAATTCATATAGCCTGTAGGATGTAGCCATGGGCAGAAAGGAATGAACAGCTGCTAGGATTGGATGTCCAATCTCAGTGGCAGCCACAGCCAAAGGGAGGCTGTCAGGAATGGGAGTGACTTTTTCCTGATCCCAGAGATCAAAATAGGCTCCAGGCCTAGGAAGATCTAGGAAGTTTGCTGGCTTTGAGTTGGGGTTCAGGTATCAAATTAAAAGATAAAACACTTATTTAGGACCTGCTGTGGGAATGGTTCTGTGCTAGGTGCTATAGATACAAAGACAAAAACAAAATGGGTCCATGCTTATCAGAAAATTACATTCTACTGGAATGACATGTGTGGACAAATAGACACAGAAGAGAAAGTGCATTAATCAGTGGTCTGTTGGGTATAAATCAGAGGCTTTGTTGGAGGAAGGAGGTGGCACCTTGAAAAAAGTTAAGTGGAGGTGAGAAGGAAGGAAGAACATTTCAGGTATGAAGGAAAGCCTCGTACAAAGGCAGGGAGGTAAATACCTTGCCAAGTTCAAAGAGCATCTAGTAGTCTGGTCACAGTATGTGAAGAGAAGTGATTTGTAAATAAGATTGAAAAGGCAAGTCAGAACTTGTAATAATAGTGGTAATGTGAAAATGAGGGTACTTTCCCTTTCATTTAAATTCTGTGAAATGCTATCCAGTTTGTACTGGAAAAGTGTATAACTCAGACTGAAGACCTACTTTTTCCTAAATTGGGAAAAAAACTAAGGGAACATTAGGGCTATTTTTATCTAAGGTAAGGCACCTGGGTGCTTTAGAGAGCAGTACAAGCCTGGAGTTAGGAAAGGGCCACTGGGTTTTAGTTAACAGAGGAGCTAAGATCCTTGCAAGTTTTAACAGAAGGTCACAGAAACCTGAGGTCCAGAGTTGGAGGGGAATGAAAGCTGCCACCCTGCCTTTGAAGGCTTTTATGTGGAAGAGCAATTACACTAAAACTAGGAGCAGTGGAGGCTCAAAATTCAGTTTCAATTCAAAAGAAGCAAAAACTCTTAGTTTTCCAGAAGGGGCTGTCTTGGAAGTAGCTGGTTCCCCTGCCCTAGAGATGTCCAAGGAGGGGTTGATCTTTTGTTGAGGATGCTGTAAGTAGCAACTCTTGTTGAGGGATACAATGCACAAGAGACCTTGGTTCCTAAATTCCTTCTAGCTAAGATTCACCTCAAGGTACTGGCTGAGCAGAGGGGAAGTTCAACAGAGTGGAGGAGGAAGGGCAAAATGGGAGAGAAAGCAAGAACTATGGGACTCCTACAGGGAAATTGGGAGGAAAGTTACGGAGAGCTCAGTGGTCCCAAGTGGCAACCAGCAATACTGACGGCTCTTCATAGGCAAACAATCTGTTCTAGGAACCTATTTACTTCTAAGCTGTTAGAAAAGGCAGTGTTTGGCACAGTATCTGGCACACAGTAGATGCTTACTAAATGCTTACTGATTCATGGATAAATCTCTAGCACTCAACAGTAAGAAGCTTGAGGGAGAAGGAGATCGAGGGAGATTGCCTGTTATGTGTTTCTGTTTGATTAATCTCTCCAATATGGTGCCATTCACCTTTTATGTAACATTCTTACATGCCTACTAATTCAACTAAAAGTGTTAACTTGAGGTATATCAACTCCTTCTTTGCACCCCCATCTCCCTCATACATATAACGCTCTGTGCTCTCCAACCTCCTGGCCTATTGTATCCACAATGTCATCATGGCTCCATGGGAAAAAAAAACAACCTTGTATTTGTGAAAATGACTTATACACATATCCTGGTTCCAACATATCCAGGTTTAACAACCTGTGAGACCTGAGGTATATCCTTTAATCTGCCACAATAGCAATTTCTGTCTGTAAAATGAGGGGTTTGGACTAGATCTGCCACCTAAGGTTCTTTCTCACTGTAAATCTATGATTATTTCTCCCTTTCTTGAATCCTTTCAAGCTCAAATCAAATGCCCTGTATTCCAGGAAACCTTCCTTTATCTCCCCAGGTTGGTAATATCCTCCATCTACTACCTTACCAATCATGCAATATACCCTATTGGAGTCAGCTGCTTTTGGGAAGTCCCTACTCTTTCAATTCCCTCAGTTTCAACTACTTTCTCTTTGTATACAGCCCTGGTTTCTCTTTCTGAGCTCTAGTGTGGCATCTCTGATTGCCTCCAGGACATTTGCCATTGATATCCCACCAGGACTTCACCCACAGAAGGTTCCAAGTTGAATTCTAAGGATTTGGTACTAGGAGGGATCTGAGACTTATCTAGTTCAACTCCCTCATTTTATAGACAAGGAAATTGAGACCCACTGACTGACATGCCCAAGATTATATAATTATCAAGTAATAGACCTGGAATTCAAAACCAATGACCTCCACCAAACCTGTTTTGATTTTACAACTGTGGGTAATTCCACCACTCACATAAATCTCTTGCACCCTAATCCTGGGCATACCATTGACTTTTTTTCCTTTCTCCCCACCAGCAGTAATTTTCACTGATCAGATCTTGTTGATTCTACCACTGCCTCCCTTGGCATTGATGATTGTGATGGACCCTTTCCCAATCTTGCTCGATAACTAGTACATAATGGTACCTGCAACAATTATTGCCAGCCCAAGTGGGCATAGTAACCAAGGAACACTGTGCGTAGGTGTGCATTTTTCTTCATTGATTATGAAACAATGGAGCATTTTAACCAGTTTTTGGGTTTATGTAACATATCCTAGTAGAAACTAACTTCACTTTTCTGGAATTCTAATGGGGGTCCCCATTGTTCTGTGGAGGGCACCAGGAAATTAGGGACTGTTTGGAGCTGGTCAGGTTCCTAGGGATATTGGTCCATGATGAGAACTGGCCCAAGATTGGTCTGGCTGGACTTATGTTTGGTTCTGAGACCTCACCCTGTTATTAATAAGTAGGATCTACCAGAAAAAATAACTAGTCCCCTCCATTCTCCACTGACTTGAGAAACAGACAGCTTACCTAGCTGGACTGGGGAGACAGTGATGCTTAGGGATGGTGGATGTTCTATCCAGCGGGGACACTGAGCCCAAGAATACAGACATCTCAACTGGATCAAAGATCCTAAACCTGGGACCTCAAGGATTACTTTATACCTGGGACTGTGACATTGAGCAAGGTATGGTTGAGTAAACATGGTGACACACTTAAACCTCAACCTGAAGGATATTGATTCTTGAGGGTTAGATGCCTTGACCAGATTGAGGACACTGTGCTCTGAAGAATGGATGGCCTGGTCTGAAACATAACACTAGAAGATGAATATCCTTGCCTAAGGCAGAACGCTGCCCCTAGAAGGACAGTTGCCTCTACTAGAAGCCCAACATCAATATCCAAGATGGAAGGGATGTTCTGGCACTATCCAGAGTGGGTCTCTGTTAGTGTTGCTAGGGCTATGGAGTTGTATGTGGTGTCTCAGAAGAACAGAATGCTGCGTAGGTCACAGTGGTTCCTACCAGGTTCTGGTGGCTCACTGTTGGGAGAGGTCAGTCCTAAGAGATGGAGGCAGAGTTAGAGCTGATGAGGCTTCCCAGACTGATCGGAAAGCCCTCCAGGTCTCCAAGTACAATGCGTGCTGCCTCTTTCCGGAAACTAGGCAGGGCTTGGCCCAGGTTTGGCTGCTTTTTCTTTGCCTTTGGGTATAGCCTTGGTATCTTTATCAAACAGCCTTGATGGTTGAGCTTTTTTGGAAGTGCATCCTGGGAGGAAGGACAGGGCAGGCACATGGCTCATCATAGTTCCAGGCTCCCAGCTCCACTGGGTCAACCAGCCTTTTAATCTCCACACAAAGGATCTTTAAGTGGTAGTGGCATGTGGACATTGGGAAGAGAAACATCACAAGACTTAGATGCCTAGGACTTTAGGACTGGGGTGGGTGGGTAGGGGGAATTATTCTACTCTCTCCTATTCCTCCATCTTCCTAGAGAGGGCCATGAACAATGGTACAAATTCAGATAGTTCAAAAGGCTTGGACAGAACGCTTCTAACAAAAGTATAGCCCCTCTTGTCCATCCTGGGGTACGGGGCAGAGACAGGATCCCATTTCAGCTCACTCTGAGAAACAAAACCCTTTCAGAGTTGCCCTTGGTTGTTAACCTCTCCCCGCCCTCCCAGCTCTCTGGGCAAGACAATGGGGCATTGAATTAGGTTGTCCAGAAAGGGCCTCTTGTTCTTAGACCTTCCCCTCACCCCAGGACCATCCAGAGCTTGTCCTGTACCTTGTCTTCCTGCTTTGTCTCCAGTACTAGCCCTGGTACTCCCTTTCCCCTTGGTATTGTCCTGCTACCTTTCCTAGTGTCCTCTGGGGCCCTTCTGACTCCCTTAACCCAGCTGTAGGATCTTTAAGGACTGGGTAGGACAAGCAGTACTGTTCACAGAAAGCATAACTGCTTGAATCTATAAACTGCACTGGTGGGGCCGGGACTGCTTTCACTTCTTTGCATTTTCTAAGCTTTCTCTCAAAGGCCAGAAATGAGAGCCAATAGGCAAGAATAGAAAGTGGATACAACTGTGGAGGAAGAAGGATAGGCTCGGGACAAAAGGGAGGGGCGGGCCCTACCCAGGTCCCGCCTCCCTCCCCTCCATATAGCTGTGGGTGGGCCCAGGGAGCTATTGCTGCTTCTTCCCTTCATTTGGACACAGCCATGGCTCCCAGCCCCCGGTGAGGCCATGGGACAGTGGGTCTAAGGCTTGGAGATCAGTGTTTCTGGGTCTGGGATATGCATGGCAGGGTGGGGATCCCAGGCCCCAGTCCTGAGGTATGGATCTCATCTGGGATGGAAGTCAGGATGTGTACAGCCCCCGAGCCACCTGACCCACCCCAGGTAATTCCCTCCTACTCCAATCTTAGGTTCTTGCTACCGGTGTCTTTGCTGATCTTATTTCTGGCTCTAGTGGCTGCAGAAGGTGAGATTTGTTTCCCTTTTCCTTATTCATCCTAAGAATTTAGAGGTGGGGAAAGGGTTGTTGTGGGGAATGGTGTCATCTCTGGGATTCTTAAAAGAGAGTTGGAACTGCACAATGCCATTCAGCTCCATGGTGATCCTATCTTACCTTTGGCTGTCCTGGGATGGGAAGATCCCTACCAAATCACTTAATTTCCACTATGAAGACCCTGTATGAGCATTGAAAGGAATGGCCCGAGACCTCTGCCCTACCCCTTCCATCTGACCCCATCTTCCCAGCCTTGGTGGTTCCAATCTCCCCTCATTATGCCCCTTTGAATTTTCTCTCCAACAGCGGAAGCTCCGTTGTCAAACAAGCGTACCCTGCAGACTAAGGATGAAAGTGAGGGAAATGCTATGGAGTCCGAGTCCCTAGAGAGCTCTGATGCTGACTCAAGCCCCAATTTTGTTGGCGAAGATGCAGGCGATGAGGAGACAGATGGTGAGATTCTCCAGGCAGAATATCAAGGAAATGATCCCATAACTGAGGGGGCGGTGCTCTCCCACCTCAGGCAGGGATATGGGGGATGAGACAGTTTGGACCTAAGAATGCTTGTACCTTTCCTTCTCTCTCCCTGTCCCACTTCCCGTTTCCCCTTTGTAGACATGGAAGAAGAGGGTGTAGACGAGGATGAGGATGATGAATCCCCTTTCCACAAGAAGGTCCGAGGTGAGCCCAGCGTTTTTGACTTGGACTCAAAGGGAAAGGCATGTGTGTATGTGTGTGTATGCACAGTATCAGGAAAGGTTAACAATGGATACTAGGCAGTAAGTGGAAATCCAGAAAAATGAACAAATTTTAGGCCTTGAAAGGATTGATGGAATTGTGGATCTTTTAACCTGGAGGATCAGGGCTGGGACATCACTATCATCAAGTATCTGAAGGATTTCCACAGAAGGCAAGGATTACACACACACAGATGTCCAAGAAAGTAACTGCCATAGAATATTCCTCAAATGAATGCTTGAAAGGGAAGATCTCTGGCCCATTCAATACTGGGAATATATGGGAAAATGGGTGAGAAGTTACTAAATCCAACTCAATGGGTGATAGATCTGCCAACACTGATTTTACATGCCCTCCTTATACTCCCAGAGGTGGAGAGGACCTCAGCAGAAGAAATGGTGGTGTAGCAACGTGACACTGGGGCTTGATACCTGGTACTAAGTGAAATCTGGTTGGCAGCCTAGGCCTCAAGGACTGGTGGTGGGTGGGCAACATAAAGGACGCCAGCTCAATAAGAAGCCCCAGTATGACATCCTTTCCTCTCTCACCTACAGGCCTATGAAGATGCTACCAGGAGCCTCTGCTGAGAATGAGTCCCTGGTCTTTATACCCTGTTCCCTCTCCCTACTTTATTCCTGGGTAATAGGGATTATTTGCCCTATCCCCTCAATAAATATATCTGAGAAAAAATCTGACCTTAACTAATGAGGGTTGTGGACTAGGGACAGATGTGTGTGTTGTAGTGACTCAGAGGAAATTTTCGTCCTTCAAATTTTGATACAAATCTGAATGCATCTACCTTCCAAACTTAATAGGGAGTCCACTGACCCAACTACAGTTAGCAGCAGGGAGGTTGGAGCTCAGGTCAGTGTGCCTGGCTTTCTAGTGTCCTTATTTGTGGAATTTCTTCACCTAAAAGAGCAGAAGGATGAGATGCAGAATAAGAGAAACTTGGGATTTGGGGCAAATCCAGGTAAAACATGGACCTAACTGGTTAAACAGGTCTGCAAGAGAAATGGGCAGAGAAGGGAAACAAGAATGGTTGAGAAGGCAGCCAGGGTATGGTGGAGCCCTGAATCTGCAATCTAGAAGACCGGCTTATGAATTTCGGTTCCACTTATTAATGTGACCTTGGGTAGGTCACAGAGAATCAGAGGATTTAGAAAAGGGACTTGAAATCTAGGACCACTTGTTCACTTTAAAGATGAGGAAGTTGAGGCCTGGAGTTGAAGGACTTGACCCAAGATCACATAGCTAATTTGGAGCCCAATGATTGCAAATAATCCACTGTTTGTTCTATGACATGATTCACTCTTAACCTCTCTGGGCTTGTTTTCTTGCCTATAAAAAGGAGTTGGGTTAAAAAGTCTATATGGTTGCTTCCTGCTCTAAACTATACAATCCTGGAGGGGAGGGTCCTAGGGCACCCCTTCAAACATCTCACCCCAAGGGAGCACAGACAAACCCATTAGGACTCAGCACCTTCCCCTTCTCAACAGAGCACCCTTTCAGTTGGGCATGGTACCCCACCAAGAGGCAAGCCCCAGACTCTTGCTTCCTTCCCTTCCTGGCCTCCCTCCCCAAATACTGAAGCCATCTTAGCAGCCTCAACCAGAGTTCAGTGTAACTCCCCCCTAAATGCCAGGAAAAACACTCCCCATCAGCTGAGAAACCACAACCATATAGCCTCTCTGTTTATAGATCTGTCTGTCTTCATATACGTATATATATATATATATATATGCGTATATATATATATATATATACGCATATATATGTATGTATGTATGTATATATAATATATATTCTCTATATAGGGGGAGAAGTATAAACTTCTCTCGTGTAAAAATCCAAAATACAATTCTATCAACAATCAGCGAGGTCAGTACAAAGTGTATCCCAGATAACCCCAAACCAACCAACAGGAGAACATATGGAGCCAGGGATGGGGAGTGGTGTGGAGCCACAGGAAAATGTGAGGTGGTAGGCAGGGCCCTACCCCATGGCATGCATGGTGTTGGGGTTGGGGTCCTTTCTCCTGGTGACCTCTGCTCACCTGGGGCTGCTTCCATTATACCAAGCTCTGTCCAGAAGAGCCCCTTGAGCACATTCTCTCCCCTTGCTCAGGTGCATGGCCCCTTAATTATGGCCTGGGTCCTATCTGTTGCCAGGTTCCCTCCAACAGGCGTGTGTGGCCCCAAATTAGATTTCTGGCAACTTCTCTGAGCACAAACACAAGGGAGAGTGTCCCTCTCCCACCCTCAGGAAGGCTGGCAAGGAAGGGAAGGGGACCCTGATGCCTGGATCATCCCCCTCCCAGAGGGGCCTTAGGAGACAGCAGGGTCCTTGGCCTTGGTGGGCTCAGAGCCAGACAGCAGGGAGATGGTGGGGTCATCAGTGTAGTCATCCCCCTCCGAGAAGTAAGGCCCCTCCCCTAGTTCGAAGAAGATGGGCAGGTCATTCCCTGTTGTATCCAAAGTGCTGGAGTCTACCAGGAACAAGGGCTGGGCTGTGTAGTGCACCAGCTGCTTCCCTGGGTGGGTAGAGGAAGAGTGTCATGGGTGTAGGGATAAAGGGAAAATGAAAGCTTTGGAATTGGAGATCATGGGTAGCATTGGGATCCCTTACCCAGGTGGGTGTGATACTGGGGAGAGGGGTCAAGGAGAAGGGGAGCAGGCCCCAAGCTAAACCAGAGCTGAGGACAGATGTAGATCTCAGGCACTGGTGACTGGGACCCCTGGGGCAGGAGCAGGGGATCAAGGGGATGGCAGCCCAAGGTTCAGAGTCCAGCTCACCTGAGTCTGCACCACCTGTCTCAGTTTCCAGAGGCTTTGGTTGCTCCTGGGAGGAGAGGAGGTCCTGGATCTGTAGGGGGTGGGGAGTGAGGGGCTGTGGGAAGGGGAGGGGGGCAGCTGGGTCTGGGGCCAAGGTCTTAACCTCATCTCTACCCCACCCTGGCCTAGAACATTCCATCCCAACCCACCCCCTCTCTTCCCTTCCTACCCCACCCCAGCCTACCCCATCCCATCTCTTCCCTTCCTATTCAATCCCACCCCACCCCATCCCTCTTCACCCCATCCCATCACACCACACCTGCACTGGGAGCCCTGGGATTTTGGCAGAATAGGTTGTGGGCACCCAGGATACCTACTAACCATCTCTTCCCTCCCCACTCTCCCAGGGGCCCTTGACTACGCACACTAGCCAGGCTGCTGTCCAGGTCAGGCAGGCTCATGTCTGTCACAGACACTGAGGGGCTAAAGAGCTACCAGAGAAAAGACAGGTTGTTGAGTGGGAACTGTAGGCTCACTAAAGAGGATGGGACAGTGACGTGGACAGGCCCAGAACACTCACATCTAGTAGGGCGCTGGTATCTACACTGAAGCCGTGGGTGGTTAGCATGGTCTGTAGGTTGTCCAGGTTGGAGTCCATGGTATCCAGGTGCTCACTAAGCTCATTTCTAACCAGGCAAAAAAAGAAGGGACTAAGGATGAGAGGAAGGACCAGAGCACAGGTCAAAGATGTGACGCCATCCTAAGCTGAAAAGAACAGGGAGGTAGCCAACCATGGACAGTAGAGGGTGAAGGTGTTTTTGATGCCCCATTTTTCTCTGAGAATAAGCACTGGGGTATATTTAGGGGATGCTCCCCCCACCTTGGCTAGGAGTGGGATGGGGGAAGACAGAGGCATGGGTAACAGGCTAAGGGGCCCCAAGAAAGGGACTGTATACAAATGCGTGGGTAGGAGAAGTTTAAGAGTGGGCATAACTGGCTGCTAGTACTCCTTTCCACCTCAGGGCTCCCTCCATTTTCCCAGATCTGTAGATCTGCCCTTGATCTAACTAATTTCCTACCTCATTTATTCTTTATGACCCCTTTCTCCAGGTGGTCTCTCTGCCTCTGGGCAAAGTGCCCCATGCATCACAGATGCCTAAGTGTTGATTGGCTATGCACATTATCACCTGATCAACTTAAAATACTACTCCCATGGCAGTCCCCTGCTCAAGAACCCTTAAAATCTAACTGGATAAATGCTTATTCATGCTTTCCTTGAAACCAGTCAGTGATGAGGACCTCACTACTTACTGAGGAAGGTTGTTACTTACACTTTGGGACAACTCTAGTTGTTCTAAATTCCTGCTTGGCCTTTAAGTGCTTCTCCTGTTCCCTAAGAAAAAGCCCTACTCATCAAGTCAAAGCCTTGTCTTTCCCTGTCCTCTGCACAAGGCCCTCCTCTATGATCGCCACATTCCACTCATCTCCAGATGCTGGGCAGGAAAGGCTCCATGACTGACTGGTGGCTGTCACTTCCCAGGAAAAGGAAAAGCAAAGCTTCTGTAGCTCACCAATCTCATCCTCAGCCACCCTGCCTAAGACTGATTGCAACTCAAACACAGGTGCTTTTCTTGAAGGATCAGGGGAATTTAGGAAGGAAAAAGCTTCTGGTAAAGTTCTAAAATAATGCTGTATGAGAAGACTAAAGAGAAGAGTGAATACAATCCCTTTAACTACCTGGTCCAGGACTAGAGACTAAATTTTAAGTGGCATCAGGCATTGGCACAATGGCTGTGAATAAAAGGAGGAAGATTTTCACTCTATGTCGAAGGGCTGTCCAACAGCAGAGCAGGGTGAGAAGGAGGCAATGAGCCCCTTGTTATGGGGAAGTATCCAAGCAGAGGCTGGGTAACTTGTGTGGTGGGAGTGAGTATCTGGCCAGACAGGATGACCCTGGAGATTCAACTGCAAGATTTTTTTTGATGCTATTTAGTGTTAGGCTCCTGGAAAGGAAGTCTGGGACAGAAGAGATGCCAAATAGGAGGCTGAGGACCAAGGTTAGTGCAGCAAGCAAACTTTTCTTAAGCCACAAATTAATACCTGATTAACAGCAATCTCATCTGACCAACCAACAGAACAATCCATTTCCTCTACCAATGAAGTGAGGGGTGGCTGGGGCCTGGAAGGAATGCAACTTGAAAACTTTCTCTAGGCTGAAGTCCAAACCCAGGGTCACCTCTACCCAAGCTGTGCTTCTGCCCTACTGAGGATTTCACCACCTCACTAGGGAAATGAGGCCTTTGAAAAACTCAGGCAAAGTCTGAGTACAGGATAACCTGACTGATCAAGGCCCCTATCCCAGGGAGGAATGGGCTGGCCCACCCATTGGTGGGCGGCCCTCCACCACCTCTAGACCCAACCAGGGGGCCTACCTTGAGGTGGCTCTACTATCTATTTCTGGAACAACTGGCCCAGGAGGGTGATGACTGATGTGGCTTCACTGGGAGTGACTGTCTCCCATGCATATTATCAGCCTGATTCAAGCCAGGCTCCTCTTGGATGTCTTGTGGGCCAGGCAAGTTTCCCTTGTGGGAGCTGAACACACAAGATGTCATCACAGTCGCTGACCCCAGGAGGCTGGGATCAGCATTAGATGGGCTTTGGGTGGATGAGTAAGGAGCTCTTCTCAAATTTGCCCTTCCTTCCTCCCCCCTTTGGAGGCAACGCTAACCCTGGGTGCGATCGGCAATGCAGAGAGGAAGAGGCAGGGCTGGGGAAGAGGTGGGCGACCTCAGACATCTGTGGAGTGCGAGTCAAACTGCAAGATACAAAAGACAACAGCACATGCCCTATTCAAAGTAGGGACTGGGGGATGGGTGAGGTCTGGAGGGTTCATGCACTCAAGGCTTCCACCCTAGCTCAGGGCTCCTGGCTAGAAAGGACTACTAGGCCCTCTTCTAGCACTGAGTTCTCACGTTCTCTCATCATGTGTTCTCTATGGCTGGACCTAGCCTCTGGGCTGCGGGTAAGCTGGGGTCAAGGGTGCCTGGCTCCCTAGGGGAATGTGGGGGTGAAGCCTGAAGGGGCAGAGGCAGGTGCCTATGAAGGAGTATGTCAACACATATACAACTCTTTCTCCCATCCAAGAAAGGAGATTGGGTAGACAGAAAGCAGCAGAGAGCAAAGAGCAGTCAGCAGGTTAATGAGAACCAGAAGTAGCAGCAGCAGCAGCAGCACCAGGGCAGAGGTTTGTGTGTGTGCTGGGGAAGTCGGTTGGGTCCAGCTCTCATAAGTAGGGAGTCCCAGTGCCCTTGCATGTTTTCTTTCCCTCAGGTTGACTCTGGGATGATGTGTGTGATGTCTCTGCACACCCACTCACTTGTCGAGGCAGGCTACGCTGAGGCACTTCTCGGGAGTCTGCAGGGGACCTGGAGGTGGAGAGATGGCCCCACCCACAGTGCCAGAAACAGAGGCGGCAGTGCTGGGCTCACTCTCCTGAAGAATGGAGTCGATGAAGGTGCAAGGGGACAGGGGAGTCTCCACCACAGAGGGGGGGTGGCCTGGACTGGTCTCCTCGATCTGGGGGCTTCGTGGTGGGCTGGGGGGCTCCTCCTTGATTCGTATCATTGGGCTGATCCTGAGGAGAGATGGGTTTGTTTGCCCATATGAGATACCCAGAAGCAAGGTCGGCCCAGCTTGTGGGGGCCCCTCCCCAAGGTCCAGCTTTTTTCCTGTCTTCTCACATCCCCTTCCTTCCTTGGGGCTCCATGGTCTACAGCTTCTACCACTGTGAACTGGGCCTAGCAAGGCAGCAGTTACATGAGCAAGTCGAGCACGAGAAGGCATGAGGCCACAGGGTGGGTGCTTACAGAGGAAGAGGGAGGCCCATATGAGAAAGGCCAACACTAAAGTCAAGGAGGTTCCCTGTGGCTTTGTGGGCAGAGGGGCAGCTTGCCAAGAAGTCAAAGTCCTGACCTTGAATCTGTGTCCCTTTGGCTGCACAGGGGGATGTGAGGGACAGGGGGAAGGGTGTCATGCTGGGGCCCTACCTCTCATCCACGCTGCCACTGGGGGAAGCCGAGGGGCTGGATTGGGCCAGCTCTGTGACATCTGAAATGATGGGTCCGCTATTGGCTGCGGAGTCTGAGGAGTATAGGTTGGAGCCACTATAGGTTGGGGAAGAAGCCTGGAACAGCCAAACAGGGTTGAGGGATGGTCAGGGCAGCAAACCTAGCTTCTTTCCCCCTTCTCTTCCTTCTCCCATCATATTAAGGGGTGAGGTCTACCCTTGAGAGGCTCTCCATATGGGATTCCTTTTCAGGGCCAAGCTCTCCCTTCCCTGTCCTGAAAACAGAACTGTGGACTTTATTCCCCAGCTTCCTAACTCTTCCTGATCTCTTCTCTCTTTTCCTGTCTCTTCGGCATTCCCCTCCTCCCAAGAATATTATGAAATGAGATCCTAATTTCGAAGTGCTTATCCCAGTGCCTGACACAGGAGGCAGGCATTTAATAAACACTTGTCCCCATTCCCTCCCCTGTGTGCTCACCGTGTATGGAGAAGAGCCATGGACATGCTCTAAGGAGTACTGGCGGCTGTACTTGGGCATGGAATGTGCCGAACTGCTATCATTCAACATCAGAGGGCTGCAAGGGAGGGAGCCACAAGAAGAGGTCAGACAGAAAGGAAAGCGTATTCAAGGAGCATACGTATAAAGTATCTGGGTAGGAAGGGCTGTGCCTGCCCATGGGCAATGAGTCCAGTCGTTTGGGAGAACAGGGTCTGTTCAGAGGCTATGGGACGAAGATTGAGGTGGGGGTGATGTGTCCTAAGGTCTGCTCTGAGAGCTGCAACAAACTACTCACATCTTCCTCTTCACCCCCAGGATCCGGTTTGACTGGACGAGAGAGATCAGGAACTGGATCAGCTGTACGAACAAAGAAAATGCTATTGCCTGGGCTCTCTATTACAAGGTCTCAAGCATATGTCTACTATCTCAGGACCCAGGGAATGGAAAATTACCAAGGGGGACCTAACCTTTAGCACAGGACCCACCCTTCTTCCTCTATTTTCACAAGCTCTCACCTTGTTGACCACTTTTTGCTGTTGGGCATGCTTCTGCCGAAGGCTGGCAACCTCTCTCCATAGGGCTTCATTCTCACTGCAAAAAAAGCAAGGGGGACTGGGCAAGAAGGCTCTGGGAACCCATAGTACCCTAGAACAACACTGTGCCAAGCATTCCATGGGGTCCTGGAGGAGAGAAGCCTTGTTACTACCCTTATGGGGCTCTAGCTAACGCAGGCACAGCAGAGGTCATTTAGTCTAATTTCTTCATATTTCAGATGAGGAAATTGATGTCTTGTACAAGGTTACACTAATCCTAAACAGCTGACAGGACTTGAACAAAAGTTCTCTGACTTCAGTTCTGGGGCTTTCCCCTGAACCATATTTAAGCTTTATGGGGGAGTGAAGAGAGGGAGGGAGGATGTATTCCCCTAGTCAGCTCCTTGCTGCTCCTTATGGTGGCTGAGCAGGCCTGGGAACTCAAACAGGCCCTAACAGGAAGGAACTGATGAGTCTGGGGTACAACATGTCACTCTCCCCTCTCTCTCCTTCCCTTGACAGTCCAGCTGGAGAAATGGGGTATTCATTCAACCAAAGCTTCCTTGGGAGGGGAAGGACAATTGTCCTGCTCCACAGCAGGAGAAGGAAGAGAGGCTGGAATAAGGGTAGAAAACCTTGATCTCAGCACCCCAATTCTGGAAAATCAGGAGGAAGGGGCAAGGAAACATCAAGATAACGATTCTGTTCCCGTGGAGCTGTCACTGATGCAGCTTAATTAAACATAGCCCCACATCTCATCACATGGCAATTAGGACAGGTTATATGATAGGGCAAGGCTGCTGGGCCCAGGGTGTGCCAGGAGTCCCGATGATGACAGCTCAGGCAGCATACTGTAGGACCATGACTCTGAAACCATCAGGGTCCAGTGGCAGATATAGGTCAGGACAACAGGAGACAGCCCTGTTTGCAAGACCTTGGCCTGTTTAAGCTAAGGTCTTCAAATAGAAACAATTACTATTTACCTTCACTCTAAGCCAATCAGATGGCTCTGAAGGGGAAAGTAAGGGTGGTAACTTTGCACAGCTCTCTTGCTATATCCAATTCACTTGCCTGACAGGGCATTACCTCTCTGATGTCATGGTGCTCATCAAGAAGAAAGGAGTAGTAGTAGAAACTGCCCCTTAGGGGACCCAACTGGAGCTGGCCAGTTGGACAGCATAGCTCACTCCTTCCTTCTTTTTCTGTCTTTCCCTTCCCTTCCCTCTGTCCACATACTGTAACAAACCCTTACCTTGGTGTGCTCTGCTCAAAAAAATGCAAATTTTGACATCAAAACCTCAAAAGATATCTTAGGGTTTATAGCTAGATTTCTTTCTTAAGGAGCATGCCGTAAACCCAAATCATTGGCTCTCATTGAGTGGCTAACAACTGGTCCCGGGCCAAGCCCCACTTGGTCTATGTAAATGGAAGACCCAGCAGTCCTGGAAGAGGTATTTTCTACTGGGCAGAATAGACTCTGGTAAGCTGGGAGTGGGGATGGAGAACCAAGATTCTCATAGGAGACCATGACTTCCATACAACTCTGCCACAGGCCAGTGCTCTAAGTCCAGAGAAATGGTACTCTTTGCCTCGAGCTCTCAGTTAAGGCACTGAGGGAAAAATTAAGTTACCTTCCCAGGACACATGAGGGACTTGACTGGGTGTCTATAAGTCTATAGGGCTTATAGAAAGTATTTCCCTCAAGTCTCATGCATATGGATTGCCTGTTGTGAGTACAAGAAGGGGGCATTCTTTCTCAATACTCTACTAACTCTTGGTAGCTCCTAACAGAATGAAGAAGAGGCAGTGAGCATTTGATATTGTGGGTCCCAGACTCTGAGCTGGGGTGCTGGTCACAGTCTAGCACTTCACCTACTTTCCATAGCCTCCAAATAAAACCAAAGAAAAAAACAATGTCAAAACTGTACAGCCTTGCCAGGATCCTAGCACTGTGGGCTGTCAAACTGCCAATGTGCAATTAAAGATTAGCATCTGGGAGTACTTGCGTGTATCTGAGCATGCATATGCCTATGCTTTGGGATCAGAAAGAGAAATAGCAGAGTATGAAGAAATCTGACTCAGCATGGGTGGTCAGATCAGATGGAACCTCCAAGTGGGGAACAAAGGCAAACAAGGGATTGGGGTTAAATGGAGAGGAAGAAAAGCATTCTTAAAAGATGACTGCTCTGCATTTCTTTTTCTTTTTTTGGGTGTGTGTGTGTGTGTATGTGCGCGCATGCACAAAACAGGGTTGAGAAATAACTAAAGTTCCGTTCTTTCACTTGAAAATCCCAAGAAAAGGGTCTATGTTCTCCCCCATCCTCCTCCCTCTGGGAGAATCAATCTTTCCTGAAACATGTCCACAGGAAAGTGATCAGCATGGTTAGAGAACTGGATCCTATGCCACGTGAAGATCAGCTAAAATAAGTAGGGACATGGGAGTCATCAAGCACAAGGGTGGGCCTCACTATCTGAGTTCTCCATGTTAAAAACATTTCATTCAAATTCGGCACGAGGTACAAAGGAACTTCCCTGAGGCATAACTGAATGCTTCTCTTACATACTTCATCCACATATCCTAGTCTCCCCAAATCCTCAGTTTCACTACTTTTCTCTCAGTCACCTAAGGTTGCAATCTGCACGTCAACTTCTATTGCTTACTCTCATCCCACATCTAATAAAAATAGCAATCAAAGTGCTTTACAAATATCATCTCATCTGATCCTCACAACAACCCTGAGAGATAGGGGCTATTACTATTCCCATTTTACAAATGAGCAAGAAGAAGTTGACTTGTCCAGAGTCACAAAACAACTAAGTGTCTGAGCCTGGACTTTTCTTCCTGACTGAATTAAATTCAACTAACGTTTATTAAGTATCTACTACGTGCCAGGCATTGTGTTAATTACTGGGGATACAAATAAAAAAGGCAGTCCCTGCCCTCAAGGAGCTTAAAATCTAAAAGGTGAAGACAACATTCAAAAGGAAGCAAGAAAGTGGTGTGTTGTGGACACTGGGGAGAACCTGGCCTAGGAGCATCTCATTTCATGGAGCAGTCATTCAATACGGTGACTTGGTCTCCTTGATGTTCCCTGAACAATCCCCTCATATTTGGAATTTTTACTGGCTGTCCCTCCTTTCATGTCTGGAATACTTTCCCTCCTCATCTCTGCCTCCTGGCTTCCTTCCAGTCTCAGTTAAAATCTCATCTTCCACCAAAAGGATTTCTTGATCCTCCTTAAAGCTAGTGCCTTCTTTTGGACATTATCACTAACTTATTCTGCATATATCTTGCTTTTGCAGTTATTTCCATGCTGTTTAACTCCATTAGACTGTAATCTCCTTAAGAGCAGGATTTTTTTGGGGAGGAGGGGGAGGAGAACAGGGAGCTTTGTACCCCCCAGTGCCTAATCAGTACAATGCTTGGCATGCAGCAGGTACTTAACAAATGCTTATTGACTGACTAGAATTTTTTCTGTAAGTAGGGATTTCTTCCTTTATATTTTTAAAAGGGAGGAGTATGGTAGTGATGGTGATATAGAAGAAAAACCTGGAGGGTCACTGAAACATTTTTAAAAGTGCAGAGAACAGTAGGAAGTTAGAAGAATATAAAGACTTTTTTTTTTTTAAAAAGCAAGTGGAATGGAATGAGACTCAGTTTCACATAAACCCTTTTTTGTAGGGCTATAGTAGAAAAAAATTACTAACTATGCCAATTAAATGGTATTTTTGCTTTAAAATCTGTCAATATTTTATTTGATCTTCAGAATTTGCAATCTGATATCAAGTTGGGTTTTTATGATTTGTTGTTTTTCTAGGATTTTAAAAAAAATCTCTAGTTGTATGCTCTATTTTCACTGATCTTTTTTTTTTTTGGCTGATGAAAACATTCAAAGATCCATTTCCCTTGAAGGCATTCTTTAAATGCATCCTCAAAGTTTTTTTATATTGTCTCATTTCCATTTTCTTCATTGAATTTTTCCTGTTTCCATGATTTGTTATTTGACCCACCAATTCTTTAGGATTAGTCTCCAATTAATCTTTCTTTAAAGGCCTTTAGTCAAACTACTTTTATTGCATTGTTCTGAATAAAGGATTTGTCTTAATATTTCTGCATTTGTTAGTGAGGTATTTATGCAGTAATATGTGGTCAATTTTTGTAAAGGTGCACCACATAGTGGAAGGATATGTATAATCCTTTTTGTTTCTGTTCAATAATGGCCAGAGATCATCTCCAACTTTTCTAAGATTCTATTAAGTTGCTTAAATTCATTAGATTTGTCTAGGTCTGCAAGTGGTACAGTGAATTAAGTTTTACTGTGTATTTCTTCCTGTACTCAGATTAGCTTTTTCTTTTAGATGCAACTGAATACATAATTGCATATTAAGTGCTGCCATTGTGATTTGTCATCTATGGTACCTTTCAACATGGGGTAGTTTCCTTGACAACATGTCTATTTTTGTCATCTTGTGTAAGATGATTTCTCCATCCTTCTTTTTTGAGTTAACCTGAAACACAGTAGCTTTTGTTCCAGTACTTCATTTTAACTATGTGAATCTTTATGTTTCTTGCATACATTTTGTCAGATTCTGCTTTTTAATCCATTCTGCTAATCTTGTTTTATAGGTGAGTTTATTCCATTAATGTTTACTTATGACTGTTGATTATGCATTTTCCTCTATCCTATCTATCACCTAGCACTTTTCCATTTCCTTCTTCTCTCTTTACAAAGAAGGTGGTAAAAGAGTCATGTTTTCACTCTGCTGCCCCTCTTCAACTCATCATAAATTTTTATTTTTTACTTCTTTCCTTTTAATGGCAGCTAGGTGGCACAGTGTATATAGAGTGCTAAACGTGGAGTCAGGAAGAGCTGAGTTCAAAACTTGCTTCTGACACTACCATATGACTCTGGGCAATCCATTTTTACCTCTTTGCCTGAGTTTCCTCATCTGTAAAATAAGGCTAATAATCACCTACCTCCCAAGATGGTTGTGAAGATCAAATGAAATAATTGTAACATCATTAGCATAGTGCCTGGCATGTAATAATCAATATGTGTGCTATTATCTTATCTCTTCATATTCCACCTTCTGATAACGGTGTTTTACTTAAGATTAATCCATGACCACTCTTATCATTCCCCTTAAATCTCCCTCTATCTTCTTCATTCTGTTTCACTGAGTTTAATGGATTTTCACACCAAACTTTGTGTATGTGCGTGTACATGTGCATGCACATGCTTAACTCTGCTTTGTCTGATTCAGATGAAACTGAAGTTTTATACTCTTCAGCTCTTGAATTCTTAAGTGAGATAATAAGTTCCTCCCCTTCCCTCTTCTTTCTTCCCTAACATTTGCCCTTTCCCTATCCTTTTCTTTATTCTCTTTAAACTATCAAAACAAAAGAAAACTAGTCCTAGGTCCTCTGTTTATCTCTATGATCTTTGAAGATATCAGAGCCCTGAAGGGACACTTGGTTTTCATTCCATTAGAATGTCAGTATTTTATCACAGTATAGGCTCTTTCCTTTCTAATTTTTCCTTGATAACTGTGCTTGCATTTCAAAGCTTCTACTCAGCTCTTTAAGTCAAGAATGCCTAAAAATCCTTAATTCTATTAAAGATCCATTTTTCCCCACTCAATGACTATTTTCAGTTTTTTGCAGAGTAAATTATTGGTGGTGCAGAGGATAGAGCATTGGATTAGAATCAGTAACGCCTAAGTACAAATCTAGCCTCAACTACTTAGGAGCTGTAACCCTGGGCAAGTCACTTAACCTGTCTGCCTAGGTTTCCTCATCTATAAAATGGATATAATAGCATCTACCTTTCAGAGTTATCGTGAGAATAAAATGTTTGTAAAGTTCTTAAAGTGTTATATGCATACTATTATTTTTGGTTGCAAATCTTTTATCGTTTGCTTTTTTTGGAATAGCATACCCACGATCTCCCTGGTGGAAGCTGCCAAGATTTTTTGTTCCTGACCATGGTTCCTTGGTCTTTGAACTCACTCATTCTAGCTGCTTGCATTGCTTTTTCTTTGAGATGAAATTCTGGATTTTTGATATGATGTTCCTGGGAACATAGTTTCATTGTGGTGTTTTTTTTAAAGGCATAATATTCAGGTAGTATATCAATTCTCAGATTATCCCCCTGTGACCTATTTTCCAGATAGGTTGTTTTTGATTTCACATTTTCTGTACTACCCCTCCCCTGCTCCGGAGTAATACTTGGCTTTTGCTTTTTAATATTTCTTGCTGTCTCATAAGTTGCTGCTTTCTGTATGGCCCACTCTCTCTTTGAGGGAGTTCAATTCTGGATAAGGTTCACCATCTTCAGTTTAGTTCTAGATGACCCATCCTCTTTTCCATTCTTTCTGCCCTAGCTCTCATTTCATTTAACATTACATCTTTTTCTTTCACTTTACTTCTTGCTCACAGGTGTTCTTGTCCTGGTGACCAGATCATTGTTTTCTTTAGAGGCTCTACTTGGCTTTGCTGTGGAATTACTCTCCACCCAGATGATTTCTTCATTGTTTATTTTCTTCTCGGTACCCCTATCTCCAGCCTCAGTTTCTGGATTAGGGCCTTTTGGCTGGGTCAGACTCTGTTCCCTCCTGCACTAAGGTGGTCCAATAGCCTTGGAGTTGGTTAGACTTGAGTTCAAATCCTATCTCAGATACTTACAAACTGTATGACCTTAGGCAAGTCAACCTTTTTCAGACAGTTTCCTCATTTGTAAAGAAACTATCTCACAGGATTTCTGAGAATCTAATGAGAGAATACATGTAAAGTGCTTTATAAATCTTAAAGTGCTATAATAAATGCTGACTGCTATTATTATTTCTTTTGCATTGTGTGAGTAGGCTCTGCTTGGTCACTAAGACTAAGTCCTGCCCCTCTAGAGTTATTTTGGGGTTTGGACCCAGTCTCTTGGTATCTTGATTTAGGTTTTAGCACTGCCCTCCACCTTCCCCCGAATTCTTTGCTTTGACCCTGATAGGCCCCAACCACTTACCTACTGAGCTACCAGCAGACCTCTGCCAGATCCCAGGTGCTCTGGCACTGTCTCCTGCTCTGGGTTCAGGATGCTTACACATTGTGTATCCTAGCTATCCCTGATTCCACTTAGAACAGATTTCTGGCTGTCCTCTTGTGTAGTTCTGGACCCAAGGAGGGTGTATAGCCATTTTCCTTTGGTTTCCCTTATTGATGTTCTTACTTGTGAATTTTTAGAGCTTTAATGGAATATTCTGGGGAGTGAAGGGAGGTTGGGGTTCTCTAGGTCTTAACACACCATCATCTCGGCCAGGAGAAGGGGCCTTGGAGAGGATTTAATCTGTTACCTTATGTTCAGGCAGGAGTGTACTTCAATTCACAGGGATGTGAAACTCCTTATGGATCTCACAACTATGCTATGAGAAAATTCAGAAGCTTTATGATATCTACCTCTAGGTTCTTTCAGCTGCAACTTAAGCCTAGTCAGGCCAGGAAAGTCACAAGGTCTAGCCCCAAGACTAGTGATAGTGTCTGAAGGAACCAACTGTCCCTACTCTCTCTTCAGGGACCAACTGCAGAGGCTGTAGTAAGTCTGTAAAGGCTGAATACATGATAGCATGTTGGGGTAATTTTCTTTGGAATATTCAAGAACCAATAGGTGAAGCCCAGTTGGGAACAACGCTGTAAGGATGGGGTGGAAAATGCCCTGGTCCTATTACAGGTTACACTAGTGCGCTGGGAGTAAGGGCATTAAATAGTATGGTCTGGTTTCTTAGTTGAACCTCATAAGTGCTTGTGGGGGAGACTGAAATACCAAAAAATTTGCTTTCAAGTTGCAAATGCGTGTGTGACGGAAAATGACTATCCTTGGGTTGGGGAGGAGGTGATAAAAGAAATGTCCCTGAGATACAAGGGTGAAGGTGTGAGGGCTCTGTTTACGTTTCCTCATTACTTATAACTGTGCCTGGAGCTTCCCTCCTAGGATTTAATGGGCAGTAGATGAAATCAAGGGCCACTGATTTGGGGGAAACTTCACTGAGGGAACTGATAAGGGCTGTGTGGCTTGAAGACTATAAAGGAAAATTCCACAGGGGCTTGGGATTCTTTTTCTGGTTCTTCCAGTGCAGTGGAGGAGTTGAAGGACATGTGACTATTACAGAGAGAGGGGAGACAGGCACACATGTCAGAGGCTAAAGATGATGAAGCAACATCCCAGGAAGTACAAATCTAAGTGAGTTATGTGGGCTGAGGGAATGTTTAGTAATGGAGAAGGCTATATAAGAAGATTTTGGGCTGGGCTCAAAGAATCAGATCTGAGGGGAAACTTCCCCACATCAATTTCAAGTTCCCAACAGTTGGGTTTTAGGGGAAATGTTGTCTTAATAGCTGGACAGTGTTGCACCTTCCCTGTTTCTCTGGGACTCAGCTGTTCTGTGGAGTATGCTGCATGAGGTTCTAAGGGGTGGACATATGGTCCAATCTGAGACCTATAGCAATGGAATAACAAGAAAAAAAAGCTTGAAAACACGCAGCAAAGGAAAACTAGGGTGTGGGGCCTGGTTTGATAGAGATGGGGGAAGGGTATAAGCTCTGAAGGCTGTGGTCAGACGTTTGATGTAATAACAGCTAACGTTTATAGAAGGTCAGCAAGGTGAATTCCCCGCATTTTCTCATTTGATCCTCACAACGACACCGAAGGAGGCGCTATCATTACCCTCATTTTGAAGAGGAAACTGAGGCAGAGGTTGACCTGTCTTGGGTCACTTGAGTAGTGAGGGTCTGCGAGACTCCTAGTTGAGCATGATACCTACTCTGCTACCTTGCTGGCCATGTTATGGCCGACAGCAGTGGCTACCTAAAGGGCAAGCAGCAGAGAGGCTGAGGTCAGAGAACACAGAGAACACAGGCCAGCATGAAAGACGCCTCTTGGCCTTAAGGATGGGCACTGGATGACTTGATTACTCAAGGGCTCTTCCTTAGACAGGGCAGATGAGGCATGTGAGGTCTTCCTCGCACCACTTATTATGCATGCCCAGGTCCCACTGTTCTCCACTTCTACTGTAGCAGAGGCTGGGGAAGGAGGAGGAGAATGGCTGAATGGAGAGAGTGGAGTCTCCAACAGATTTCCTCCAACTTGTCAGATGGAGCCAAGAGCACAAACTTCTGCAGGAGAGGGGAGGGAGGACAGTTAGTTAACAAGGGTTTATTAAGCACTTATTCTGTCATTAAGTTAAGCTCTAGGTGTAGAGAAAGGCAAAAACACAGTCCCTATACTGAGGAAGCTAAGTTGTTAATGAGGGAGAAAATATGTAAAAAACTGTATAAGAAGATACAATCAGTCTAAGGGAAAGCACAAGCAGTGCAGGTGCTGGGGAACACCTCTTACAGAAGACAAGATATAAGTCAAGAATTTAAAGAGTCATGAAGGATAAGAAGCAAGGTTCTTGGGAGTAGAGAGATATACAGAGATGAAGTGATTCAAATCATGTGACTCAGGAGAGGTAGGACAATGCATTTAATGCAGGATGATGGCCTACAAAAGAAATGAGGACTGAAGGGAGGTGTACCGGGTGAGTCAGAATGGAAAAGAACTGGGTGGGCAGAGAGGAGAAGAGGAGGCCTGTTAGGGCAAGGGGTCTTCCTCCTGACAACTCAGAACGCTAGGCCACCCTGTGAGGTCTAGTTCTGTCACTGGTTCCCTGTGTTACATTGAGCAACTCCATTCCTATCTTTGGGACTGTTTTCTCATTTGCCAAAAGAAAAAAAAAAAGGCAGTGTTGGTGCAGTTTATCGCTATGTGTGAGAAAACTGAGGAAATTCTCCCCAGCTCCCTGCATGACCATCACATGACCTAACATAAAGAATGTAACTTAAAGTTGATATGCTTAACTGGGAGTGCTAGGGGAAGCAGCAGAACTAATGAAGCATATAGCCAGGGCAAAGAGACCCTTATCTTAAGAGTTATAAAATTCCTTAAGGGAGGAGGTGTCTGTGTTTAAGGACCTGGCCAGTCCTTGGGCACATACATCAAAGTCAACAACTGCAATTTTTGGCCAGAATTCCTTCTTTGTTCTAACGGTCCTCTTTCCCCTGAAGTTACATGTATAAAGGGACTGCCTGCTTCTGCTCTCCCAGTCAGGACATTTGCTGACTGCTCTCCCTTCCCTGGCTGTCAAAGAGTTGGAGCTCACACTTGGCTGGTGATGTATATTTTCTCCTTTTCTACTCTGTCTTAACTATTATCTACTGTTTATATGTATACACTTGCTAATTTATACTATTTGTAGTTAATAAAACAATTGCCTATTAAACATGTTTTAGTGCATGTCATTGTATCTTAAGATTCAAACTTAAAGTAAAAGCTGCGCAGTCTATGCCATCTTGTTTGATTACACTATGACTCTTTGCAATGTCAGCATTTATGATACTTTTTGCTTGAGTCCTACTTGGCAGCTGAAGGACCTCTCTTCCTCACTCCTCCACCTACTTCATAGATCCTTCTCAAGGGATTTGTCACTGTCGTGTACCTTAGGATCTTAGTTGGTAAAGGAGGTATAATGGAAAGAGCCCAAGATGTGGAGAGGATCTGGGTTCAAAATTTGGTTATGCCACTTATGACCTGTATGACTTTAAATTAACCTCTCTGGGCCCAGGTACCCTCTTCTACTAAATGAGGGAGTTTGGTTATAAATGATAATGTTGCACTAAAGAGAGGAGATTACTGCTGGGTTCATGGATTCTGTGTTGGCCCATAGCACCTTAAAAGTCAGCTCTAAATTTATGAACCCATGAGTAGATGTGCTCAAAGATTTCTCCCAGGTAAAAGTTCTAAAATTTTCTGTAATGCATAGGAATTAACAAGGAAGAGAGGATGGGAAGAACATTTTAGGCATGAAAGCAGGAATGCGCAGGTTGTCTATTGAGCAGAGAGAGTAATCCTGGCCTGCAGCTTAGGGGAAAAAGAAGATTTGAAAGCTATACTGACAGAATGAGACATCAGAAAGCCCTGAGGGCAAGTCAAATGGATTTTGGGTCTCAAGTTTGCTCATCTATAAAATGAAAACCCTGGGCTGGACTGGTCTTCTAGGTACTTCCAGTCTGAAATGGATGCTCCAGCAAGGCCACTGAGTGAATAGTAATGGTTGTGGCCACTATCACCATGCAAGCTCTTGGGCTTTGGTCTAACAGTTTTGCTATCAAATCTCTACTCTCGTATGCAGGATAACACGGTCATCTGGTCTCTTTCCTCTCCTTTATCCCCTCTATCCAGTGTACTCTCAAGCCCTACCTTTACTTCTTTGGAAAGAAGAGGAAGCGTAAGATTGTGTTCCCTGTTCTTTGAGTCACGGGTTCTGGGTTAAAATCCCACCTCTGCCACTTACTACCTGTGTAACCCTGGACAAGTCACTTTCTCTGGACCTCAGTTTCCTCATCTGTAAAATAGGAATGGATAAAATGATTTCTAATTCAGTTTGACAAAACATTTATCAACTACCTATCATCTCCTATGACTGCCTACGAAATCTGTTGCAGATTTTACAGTACTCACAGAAGATCAGAACTTGAAGGAACTATTCAGTCTAATATCTTCATATGAGCAATGAAAAAACACACCTAGAGAGGAAAAGAAATCTGTTCAAAGTCATAGAGCTAGTCAGTGGCAGAGCCTAGACTAAAATGTCAGCTTCCTGAATCCTTGCCCAGTGCCGTCTCCCCAAGATGACCTCCTGTTGACCCAGTGTAGAGCTTGTACACACTATGCTGTCTTCAGGACATCTACTGTTAGAATGTGAACTCGTTGAGGGCAGGGGCTGATTCTGCCTTTCTCTGTAATCCCAACACAGTTCCTGGCACATAATAAGTAGAATGATTGCCACAAGCCTAGTGCAAAAGCCTCAATATAAGTTATTAGATTCTCTTCTTTCCCCCTCAGGGCCATCTTGCATTCTGATAGACTCATCTTCCAAAAATATCATTATCATTTGTTCAATCTACAAACACATATCGATGCTTATTATTTGCAAAGACCCTGTTCTGAAATGTGTCCTGTTCATACAGGCTCCCAGGCTCTGGCCCTTAGGGGGCTCATGGAAGGAAAGGGGGAGAGGGGGTCAAACATATATAAAAATAACCATAAAGCACTGTCAAGACACTATATTGGTCAGAGAAAGGAGAGATTACTTTTCATCGGCAGGGATGAGGAAGGCTTCCTGAAGGAGGTAGCATTTGAGCTCGCCCTTGAAGAGAAGATATTTTAAATGGTGGAAACAAGAGGGCACTTGAGTCACTGGGAGCAGAATGAACAGAGGTGGGGGGCAGAAAAGAGTCAAGTATCTTTCATTCCATGTGGCTGGAGCATAGAATGTAGATAAGTGGTGGGATAAAACTCGAAACACACAGAGAAGACTTATGGAGGACCTTGAACAGGCCTCTTGTTAGCACTTCCAAAAGTAGCTGGACCATGTCCCAATGTGACAAAGAACAAGTCTCTAGGCTGAGCTTGGTAAAGCTCTCCCTAGCCAGCAGGTCACCCTAGAAGACTGATAGCAGCAGAGTGTACCTTCTTTTCTGTGCTGGAAGAATTAAGGTGGGAACAGCTGTTTCCTGATTGCTTGCCCCAAGGAAAAAATCTTGCTCTACATATACAAGGGCTCTAGGGGCATTTTAGAGCACTGACTCATATTTCAGAGAAATGAGAAATAACTGATGAACAAAATCCAACAGATTTTCTTTTCTGGAAAGGAAGCTGTTCTGTGGCTGACATGTCCAGGGCTTTGCCTGTCTCTTTTCAAGAACACAAGACAGCAAATGTGGGCGTCCCATTCCTTTTGCAAAGTCCCTATTTGATAAGTTGCAGGCCCCTCTGGGTACTATTCTTTTCTTGTTCCCCAGGGAGTGACTGTCTCTGAGACCAGAAAAGAAAGCAAAAAAAAAATCTTGGGTGATCACTCTACAGAGAGATGATGGTCAGGGATGTGAATCTGGGTACCAACTCTGCCTCTATGTCCTGAAAATTAAGATAAAAGAAATCCCAGGATAAAGGAGAAAATCTTACAGATCCTTCTCCCAAGGGCTGGTAGAGCTGAGACCAGAACTGGCTCAGTGAGGCTTCTCTCCCTCGTCCACACCTGAGGTGAGAAGGAACAGGGCTGGTTGACCTTTAAAATTCCTTTTAACTCTAAATCTATGATCCTCTGACTCTTCAGCTTGGCAACCAGGACCTTGCTCTGACTCTTGTAGGCTTTCCCCATACCCTCAGAGTCAAAGTGCTTTGAACAGCATTATAGAGACTCTAGATTGAGATTGCAGGGGAAAGAGGTCTCTCTTGAGAAACAACTTTTCAAGCAAGGAGTCAAACACAAAGCAGGGTCATCCCTGAAAATTCGGCACTTGACTCAGCCAGAAAGACATTAATTACAAGGACAGAAAAATCTCCAAGGCCAGGGTGTGAAGAATGGGCACTGGCCCCATAAGAACCAGGATGAGAAGGGAGGTACTGTCTGCATCTTAGATGGTTTCTCCAAATATAAGGAAGGTGGTAGCAGGCTAGCTCAATATGGTACTACCTGGGGCCTGAGCACATGGTCTTCCAGTCACTTTGTCAGGTCGTGGCAGGCTCTCAGGGTGGAGATGGGGGAAAGGGAGAGAAGAATGAATCTGATGGCTCACCAACTCCAGGAATAGTGGCCACATGCTTACGACCCCCAAACAGGCAGCCATGTGCCACCCATCTCCCTCTCTCCCATAAGTACGTACTGTTTCATGGCCATGAGCTTTGAGTCCATACTCTCCTGTTTGCCCTTCATCATCTGAACATCTGTTAGGAGCTTGGTGACATTGTCCTGTCGGACCTTTATATCCTCATGCTTTATGCTGGAGACCTGGGGGCATGAGAAGATGGAATGAGTCAACAAGGTCCTTCATCCAATCTTGGTCTGCTTTAGGACCCACGCTAACCAAGAATTAGCCCCATGAGTCTGAGGCAGGCCTGAAAACCAGTGTTCAGGAGATGAAGAGAGCAAGACCTTTTGGATTTTATGGTTTTTTTCCCTTGGGACCTATGGCCTGAGGGGACCTTTCAGCTCACAGCAGAGGAAGGAAAGTGGGGTATGACCAGGTTGGTTATGCATGCATACACACAGAAACATATACTCACCACTGAGGCATTTTATTTTCAAGCACCCTAGGGCTAAAGCAATCTGACCCCAGAGGTAACAAGGAGGGAGTGTGCAAGGAGTTGTTGATTTTAAACTAAGCAGTTCTCATTCTGAAATGGCAGCTTCCCAGCATATCTGGCCTCAAGCAATATGGGGGCAGGAGACTGAATGGGGTTTGGGGTCCTTGGGGCTCTTCTATATCCCTAAGCTAGCTGGGATACTTCGTCCATTTTTAGTGTGAGCTGGAAATGCTTCTCTGGCTACGCAGTAGAATAGAAGAGTACGCTGTAATGAGCTACCTCCCACTCATGACATTCCAAGGTTCCTGATTCTAAACTGCCTTTACTCATATATGTAGGGAGGCTCAAGAGAGGGAAGGTAGGGAGGGAGCCTAGGTACCACAACCCAGGAACCTCAATCCTGACTCTGGTTCTGATATAATTCTGAATCACTTTGGGGAAGGAAAGCCCCATAGTGATGGCCTAGCTCAACAGGTAGAAAGGGAGGGAAGAAGAAGAGACTCTCTGCCTTGGCCCAGACACAACCTCAGGGCTGTCCCAAAGTGGTCCCAGGCCACCAAAGGGCACTGCAGGGTATGTCTGCCCATGCTGTTGCAGGCTGCAGGTACCCAGTGAGAATGAGAGTCACAGGAACTTACACTGGTCACTTTCCTCTTGATATTTTCTAGGAGCTGCTCCTGGCCCCGGATAAAGTACGGGTGCTGAAACTCTGTGTCATCTTTCTCTGGCTTCACCAGGCCACCTTGTTCAATGTGGACAACCTTCCGAAAACCATCTATATTATAAGGAAGAAAGAGAAACAAAGGTCAGGGGCACCTACAACATTCTTTTCCATGCCGTGTCTTCCATGGCTTGAGGAGGAAGGAGAAACCAGGGCCAGACTCCTCAGTACTTAAGGCACTCCAAAAAGGCCCTCCCTTGATAGTGATAGGGAAGGAGGCACCACCACTGCACTGTTTGTTGTATTAATACTTACATTCTACAAACGGCTCATTATGGTGTAGTGACCTTGAGTTTTTGAAGGCCATGCAAGTGAAGCATTAAATTCTATTAAGTCCTATCATTCTGGAAAGGCTTAGCTTATGTAAGGCCCTAGCAAAAGACTGCTGTTCAAGGATTAACTAAGCTAGGAATGGAGTAGGTTGGAGGCTAGATGATGGATTCTTTGACTATGGCACATAGGAAACAAAATAAAACCTGGTCCCCAGGTCTATTCCATCCCCCTTTTCTTCTACAGTAATGGTGGCTGAGAAGCAGGCAGAAGGAAACCTCTCATTTCCAGACTTTATAAACATAACTGCCAAGTACTCTACATCTTTGTCTAGTGACTCCTGAGTTGACATATTATTGTAAAGAGGACAACCACACCAATACAGATGTTCTCTGTAGTAAATAAAAAACAAAAGGAAATTGCAGTGAAATGGAAGGTTAGCTCAAAGAGTCTGTCTGGGGAGCAAAGGAGTTGATTTACTTATGTACCCAAAGACAACAGAAAACATGTCATGGGACGCTTAGTCATATTTGGCCTCATGATGACCTGGAGCAAAAAGATCATGACAAAGATACCTGCAGTTTGTGCCAACATGTTTACACAACACAGAGGCAGAGGAATTTTGAGAAAAAGCTGACAAGCTCTTCCAAAGACAACCTTGGTTTCTGTTCGGTGTCTTCAGTGTGATGTCAGGGGATGTGGAGGAAGACAGCTGAATTACCAGTCTGCAGACTGATGCCACTTATATAGCAACCATCCCTCATGGGTTGTGCTGTATTGCCTTTTCCCAGTAAAGAGAATATCATTAGCAAATATCTATTGTGCTTGTGTTTCAATCCCCTGATACCACTTACTCCTTAAAGTAAAGCTGTCAAGCCTAAATTGGGGTGAATAGAACAATGTTAAGACAAGGTAAAGTCAATTCTTCCCCTTTATCATGACAGAAGGCTGGCTCAGTGATGAGGTGATATACTGCTTAATGTTTTACTCTTTGGATAAGTAGGCCTGAAGCATATACTCTAGGAGTGAAGATGACTGATTTAGGTTGAGTCAGCTGTGATGAATTGGACTGTCACTTTCAGGCTGATGGGAATGGCATCATAGGACTGCTGATTTCTAGCTGATCCTGAATATCCTTTGGGTCTCTTTCATGTAGTCACTACTCTTTAAAATAATGACTGATAAGCTGATCCTTCAGGCTAAATAAGGAAAGGAACAATGAAAAATGTGTTGGAAAACACAGTTCAGGTTTAAGAAACAAAAATGGCCAAAGATCTGTAGACTACTTGAAAGTTTTTTACACATCATGAATATTTTATTTCAAACTAAAGTCAGAAAGTTGTTGGAGAGGGTAAGCATGAAACATTGTAAAAAACTGAAACTGACTATAACTTAAACAGTAAACAAATGAATCAAATTAGAATAAATTCTTACAGTCAGAAAATTGATGAGGTACATCAAAGGTCAAAATCAATAAATCAGAAAGGTCAAAGATGAGAAGATGACAGTGGGAGCTGTCTATTCAAATAAACTTTGACACCATATAGAGAGAAATGGAAAGCAAAGGTGTTGACCTTGAGTATCAACGTTTTCAATTAGGGTTTAATCAAATTAAAATAGCAGTCACGAGGAGGTGGCCCAGAACAGTTTGAAACTGCCTTAGCCAGGAAATGCTTGATCTCCTTGTCAAGCAGAGATGTGCCAGTCAAGGGCAAAACCAGTTCAGAATACAAAAGTTACTAGGAAACTATGATGCAGGAAGATGGTAAATTATAAGCAAAATCTTTTTATAAAATGGTGAAAGTAAAAAACAAATCTACAGAAAATTTGGCTTGAAGACCAAATGAGTCATGTTATCAAAGAACATTAACAGATAAAACTGGCAGAAGCACAACAGTCAAAATGAAACGAATTCACAAAAATTTTAAACTGATCCATTTCTATAACCAGTGACATTAGAACCATTACATCTGGACTCTAACACTTCAATCTTCAGTGTCATGAATTAGAAATGGTTTTAGAAAGTTGAAGTCTAGTTAAGGCCTTCTGCTGGGGGAGGCTGAGACTGGTGGATAGCTTAATTTTGGGAATTCTAGGCTACAGCCTAAAGCCAAACAGGTGTCAGTATTAAGTCTGACCCCAATATGGTGAATTCTCAAGAGCTCAAGCGTTACCAGGCTATCTAAGGATAGATAAACTGGTCTAGGTGAGAAAAAAGAAGCAGGCTATAACTTTTAAGTCCATAACTACTGGGATCTGGCCCTTGAGAGGCTACTGCAATTCCAGGCTGGAAAAAATAGGGCCAATCCAGCCTCCCCTTGCCCCACGCCCATACCCCAAAAAAAGAGAGGGAAGGAAGGAAGGAAGGAAGGAAAAGTAAAGTAAGAAAGAGTGGCAGGATTAGAACAGGTATACACCAAAAAAATCCATGCTGGATGCCATATAAACTTGAAAGCCTGAAGTATCCAATTAAATTGTTATTTTTAGATCCTCATTCTTTCCCTCCCGCTCTTCTCCCCCAATTGATACAGCAAGAAAAACAACCTGTTTCAAGTTTGTATAGTCAGACTAAACAAATTCCCACATTGACCATGTCCATCACTTCTCTATCAGGAGGTGAGCAGCATGTTTCATCTGCAGTTGTGGGACACATTTATAAGAAATCTTACAGAGGCAGAGGTGGGGAACCTGCAGCCTCGAGGCCACATGTGGTCTTCTACGTCCTCAGATGCAGTCTTTTGATTTGTTCCACAAAGTTTGGATTAAGTCAAAGAGTAGAAGTTGAGGCCCTAGAGGGCCATATGCGGCCTTCAGGCCGAAGATTTTCCACCCCTGGTCGCTAAACCAAAGGATGATAAAATAAAACGAGATGATTTTAATATCCTCAAAGACAACTGAGATGACAAGTTACCAATGAAAAAGTTGCAGGGAATACACAAAAACTAAAAAATCCCACCAAAACCTTGGACATGGTAAGATCCCAACATGGCCTTAAAGGCTTTCCTTCAACAAGAAGTTTCTCATGCATATTAAGATCACACAAGATTCACTGAAAAATATTACTTTAATTATCAGTCAATTGAGGCATAAAACAGGGAGATGTATTCTTTCCAAAAGTGTTTAACGCTATCACTGAAAATGTTATTAAAAAGTCCAAATGAAAGAAATATTTTTTCTACGGACAGTAAGAACCTCTAGAAGGTCCAACTTACGGAAGATGTACTGACTACATCAAGGCTCAGAGAGAACACACTGGGAGCTTCCTCAATAAGAATTGTGATGTTAAAAGAGAATGGCTTAATAGTCAATTTAGGAAAAACTAAACGGAGGAAAAAATGCCTACTACCTAGTCGATGACATGCACCTTAGTGGTCAGTTCATCTTTAAGAAGATGTGTGCTTAAAGCAGCCAGGTCATCTGTCTGGCAAGAGTAAGAGATGACTATTGGCACAAGAGAAATGCTCCAACGATCCTCACAAAACATAACATAGAGGAAGGCCTCTGACACACTGGTGCTGTGCTGGCCCTGCATGAAAGGGCCATGACTGTTGAGAAAATCTGGATGGATGTGAGCTGCTGTGAAAGGGGGTACTTAATCTTAGAGACCACTGCTAGAATCATTTTAATCCTGGATGTGACCTGAGAAATCACCCAGATGAGTCTTTCCTTTGATAGAGAAGCCCCAGTCCAGAGAAGTTCAGAAGTCACTCAGCATCCCTCAGCCAGGCTGCCAGTGGGAGCAGGGCCAGAAGTGGAAGCTGAAGAACCTGGGCTCTCAGGTTAGTCTCTTTCTGCTTCACCATGCCACGCTAGCCTCATCCTCTAAGGAGACTGTGAGCTCCAGCACCCTGGTACTCAGTGGAGCCCAGAGCCTCCCTTCCTTCTTTAGCTCTATCCCTCTGGCCTGGCTACCACTCTTAAGATAATGGAAGGGGACAGGCATGCTGTCCTAGGGCCTGACCTTACCCACCCCCAGCATTACTCACACATATTGAGTTGCCGGACGAAGCTGGCCATGTTGTTGTGCTTGAAGTACTTTGGCAGCACCTCCTTGGCAAACTGGCCTTGGTCAAAAACATGGAAGCTATTCCCACTCTGTGGAGAAATAAAGCAGAGGGGAGTTAGTGGTGGACATGTGGCAGGGAACAGGACCTTTCCCTGTCTCTTACTTTCCTTCCCTCCTGCCCTAAAGACAATGCCAGGGCACGGGGCCTAGGAGCCTGAGGTGGAGAATTCACTAATGTCTTTACTGTAATCATCACAGTAAGCAGGAACACAATCCCCAAATTGGACAGAGTAAAAGTAGAGGACTAGCAGAAGGCTCAGTTAAAAGGCAAGTCCATCTTGCATGGACTGATGTAAAGTGAATGTACTGTGTAAAAAGGTACAGCAACATTGTAAGATGATCAGGTGGGAGTAACAGTTATTCTCAAACAACGATCCAAGACAACTGTGAAGGACTTATGATGAAAAATGCTATCCATTTACTGATGCTTTATTTAAAATATCATATATCCATATAAAAACAACTGCAAAAAAAAGTCCATGTATTGTTTGAAAACAGTTATTGGTTACAAAGGTTCCCCCCTCATCTGGCACAACCTCCATGAATCTACTAATCTCCTGGCTGCCCCTGTTCTACTCGGAACCATTCCAGTCTTCTTCCAGCTAAAGGCCTCTCATACACAATGCAGGGATGATGGGTTCTAACTCCTACTGACCTTAGGTACCTGAATGGGCCACATCAGAAGCTAGACTCAAAAACAAAGCTCCTTTCATAGCCTACAACTCAATTAATCTTGGCATGTAGGCCCTGACTGGCAGTGAACTTTGAAAGTCCAGAAAAGAACTGAGGTTATTTCAGCTTGGTGGGCTTCTGTGTGGAAGCTGGGAAGTGCACTGGATAGAACAATGAACCTCAAGGAAGAGCTGAGTTCAAATCAGGCACATGACATTTTTTAGCTGCAAGACCCTTACCAAGACACTGAAACTGTTGCCTGCTTCAGTTTCCAAGTTGGTAAACTGAGGATCACAATAGTGCCTCCCTCCCTACCAATGCTGCTGTGAGGATGAAATGAGAGAATTTTTTAAGAGATGAGTACATGGCCTGGCACAAAGTAGGTGCTTAATAAATACTGGTTTTCTTCCTTCCTGAAGATCAGATGAACACCTCTAAAGCCTGCTCTTCACATTAGGTTCCCCTCCTCTGGGAAGCTAGGTGGCTCAGTGAATAGAGTGTCAGGCCTGAATTCAAATCACACATAACCCAGTTTGCCTCAGTTTCTCATCTGTAAAAGGAAATGGAAAACCACTCTAGTATCTCTGCTAATAAAACCCCAAATGGGGTCATGAACAGTCAGACACAACTGAATCAAATGAACAACAACCCTTCCTCTGGGAAATTTGACCTCTCCCTTCCCTTAGGCTTTTTTCTTTTCCAGGGCACTGTCCTGTCAGACAAATGGGTTGCCCTCAAAAATAAAATTTATATTTCAACTATTCAGGGAGAAAGCCAATGGCAATGTTTTAGGGAATAAAAGGCAGATATTTTTCTGACATATGAAGTGGGAAATAAATAAGATAAAAAAATCATGTCTACAAAACCTGGTTAGAATGTTTTCTATAACAGGCTTAAATTTCCTTTCATGAGCAAGGTTTACCCTAGTTCCATTTGTCAATCTACCACACTCCAGATCACAGAACAGTCAGGCAGGCTACTGACCATTCCCTAGTCACACGGCATAACCCAAAGCCCTAAGCTTTCAGCTCACAAGTAAGAAGTAATTCTCTGGTACTACTACTCAGATGCCTAGAAAGAAAACTGTGTTCTCCTTGTATTCTCAAGCAACAAACAAAAGACATCTATTAAGGCCCTTCCTATAGTTCTAGGCACTGCTAAGTATAAATATGGGGCAGCTAAGTGGTACAGTGGATAGAGTCCCAGGGCTGGAGTGTTTGACCCTAGGCAAGTCATTCAATCCTCTTTGCCTCTGTTTCCTCCTCTGTAAAATAAGCTAGAGAAGATGGCAAACACTTTAGTATCTTTGCCAAGAAAACATCAAATGGTATCACAGAGTCAGACATGACTAAAAAATGATTCAAGAACAACAAATAATAATAAGAGAAAGAATGACTAGATAGACTGAAAATTGGGAAAAAGTAAGGTCTCTAAGATGATGAGAGGGTTAGGGGCCCAAATAGGGGCACTGGTGATAGGTAGTAAGGCAAAAGACTATCATTACTTTTGAGATGGGAATAATTAATAATAGCTAGCATTAATACAGTGTTTTAAAGTTTGCAAAGTGACATACATATACTAGCATTTAGGAGAGAATGGGATAATGCTGAGGTGGAGAGGCCTAGGGAGGAGAGGAAGCTTGTGACAGATGGCCTCAATTTTTCCTGTAATCTGAGACAAAGTCCTATAAAATGCTTTGTAAATCTTTTAAGTGATGAAAAAAACATTCATTATTGTACTATTCCATCCATGCCCTAAGCATGATTGTGTAGCTACAAAGAAAAGACTGATGCAGACCCTGCTCTCAAGATGCTTATAGTTGACTCTGAATTCTTCAATATATCTGTGATTTCACTGATATGGATATTTTCAACGGTGTAGTTTGTAACCAAATCATACTTTCTCCACCTATAGAGCTTTTGTCCATATCCTTCCAAAAATCCTGCATAGGGGACCATCTTCTGCATCTGAACATTACATGGGTACCAACACCAAGCTCCTTCCAATCATGTGTAATCTCTTATTCTTGCTATAGGGCTGGTCCATCTTCTATTCTTGTCACATATTTCTTATAACATGCTCCTCCCTCTTTGCATTAAAATATGTCACAGTTTATGCCAATCATTTGTTTCTCTATTGTCCTTTAGTTGGCCCTCAATCATGACACCTGGAAACTGTTGTACTCCGATTCCCAGACATATAACATTACCGTGAGAATATTAGTGTGAAACAAATTTATTTTTATTTCAAGGAGAAGCTGGGGGCTGTTGGAAGTGTACAAATTCCCAAGTCCCATTCAGTCTACTTTCTTCTAACTTTTCAACTGTAACTCTGATTACTGTGTGTATTTTTAAGGTCGGGACAAGATACATGTACAGATGGATCAACTGGATATCCCAATCAGGACAGTATTCACCCGGGTGATTTTTCCTACCCAGATTGTTAGGCTGAATTCTTTTGAGTATCTATACCTCCTGGACACCAACACAGCTACATCTCTATTAGTGTGCAAATAATAAATTTCCCAAAGTGGGCATATTTCAATTTTCACAGCACATTTCCACTGGGCTGGGACCAATTATTATATTTTACAGCATTATAATTTCAAATAGAGTGGATTCAAATACATGATAGTATTCACGGGGATTGGATTCTTCACTTGCACTCATTAGGACCTAGCTTAGGAAAATCACTGAAGGAAATTCCTTCTGTGACATTTGTTAAGGAATCTCATATGATCTTAAACACAGGGAATGGAAAATACATCGGAAAGTATGAGTCTGTGTTTTCTTTTATTAAGTCAAATACTTTTTTTTGTGGTCAACTAACAATAAGCACAGTTGGATCCTGTATTCTCTGAATCTTTCCATTATGTGATACACAGATATAGTCTGCTGGAGAATATCACTAGAAGAACATGCATAATGCCCTCTCAGAACTTTATCAAGGATGCCCTTAATAACGATACAGGTTACTCCCAAAGCTTTTCTAGAGATGTGAAACAAAGAATATGGGGGGCTGCATACTGGTGCCCTCTTGATTGCCTTCCTTCCCCCACCCCACCAGAGTATTGTAGTCACTGATTTTTTTCTGATCATTTACTACTATTCCCCTCTTTGAGACATCTTAAGAACTGATCTCTTAAAAGCTTTTCAAATCAGGGGGCATATCTCTATGGTAGGAAAGTAGGAAACTTCCTTGGGGTGGTGGCAAGAAGTAACAGAATAACCAGGTATTTTCCAGTACACTCTCTATATTGGAAAACTAATAATGCAATTATTTCACTGAAAACAAATTTAAAATCAAACTCAACAAAAGAGACTAATGTGAAATGTGCCAAAAGACAGTTATGTTCATTTTACTCTGCCATACAGCATCAAACATCTAACAGTGCACATCCAAGCCAGGTCACATGTGAATCAATCAGCCTGTATCAAATTTCAATGCAAGGGGATCTGCCACTGTCAGTTATTGTAGGCTTATGACATACATGAGTTATGTGGCTTTTTTTTTTTACTGTAACTGACATGAAACGTGTAAGCTCAAAGTTAAACAATCTTAGTGTTAAAAGTACCATAATGTTATATTTCTCAATGTAATTCATTTTGGTCAGTACAATATAATAAACTAGTTTACAAAAAAATTTTCCAACTTTAAAAACTGATATAACCCAAGAAGAATTGTAATTCACATTTTCAGCAACTTAGTTGGCACATTTTTTATTATATATACATTTTATTAGTGAAATAGTATCCCTTCGTGATGAATAAATAAATAACTGCTTTGAAGAGAAAAATCCACCAGGGCAGCTGAAACTAGAAAAAAAAGCATAGTTTAAGTAGTAGGAAATGCTAAATATAAAAAACACCATTTGATAAGGGAAATATTAGTGCTACTTACAACTACTGATATAGTTGAAATGATGCAAAGGGCTCTAAATGATCCCATCTGCAGATTTAATAGAGTGGGAAGAACAACTGTCCATATATCTGAAGACCTTTGTAATCAATTAACTGAGAAATTAAATTCTATTTGGTTGTATGAATAGATGAAGAACAGATGTAGTTATAGATGCTTACTTGATTGCCTAGAAACAATATTATAAATGACTTTGGGGAAGATATGTTATTTTTCAATACAACATTAGAAGAAAATTTCATTATAATTGAAAAAATTTAACTGAAGTGGGAGAATTGTATTAGACTCTAGTGATGGAGCTCAATATTCGTATAAAATACAGCTTTTTGTGCCATCTGGCTAAGTTGTATGCTTCACAATCACTTGTATTAAAAAATATCATAATGAAGGGGTGCAATTAGGTGGTGTAGTCAACAGAGAACTGGCTGTGTAGCCAGGAAAACCCAAGTTCAAATTTGACAGCAGGCACTTACTAGCTGTGTGACTCTGGGCAAGTCACTTAACCCTGATTGCTTAGAAAAGAAAGAAAAATAGAAAAAAGAATAATCCAAACTCACTACACAGGTAAGTAAAGAGCTCTTCGGTTTATCAAAGTGACAAATTTTACAATTACTTGCAATACTTTATTTGTTTAAGCCAGTTTTCTTTGATAGCTATTATACAGATAAAATATCAATCTCAATTAGTGGTCAAAAAATTAGGAGTAGCAACATCAATTTAATGCACCATTATTTTGATAAATTTTCAGCTAAACAAGATCACTCATATACTATGTTGTTATGTTTGTAATTTTATAAAATCATAAAGGATTTTTCAATAAATCTGTGCATATTTTTGTGTTATCATAAAGTCTAACATTCTTAATTTTATTTGAATAGAATTTGAGTAAACTTATTTTCACAGATTATCATGAAATGTATTGAAGAGGGTCAAGTTTTGTATATATATATAAAAAAAAGGCAGTAGTATCATCACATGCAGGTTGGGTCCAGCTGTTCTTTCCTCCTTTATTTTCTTAAAGTGCCATTTCTATTTCCTCACATCAAAGACAGAGAGAATGCAAATGTGATGGTTCTGGATTTTTTTCATTTTTTTTTTTTTAATGTTTGGTGCTTTCAAGGTTCATCAAATATTCTTTGGATGATCTAGTTTAAACACATTTTAAGCCAAGTTTTCTAAAAACTTGCTTTTTTTTACAAAATGATACTGCTCAAAATCGTCCACCATCATCCTCCATAGAATTTTGCGAACAAGTTCATATCTTAAATCAATTTGGACATTGTCCCTAGATGTCTGCTGGGTGAGGAGATCTACACGATCTTTGTTCTCTTCATTGTAACAATTGCTTTATAATGGTTATCATCTATGGGAAATAGTGAGAGTCCATAATGATGTCTGTTCACTTATCTGTTTTTTCACTTTGTGGAGTCAAAAGATTGTTTAGATACGTCAGGCTCAAGTTGTTTTAGTTGTATGCCACATTGTCTTACCTCTTTCTTCTAATTTGTTGATAATTTTTATCTTTGCTATAACAGATCAATGATGTGACTCTCCAGATGATTTCTTTTAAAATTTTCACTTTTATTATGAGCATAAAAGTCAACCATGAATATTTCAATAAAGATTAAAAAGCACTATACAGTAAACTACAAACCTGTTTATATACTTACTTAAAAGTACTTATTGAATATAAACAATAGTGACAAAGTTGCCTTGTCTTTGTCACCTTCTGAGTTTCTTTCTCCTCTTTTTGTTTCTGAAATATTTCTTTTTTGTTAAATTTAAATTTATTTATTTAAGTTTTCAACATTCATTTCCACAAATTTTCTCCCCATTTCCCTCCCCTACCCCAAAACGCCGAGAATTCTAATTGCCCCTATCACCAATCTGCCCTCCCTTCTAACAGCCCTCCCTTCCCTTATCCTCATCTTCTCTTTTGTCCTGTAGGGCAAGACAACTTTCTATTCCCCATTACCTGTATTTCTTATTTCCTAGTAGCAAGAACAGTATTCAACAGTTGTTCCTAAAACTTTTGAGTTCCAACTTCTCCCCATCCCTCCTTCCCCACCCATTCCCTTTGGGAAGGCAAGCAATTCAATATAGGCCATGTCTGTGTAGTTTTGCAAATGACTTCCATAATAGTCGTGTTTTATAAAATTATATTTCCCTCCATTCTATCCTGCCCCTCATTTCTTCTATTCTCTCTTTTGATCCTGTCCCTCCCAAAGAGTGCTGACTTCAAATTGCTCCCTCCTCCCACTGCCCTCCCTTCCATCATCCCCCCCAACCCTGCTTATCCCCTTCTCCCCCACTTTCCTGTATTGTAAGATAGGTTTTCATACCAAAATGAG
>CM053773.1:179865320-179888264 GCA_028658325.1 Potorous gilbertii
ACAAATGGGGAGAAAATTTTGGAAGCCAAAATCTTGTGAAAATGAATGTAAAAAGTTAAATAAATTTATTTAAAAAAAAATGAAAACTATAAAAAAAAAAAAGAAAATGTTATAACATTTTCTTGGCACTAAAGTCAACTGGATTCTTAGTTTTCTTTTCTTTTTTTTTAAGAAAAGAAAAAAATTAAAGAAATAATGTTTTTCAATGAACAAAAATCTATTCTTTCATTCTGGGGAGTATAATTGCCCCCCAGGGCTTGTGCTGATAGATACCCCTGGCCTGGCAGGTCACCACAGAGCAGGTGGGCAACATATCAAAGCAACCCACAGAAATGAACTGACAAGACTGAGATAGGACAGGCCTTAGGCCAACCACCTCTCCCTGATCTCAAAGCCCCAACCCAAGCAGGCTTCGTCATTGCTGGAACTTCTTCATTTTTAGAAGGATCAAAGACAGCTTGCCTTTGTACAGAGAATCACAGACTTGAAAGTGACCTGAGGGGTCATCTGGTCCAACATTCTGAATTATTACTAAGCATTTAAAGCCCAATTCAAATGTTATTTCCCCCATAAAGCCTTCTTTGAGGGCCAAATGAGGAACAATCTTTTGTCTTCACACCTCACATAACACTTCCCATGTATTGCTGCTTACAGCTGTTTCTTATTACTAGATTTTGAACTCCTTTAAGTAGAAAGCATGTCTCAAGTAATTTTCTTTTCTCAATGTTCAATACAGTGTTTTGCACAAATTAGGCTCATAATAAATGTTTGTTTAATGGTATTACAGAGAATAAGGTACAAGGTGAATGGTAGGGAAGGAGTGTCCCAGGTTAGGATGGATATAGAGGGAAGCTGATATCTTGACTGGAGGCTAAGACTACTCCTCTAGGACAGCCTAGAATTTAAAACTCTGAACCCTGTAGTTTCTAACACACCTGTTGAAGCCAGTATGTAAGGGATTGTTGGGTGATGTCATCCCTCTGATTAGGAGGCATTATTTCACTGTCCTCTGTTTTTCCAGGAAAAGTGGGAGGAGGGAAAAAAAGGAGGAAGCAAATGACTGGGGTGCTCCTTCAGTCATTGTGAACTCTTCCCTCTCTTGGTCCTTCCATCTCCACTATCATCTTATGTCCTTCTGCCCTATGTGGCTAAACTCCTTGACAAGGTCATCTACCACAGACGCTTCCACTTTCTCTCCTATCACTCTCTTAATCCTTTAAAGTACAGCTTCCAAACTTCTCATTCTACTGCTCTCTCCAAAGTCACCAACGAGATCTTGGTTCTCAAATCCAATAGCCTTTTCTCAATCTTCCTTCTCCTCAATCTCTGTGCTGCCTGATACTGTGGATCACCCTCTTCTCTCTAGGTTTTTGGAATACCCCTTTCTTCTCCTCTTGGTTCTCCTTCTACTTATCTGACTGCTCCTTGGTGTCCTTTGCTGTATCCCCATGCATACTATGACCTCTAACAATAAGTGTCTCACAGGGTTCTGTCTTGAGCTCTCTTCTCCCTCTATACTATTTCACTTGGTGATCTCATCAACTTCCACGGATTTAATTACTATTTCTATGCTGATGATTCTCAAATATACCTAACCTGTGCTGCTAATTTGTCATCTCACATCTTCAAATGCCTTTCAGACATCTCAAACTCATTATGTCCAAAACCGAACTTATCTTTTCCTCTAAACCTCTGACTCCTAACTAATTACTGGAGAAGGTAACACCATCCTCCTGGTCCCTCAGAATTACAACTTAGGTGTCATCTCCAATTCCTATCTCTTATCTCTTACCCCCACCATATCTAATCTCTCGTTAAGGTCTGTCAATTTCCCTTTTCAACATCTTTCAAATATGCCTCCTTCTCTCCTCTGATACTGCCACCCCTCTAGTACAGACCTCCATTACCTAATGCCAGGATTACTACAACAGCCTTCTGGGGGTCTGCCTGCTTCAGATTTCTCCCCACTTCAATCTATCCTGCATTCAGCCACTAAAGTGATTTTCCTAAAGTGCAGCTTCAACTTCTATAAACTCCAGTGGCTTCTTATTGCCTCTGATACCAAATACAAAATACTCTAAAAGGCCACAGGTGGGGAACCTGCAGCCTTGATGCCACATGTGGTCATCTAGGTCCTCAAGTGTGGCCCTTTGACTTCACAGAAGAAATTCCCTTAATAAAAAGACTTGTTCTGTAAAACTTGGACTCAGTCAAAAGGCCACATCCAAGGACCTAGAAGGTCACATGTGGCCTCGAGGCTGTAGGTTCCTCACACCTGACCTAACCCCTTCCAGTCTTCTTACACCTCGCTACCTTTTGGCTCTATACACTTTCTCTGGCTGTCTTCTATCCCTGGATTGTTATCTTCTACAAGATGTCTTTCTCAATCCCTCTTGATTCTAATGCCTTCCCTCTGTTAAATATTTCCTATTCATCCTCTACACAGCTTGTCTGTATTTTTATTTGCACACTGTCCTCCCCATTAGATTGTAAATTCTTTGAGAGCAAGGGCTATCTTTTGCCTTTTTGTATCCCCAGAGTTTACTACAGTACCTGGTACACAGTAGGCATTTAATATTTATAGATGAATTTACTGACTCCCTCATCGTTGCATCTAATGAATTCCCAATTTCTGTTATCCTGGGGCTTCTCTATAAAGTCCCCTGCATCTACTTCCTTTTCTCCACGTCTACTACCTCCATTCCATCTCACCTCATCATAGGATCACAGCTTTAGAGTTGTAAGACCTTAGAAGTCATCTGGTCCAACATCCTCATTTCATAGATGAAGAAACAGATTCAGCGAGGTGAAAATGACAAGGTCCCACAGGTAGGTCTTAAGTGGCAGAGGAAGGTTCTATCTCAGGCCCTCTAACTCTAAATTCAAGACCTCACCTCTTAAATGGACTGGTGCCACAAATTCCTAAAAGATCTCCCTGCTTCTATCTCTCCTGCACAGGCTGTCCAATTAGGCTTCTGAAAGCACTACACATCATTTCCCTGCTCAAAACCTTTCAATGTCTCACTACATTTTAAATTCCATGCCCTGGTAGACACATCTACCTACTTTTCCAGCCTTATCTCATGCAATTTTACAGTCTCTTTTGATTTTGTTTATTTGTCTTATTGTGTCTGAAATAGATACAATGAAGTTCCATGAAAGCTGAACCTAGGGGTCTTCTTCAACTAAGTCTCCTTCAATGCAGCCAAACACATGAACAGGAGAAGGTTTGCAGAATTGTATTGAATCAGTCAAACAATCAAGTGTTAACTAGCGGCCTGTTATATGCCAATACAATATAGGAACATCTGAGGCCAGAAATGTCACAAATTTTTTAGAGCCCCACTACAGTCTGGGTGAGAAAGCAAAGAATCCCCTTAGTCCAAAGTTCCAGTGTGACAGAGCCAAAGTCAAGGTGTACCCAAAGGGATCGGTAATTAAGGGAACCTGATCAACAAAGCACCCATATTTCTCTTCTGAGAACTGCTTTGGGCCTCTATAGTTAGCCCTAGATCTGGCTAGGTCAAGGCCCCGAGGGGCTAAGAATGGTGGATCCCTATGGTGCTTAAGGCATTAGCTCAAAGACGACAGGGAAAATGAGAAACCATGAAGCTTAATAATGTCAGATGACCCTTAAATGTTCTGTCTGAGAGCTGATGGGAAATCAATGAACAAGGTAAAGAATTAGTTTGAAAACATCTCTTGACCTAGGTGGTGGAAGCACACAGTGTGATGCCCAGAGATAACAATTCTAAGCTAATTTTGGAGATGACAAGAGAGATACAAAAAAGAGCATCTCCCTAGACTCTGATAAGGTTATTGAGCCTGTCCTAAAAGACTATCTCATTAGCAATTTAGGAAGAGGCTTTTCAACATCTAGCAATTGCAGAATTGTAGGTGGACTTTCTTGCCCTAAAACTCTGCCCTTCCCCACCTCACTGCAGCAGTAAATCACCAGATGGAGCTGGAAGAGAAGTCAGTGATTCTAGTCCAAGTCTGTTTTCACAGACTCTCAGAGCTGGAAGATGCTTGAGGCCATCTAGTACAAACCATGTTGGAATAAGAACTCTCTTCTATAACACAACCAACAGATGATCCTCTAGCCTTTGTTTGAAGACCTCTAGTGACAGGGAACCATGTGGCAGTTTATTTGAAGTTTTATCTCATTCTGGGGTTTAACATTACTTACATTATTAGTGCTAAGCCTGACATCTGGAAGACCTGAATTCAAATTCTGTGGTACATGCTTAACTATGTGACCCTGGGCAAGTCACTTAACCTCTGTCTGCCTCAGTTTCCTCATCTGTAAAATGGGCATAATAATAAACACCTACTTCTAAGGGTTGTTGCAAGGATAAGATGAATAAAAAGTGCTTTGCAAACCTTAAAATGCTATATTAATGTAGCTCTTACTATCAGTCACATGCCCTCATTTCTATTTTCTCTATGTACTCCTTTTCGGTGGAGGCAGACATGTTCATGTCATTTTGTCATATGGCAACACTGGCCAAATCTTAGTACTGGAAAGAAGGGTTTATGATCTCATGGGAAGCTTAGGATCAGTAAACAAACTACAATTTCCTGAAAGCAATCCAATCATTTTCCTTTGGGCACAGCTCTATATACAAATATATTTGTATATTCTGTCCACCTTAGGTGTATATTCTGAGACACTCTACAGAGTGCCATTAAATAGTGTGACTATAAAACCATGCTAAAATCTTGATAAAGCTAAGGGTATCACAGGGAATGAATGGTAAGTTGGGTGGAAGGACACATGGAACATTTAGGAATACAAACAAAATTAGGAAAACAAGGACAAGATAAGAATTAAGAAAACATTATCAAGCGTTGCCGGCAAAGGTGGCAATATGAAAGTTTCCAACCAACTCCAGCTTCTTCTAAGACCATCTCAAGGCCAGTGAAAAGCAATGCAAAGTAAGACAGAGGATCAATAAAGACAAAAAGAGTATCAGCCGCCCCCCCGCCCCTCTAAAGGAGCACAAAAACAAAACTGAGAAATTATAAAGGGTCTTGTTCTAGGTCTGATCCAGTACTGAGTGTATCCTACCCCTTTCTCACCTTCAGTTTCAAGGTATGAGAAGATGCCTGCCTCTAGTTTTCTGTCCAGAAGGCCTTGGTCTCCAGTCCCTGGATCACCAGAATCCCAACTCAGCTACCCCACTTATAGTTTCAGGAAGGGAAAAGGCACGGGCTCAGGCAGTTTTTCCAAGACCAAGAATCTCTCATTAGTCAGGATTGCTAGCTGCTTTATTCTAAGCCACCTCTGCACAAGAGGGCAAAAAAGGGACCCCATCTGTGCTACTGGTAGAAACACTCACATCAGTAAGAGCGATGGAAGGATTTCTAGCATCGAGGGTTAAGTCTTTAAAACAATTATACAGGTCAACTGCAATGTACCATTTAACTGATAGATGGCCAATCCCCAAGCCAGATATTGCAGCCAAATTCACTTAATTTGAGTCCAGGAGGATTCCAAATCAGGAGAGCAGTATAGCTTCCAGTTGCAGAATAAAGATTACTGCTTCAAGTTCAAATTCCACTTTTGATATCAGTTTGCTCATACTCTGACAAGCCACAATCTTCCTCAGCCTCAGTTCTTCAACTATAAAATGATACCTTGAGGGCTTCTGAAATCCCTTCCAGCTCTATCCAAATCTGGAATCCTATGATCCCCTTGATCTTGCTCTGGTTCACAGACAATGAGGAAATGAAAAGTGGCTCATTTGTAATATGTTAGGGAGTTCTGGGTCAAAACCATGCATATTAGTTGTGGATCTCTTTTTTCTTACAATACTGCTGGTAGGTGAAACTCAGTCTTTCCAACTCTACTGCCAGACCCAGTGAGGGATTTGGCCCTGGTCCGAAGGAACACATTTGGAAGGTCTTCCATGATTTCTGCCAGGATATCAGGACAGGCCTGGACAACTTGAAGAGCTTAACATTAAGTGGGGGTAAGAAAAAAGAAAAAGGTTTTTTTTATCACACCCAGTAGTTAACTGGGTAAGACCAACAGGACTGGTCTCTTACTACATAAAGCTGTATAAGGAAATCACCTTATATTCCCAACTAGACCATATGTTACTAGAAGTCAGGGAACAGAGACTCCTGCTTTTGTATTAACATATCTGCTCCTCTGTAAAGGAGACTAATATATGCACTACCTACTTGATAGAATTACTGTGAGTAAAATAACCCATAAATTTTTCAATATAATATGAATATAATATACTATAATTGCATCCTCCATCTTACTTGGTACAGAGCTGGGAACACTTGTTGAAGGAGTTGAGAAGACCACATTCCCTCAGTGAACAAACATCTGAATCGAGTGATTTTCCATTATCTTTACTAATAAACTGTGTAATCATTAGTGCAAAAGTGGCTAATAATTCTGAAGTTAGGATTGCAATCAAAGCCAGAGTAATGTTCTAACACAATGGAGATAGGCTATTTGGGGATTCCTGAGGAGTGACAAAGAAGAGCCAGTGAAGACTAATAAATAGAAGGCAAGCAGAAAAAGTTCTGTGTCACACATTGAGCAAGAAAAAGAAAGAGAATTCTGAACCTCAAAATTATATGTAGAGAAAATCACCCCCCCCCCCCACCAGTCCTACATACTGCTCAGTTCTTATGAGGATACTATGGCTTTTTAAAGTTTGCTGTCTTTTCAGAAAATGCTTGCTCCTTGAAAGGAAAGCTATCGCGTATCTGGACAGCATACTAAAAAACAGAGACGTCACTTTGCTGACAAGGGTCCATATGGTCAAAGTTATGGTTTTTTAGTAGTATTATATGGCTGTGAAAGTTGGATTATAAGGAAAGCTAGGTGTCTCAGGATTGACGCTTTTGAATTGTGGTGCTGGAGAAGAATTATGAGAGTTCCTTGGACAGCAAGGAAATCAAATCAGTCAATACTTGAAGAAATTAATTTAGACTATCCATTGTAAGGACAAATACTCATGCTGAAGCTTAAATACTATCCCCTACATAATGAGAAAGCAGAACTCACTGGAAAAAATCCTGATGTTGGTTAAGACTGAAGGTAAAGGGAGAAGGGGATGGCAGAGAATGAGATCGATAGTGTTATGGAAGAAATGAATATGAGCTTGGACAGACCTCAGGAGATAGTGGAGGATAGAAGGGCCTGGTGTGCTATGGTTTGTGGGGTCATGAGGAGTTGGACACAACTGAACTAATGAACAACCAATCTTTGTGAAGAAGATTCAGGAAAAAAGAATAATGACAATCCACACATAACTTATGGAGAATGAGCCAGAGACCTCAAAGAAATCTTTAGGGCATCTATAAACTCTCCTACTTCAAGGTCTCCTTCTTCCACAAAGCCTTCTGGGTTGACTCCAATCTACAATGACATACATTTAATTAGGTCTTCTATCATTCTTTTATCATGTTACTGTGTTTCATTTCCCCAATGCCCTTAGAAGGAAAAGGACTATGTTTCTTCTCAGTATCCCCCCAGTATTCAGCACAGGGCTAGGCACATGGGAGATAGTAACTATATAATTAATGCATCTGGAAGAGGAGAAAGGTAGGTGGAAATATAAGGACATATTTAACAGTCTTCTCTCTAAAGGACTGTTATGAAAAACACCCTAAAAATAAGTAAGTTATTCTGAAACTCCGCAAAGGCTCAAATTTTAAGAGGCAAGAGGCTAAGTTTTGAAGCTTCATTAACATGACAGAATCCAAAAAATAGGGAAATGATAGACATAGTTTCACAAATATTGAGCTGAATAGGATTTTAAATCCAAATCTTTCCTATTACGGAGGAAATTTTTTGACCCATTCTGATCAAGCTATAGAGTACTGTGCTCAATTCTAGGTTTCTATTTTACAAACTAAAGTGTGTCCAGAGGCAAGAGAACAAGATAAAACATCTAGAAACCAAGACATATGAGAAACAGTTGAAAGACCTGAGCAGGTCTTTCAGTGGTTTCCAAACCCCTCCTTGACAGGTGTCAAGACTTCCCCCTTTTAATAAAATAAGCTACACAATCTACAATTTGCTAACTCATATTTTATTAAAACGGATGAAAAATTCTTATAATTTTAGCCTATATAACTCTTAAAACAAAAAATGTAATTTAGATATCTCTTGATAAAATATTTTATGACCTATTTAAGACAATAAAATGTAAACTTAACTGAACATTTCAAACTATAATTACTAAATTGTTTTGACATTTTAAGTTGTAGTTTTTATGAAAATTAGCTTATATTTTTATTTTGAAATAACACAGGCTATTTAACATCCATACAATGATTAACTTCAAGATTATTCACACTTTATGTCAAAGGCCACAAACATAGCAATAATTTATGAGTCATGAGCCTATGCTGACTAATTGTGATGGCCGATTCAAACAGGCCATTTCAAACCTGACCTTGTTTGTGCATGTTGGATTACTCTTCACACTACATTTACTGTCAGCTGGAGTAAATATGCCATCTTGTTCTTGTTGACTGTGACCTGAACTTTGTTTTTATTTTTGAGAAGTGGATATATTTATGAAGGAATTACATTGAGAAATATTAAGTCATTTTGGCCAATGCTTTTTAAACTACCCCCATTAAGAAGGGTCAATCGTTTGGAAGAATACTGTTAATCTGAGAGAAGGCGGGATGTTCAGCTCTTCTTGGCTATCTCTGTTAGTAATCCAGCTGCTTTCCTAATATCCAGTTTTTGTCATCTTGGTTTTTCTAGCCTTGCTTGCACTCCCATCTGCCCCCATCTACGTCTCTAGCCTAGCTCACATTCACCTTCCATTTTCAATACCTCCCAATGTCTGGGCACTCCTTAGTATTTGTATGTAACGAGGTCTGTAGTGTACTACTGTACACTGTATCCCAATTCCTTCCCACTGGTATAACTGACAACTGAAGAATGGTCCCTGTCCTAGTGGCTTCTTAGTTGGAACTTCTGTCATGGATTCTAACAGGAAAGAAGGGTGGAACCATTATCTCTGGTTTCAAGGGAAGAACTGGGGTTCGACTCTCAGGACTTCTTTTTGCAGCTTGCATTTGCAACCTGAAGAAACCTCTGCCTTGTAGCTCTGCTCTCCTGACTGGTAACTGTCAGCCTTGGACCATTGCTTCAGTAACGGTGCAGCCAAGTTTAACTTCACGTGACTTTATTTACCACTTTTTCTGTTCCAAATGCCTTACCCCCTTTAGAATGCCAGCTCACTCAGAGGCTATCTTGCTTGCTTGCATGTGATTAGCACAGTGTCTGGTGCATAGGAAGTGTTTAATAAAGGTTTCCTCTTGAATAGCAGTTTTTAAACAGAGGCCAAGTGGCCGTAGACACTTTAGATGGGATTCCTGCGTTGACTTCCCAGGTTCTTTCCACTTCTGGGCTTCTATGAAGGCAACTATATACCATTTGGTTGGGTACAGGAAGACATTCATCAATAGAAGAGGATAACAAGGGAAGGTAATATACAGCACTTTGAGATGCGCAAACATCTTTCCTTTAAATAACCCTGTTAAGTTGGTGGTCTAAGGTGGATCTCTCTTTTATAGATGACAAAACAGGGGAGTGTGGAAAGATGAAATGACTTCTATAAACTAGTAAGAATCAGAGTCAGTATTTGAATTCACACTTCCTGTTTGATTTTCTTTTCTGTAAAATGAAAGGGGTGGATTAGATGATCTTTAAGGACACTTCAAGCTCTAAATATTGTGATTTCAGATCCAGAATTTTTCAATTGTTCTATGCTTGCTTCTCAGCTCTGAAGAAGAATTAGCTGCCTGAGATGGCTAATGTGCCCTTTTTCTGAACCCTGGGTTGGGGGAGATTGTCCCTTAAGATCCCTCCATGCTTTAGCACAAGCTCACAAGTCTGGTCTCAGAAACCCTCTTGCTCTGTGTTTCTAATTTAGGTATGAAAATATGACCAATTTTTATTGAGTTCCTCTTAGAAAACAAGAGTTCCAATTCTACCACATTCTAAAAAACTATCTAGATTCCAATGCCAGACACCATCTGCCCTGGGGCTCAAGATTTCAAGAACGTTTCATTTTACCTCACTCCCTCCGCTCTGGCTACATTTTTCACTGCCCTGCTGCTATGCAGAACCATACTTTTTCTTTTCTCTCCTCCCCAGTCCTGGGATCAAGAACCAAGTCAATAAGCTTTTAAGCACCTACTATGTACGTGTTACCAGTGCTAAGCACTGGAACCAAGATTGAACCAATTTTGTCTTTGTTTCTGCAAGACATTACAATCTGCTCCCCAGTGGCCCTGCTGTAAGAACTTAGAAACTTTTCAGACCAAAGTGCCCCTTCCAGACTTCTCCCATTAGAATAAGGACACCTGCTACCAGTAGTTGCAGGATTCTTGACCTTTTCTAAGCTTCCTCCAAACAACAATAATGATAATCCATATTATGCGTATCAACACCATATTCATGAGTATCAATCACAAGGGGAAGAAGCAAAGGGTCCAAAGTAAACCATTCCAATGTGAGCAGCAGTAACATATAGTTTCTAAGAAGCCCAGCAAAACACAGTCAGCCAGCCAGCTAACTACAGTGCTCCCAGTTCTGATACTGCCAATCAGTGACAGTAGTGGGAACTTAGCTCTTCTGTCCCTTGTTGAAATCAAGAGTAGCCCTGCAGAACATTGATGACATGGAAATACATTTTAAAAACTTCTATAAACAACTGAAACTTGATCCTCACAAACCAAAATAAATATGTTTTGAGACTGACAAAGTGTTTTTCACTCGTAAGGTGGTGTTATTATTTCCATTTTCCATGTGATGGGCTTCAAACCCAAATCCTCCCGAATGTGCCAAGACCAGGTACAGGTTCTACTATACCATATTGTCTGTTCCTTCTAAGAAAAATAACCACCATGGGTCCATCTGAAGGTTCTCAGCCAATGACGGCTTTTCTAGTTTCAGAAGTACAGAGAGGTCACCCACAGGTTGGTGTGAGGTAACGCTATCATCTACATTCCTGTCTCAGTCAAGAGGCTTCTCCTTCTGGCTAAAATGAAATAGTATAAAGGCAGAGTTGCCCCACATATAGCATGTAGGATTTAAACAGGGCAGAGGACAAACAGTCCCCACCTTAGAATCAGAACTTACCATATTGCTAGGAAAGCTTTTTATTCAACTTACTGTAACTTCTAGGATGTAGACACTGTTTGCCTAGCTTTCATTTTTGTTGTTCAGTTGCGTCTGCCTCTTTGTGATCCCATTTGGGATTTTTTTTTTAATAAAGCTACTGCAATGTCTTGCCATTTCCTTCTCTACTTCATTTTACAGATGAGGAAATGAGGCAAACTGGGTTAAGTGACTTAGCCAGGTTCACACTGTTACTAAGCGTCTTAGGTTAAATTTGAACTCAGGTACTCCTGACTCCAGGTCTGGTGCTCTGTCCACTGTACCACTTAGCTGCCCTACCCCCTGGATTTGCAGTCTCGCCTATCTAGACCTTCATTATTTGTCAGATACTTTTTGTCTGGCTGGACTGCTGGGAAGGTGGGGCTCATGGCCTCAACAGAGAGATGACTTCCACTCAGGTTACTGACCTATCTAAAAGGAATCTTTGCAACTAATGATCTTGGGCACAAGGGTGGAGAACCTGCAGCCTTGAGGTCACACATGGCCCTCTACGTCCTCAACTGCGGCCCTTTGACGAATCCAAACTTCATAGAACAAATCCCCTTAATAAAATGATTTGTTCTGTAAAACTTGAATTCGGTCAAAAGGCTGCACCCAAGGACCAAGAAGGCTACTCCTTGGGTCTCAGAGACAAATAAGTGAACTTTCTACAATGTGACAACTTTAGAGTACCAAGAACACCCAGCCCAGAGAAAGGTAGGCTAAAAAGCCAGTAGGAATAGGAAGAGATAAGATAGAATAAGTCTATATCCCTAGAGTGGGGCATGGGGAAGGAATACTGAATGTAATTACTAACGGACTCTCAAATAGAGACTATAGGGGACAATCTTTTAATATCTCCTTCCTTTCCTATGCTAGAGATCTAAAATGATTGCTCTCTTACCTACATACTCAGTGATCTTCACCTCAAAGTCACTAAACTAGTCTGAGGTAGGCAGTAAGGCAGAACCAAACTTTAGGGCAGGCCTTCTGGTGTTTGGGCAGCCTTCTTGGTGTGGCATGGCCTGAAGGCATGCACTGTGCAAAGTGCTCATGTTTGCTGTTCAGAACCAAGGTTGCAGTGAAGTTGCTGCAACATGGGTAAGTGCTGCCAGAAACACCTTGGATTCATTAGGTATTTGATTTTCAATTAATTCTTGGTCACTGCACACCTAGAAACTTTTTACCGTTGCCAAATTTTTCTCAACATCCTGTGGGGTCGAGACCCACAGTTTAAGTGCAGCTTTAGAGCAGCTCTGGGGAGGAGGAAGGGAACCATAAATTCTAGATGACTTTAGATGCTCAGGAAAAAGATCCTATATTCAAATGGAATATTTATTCATGAGATGGGAATGAGAAAAAAAAACAACATATCCTACTTTTAGGAATAAAGTTGTCATCATAACATTTCTCTCCTGTTCTTCAGGATGGCAACAGTGGATTTCTCCCAATATTGGGAGGGGCAAGAAGGGCTAGAATTCCATGTTTTTGGAGGCCACTTAGGCTATTCTCATGTCCAGATAAGACTGCCCCCCAAACCTCCTGCGTGTAAGATTATTATTCCTTTGGAAAGGTACATTATTCATTAACAAGCCTCATTGAAACATCCACTTGAGATGTTAGGTGGAACAACAGACCAGAGAGTTATGGGCTGGCAGGTATCAGTTGTGGAGAAGTCACAGAACTTCCTGGTAACATTATGTGTCTTGGTCTTCATTTGTCAAACGGGCAATCTGCCCTGGAGGTCTGCTGTTCCCACCAAGAAAAGTTTATCAGTCTAGAAGGGAAGAACCTGGCATAGTAAATTCTGTAGAGAGGCTATTGACTAGAGGTCCTGTTCCAAGAAGGCACTGCAGACTCTGTGGCCCCAGAAACAGAAGGTATCACATTGGTCGTGAGTACTAAGCCTCAGGCAGTTTCGTGGTATAATGCCTGTCTTGGAGGGGAATGGATTTTTGTGTTTCTGGTACCAATCCATGTCTCTTTCTTGTCTCTATTCAGCACTTATTTCTGCACTGTCATCATTGGCACTAAACCAGTCTAACTAGGGTGCTGAGTAGGCAAGATCCAATAGGCTACAAATGGGTTTTGGTACGAACCGTTCTTAGCATTTCTACATCAGAGGAAAGGGTTGCAATTAAATGAACAAATAACAAAACTGGCTGGGAGTTCTGAGAAGGCTAGAACTACCTCTGTTCACTTGGTTTACATAGTGTCCAACCAAGTATGATTCTTCCAGGGTTCCTGAACATTACCTCATCAGGAGTCTAGAGATCCCTCTTGAATTGTTCCTTTTCAGTTTAACTTAGGGGCAACTTCTGGTACTATTTCTCTGGAGTTTTCTTCCAGCCTGGTCTGGAAACTGAGGCCTGGCATCCCCATAGTAGATTCCTCACACCTGGACTTTCCCCAGCTAGATTTTCTGCAAACTTCAAGCAAGAATAAATGGCAAGAGGACTTCTTTGAAAGGCCACTACCATTTGGTGGACCCTGGATGCTCTCTTTTCAGCTGTCCATAATCCTGATTACAGAGAAGAACCTTGGATCTAATAAAAGGGGCTCACAAAATGACTGGGCTATGGGAATTATAGTAAAGGGCTTAAAAATGATTTGTTTCAAGTTATTTGTGACAAGGGAGTTGTTAGAAGGATGGCTGAAGGAGAAGCTCAAGGTCTGCCTTGAAGTGGTAACCACAAAAGTAAGGAATCAATGAGAAGAAAACAAACATTTCCCTCATAACTTATACCCACAAAAGTAGAATCTCAGAACTAGAAGGGATATCAGAGAGTATCTAGCTCTGCATTTATATGAATAAGAATCTTCTTTATCCTACAGGCCTCCTTCAAGTCTCAGCTAAAAGTCCACCTTCTATAGGAAGCCCTTCCCAATTTCTTTGAATGCTAGTGATTTTCCTCTGTTGACTATATCCAAATTAACTCATCTATAGCTTGTTCATACATGGCTTTGCATTCTATCTCCTCCCATGAGATTCTGAACTCCTTGAGAGTAGAGAACATCTGCCTTTTTTGTATCTGCAGCACTTAGCACTACGTCTGGCACATAGTAGGCACTTACTGTTTACTGACTAACTGCTGATATAGTCATTCTACTTTTAGAAAGACTAATGTTAGGGATAAGAGGTGGATGATATAGTATGGGGCAGCCCACCACAAGATTTCATTGATGAAAAACACCCAAGTCCAGGAGATAACAGGGGAGATGTAAAATTATACTCCTTATGAAGCACTTACTTGTGGAAAGCTTAACTTCTAGATCTCTCTTAGGAGGAACTTTTCAAAATAATCTTTTAGACCAAGAGAATTAAAGAAAAATCAACAAGAAACTCTGTTTAACTGCCAAAAAAAAAAACCAACCCCAAAACACACCACCCAACCCAAAACACTGAGCTGTGCGTAAGTGGAGTGACCCTGTTCTGAGAGTTCCAAGCTGGATTCAGGCAAGGGAAGGTTCAAGGATTTCCTTTTCCTGGTTTCTCAGACTGATTTGAGAAAGAAAAATCAAATATCTCACAGTGATCGAGGAACTGTCATGGCAGTTATTTTAGCTCATCAGGGGCTATGTATGCTCAGAGGCTGACCAGGTTAAGATGGCTTATAATTTGTACTCTTCAGAGTGTTCTTTCCCCCTTAACCTTAAACAACTGGTTTCTATGGGATTTGCAGGATATCCTGGGACATCACTGCAAAAAAATGTAAATAGTAGTTCCTATTCAGTGGAGCTTTGATCTAGAATTCCAGATGCACTCCCTGATTTATTTGTGCAAATCAGAGCTGCCCAGCTGTGAGGATGCTTAAGGGAGTGCGGCTGTGTACTGCCTTTTGTCAAATAGCTAGTCATTAACAAAAACAGAAAAATCGGCTGCTTAATCCCTCTAGATGGTCCTTCCCATACTTACTGTCACATTTTGCTTTCAGTTTTTGATTTCTAAACTTTCCCATAATTATGGTCTCTCACCATATAGACAGTCACTAGTTTAACATGGTACAGCCCAATATTTTGGGCCAAATCATGCCACATTCTCTACTGCCACTGCCTCTGGCAACACATATTAATTACCATGCAGTATAACTTCCTGGGAATGATGTTTATTATTAAATCTCTGGGCTTGTTGAGACTGACAGAGATATGTCTCTAGTTGTCTCACAGTTAGGTAAGGACCAAGGAATGAGAAGGCCTGACCCAACCCATCTTTCTAGTTCTGCCCATCCAAGGCAGATATTAGTTGAATAGCAGCTGAACTAGAAAGCTCAGTCAGGAAGAGTTAGGGCTTAGGAATTTAGGGTTAACCATTCTGACAAGCAGCTGTATGATCCAGGAAAAACAAGCGCTCCAGAACTGTTTTGTTTACTTCTACCTCTGTGGGCCTGGGGGAAAACATTTTCTTCTACCTACCTCAGGCTAGCAACAGCCTGGGACAGACCTCGGGCTGGCTGCCCACCAGACATTTCTCAGGGGTTACCTCCTGAATTGTAAGGTTCTAACATGACGATAACAGCTATCATTTACAGAATGCCTTGTAGATAGGACCCTGTTTGAGTCTCACAAATGTCTTGGGGGTTTGGTGCCGCTGTTTGTTCTTATTGTATAGATGAGGAAACGAGGCAGGCTTAGTTAGGTGAAAGGGCAGGCTCAGGGTCACAAAACCTTTAAGTGTCTAAGGCCAAAGGAACTCAGGTCTTCCCAACTCTGGGTCCAGGGCTCTATCCATTGAACCACCTAGTTGCCAGGCATGACTGCCACCTCATTTCTCTTTCCCTTCCGTTAATTTTATAAGATCAAAGGTAATGAAAGAGGTAAAAATAATGATATTAGCTGAGATTTATAGGGTGCCCAAATGCTCCAGGCACAGTGCTAAGTGGTTTAGAAACTGCTTCTCATTTTATCCTCACAACAACTCTGGGAGATAGGTGCTATTATTTCTCTCTATTTCACGGATAAGGCAACAGAGATTAAGTGACTTATCTAAGGCCACAGAGCTCCTAAGTGTCTGAACTCGGTTCTTCTCGGGGCCAGTCCCTGCACCATAAGCACTGTGTTACCTAGCAGCTCCAAGTAGGTGACCAGAACAAATCCAACTCCACCCTAAATGGAAGATAAACAAGGTGTAATCTAAAGTCTCCCTGGCCAGGGTTCTGGTGAACGAAGATTCAGTTCACAGTTTTCTTCCCGGAGCGCTGAGAAATGGGCAAGCCAATGCTATCTTTCCTCATTACCAGACTCTGATTTGGGACTGCAAGATTTTGGAGTTGGAAGTGACCTTAGGGAGCTTCAAGCCTTTCTGTATTGACCCATGGTTAAGGGGTTTTCCTTCGCCCTCCAAAAGTGTAAGGTGTCCAGGGCCCCCACGACAGGCTTCTAGCAAGTGGAGGCCTTGGGGAGGTCAACAGTCTGGTATTACCTTTCCCACGCCAGATGCAGCTACCTAGGCCAGGAGCTGAGATTCGAGGGCACCTCAGCGGGGCGGGGGCGGGGGCGGGCTAGGGAACAGCTTCCAGGCAACCGCAGTCCTCCCATCCCTCCGCTCTAGCAAATGCTGCCCGGTTCCGGGGCGCAGTTGCTCCAAGCCACCTGCCTCCTCACCCTAACTGGCAGCGGAGGGACAACTCGGAGCGACCCAGCCCTAGTCAGGCTTCCGTACGGGAGGCGCAGTGGAGAGGACGGACCAAAATCCCAGCCAGGCTCCGGCGGAGGAGGTGCAGTAACCGCGTGCGCCGCGCCCCCCTCCCACCGCGGCCGCAAAGCAGGGAGCACCCCCTGCGCGCCCCGGCCCCTCTCCGGTCTCCAAAGCGGACGAGGCGCAGTCACTCAGGGCCCCTCCCTCCCTCGCTACCCCGTGTTCCCCGCCCCTCGCCGGTCTCCAAAGCGGGATGAAGCGCCGTCACCCCGCGCCCCTCCCGCCCCGGGTGCAGTTGAGGAAGGACCCCCGCTGCGGCCCCCCCCCCGGGCCGCGCCAGGCTCCAAGGGAAGAGGAGCCCCCGGCACCCCGTGCCCGCCCCAGGCCCTCACCGGGCTCCAGCAGATCAGCGGGTCCGTCTCTGGGTCGCTCACGAGGGTCCACAGCTTGGTCAGGAAGGCGGGGACGTTGCTGGGCCCCGCCAGGCCGGGGCCCCCGGGCAACTCCATTCCGGGGGGCCGGCGGGCTGGGCAGGGCAGGGAGGGGAGGAGAGGGCCGGCCTGCTGCGAGCGGACCGGGCACGGAGGGAAGGAAGGCTGCCACTTAGCGCCGCCGCCTCTGGAGCTGCAAGGGATCCGCTGCCTCGGCCAGAGGCACCGTAGTCGACTCCGCCGCTGCCCGAGCCGCCACCGCCGCCCGCTGCGCAGACAGAACTCCGCGGCCCAGCATGGCCGCCGCCATCTTGCGACGGGCTCGCCCCCGGCGGCGTCGGCTACCTACACGCGTGCGCGCGCGTGACGTTCCCTCCGCCCAACGGCATCCCGGTCCCGCCTCTCGCGTGAGCCTTTACGTCTCCCTGGCCACTCTTTTTCCTTGCTCTCTGCCCCTACCCTGCGATGAAGGCTTGGACGCATGCGCACCCTGACTCTCCAGGAACGAGGAAAGGAAGGGTTTTTCCTAGCACCGCCTCGGCGCCTCTGACGCACCTCTAGGTGCGCCAGGCGCAGGCGCACACTGCTTCTAATCCAGAACCGGACAGGAAGGGGAGGGAAGAGAGGAGAGAGGAGGTCTCCGGCCGCCAGAGCCAGGCAGCGGCGCGACGAGCGGCGGGAACATGGCCGGGGCGCGGGGCGGGAGACGCGCAGGCATGGGAGCAGGAGCCCCAGCGGGGGCCCGAGCGAAGGCCGGGAAGAGGCCCGCGGAGCGGCGACCCGAGCTGCAGGAGGCGGGGTCCAGCGAGGAGGTGACAGCGCGAGGCGGGCCACGTGCACGCGGGCGGAGGGGAGGGGACCGGCCGAGGGGGTGCTGAGGGAGCGGGGAGCGGGGAGCGGTCCGTGAGAGACACGGATGGAGAGGAAGTGGAGGGAGCAAGCTGAGAGGGAGGGGGGCCCTTAGGGGCCGCGACGATGAGAGGTCGTTGTGGGCACGGGGACGATGAGGGTACAGAGGACAGGCCCTGCCGTGACAGGGGCGAGAGCGTCCGGCCACTGTTTTAGGTTTGCCCACAGCCAGACACTGTGCCAAGCACTGGGGCTACCCAGAGAGCCAAAAGACAGGAACAGGAAAGATGGGGGTTCACTGAGGGGACGGGGACAGTGAGGGGAAGGAAAGGGCGGAGCTGGGGCTGGCGGTGGGCATTGGTCTGAGATGGGGGCGTTGGGGATTTAGAAGGTAGAGGAGCTTAATGGAGATTAAAGGGATGCTGAGGAGATAGGGCTGGAGGTCTCACAGAGGGTATGAGAATGGAAGGTAAAGAGAGGACCCTGATCTTTGACTGGTAGCATTTAATGGATATTTTCAAAGGAGTAGTTTAGGTGAAGGGGTTAGTGGAGGACAGGAGATGGACACTAGAAGGAGTAGGGTGGTGGGGAGAGACCCTGAGGGGACAGACCTGAAGAGATTGTAGAAAACCCGTAGAGTAGTGGAGAAGGAACCCTAAGAAGTGGGTCTGGGGTAAACCAGGTATGTCTGGAGAATTGGTGCTGTGGGGTAGAGAAGAAGTAGGGGCCATTATAGTGGAAAAATAGCTGAAGTTGATGGACTGGAGAAAACAGGATTTGGGAGTGTTTGAGAGTTGAAGTGGAGAAACTGAAAAGATAATGGTGTACTTTGAGGTGGGTTTATTTAGGAATTAGGCATTCCTAAAGGAAGTGAGGCAAGGATAGACATAGGAGAAGGGAAAGGAGTTTGGGAGATGAGAGTCCAGGTGGAGGAGTAGGCGAGGAGAGGCCCAGGAGAATACTCTGGGGAAAGAGTTAGTCTTTTTGGATCCAATCCCCAGGGATAAAAAAGGCACTGACAAATGAAACCTTCCCCTCCACCCTTCCCCTTCAGTTGCTCCTCTGGTTGTTTTTCTGAGTAAGTGGCTCTCCCTAGGATCACTGAGTACCCTGGTCATAGGGACCCCATAGCATAGTTTTGCTTTTTCTTTGAAATCCTCACTTCTTTACTCCTTTAGGGGGACCAGAAATTTTGGTTTAGCAGGTGTGGATCCTGTGTCAGAGTAGCCAGGGTAGTGTCAAACCTCAAAAAGGACTGTAAGATGGGAGTTCCTAGAGCTGGGTATTTCTTCATTCGAAATCCGAGTACCTGTTAGTGCCTGGAATTTGCCAGCCTTTTTCACATGGCTTGTGTATTGATTATTGCTACTCTTATTAACCAGCACTTTTACACGAGGCTGTTTTCCATTATGGGTCTGTCTTTCAAGAATGATTTAAATACCTAAACATGTGATATTGGGAGAACAAGAAAACATTTCCTAAGGATACAGTTTACATATTATATTTGTTATATGTGTGTATACATATACATGCATAAATACATGTATGTGTATACGTGTACACACACATACACACACACACACACCCTGCATAAAACCCAACAGAGTTATGTACTTGCTGATATATGATGATTGACCAGATGAAGGGGCTCTAAACCCAATAGGAGCAACTTAGAGCCAGGATGAAGGAATTTGGAAAAATAATAATAGTATTTGTATAACATTTGAAAAGCACTTTACATTATCTTCTTTGATCAATATTGAGTCTGGTCTGTCCTTCTGACTAATAGTGCCTGTTAGTCCTTCTGACTGGCACCATGGCATAGATGGAGGGGGTCTTTGGTGGTACTATACCATAATATAAATGCTTCTTTGGCAGCTACCTCTCTTCAGTCGTCCTGCCCCCAGCCAGAGTGCAGCAGACAGTGAGTCTGACCCATCCGATAGTGAAGAAAGTGTGTTCTCGGGTCTGGAGGACTCTGGCAGTGATAGTAGCGAGAGTGATGCCAGCAGTATTGAAGATGGACAACCCAGGAGCATCCCAAAGATGACTCAGGACAAGTCCCAGGTAAATGAAAAGGTCTTAGGTAAAGGTTTTTTCCGGAAACATGTTGAGATTGTGTGCTGTTCTTTTCTTCTCAGAGCTCTCTGGCTTTCAACAGCTCTATCCCTTGGTGCTTTTAGGAGTCCTGAAGACTATCCCTCAGCATTCTTTAGCATTGTATAGTCAGCCAATAAGCATTTAAGGCATTATTGGCTGGTTACTATGCTGTGTACTGAGGATAGAGAGTCGAGAAATACCTGTTCTCAAGGAGCTTACATTCTGAGCAGTGGAAAGGGGAGTGGGCTGGGAGCCAACAGTTTTGAATTTTTTTATTTCATTTTATTTTTAAAATTTTGAACTTAAAAACCAAAAGAAGAACATTTCCATATATACAGCATAACATTAAAAAAAAGGATTGTATGTGAAAAATGAGAATCTCTAATACAACTTTTGAAAAAAGTATAAATTATACATAGTACTTTTAAAACTGCCTTATTTCTCTGTGCTTTCTTCTGAATTTCTTTTTGTTCTGTTCTGTCCATTTGGAAAAAATGTTTCAGTGGTCTGCTTTTTATTGCTAACACTCTCTATTTCTTTTCCACACTAACCTCAGCTCCATTAAACTCTGAGAAAAAGGGAGGAAAAGACTTGTAATAAATTATCATGATCATGCAAAATGAATCCACATGGCACCATGTACAGAAATGTATGTCACTTTCTGTACCTCAAGTCTGTCACTTCTCTGTCAGGATTTGGCTGAATATTTTGTCATAGTTCCTCTGGAGACCTGACCATTGGATTGATTATAATTGTTCTGAAGTTATTTTTCTTTACAGTGTTGTCATTCTTGTATAAATTGTTTTCCTGATTTTGCAGACTTCACTCTTCATCAATGCATACTCATTCCAAATTTATCTCTTCTCTCTCCTGTAGTGCAATGCCTTTAGAGTTCAATGCCAGTTTTCAGTCATTTTCCAATTATGTATGAGGAAATCTAGGGTACCTGTTTAGATTCTGGTTCTTTGTGTTACCTTCTTCCCCTCACTTTCCCTCATTCAGGATTAGGAAGTTTGTTTTGTTTGTGGCTCTACACTCCTTCTCATGTGTAATCCTCCCTCTTAACTCCCTGTTTGTTTCTCTGTTGAATTTAGTGTATTTCTGCACCAAACTGTAGGTTTGTGTTCAACCCATCTTTGTCCATTTCAGATAAGAGTGAGATTCACCTGATTCCTGTTCCCTTGACCCCCTTCCTTTGTGTTTGTATACTTTTTTTCTTACATACTCAATTATGAGAATCAGTACGTTCTACCTCCTTCTTTTTTCCTTTTATACTAGTATATTTCTTTTACTCTTCTTTCTCATTTCCTTCTTCATTCCCTCAGAATAGGACCAATCCATGCGTGGGTTTTCTTATTCTTTCTTATTTAATTTTCTCAATACCATTGAAGAAATTGAGGTCCTGATGGTACACTTGTTTCTTACCTCCCTTTAGAATTTTAACATTATAATAACACATACCCTCTTCTAATTTTCTAAGTTTCTTTCGACTCTTGTGTTTGCATTTCAAAGTTCTTACTTGTCTCTGGTTTTCTTATCAAAAGTGCTTCAAAGTCCTCTATTCCATTGTAGGTCTGTTTTTCCTCCTGTATGATTATATTCATCTTTGCAGGGTAGGTTATTGATTATAAACTCATCTTTTATTTCTTAGGATATTATATTCTAAGATCTCCTCTTGTTCACAGAAGCTTCTGTGTACCCTGGTATTTGACATTTTTCCTTCTGGAGTCTTGCAATATTTTTTCTGGATTTGGGTTATGATATTCCTGGGATTCTTCTCTTCACATTGCTCTCTGGTTCTAATAAATCTGGGTAGTTTTCACTGATCTGTTTTCTAGGTTGGTTGTTTTTGATATGACATCTAAAATTTTTTATTTTTTTCAATCTTTTGATTTGTTCTAATTTTTTTTCTGTTTTATGGATTTACTGATTTCTGCATGGTCCATTATTGAAGTAGGATTCACCACTTTTTTCCTGCTAAGCTATTTATTTTCCTTACAGTTCTCCACAAATTTTATTTAATTTTTTTGTCTCTTCCTTCATTTCCTCTAGATACTTATGTGGTCCCTGTAGAAAATCCATTTTTTCCTTTGAATCTCTGTTTGAAGTAGTGTGGAGTTTTTCTCTCCTTTTTGCAATAGTTATTGTTTTCCTGTTGAGGTCTTTGCATTTTCTGTTTATCTTTTTTCCTGTGTTGTGAGGGTTGAGATACCGCAGTGAACTTTAAAAAATATATATTACGTTTTTTGGATGTCCTTTAATTTACATTGCTTAACATTCGCCACAGTGTCCTTCCCTATATTCCCTCTCAAATCGTTATTCCTTATCATGAACTCCCCCAAAAGTTCTCCAAAACTACTCTACATATCACAGAAGCCTTATATGTATAGTATCCCACATCCACGATTTCTCTCTGCAAAGAAGTGTCTAAAAGTATCTCCTCATCTGTTTTATTTGGGGCCAACTTTGTTAGAATTTTGCATAGTTCAATTTCTTAAAAATTTTTTTTACTGTTATCTTTTGTTTTTTATCAACTACATTTCCCCTATACTCTACCTTTTCCCTCCTCCCCAAAACATCCTTTATCACAAAGATTTTTTTATGTTTATATTTTTTATTAAATAAATGTATTTATTTAACTTTTTACATTCATTTTCACAAGATTTGGGGTTCCAAAATTTTCTCCCCATTTGTCCCCTCCCCCCTCCCCAATAGACTGAATATTCTAATTACCCATATCACCAATCTGCCCTCTCTTCTTTCATCCCTCCCTT
>CM053773.1:179888764-179971924 GCA_028658325.1 Potorous gilbertii
AAGCATTGTGCCTCCTCATCAGAAAGGAAAGGGGCTAACATCTGTTCACCAAGAAAATAACCTTCTATGATCTTATTTTTTTCTCTTTTCTGGGCATTGTCCCAGCCAGTTACTTGAGTTCTGAGATTCCTCTCCACCCCCGCTCAGATCCACCCAGCTAGTGCTTGGGGTCTGAGATTCAAATGCTGCTCCCCAGCCTCAGGGCTTTCAGCTTCTGACCAGCTGCTATTCTGGGTAAGATTAAATCAGGTTCTTAGGTGGGGGCAGGGCGGCCGCCCAGTTTTGGTTCCCTCAGGGGGTTTATGCAGAGACTCTGCTGCTGCCTCCCAAGGGGGCCTGAGTTATGGAGACACCCCACTCCCCTCTCAGACAGCCCAGAGGTCTCTCTCACTGACCTGTAGCGCCTGTGGGGCAGGGACCCCTGTGGCCACCGGAGATTCCGTCCCTGAAGCCTGCTCAGATCTGCTTCTCCTGGGGCTGCGTGGCCAAGGTAGGGCTGAGTTCTGCTCTGGTCCCGTGGGTGTTGGACCTTTGGTGAGGGTTTTTCAGGTCTTTCTGGAACAGAAATCTCCTCCACTCTGTTGTTCCATGGCTTCCACTGGTCCAGAATTTGTTAGGAGTTCTTCTTTACAGGTATTTTGTAGGCTGTGGTTTCGGAGCTAGCATGAGTGTCTTTCTACGCCACCATCTTGGCTCCTCCCCCAAAGATTTTTTTAAAGAGCAGAAGGAGACAAAAATAAGCAAAAATCCATTTCCCCTCTGCAACCTCTCTCATATGTGCCCCCTTTTCTCTTCTTTTGACACTGTCACCACTCTAGTGCAGGCCTCCATTCCTCATTATGTTAGGACATTAGTCTGCTGGTGGATCTGCCTACCTCAGCTTTCTCCTTATTCCAGTCTGTCCTCCATTCAACTGCCAAAGTGATCTTTCTAAAGTTCAGATCTGACCGTGTCACTCCTATACTCAGTAAAGTACAGTGACTCCCTGTTGCCTCCATGATCAAATATAAAATCTTTTGTTTGATGTTCAAAGCCCTTCAACAAACTAGGGTGCCTTCTTTTTCACCTTTATAGCATTATACCTTATTTCTCACCATACACTAATCTTCAATCCAGCAACATTATCCTCTTTATCATTACTTGAACAAGACACTCTATCTCTGGCTGTCCTCCATGCTTGGAATGCTTTCCTTCTTTATCTCTGCCACCTGGTTTCCCTGACTTCCTTCCTAAAGTGGGTAATACTGTCCCCGAGGGTTGGGGGGTGCACTGGAACAGCAGAGGGAGTAGTGGGTGGCTTTTGGGTAGATTGGGGGGTGTTGCATAGGAGGCATAAAGAAATAAGAAAAGAAAATTTTGAAAAACCATTCATGTATGTTTCATCTGTTGTGTAACAGAGTTAAAGTCATAGTGATTGCATTATTTTCCAAATAAACACATGAAATGGAAGTTTTAATTGATCAGTGATCAAGTCAGGTCTTAGCAGGCAAGTGTTGGCAGGTGAACATGTTGCATTGGGACGTTCAGCATACATCGACAGGAATATGTATATTTAATAACTTATTTACAGTATGATACTTTATGGTTACATGACACAGTGTTGCGTCATCAAAATTTCAATGCAAGAAAAACCCCACAGTTGGGATAAATTTTTAAATTTAAGATGTCATTATGAAATTTTTATTATATTTTTTGAAATGTCACAAATTAAAATAAACAACTATGAAAGCGTTATAAAGAAGTAGATTTCCAGGGGGTTGCTAAGCAATTTTTTTTTTTTTTTGAAAAGGGAGTAGTAGGCCAAATAAGTTTGGGAAGCTCTGTATTCTACAGAAAACCTTTCCCAACTTAGTTTCTCGTGCCTCTATTAATTATTTTCTCTTTATCCTGTATATACCTTGTATGTACATATTTGTTTGCTTTTTGTCTCCCCCATTAGATTGTGAACTCCTTGAAGATAGGGACTGTCTTCTGTGTCTTTTTGTATCCTCAAGCACTTAGCACAGAGCCTGGCACATAATAGGCACTTAATAAATGTTTATGGGCTGACTGTCAGTACGTTATGACATACATAGTACTCGACACCGATGAGGGCATTCTTCTCCTACAAAAAGTTAGAAGGAAGGTATCTTTTCATATCGCTATCTTTCTAAGAAATTTAATTTGATCCCCCTCATCCAGTGAACAGAAAAGCTTATTTTTTTCTCCCTCTCAACCCTGACACTAGTTAAGAAAACAAAATAAAATCCTTCCAGTGAATATTTTTGTTTCTTCTTTGGGGTCAGACTTGCTCTTTAATTCTTCGGTGCCATTTTCATTTGCTTTGTGGTTGTCATCCTGTCCATTTACATTGTAGTAGCCATTGTTTATATTGTTTTCCTGGTTCCGCTAACTTCACTTTGCATCGGTTTGTATGTCTTACCATACTTCTTTGAATTTATCATGTTTATAGTTTCTTATAGCACAGTCGCATTCCATTACATTCTTGTACTCCAGTTTGTTTAGCCATTCCTCAGGCAGTGAATATGTATTGTTTCTATTTGCTGCCACAAAATATGTTGATATAAATATTTTGTTGTATTTTGGACTTTTCCTTTTTATTATTTGACTTTCTTGGGGTACATTCCTAGGTGTGTGTCAGAGAATATTAGCATTTTAGTCACTTTCTTTGCACAATACCAAATTGCGTTCTAGAATGGTCATCAGTCTAGACTTAGCTCTTCTCAGCAAAGCAAGGACCGAAAACAATTCGAAGAGACTCATCATGGAAAATGCCATCCACGTCCAGAAAAGGAAAAATGGAGTCTGAATGCAGATCAAAGGATACTATTTGCCCTCTTTTTTTGTTTCGCTTTTTTGTTTCTCATGGTTTCTCTCATTCAGTCTAATTCTTCCATATAACATGACTAATGTGAAAATATGCTTAATAAGTATATGGAGCCTACATTGGATTGCTTGTATGTCTTGGGGAGGGGAGAGAGTGTAGGGAGGCAGAGAAAATTTAAAACTTATGTAAATGAATGTTGAAAACTAAAAATAAATAAATTGGTGTATTTTTAAAAAAACCAATCAGTCCATTCACAGCTCGACCAATAATATATTAGTCTGCCTTTCTTTTTACAATTTCTCCAGTGTCAGCTATTCTCCAATTTTGACATCTTTTATGAAATGAAACCTTAGGATTGCTTGTATTTGTATTTATCTTATTAGTTAATGATTTTGAACAGTCATTTAGTTTTCAACAATAAGCATTTACTAATCAAATAATAATAAATGTGCCCAGCACAGTCCTTTCCTTCAAGGAGCTTACATTGCAGTGAGGAAAGACAACTATTGAAATGGAGCTGAAGAAGAGGAAATGGTACTGGCTTGGGAAAGGAGAGTCAGGAGTAGCCTGGGCATTTCCTCAAAATGGAGGTTCTGGGAGAACCTCATCAATGAGAGATGGGAGCTGTAAAGGCCAGGGGAATCCAAGGTGAGAATGCTACAGTTATCTAAAAGGCAAAGTTCTTAAGCATGCAGAATCTCCAAGAAATAGGAAGGATAGAGGTGAGGGTAAGTGGGGCTGCTTCACAATAAGCAGCCATCATCTCTGGAAGCATCACCAGAAGCATGAAGGCCAGTCAAGGTTGACTTTCTCTGCCCTGTCCATCCCCTTTTTCAAGGTGCTCATTCTGTTCTAATCCTGTAAGCCTGTGACAATTAATCTCGTCTGGGTCTCATTCAAGTCCTGTAGTTTAGGTTAGTAATTTGTAACATAACTGTTACAGTCTTTAGAAATGCTATTCTTTTTTGTAGCTTGATTTCGTAGCCTGAAACTTTACTAAAACTACTGTCACTTAGTTTTATTGCTGATTCCTTAGGATTTTTTAAATAAGTAGCATAGCATCAAAACATGTTATGTGCAGTGCACTTCAATAGGTCCTGTAGGGGGGATCCAGAGAGGTATAAAATAGGGTTTCTGTCCTCAAGGAACTTATATATTTGGGCAGGCATTTTGTTGTTATTCAGTCATTTCGGCTGTGTCCAACCTATTGTGACCCCAGAGATACTGGAGTGATTTACCATTTCTTTCTCCAACTCATTTTATAGAAGAGGAAACTGAGGCAGAGTAAGGTTAAATGACTTGCTGAGGGTCACATAGCTAGGAAATTGTCTGAGGCTGACTTGCACTCAGGTATTCCTGACTCCAGGCCTGGTGTGATATCCACTGCCTTACCTAGCTGCCCCATTTGGGCTGAGTAATAAAGAGAGATAGATGACGAACAGTAGAATAGTGATGGTGTGGTGTATTAAGAAGAGCCCTGGATTTAGAGTTAGGGTGTCTGGGTTAGAATACTGATTTGTGGGACCTTGACCGAGTACTTTAATGGAGGCACTAAATAAGGCGTTTTGGTAGTGGGCAGAGGGAAGGACTTGGAGTCAGGAACACTTGGGGTCAGATTCTGCCTCTGGGCTTTTCAGAGTTTCAGACTGTGCACAAAGTCATGGAACCTTATGGTGTTTGCCTGTGAGGCAGAATATGACAAGTGCAGAGGGAGAGGCTTGATGAGAAACTTGAGGAGGGAGAGACTGCGTTCATTTTGGGAGAGTCGGAAAAGTCCTCAGGGAAGAAAAGTACTTGAATTGGTATTGATGGAAAGGAGGGAGTTAAAAACATTTTATAGCTTTTATTTTTATATCACCTTTATTTCCATATTTTCACTACCACCACCACCCTTCCCCTCCCCCCCAGAAAGAAAATCTGTTCAAGAAAACTAATCAACACATCATTTGAGTCCGACAGTCGGGACAATTTTCCATACCCATAGTCCCTTACCTCTGAAAAGAAGGGAGTGAGGTGTGTTTTCTCATCTCTTTTTTGGGACTAGCTTATAATTATACAGTATTCAGTGTTATTTTGATTTTTTCTTTGCATTTACATTGTTGTCATTGTATATTTTCTTGAATCTACTCATTTCACTTTATATCCATATTAATCTCTTCCTGTATTCATTGTATTTATAATTTCTTGCAGTGCAGTAATATTCCATTTCATTTACATACTAGCATTTGTTTAGCCATTCTTCCCTTAGAGTTACAGAAATGGATCACAGAAATGAAAGGATCTCATTGGATATCTAGTCTGCCTCTGACATTCCTGACAAGTAATCATTCTGTTTTGTTGGAAGGTTTTCAAGAAATTTTTCCTAACAACAAACCTAAATTTATCTATTGCAACTTCTATTCCACTGTTTCTGGTTCTGTTCTTCTAAACAGAACAAATCATTAATATCCTCATTCAGTTACTTGAAGATAGCTATGATGTCATCTGTGAGTCTTCTCCTGATGCTTAAAATCCCCGATTTCTTCAACCAATTCTCACATCTTTAGTGCCTACTATAACGCTTAGTATGTAATAGGGAAGGGGAGGAGGGAGGAGAGGTAGGATCAAGCATTTGTTAGTACCTTCTCTGTGCTAAGTGCTTTACAAATATTCTCTCATTTAATCCTCATAATAACTCTGTGAGGTAAGTGTTCTTACTGTCTGTATTTTACAGTTGAGGAAACTGAGGCAAGTAGAGGTTAAGTGATATGTCCAGGATTCCACACCTACCTGAGCTAAGTCCAATGCTACTGTACTACCTAGCTACCTCAAATATGCAAATAAATACCTTAAATGCTTTTTGATTGGTATAGTATAGATTCAAAGCCTTCACCATTCTGTTTGACCTCCTGAACACTCTCCAGCTTATCAGTGTTCTTAATTTGTGAAGTGAATACAATACTTGAGATGTGTTCTAACTAGTTTTGCTTCTTATTGCAGTCTAGAATCCCAGTAGACAGTTTTTAGCAGTCACAGTGCTGACTCATTGAACTTGCAGTCAGTCATCTAATCTCTCAGTCCTTTAGATTTAGGTCTTTTGAGGGCAGGGATTGTCTTTTACCTCTTTATGTATTCTTAGTTTAGCCCAGTGCCTGTCACATAGTGGGCACTTAATAAATGTTTATTGATTGATTGAAATGATCTCTCACCTATCATTTGATCACTCTTTTCTCTTCCTTTTTGTGACAGTTGGGACATTTGTACTTCCTCAGTCTTTGATCCCCTTCTCCTAGATCTGATAGGTAGACTGTTCCTTGCTCTTTTAATTTGATTACTTCATTGTCTATGGTATCTTTTAGCAAGATGTGGTTTCTTTCCTTATCTTTTTAAATAATGTCTATTTTTGCTTTTACTTTGTCCAAGATCAGTATTTGTACCTCTGCTTTTTTTTTTACTTAGGTTGAAGCACAATCAATTCTGATTTAGCCCTTTACCTTTACTCTCTGTATATCTCTCTGCTTCAAGTGTGTTTCTTGGAGGCACCATATTTTAGGATTCTGGTTTTTTATCCACTCTGTTATTCATTTCCATTTTATGGGAGAGTTCATCCCATTCACATTCACAGGTATAATTACTGAGTATTTTCCTCCATCCTGTTCTTTCTCCTACTTGTCCTGTCTCTCCTTTCACCCTTTCCCACCTCACCAGTGTTTTGCTTCTGTCTCCCACCTCTTCTGATCTGCCCTCTCTTCTATCAGTCCCCATCTCCTTCCCACCCTCCCTTTACTTAATCTCCTCCCCTCTTACTTCCTTGTCGAGTAAGATAAGATTTCTATATTCAACTGATCGTTTTTGTTATTCTCTCTTTAAGCCAATTCTGATGAAGGTAAGGTTCAGGGAATGCCCTTTGTCACCTTTCCCTTGTTCCCCTTTACTGTAATAGGTCTTTCTGTCCTATTCATGCGAGATAATTTATCCTCTTCTACCTCTTCCTTTCTTTTACACCCAGTGTACTCTTTCTTATCCCTTAAATTTTTCTTTGTCCTACTCTTTTTCATCCCTTAATTTGTTTTTTGTCCTCAAATTCGCTTTTCACCCATACCCTTTGTCTGTATATTCCTTTTGTCTGTACTGTTAGTGATACAGTTTTTAAGAGTTACAAGTATCATCTTCCCTTGTTGGTATGTAAACAGTTTAGTCCTGTTGAATCCCTGCATTAGCTTTTCTTCAACTCATTTGAATAAAGAGTAAATGCCAAGATATTTTGACAATCATGATTATTGCTATGTTTGGGAAGAACATTTAAGGACTAGTTGTTTGTGGTTCCTGCTGTGGTATGTTTCTCCTCTGTGATGCTGGCAGAACCTTGGCCTGGGTGCCCTTGATGATGACGACTCATATATAGTGATTTTAAAAGTAGTGTAGAATTTGAGCCTCACCATAGTCCTGTGGGATAGGTGCTACAGATTGTATCATCCCCTTTTTACAGATAAGGTAATTGAAGCTCACAGAAGTGCTTTACCATATCACAGAGGAAAGAGAGAATCTGGTCCAATTCTTTACTTTGTCACATGAGTTATGTCATTTTGGACAAATCATTTCATCCTTCTGGGCTTCAGGGTCCTTACTGGTGAGAATGTTCAATATCAGACTCCGTTAAGGCAATGGGGTGTGCTTGGTCTTGAGAAGAGGGGATATGATAACTGTTGTCAGGTATTAGGAGGTCTGTCATGTGGAAGGAGGATTATATATTGTTCTAGTTGACCCTAAAGGACAGAATGAAAAGCAGTGAAGAGAATTTATAGAGGGAGAGATTTAGCTCAATGTAAGGAAAAACTTCCTAACATTAGCACTTTTTATTATTGTACCATAAGGAATGATGAAATGGATGGATTCAGAGAAACCTGAGAAGACCTTTATGAACTGATGCAAAGTAAGGTGAGCAGAAATAGGAGAATAATGTATTCAACGTCTATACAACACTGTAATGAAAAATGACTTTGAAAGACTTAAGAATTCTAATGAATACAGTGATCATCCGCTTCCTTAGAGGTCTGATGATGAAGCCTGCTACCTACCTCCTGTCAGAGATGTAGATATGTACCTTTTTGGTCATGGCACTCCATGGCCTTCTCCACACAGAGCAGTCGCCCCTTAGGCCATCATCTCCACTTCTCCACTAGAACTTAGGCTTGTGTCCCTGTTGCCACTGAGGGCTCTGATAGCTTTTGGCCTTATCTTCCCCCTGTTGGAGTATTGTCATTCCCCTAGCATCTCCACGCCATGCTGTCACAGATGACCTTCTGGCATTCTAGATTCCATTTATATATTATCCTCCTCACAAGAATGTATACTCCATGAGGGCATTGTTGTTGTTTGGTGTATATTTATATCTCCAGTGCTTAGCACAGTGCCAGACATCTAGTACTTATTAAATGCATTCTCTCCCTTTCTGCTCTGACCTCTTTCTTTCTCTCTCCCTAAGCTGGGGTTTGTTTTGCCTGATATATTTAAATCTCAAGGGAGAATTTTTTTTTTAATCGAGGGGATTTGGGAGGGGAGGAGATCATGCCATAGTGGTACCAGAAAAAAAAGAAGGAAGGGTCATTGAATATTTTTCTAAAAGGCGTATGTGTGTTTGTCCTTTGTTGCCAAAGAAGACCATGCCATCAGGGAAACGATGACATGACTTGGACTTGACTGTTTTGAGTGAGGTAGGGCAGTGCAGGTCACCAGCCTCACTTCTCCAGAGCCATCTGAATCCAGTGACCAGATATTCATCAGGATGACTGGAAATGACTCAGGATGAAGCAATTGGGGTTAAGTGACTTGCCCAAGGTCACACAGCTAGTGAGTGTCAAGTGTCCAAAAGGCATAGAAGAGAATAGAAGGAAATTGTTAGGGAGACACAAGCAAACAGGAAAGCTATGAAACTGATGTGTTGCATTTGTTTTGTGCTTTGAAAAAGAGTAAGTTTTGTGTTGTAAAGACTGTGATTTCACATTCCTATCCTCTTTGTGCTTTGAAGTTTGTGTTTATTAATATTTGTCAAATTTTTAAAACACCAAACAAAACAACACATAATTAGAGCTTTCCTAAAGTGAAATAGGCTCCTGGAGAGTAATGGCTTTACCACCCCTGGTGGTCTTGGAGAAAAGGCTGAATGACTACTTGTTAAAGTTGAGGATTTTGTAGAGGGAACTTCTGGTCAGTTACAAATTTGCTTAAATGTCCTCCAAGATTCTTTTGATGTTTTGTTTTGTTTTTTGTTTGCCCAGAGCATTTTAACAATGATGTGGATCTTTGTTGCAATATACATGTGAGAAATTGGCTAGGAAACAGAACTTCTTCGCTTTCTTTGTTTGCTACTGTTTATTTACTGGGTATCTGATGGCTATTGAACAAAATGAATAAAAGTAGCATATTTAACTGAGTGTTTGTCATGGTCCTAAGACTATTCTTGTGGTGGGATTATTCTTGGCATTATAACACTTTTCAGTTTGAAACTGGGTTTACGTGGTGTGACTAAGGGACTTGCACCAAGGTCACAGAGCTTGTAAAGTAAGTGTCCAAGAACTCTCATTCAGGTCTTTTGAGACTAAGTTTAAGGAGAAAAGAGATCCAAATTACCTGAGTTCTCATTTTGACTCTGCCACTAACAAACTGAGGTACTGGGCAAGTCAACTTATTCTTATTTCCTCAGTTGTCAAGTGAGGCTAATAAATGCCTCAAGGCATTGTTATAAAGAGTTAATGAGATAATGTGTTTGAAAGTGCTTAGGAAAGTATTACTAATCCATTCCTAAGGTATGATTAGGAAGTATAAGCTGAGTAAACAAGCACCAGGAAGACTCATTCACTGTCAGACTTTACCTTGTCTTTCTAGAGTGAGCTCTAATTATTCTTTACCCTGCATTCTGTGATCCAGCTCAACTGGTGTGCTTTACTGTTCCTTGTACACATTTCTTTTTTTTTCTTTTTGAACTTCTGAAAAGCTGTTCCCCACTTTTCAACTCCCCCATCTTAAAATCTCCCTCTCCTTTCAAGACAGCTCAAATGCTGCCTCCTCCATTAGACCTTTCTCTGACTTTTATTGTGGTTATTGCTTGTTCTCTTCTCCTCAGACCCTAACTGACTTCATAGTTTTGTATTTATTAATCTGAGTGCATGTCATTGCCTTGACCTCAGCCTCACCCAGTAGAATGTAAACCACTTGAAGTCAGGGACTGTTTTCATATTTGTGTTTCTATGTACTCAGTTTCTGTCATAGTTTTTCAGTCGTGTCTGACTTTTCATGACCCCATATGGGGTTTTCTTGGCAAAAATACTAGAGTGGTTTGCTGTTTCCTTCTGCAGCTCATTTTACAGATGAGGAAACTGAGGTAAACAGTTAAACTGACTTGTCACACAGCTAGTAAGTGTCTGAACCCTGAACTCAGGAGAGTCTTGCTGATTCCAGACCTGGCACTCCACCTACTGTGCCACCTAGCTGCCTAATATCTCATAGTGGGTACTTCATAAATATTTGTTGAATTGTGGTAAGAAAGTGTCAGACTATTATTATTAGTATTTTACCCTAGTTATATAATTAGTATGTGTTGCCGAGCCAAGATAAACAGAATTCTGATTTCTGGTGTTTCTTTTCTGTTACACCATACTTAGACACGAATGGACTGTGGAATCTTGGTACTGAGGGATGTGACCTAGTGAGATCCCGTGTGGAATTTCAGAGTTTGAGCCGACAAATGGGTATTTGAAGAGGAGGGGATTGGAGGGCCCTGGCAGCATAATAGTAATAGTTGGCATTTAAACAGTGCTTTCAGATTGGCCGAGCACTTTACATCCATCATCTCATTTGATAAAGTCCTCTCTGGTAGCTGCTGTTATTCCTATAGATGAGGATATAGAGGTCTACAGTGGTTTAAGTGCAAGTAACTTGTTGAGGGTCACACAACCAGTGGGAACAACAACCAGGGCAGTTGAAGATGTTATGGGGGTGGTTTGTGGGATCCTTTCCGATACTGACACATTCTGTATTAAAGGCCCCGTACCAGATACTGTGGATAATAGAGTGATAGAAGATCCCTGCCTCTGCCCTTTACAGTCTAGAGAAGTTAGGGAAACAGTAAATGAGCAAAATGAGAAATACAAAAAAATTTTTAAGTATTACATAATTTACATGTAAAACAAGACTAGTACCTTACCCCCCCAAAAAATCTGAATTTTTGCTATGTAGCTCCTTTGCTCTAGCAGAGGACAACCTTCACAGAGGCTTGTAACTCTGTAACAATGCATTACGCAATATTTTGAATGACTTAAAAAATCTCAAAGAAATGTACAGAGTCCTGAAGACGCACTGTAGAACTTTGGGGCTGTTTGCCTCCTACGTGCTTAGACTGCTCATCACCTTCGCTGTTCCAGTTTTTAAATCCTGAGTCAAGTGCCAGCCTCCCTTCCCTCCTCCCCAAAACAAACAAATAAAGCCTTGCCAATCTCATCGCTCTCTCTCTCTCTCTCTCTCTCTCTCTTTTTTTTTTTTTGGCAATTATCATGTCATACCTTTTAACAAAACAGGAAATAGTCCATTTAGAAGCCTTTGTGGTGGACAGTGGAGGGCCCAGATTCATCATCCTCTTGCTTGCTAATGATGGAGCCTCCAGTCCAGACAGTATTTGCGGGCAGGTGGGGCAATGATCTTGATTTTCCTTGTGTTGGGAGCTAGGGTTGTAAGCTGCATCCTATCAGCAATGCCTGGGTACACATAATGTACCACCAGGCAATACAGTATTGGCATACAAATGGTTACACATGTCAACGTCACGTTTCATGATTGAATTGAAGATGGTTTTCATGGATTCCACAAGATTCCACACCTAACAAAGATGATTAGAAGAGAGCATCTGGGCATCAGAACTTCTCATTGCCTGTGGTGATAATCTGACCGTCAGGGAACTCACAGCTCTTTTCCAGAGAGGAGCAAGATGCAACAGTGGCTATCTCCTGCTCAAAGTCTAGGGCAACAGCCACAGCTTCTCCTTGATGTCATGTACAGTTTCCCTCTCAACTGTGGTAGTGAAACTATACCCTCTTGTCAGTCAGGATCTTCACAAGGTAGTCTGCCATATCACAGCCAGACAGACAGAGGATGGCATGGGGAAGGGCATAACCTTCATAGACAGTCATAGTATGGGTCACACCATCACCGGAGTCCATCACAATACAGTACGACCAGAGGTATACAGGGACAGCACAAATTGGATGGTGCCGTACATGGCTGGGTTGTTGAAGCTCTCAAACATAATCTGAGTCATGTTTTCTCTGTTGACTTTGGGGTTCAGAGAGGTTTCTGTGAGCTGCACAGGGTGCCCTTCAGGGGCCATGTGGATGGAGCTCATTGTATGATGCCAGATCTTCTCCATGTTGGTATCATCACCCAGTTGATGATACCATGTTCAGTGGGGTACTTTAGGGTCAGAATACCTCTCTTGCTCTGGGCCTCATACCTCACATGTAGCAGCTGTCTTTCTGACCCGTACCCACCATCACACCCTGATGTCTGAGGCGCCCAGCAATGGAGGGGAAGACAGTCTGAGGGGCATTGTCTCCCACAAAGCCAGCTTTGCACATTCTAGAGCCATTATCAACAACAAGAGCAGCGGTATTGTCATCCATGGTGAACTTTGAAGTGAAAGGTTTAACCCCTTAAGAAAGAGGAGGTGGTGCTGTACCTGGAGGTGAGGCATGGAAGAGCTCAGAGCTACCCAAAAAAAAAAATAATAGCACACGACAGCAACATGGGGGATATTACAAAGAAGCGTATGATTGATAACCAGATGAAAAATATAAACAAAAAGTACTATGAACTCATCAAGGGGAAAACCTGAGAATCAGCCCTTACCAGCTAACTTGTGTCTTCGTTGGTCAGCTCTTAGGATGGCCTGCTGCCCTCTGGTGGACACTGTGCAGTCTGCAGCTTTATTGTCTTTTCTGCATTAGCCTGATTCATGCTTATTCTGGGCAGAGAGAAGCTCAGTGTCTTCATGAGTATCAAAGGAGATAAAGTTCCTTCTGCTGCATACTGTGAGTGCTTGGTATAAAAATATAGGAAACTCATAAGGTCTGGGACTTTGAGTCTGTCAAAGATTACTGCCAGCCCCTTAGCAATCCCATCTGTCACTTCTTGTAGTCCTGTAGGATATACTTTATTTGAGCTCATGGTACCAGGGGAACTCACTGAGGGCAACTATATGCTGCCTAGCTATCATTTCACCTTTTTTAGGGGGATGGGGGTTCTTCTCCTTGTTAATCACATTTGTTTTATCTTTTCTAGCACGAAGGTCATTGTTTTAAAAGATACAAAAACTCACTTGTTTATCCTTTTCACTTTCATCTCATCACCATTCTAGCCTTCCCCTTCTTTGATCCGTCCTTTGCCCCCTACATAGCTTAGGAACTCCTTTTCATTGTCCTTAGTATTCACTACCAGTCTCCTCTCATTCTGGGTTTTAGTGATTCTGATAGAATTCTTACTTGTGCTGCTCTTTATATTCATCCTCAGTATGTTCTGGAGTCCAGGTCAACATCCAGCTCATCCTTTTCTGAATACTCTTTGTTCTTGGTTGTTTTACAGTCATGTCTGATTCTTTGTGATCCCATTTGGGGTTTTCTTGACAAAGATCCTAGAGCGGTTCTGAACCTTCTTAGGCTTGTTTATATATTTTCTCAAATATGGTACCCATATTGTCTTATTTGCATTTTTTCTAGAGATTCTTTCTGGATTTTAAATGAATGCAAGTTATGTGAATTTCTTATGTAGTTTTACACTTGAATTTTTTCCCACCTGTAAGCCAGGCTTATTAATATGTCTACTCAATAACACCTTTGATCAGACAGGCCTTAATGTAATGAATAAATCATAAGTTTCAAGAAGTTTACACCAAAGTACTCATAAGTGAATTTGTTAATTGGATTGCCAGACTTTAAATATTCTGCTAAGTATAAAACTGGGGCAAATGCGTATAGGAAAAATGAGATTTGGGGGAGAAGAGATGTCTTAGAGCCAGAAATAGCATCCAGGTTCTGGCCCAGCATAGTTTCCCTGGAATACTACAGCTGTAATCCCCATGCATTCAATGTTATGATTGTCTTCTGGGCTATATTTTTTTTCTACCACAACATAGTTAGATTGATTGACCCTTCTTTGGACCTTGAACCACTCTATAGTGGTATAACTGAGGTTTAACTCACTGTAGTATATGCAATTCACCATTAAGATGTTAAGATGGAGATAGGAAGGACCACAAAGGTGTCCTTCCTTGTGTCCATGGACATCAGAAGGTCATTTCAAGAGCAGAACTACCTGGACAGGGAATATATTTGAGCAGTCTCTCAGCCTTTTTGATTTGAGGTACTGCCCAAGGCAGTTCTGACCCACTTTTAGTTGGGAGGTTCCTGTGCATGCAGGGCGGGAGCAAATGGAAGAGAGAAATGGAAGGGAGATGTGGAAACTGAAATCCACTCTGTTTCTTGCCTGGAAAAAAAACTTATTTCTCATTTTTGTTAGAAAAAGATTTTGTTTTTTATCAAATCTTTTGTTTTTGCAGTAAGGCTATAGGGTACTGTGTTCTATGTCAGGTTGGTGGGCCCATAGTCATTGACTAAAGAGATTAAAAGGTGATCCTTACACAGCAAGAAGTTTACTTCCCTCAAGGGGATGAGTGATGGGGGCTGTTTTTCCGATCATTCCCCAGTTCCTCCAGTAAACTTGATCTGATCTGTGTCTCCCTAGTGGAGGAGGGAGTGAGGAGAGGGGAGAATCTCTTTTCCAGGGCAAGATCTGAATGCTGTGTTGCGCCCACTCACTGACTTGCTGTGGTGACTGTTGGCATAGACCAGACAGGGTGTGGTAGATGGCGAAGGGGTGTCAGTTCCAGCCCCTAGGTCTCTTTGCCTGGGATAATACTGTCTACCTCTGTTATAAAGAAAACTCAAACCTGTTGACTTGAGAGTGGAACTGTCTGCAGTTAGATTTTGATGGAGAAGGGGGTTCTCTAGACCCCAGTCTTTGAGCTACAGATAAATTCAGGCCCTGTGGGAGAGTGGGCAAAGCAAAAAGGCTTTCCTTGAAGTTTACTCAATCAAGGCCAGCAGCATTCTCTATCCTTGGTGTCCTACGACACAGATTCTGTGCACCAGCTCCTCTGTTACATCAGTGAATTGATGACCCCTGCAAGGACAAAGTAGAGCCAAGGTTTCTGAAAGTGTAAGAATTTACAAAGTGTAATGGTGGAAGTGGTGATACTTTCTTGCTTTGTGATATGTAAGCTGCTCTGTGTTGGCTTTGGTATCTTAGCGGTTCTCTCTTTCCTTGTTGTTTTCCAACAGCTCCCCCAACCCTCTTCCCACCTCCTCCCTTTCTTGGGGCCGCAGTTTCCCCTCCTGGGTCTGAGCCCAGAGTAGGGTGGATGTGTGGGGGCCATTGGAGCGGCATCCCTACAGCCGTTTTTTAAGTTACTGGAGTGTGGGGGAGGTAGTGGGGGGGACAGGAATTTTGAAGCCCTTAGTTGAACTGCTTTGTTACTTAAGCCCCACACCGTCTCGTTTTGCAGTTCAGCAGTTAGGGGTTATCTTCTTGTTAATGTGAAGGAGGTGGCAGAAGCTATTAGGTAATAAGAAGGACCCAAATCTTGTGGTTTGCATCATCACAGCTTCTCTTGACTCTATCTTCTCTCTACTTACATGGCCACCACCCTGATGCAAGTCCTCATCACTTGTCCCCTGGACTGTTGCAGCTACCTTTTAATTGGCCTCCTTACCCTTCTCCAATCCATTCTCCATATAGCCGCCAAAGTGATTTTCCTGAAGTGCAAGTCTGACCACATCGCTCCTTTTTTCAGTGAACTCTGATGGCTTTTGTATTTATTTTTTAAAGTTCTTCACACCCTGGCCCCAAACTACCTTTCCAACCTTTACACACTCTAAAGTTCAGCCACACTGATCTTGCTGCCTCTCACACTCCTGTCTCCAGACCTGGAATATACTCCTGATATTCTTCTATCCCTTAGAATTCTTTGTTTGCTTTAAACTGCTCAGTTACCACCTTCTACACATAGCCCTTCTTAGCCTCTTAACTACTAGTGCTTTCCCCCCCCACACACAAAACAATTCCTTTATATTTGTCTTCTCTCCCCTGATATAATGGAAGCTTCTTCAGGTCAGGGGCTGTTTAATTTTTGTGTTCTTATCTCAGGCACCTAGAACAATACGTGGCTCGGGCAGCAGAGGCACTTGTAAAAACTAACTGCAACAGCTCTTTGAGAGCGGAGCCTGGGCCATAATGAGGCTTGGGGGTGGGAGGTAGGGGGGTGTTGGTGGAGGTGGGGTGAGTTTCCCTTCCCCAACATGCCTGATGCTCTTAGCTCTGCCTTCTTCTTTGAAATTATAGACTGTCTGTTCTAGTTAATTCCAGCAATATTGACTGGGCTGAGAATTTGGGGGTGGGTTTGGGAAGAAGGGTCCCAGAAACCTGTGTCTCAGATCAGCCGAGTACCATGTCTTCCTATATTAGGGATTATCCCATGGGTCTTTTTGCCTGGGGAGTGGTTGTGGGAAATATCGTATAGTAGGACACAGTGGTTACCATGCCCAATTGCAGAGGGAAGTCCTCAGGGGGCATGATTTTTGCAGAGATTCATTGATGGTCATTTGATGACACTTGACATATGAGTTTCAGATGTTCCTTCATGATGAGCTAATCTATTCCTGTTTGTCCTTAGGCTGGTGCCACCTTGCAGAACATAAAGGAAGCCAGTAGCCAGAACCAAGAACCAAAGAAAGAAGATGAATATGCAGAGGACAGTTCTGATGAGGAGGTAAGATTTTGTCAACCTGTTGGCATAAGATAGGAGCTATGGATGGAGTCAGAGGTGACTCACCAGTGCTAGAACTGCTAGGGGAAAAGTACATAGAGTTGTAATGTGAGTCTTGCTCCCTCCCTCCCTCCTCCTGTGCTTTGGTTGGTTTGCTTGTGGTCTGTGCCTTATTTTGTCATATATACAGTTTAATCCTTTATGTTGGATAGGGTCTTATTTCTGAAAGCAGGTCTGTCCACCTCCACCTAGCCAAAGTTTGGCTGTTGCTTGAAGTGGTAATGGCTTGTATGCCACCAGTTATGTGTTTTCCTCCACCACTATAGAGGCATACTGAACTATGCAGATGACAGCTTTCTGGTGGAACTTGTGCATCTTTGCATGAGAGGAAGTGGAGAAGGGTCCAGGGATTTCATCTCATCTCGCATCTATACCCTTAGCAAATTAATCGACAGAATTGAATTGGGGCCTCTTCGTGTTCTGCGCTTCATAATTCTGTGGTTGTTTCAAAGGAAGCAGAAGATAGGGTCTTGCTCTCAAGATGTTCATGAATAATAAGAGTCATGCAACTAGTAAATGACTGAGGCTATATTTGAACTCAAGTATTCCTGACTTCAGACTTGATCTCTGTCCACTGCACCACCTAGAAGATAAGGAATAAAATAAAAATGGGTGATTCGTTGGGACATGATTTAAAATGGACAGAAAAAGAATTATCATTGTAAAAGTAGTCTCAGTTAAAGTCAATAAATGATAAACTTGTAAGCAAAAATCTGGTGATTTTGCCACTGGTCATGTATGTGGTGGGATGAAAAACAAAAAAGACTGAATGACAATATGAAAAAAAAGAAGTTCACGCATAATCTAGTTGGGAGAGTTAAGACTGACAAATGTGAAACAATTGAACAAGACAACTTAATAGATAAACTATTTATTGAGCATTTCCTGTGTGCATGTGGGAGAAAAAAAAGAAGTATAAAACCTAACTCTCTTTCCCCAGGGAATTCATAGTTTTTTCTGAGTAGATCACATGTACACATGTTGGTATGTCAGAAGATGTACTCCCTACAGGACATGGCTCATAGTAATCCCTAGACATCTCAATAGATGAACACTGGATAGTTCTTTGTGAGGTGTTGTGGTTAAAAAAAAAATTGTATATGTTAGTAGGACCTGCTGGAACTTGAATCTTGCTGGCATAGCTTTTGAGTTCTCAGGGTGCCATCTGTGCCACTGTGTGACACCAAGAGAGTATGTCAGAGAAGGAAAATGGACATACCAAAAGCCAAACAAGAAAAGTTGACACTCTCAGAGATGCATAACTGAGAATATATGATCAGATGCTAAATTTTGTGGTAAATGCAGTAGTAGTTGGCAGAAGGGAGAGGTCACTGAGTGGTGTAGTTAGGAAAGGCATTCTAAAGGAAATGGGGCTGGAACTAGACCTTGAAGTATTGTTCCCTTGCTAGACAGGCCTAGAACCTGTCTCTCTGCTCCCCATCCAGAAGTGTTTATCAAACTTCTGTTTTCACAGGCAAGTGAGTGTTGTAGAAAAGAAGTTAACTTGTGTACTGGAAGAAAAGTGTCAGATAGGCTGTACCCTCTTGAGCTCTGTCCCTGAAGGCCTTCAGCGTGGAGGGAGAAGGACCAAAGAGCCTTGGAGAAGGGAGCTCGGGGAGACCTGATCCTGGTCTATGCCACTGACTAACTACTTGCTGTTGGGACTTAGTTTCTTTATTTGTAAAATAAGGATCAAAATCCTTCCTCTGCTGGTCTGAAGGTTGATCATTAGGCTCATGAGATTACAGATGCTAAGCAGCTTGTCAACTGCAGAACTCACCTAAGAGTTTTGTGGAATTAGGATGATGAGGGCCAGGGCTTTTTCCTTCTGTCTTCAGTCCACAGGAGTGTGGGGTCTGCTCCATGGATCACTTGTGACTTTTCTGGTGATGCTTTTCCGAGAATGACCAAGCACGGTAGGGGATCCCGTCTTTGGAGTTGTGTTGGCCTATAAGACAAGCTGCCTTCTCCCAAAGGCCATGGAGGGTTCTGGATGCCTTTTACTGAACGTTTGTGAAGGGGTTCATTAGATGGTGCTTTTAAGATACTGGACAACATTATGCAGGCTGTAGAGATGAGAATTAGATCAGAACTGTTTTGTCTTCTTGGTATTTCCAGAAGATTAGCACTGAGGGACAGAGTCCTGGAATCCAAACAGCAAGTTAGTGGGCTAACTTCCTAGGAGAGCATCTGCTACTAACCATAGAAAGCTAGTGATGGCGTGGGGAGTGTCATTGGTGGGGTTAGGGATCACACCTAAAGCAGCATTCTGGTTTAGAGTCTCCTGTCCCTGGGTCTGGAATAAAGCTTTGGGAGCTAGGGAAATATATGAGGACAGGGAATGTGCTCTTGTGTAATGTCTCAGACATGCCTGGGGGTTGGGGAACCATAGGCTGTCCAAAGGCTTTTGCATGAAAGACTCTCAAGGCTTCTCCTACACAGCCGATCCAGCATCAACACCCCAATGGGGGAGGTTCATTCAGGACCTGCTGGCATCAGTAGCTTCCATGAGCTTTCTGTTTCCAGATTCTCATCCCTGACTATCCTTATAAATTCCCCTTTTCCCTCTTTTCTCTGTCTCAAGGCATGAACCTCTAGGAATTTTTCTGGTGGGGGCTAATGCCTACCTCTCAGTTTGCAGCTATGTTTCTGATCTGCCCGGTATCCTTTCCAGACCTTTGTTGTTTGGTTCAGTGGGTATTTATTTGCCTCTTGCTATATGTATAGTACAGGTGTTAGGTTCTGGGAAGTTATGAGAAAGTATGTGACATGTTTCCTTATAGGGTCATAGATTTAGACCTGAGAAGCCATGAGGATGAGGAAGCCCAAAGATCACCCAAGTAGTCAGTTGCAGAGCCAGGATTTGAACTCAATTCCTGTGATTCTAAATCTAGAATTCTTTTCACTGAATTGTCCTTTCTGAGGAGTTTAGAATCTTTGGGAGCTGGGGGGAGGGGGTAGGCAAGACATGAATTGAACATTGAAAACAATTAAAGACTATTACAAGATTATGTAGGACGAAGTGATAAGCTGTTTAATGAAGTAATTACTAAAGACCTTCTAGAATGGTGGGAATGATCAGTGTTGTCTGGATTTCATCCCTTTCCTTTTATTCAGCATTATATCTTTACCCTTTCCTATTCCCACAAAGATCTCAGGACAGCCTGATGTTTCTAAGGGAAATGCCCTTAGCTCTGTCAGAGATAGCCTTGGAGAGTGAATTGAGGTGCAGGGGATATCAGAAACTTGGGAAAGTGTTGGAAAGAGGATACCCCTTTTTTCCCTCTTAGGTGTGGGTTGAATTGGAAAGGCAGTCTTCAATTGCCTATGTGCTACTCGCTTGAAGAATTGTTTCATTTTTTTCTTTTTAAAATGCTGTTTGATTAATGCCTCTTGTTTTTCTATCACCTTCATTTCCAAATTTATCCCTACCCACTGACCCATCCCTTATAGAAAAGATGCAAAAAGATTGCAGACAAAAGAGTTCAGTCGAATTAACCATTAGCTGAGTCTGAGAGTATGTGCAGTATTCTACCTCCATACTCCCCCACCTCTTCAGGGCTTGGGTGAGAGGGCAGCTTCTTAATTCCCCTCTAGGGACAAGTTTGGTCATGACAGTTAAATCGTGCTAACTTACTATTTTCCCCCTCTTTTCATTTGCATTGTTGTAGTCATCATGTGTATTCATTTCCTAGTTCTGTTTATTTCACTTTTCTATTCATACATCTTCCCGTGTTTCTCCAAATTCTTTGTTAATTATTTCTTATGGTACAAGTGATAATCTATTACATTTATGCCCAATGGGGATCTCCTTTTTGCCCAGATTTTTTCTGCCACAAAAAGTGCAAAGATGAATGTTTTTGGTGTATATGAGTCTTCTGACTTCCTTGGGCTATTACATCTTTGGATAAAAGCATATGGATGTTTTAGCTGCTTTGTTAGCACAGTTTCAAACCACTTTTCAGAATGGTTGGGCCAATTTACAACACCAATAGGGTATTATGGTATTATCTCTTTTTCTGCCATCCCTTCATATTGTGATGTCATAACCAGTTTTCTGGGTGTGGAAAGATGAAAGCTCAGAGTTATTTTGGTTTGCACTATTCTTAGTGATTTGGAGCAGTCCTTCTTACAGTTATTAATAATTTGCAATTCTTTTGAGAACTGTTTATATCCTTTGACCATTTATCCACTGAGGAATGGTTCTCTCTCAAATATTTATGTTAATTCACTGCATATCTTGGATACCAGATGCTTATCATAGATATTTGATGTCAAGATTTTTTCCCCACTCAGTACTTTCCCTCACTGTATTGATTTTGTCTAAAAAGTTTTTCAGTTTTCTGTGATCACAAGTATCCATTATGTCTTTTGTGATTGCCTCTGTCTCTTATTGGTTAAGAATTCTTTAAGTTGTTTCTGAATGAAATCTTAGGGAAGAAAGGTGCCATCATATCCATGCCTGCCTCTGCCTCCGCCTGGCTCCCTAGTTCCGCCTCCTTCCCATGGCTAATGGTAGTGCTGTGGGCCCTGTCCAAGAGGTGAAAGGTACTTCCCTTTTGAGTCAAGGTGCTATCCAGGCTGCACGGCAATTTGGAATTTGTAGTCCTTATATATTTGGGAAAGACCTGGACTCTATTGGACCTTTCTCCAAGGAAGGAGTTGCTCTATTTTTCCTGCTTCCAAGATCCAAGATTTACATTTTATCAGTGATTGCTTTTCTTTCGGTCTGATGCTCTTAAGGCAAAATAAACTGCTTTGTGGCCCCAATAAGTGGCTGGTTCTTTCTTCCTTGGACTGATAGAATGTCAGGTCACTCATGGAGTTGGGAAGCCCTTCTGTGACAATTGCTAATCTTTCTCCTCTCCTGGGATTTGGAGGGTAAGAGGAGGAGTCTTCATCCCTGCCCCCACCTCTCCAAATTCTATTTCCTCCCCTCTTTGCTTGTCCTCCTGTTCACTTGGCAGCCGACTGCACGAGCCTTGGCTGTCAGCCCGATCCGGTCTCTGCTGTGCCTTCAGAGAACAGAGACAAAACAAAATAAATTGGTTTCCTGGCCGGGAGCAGCCGGGCGCGCTTCGGGTGAGGGAGGGAACGAGCTCAGTGGTGCGGCTCTTTGCCTCCCCCCACCCCAAGGGCTCTGGCTGTCAGCAGCCACATCCTGTCGGCTACTTTTTTATATTTTGTATTTTGCATAATCAACGATGATAGCAAATAGAATGTGGAGGTAAGAAGGTGGGTGGAAGTTGCATTATAATTTGGTCAGGGGTACAAGTCCCAGCTCTGGCCCTAGGCAGCCCCTCTTTTCTTCTCTGTCCCCCTTCTTTCCCCCCTTGAGCCCTACTGTCTGATCCCCTTGCCCACTGGGGGTGGGGAGAGCTGCGTGGTGGTGCAGCATGGCCGCATTGGGAGGAAACAGGTTGGGGGCTGCCTGGGTCTGCTTCCTCCCACGATGACTATTCCATATGTCCATACTAATGAATGACAGTGTGCTGAGTGCACCTCACAGTGCTGCCTGCTCCTTCCAGCACTGCCTCCCTCCCACTGTACCTCCCACCTCCTGTGGCCACACAGCTGACCGAAGGATAGAGGGGGCGTCAGAGCTCAGCTTTCAGGAGCTAAGCAGTCAGGAGTTAGAGAGTGGTCCTTCCAGAATTTGGTGTTTCCAGATGAGCCACCCACCCATCTCCAGGGGCTGTGTGTATGTCTTTGCTAGTCTGAGTTGACTCTTTACTGTAGCTTTTGAATCTTACCACAGTTGTGCTTGTGTGTTGGCTGCTAGGCCAAGAGCTATGGGCAGCTCCTCCCCAGAATTCTGGACAAGAGAGAATGCAGGGAGAAGCAATTAGAGAAGGTGAGATAGTGAGGTCAAAAGTTGTGATGTGGATCCCAGTACTGTCCGTATGACCACTAGTCATAGTATAGCACGTGTGTGTGTATGTGTGTGTGTGTGTGTGTGTGTGTGTGTGTGTGTGTGTGTGTGTGAATGACTGGAGAGAAAAGAGATGGATGTGCCACTTTTGACTTATCCTGTACGGTTCATAGAAGGAGGCATGCCAAAACATACCTAACTCACCCTCTCATTTATGGATGAAGGAATTCTGAGTCCTGGATAGAAATAATTTGCCCATCATCACACTTAGAGGAAGTAGCAGAGCTCAGGTTTGAAATCAGGTGTTTTACCTTCACTTCTGGGGCTGTATCCACTCTGTCCTGCTGACTCCTTTGAGCTGTCTAAGGGAAAATATATAGAGGGCCTCTCACAGAATTATTGAACTGTAGTGGGCTCCTGGAAGACAGGAGGTATAATATTTTGTTAGATGCAAAAGAGTCTCCCTGGAGCTTTGGAGTAGGGCAAGGGAATGAATACATAATCCTTCCTCAGTGGTCTCATCTTTTGCTTTTCCCTAGGACTTTTGCTCCTCTCTCCTGTCCCAGTGACAGAAATGACTTGCTTCCTTGCCTTAGCTGAGCTTCAGGTCTGAGTGTTTGGGTGGTGGTAGGGAGGGTGTTGCTCTATACAGGGTGCCCAGTTCAGGGGTGGGAGGGAAGAGAACTTTTGCAGTCTGAGACGGATGGTCTAAACAGTCTGCCCAGATCAGCAGCACTTTGTTTGCCAGCTTTTGGGGCCAGAGTGGAAAGTTTTCTTTTGCCCATTGTGCATGTGTATTCAAATATGTGGATTTGCCCTCTCTTGTCAGAGGTATGAATCCCCCCTGGTGTGGATATCTACCTTGTTTGTGATGTATGGGGACACAGCCTCTGTTTGGGCCTCACATATTTACTTGGGACAAGTAGTTTGTACATGTGTGTTGAGATGTGTTTCCCAGTCTGAGGAATGATGGGGATGGGTAAGGTATGTGTGTCAGAACCAGTTCTGAAGAGATAGCTTAGTTTCACAGACCCCTTTTTTCCTGCTGCATCCCTGGCATGGAGCCTCTCTTTCTGCCAAAATCCCCTCCTGTAGCAATTGAGCCAGCCATCCAAGCTGGCTTTTTCCCCACTAGACCGGGCTGGCACAATTGCATGGAAAAACAGATTGGCCTTGGGATGGCTGCTGGCACTGAGGGAGGGGAGCGGCCACACTACTATTCCAGGCCCCTTAGCCTCTCCTTCTAACCTATCTCCCCTTCCCTTCCCCCTACTCTGTAACCTTCCAGCTCTGTCTGTGGGGTCCTAAAGGGTGAGAGGTGGGGTGTGGTGATGGGGCCCCAAAGCAAAAGGAAGCCATTAGCAGGGAGGTGTTGCTGGCTCTCTGGCTGGCCCACAGCATACCCAGAGCCCTGGCAGTGGGGTTGGGGAAGGCTGGAGTGGCGTGTGTGTTATTCTGGAAGAAATGACATCAGTAGGAACTCATCTCCTTCCCCTCACTAGGGGGGAGGGAAATAGAGGGGACCCACTGCCTCCCAGAGTTGAAGAATGGAAACTCTAGCCATCATTAAATTGTGTGGGTCTCCCATCCAAAAGTCTTTGCCTTTAGGAGGTCAGAGCTGACCTTTTCCTCAGTTTGGAAACCTCATTGCCTTCTCCTCCTCTCCCTCACCCCTAATACATTTTTGACTCTCTTAGAAGCAGATACTATGTTATGATCTTAGGGTTGACTCTCTAATAACGAGGCTACAGGAACAACAAAAATGTGGACACCTCTGTTTGTGCCCCCGCTTCCCCATTACCATTCTTTTCATTCCAGAATAGGTAAGACCAAGAGGCTGTTTGGTATTTTGTAATTCTTCTTTTGATTGCAGAAGAGGGGGCTGAAATGTCTCTCTTGATGATATGTCTGTACCCTGGTTTTAGAACTGCTATCTTTTGTACCCCTTTTCTATTTCCTGGTCTTTCTGCCTAAAGACCAGTGGAGGCTGGAGTTTTTGGGGAGCAGTGACCAGCTGTTCACCTCCCTGTCTCTTTATGTCCCCCTCACACTTCTCTCCACAAAGCTGTAGCATTTTTCACAGACATGATCTCATCCAGCTGCCCAGACCCCTAGGGAGGTGGGCTAGGGGAGAAGAGGAAGGAAGGAAAGGCAGCTGCATCAGTAATAAGGATTATTCTTTTACTTTTCAAGATGGGGGAAACTGAGGCACAGTTTCTTGTCCTTCCCTTGCTTCTCCCTTCTCACCCTCCTTTGCAAACTCTGCATTGAAAAAGACTCTGCATTACCATCTCTCCACCATCCCAGACTTTGTTGTTGCTGTTGCTACTTCTTAATAATCTTTACAAAGCTTTATTTTTCTCAGAAGTGCATTTGGGGTCACCAGAGTTCTGCAGGCTGACACTGTTAACTTTATCCAAAAGTGTGGCCAGACCAGGGGGAAGGAAGGTGTCTGTGCAGAGTAGAGAGATCCCAATTCCCAATACCCACTGCATGAAAGGCATGATACTGGAGATAGAGTTCTTTCTATGCGAGAAATAACCTTTTCCTCCTCTGTGGAAAAAACATGGTCTGATGGCCCAGGGATCAGTGCGGCTGGTTTGGTGGGAGAAGAGAGTACTGCTTAGATTGAACTTGGCCTGAGGCTGAGCTCTTTGGAAGGAATGGGGGCCTATGGCTCTGGACATGCTCCCCAACTCCCCCCACCCCCAAAACTCCATTGTAACTTGAGATCCCACAGGGGTAAAACCCAGGCCTATATGTGTGTCCAGGAACTATGATCCCCTCTGCTTTCTAGCCAAACACTGTTAATGGCTTCTCCTGGCTACCGAACCAGCAGCTGCCTACGGTGTTGGCGGCCTCCCCTACTCCTGGAGCCCCCCTACCCCATTCTCCCAGCCCCCAGTTGCACTCAGAATAGTCTAGGCTATTCTAGCAGGGGGAGCTCTCACCACCCAGGTTTCCTGAGTTCCAGGGCCCCCCCCCATTCTGTTTGTGATCAACCTTGAAGCACTTCTGACTCCTGTTTGCATCTTGAAAATCACTCACATCCTGTTCTTATAACAGCTTCCCACCCCTAAACCCTTTCACATTCATACCTTGTCGCCAGGGGTAAAAGAATTGGATCTTCTAGCTGCATTTGACCCCTTCCCCACAGGCCAGGACAGCATTTAAAGTGAAGAGAGAGTCCCTGATAAACACCCTTCCCCTTTGCTTTAGCCTTTTTTCTTTCTCTTCCATTAGGAAACTGAGATTCCCTTTGGCCCAGACTAGTTGAATTGTATCATTACTAAAGTTCTTCCCAAATGCCTCATCATAGAGGTGACCCTGGGTTCTTGAAGGCTGGCAGGTAGGTCCTGCTAAACTGGAAAGACTTCAGGTATCACCCTAGCATAGAACTCTATCTGAAGATTGGCCTAAATGTGGCAAGGCTCCTCACCAGATGGAGAGGTTGTGACTAAGAGATCCCCCTAACAAAATCACCCAACGTTTGAAGATGTCATCTGTGAAGGTGCTAGCTTGGGTCGGAGTTGGCTGCTGTACATGTGGATAGATTAGGGAACCCTAGTCCCCTTTATTCCAGGCATTGCTCTTTCTTCATCTGGTTTCTGGACATTTTCTGTTACTGTCCCTCCATACCTGGAATGCTCTTCCTTCTTATCGACATCGTCTTGCTTCCTTTACTTCCTTCATGTTCTAGATAAAATCCCACCTGCTACAAGAAGCCTTTCCCAGCTATTCTTAGAGTTAGTGCCTTCCTCCTTTTATTTCCAGTTTATCCTATATGTACTTTGTTTGTACGTAGTTGTTTGCATATTGTCTCCCCCATTAAATTGTGAGCTTCTTGAGAGTGTCTTTTGCCTCTTTTTGTGTTCCCAGTACTTAGTATAGGGCCTTGCATGTAGTAAGAGCTTAATAAATGTGTTTTGACTGACTAACTCAAACTCAAACCAGAGAGTTAATGGGGATCCAAGGGTGAGGAGTATTTTAAATTGCTTAGAATAATCAAAGTTGGCAAGGATGTTCTATTCTCATCTCTACTAAAAGAGGCTGAAGGTTTCTCCCAGCAGGTAACATTTCTGCTCAGAATGGCATGAGTCTCCCTTCACTCAGCCAAGCCATGCTGATAGGGAAGAACTGTTTGCCTCTCTTGAAGGCAGCAATGGTAAATCAAGAGAGTGGAGGTGTGCTTACAGTTGCCCAAGTCTTTGTGTACTGGACTCTTGGGGAGAGGGGCGGGATGCAGGTGCAAATGTATGTTTTCTTTTGGGGGGGGGGAGTGGTGAAGGACAACTCTGCCTTGTCTGTTGGACCAGCCAGCCACCTGTCATTCTCTGTGCTGTTGAGGGTTGCTTTGTATTTTAAAGCTGTTTCCTTTCATCCGGTTCTTCCTTTGCTTCCAGCTAGAGAGAGAGAAGTTTCTCAGGGGAGAGAAAATGGGACATATGATTAAAGCCAACTGTGCCTTGTTAGGGGTGGGAGATTGGGGAGGGTATTAGGATATCATAGTGGAGTTCATAGGTAAAGCAAAGAATTTTCTAATTCAGAATGGTTGATTAAAAAGACACCCCACTCCCTGCCCCCCACCCCAGTCATTTGAGAGACAGAGGAGAGCAGTAGATTTCCCTCTGAAGTTGGCCCATCAATTGCTAATAGCGTAGGTTGGATTCTGAACAGCAAAGAAACTTTGCTCATTTGAAGGGCAGTTTGCTGCTTTGGGAATGTGACTTGGGAAGTTGGAGTAAGGGCTACTTTATTTCCTGAATATAATTCTGCCTCTGAGCTCTTTGAAACGTCCAAACTCTCTTCTTACCTTTTGTAACCTCTAGTTCCCAACCCTAGGGGACAAGCAAAGAGCAGTGTGTGTAGCACTCCAGGTCTGCAGGGCCAGGCACTGAGCAAGTACTTAAAAAATGCTTATTGCCTGCCCGCCATAGCTTTCAGGGAGTCTCGAAGTAAGTTAGTAGAGGGATACTGAGCCTTAGTGTTTGCAGGTGGGCAAGAGTGGGTGTTCATGAAACCCATTGTTTATGAGGGGTACTCAGAGAGGCCAGAGTAGCCAGAAGAGTCAGATCTTGGTTATTGTAGGAGCTGAGCTGGCATTTGTAGTTGCTAGAAGCAGATGCCTAAATGTTGAAAATCTTGAGTCTGGGAAAGGGAAAGGTTCTTCATGGACAGCAGAGCAATATGGAAAGATGGTGGGGGGGCGGGGAGGAGAGCAGTGTTGGGGGAAGGGAGGAGCTAGGTTGGGACAAATTGCTGCTACATTGGAGGGAGGAACTGACTTGGAGAAAATAGAGATTCCAGGGGTGTGAGGGCTGACTGTCTTGCAGGACAGAGGTCTTTGAGTTGGCATCTCACCTATACCAGCTGTAAATCTTATCTTTTCATGGAAGGCCAAGTTCTTAGGGAATACATCAATGTTTGAGAGAAGGTTGAGAGGGCAGAGTAACTTACTACTTCTCACTGGGAGAAAGTTGCAATTCTCTTGTGAGCTCAAGAGGGAATAGCTTAGAAGAAAAATTAAGGTTCCTGTGTGGGAATGTCCCAAATACCCTATCGTGTTGGAGGAGAGGAGAGAGAGGTAAAGGGTGAGACAGTAGGGGGTGTGCAGAGGATGTAGATGTGGAAAAGGCATCTCTCCTTTTTGGAAAAGTCCTAGTTTCTCATTGGCTTCCCCTAGAAGAAGATGTCTTTCTAGTCTTTACCCATCTATTTTCTTTAGCTTTTCCCCTTGCTCATGGTAAGAAATCGCTCAGCTTTTTACATGATTAGAACTAGTCATTGGGGTGGGGGTGGGGGCAGGAGATCAGAAACTCAGATGGAGGATGGACAATCCTGAAATCATTTTTTTTTTTGGAAGGTATTTTGTACTTACCTTTGGATTAGGGTGTGTCTGATGTTCTGGGAAACTCTGCACTTCAGAATAAATTTTGCACCTCTCCTATGAAGACCTAACTTGGGGAGGTAGAAGGTTTTCCAGCTTTTCTGTCCTGCCCCTGCTCCCTGTAGGATCTCCTAGGAGACTGCAAGGCATCAGCCCATCCCCATCCTCCAGTCCTACTGTGGTTTGTTTCATTTGGAGGACAGGAGGGACAGTAAAGTAGATTTAGAGTTGGAAGGGATTTCAGAGATCAAGACTGGTCCTTTCATTTTGCAGGTGAGGAAACTGCCCCAGAGAGGTTACGACTTTCTAAAAGATGTGGAACATAGTTTTTCTTGATTCCAAGACCTTTGGTTTAAAAGCTCTCTCTGACTTCAAGGTATTGTGCATAATAGGCTCCAAGTAAATTTTTTTGGAATTGCTGACTAAGAACTTTATTACTTATTTTAATTAATTATGTTAGTACTGATTTGAAAAGCAAGATTTATAGGTAGTTCCGCATTGATAAGAATGTTGACTTGGGTCATCACAAGCCTCATACTTTGACCACACTAGAAGGTTCCTCACAAAGCACCCTCTAACCTTTTAAGAAACATTTATTTAAAAACCTGGGGTTACTTAGAACAGGTGAGTGACCTAAAGTTCAGGAGATCAGCATTTGGCTGGCCAGTGTGTGGGAAGAGCTTGTCTCTAGCACTTATCCCCTAAGCCAGGCAAGCACAATGTGAATGTTTGGTCTTCTTCCCCTTAGCCTCCCCCACCCCCACCTCCAACCCCCCAGGGGTAGGGGGGTGGAGGGCGGCTTGCCTTGTGCTGTTTGTCAGAGATAAAAAATCGAGGAGGAGGAATGGAAAGACAGGAGGCACAGGAAGGCAGTTTGGTCGTTTAGAGACAGAGGCACAGAATTAACGTGCAGTGGGGGAGTTGGGAATGAACACTGCCGGCATTGTAATCGGAGAGGGGGCAAGGGAAAAGAGAGAGACCGAGAGAGGGCGGCTGACCCTGTGCTCCCCGGGGACAGGTGGGGAGAGGCGGAACGAGGAGAGAGTGAAGGATTCCAGAGGTGGACTGGCTTCCTCTTTGGGCAGACAGACACAGGGAGGCGGGCAGTGGGCCAGCTCTGTACCTGCACTTCCAATCTGTAGCCCTGACAGCTGCAGCCACTTTGGGGAGGGGAGAGGGTGGGAGGGAAAAAGGAAAGGGGGGAAATCGAGGGGGATGGCGTGGGGGGGGGAGATGCTTCAGAAGAGATTGGAAAAAATCATAGCCGACATGTTAACCATAACTGGCCCTTACTCAGCCCTGCATAGAGGAATGGGTTCAGAAAACAAAGGAGAGTTGTGAGCTCCCTTGACCATTTTGGCAGGACCTCTAGCCTGCCCTCATCTTCCAGAGGAGTGACAGGCCTCATCTTCTAGACTCTTTACCATGGAGATTGACACTAAAGTCCTACCTTCTCTTGTTCCTGAGGTGAAACCTGCCCTTTGCATTGTTTATTCCTCTGATCAAGGTCAAGAAGAGTCAGTGCCCCAGCTGCCAGACATCTTGGTTAGGAGGGAACTTTGAGAGGCAAAGGGAGGGGGAGGGGAGAGTTGGTCCCTGGAGAGGAGCAGCAGGGGTTGAGGTTAGGAGTGAGGGAGTGGGCTTACAGCAGCTAAATCAGAGGGAGCAGTGGCCCTCCAGCTCTTGCCCGATCAGGGTCACATGTGTTTCCTGGCAGCATTGCAGGTGCTGAGCAGCAGCAGAGGGAGGGAGGGAGCAAGGACCTTGTGATGAATCATGTGGCGCAGGCAGCAGCTCATTCCCTAGGCCTGGGGACAGGGAGTTGATAGCTGAGGGCCCCAAGTGGAGTGTTTCCAGTCCAGTCTGGGCTCTCCAAAAGAAGGACTGGTGAGATGGGAATGGGTCGGGGAGTTAGGAGGCCAGTCACTAACCCCCCTTGCAGGGTTGCTGCCTTTGTCAGTGTATCCTGGGTTGTTGTACAGTGGCATCTCCATCTTCCCTGTCTGCATTCTCATTTGCACCCCTCAATCTGAAGGGAACAACCATTAACAAGATTCTTGTGATCTCAGGATGATTCCCTCCAGAAGAGTGGGAAGGATATCTTCACTGTCAGCAGAGTCAGACTACAGGGAGGCCAAGTAGGGAACAGGAGACTGGATTGAGCACCTGTCACCAAGTCCCCAGCTCATTCTTCTTTTGGCTGGCAATTGGGTGGCCACAATCACTTCGTGAGCATTCTGGGAGAATTGATTGGGTGTAGAGGAGCTGAGAATCAAGGAATGTTCATCCTCTGTAGTCTCCCTTCTCTGTGACCCCCTCTCTCCCTGCCTCCTTCCCTCCTTTCTTTTGAAGGGTCTGGTTTGTGTTCTCGAAGCAGTGGAGGGTGACGGAGTTCTTCTCCCTCCCTCTCTGCTTACCTCCCCCCTTTCCCTCCTGCTGGCTGGCGGGCCAGGATCCCGGCTGCTACTGATGGCGCTCTCTGGGAGCAGCTGGGAACCTTGCCCGGGCTCGAAGCCCTGCCAAACTATGGAAGGAATAACAGGCTCATAGCTGCTGAGTTCTTTGGCTGGGTTGCCGTGCCCTGAGGAGCCATGATGGGGGGGTTGGGAGAGACTGTTTCTCTCCCACCAACCATTATCAACCCTCCCCCACCTCAGGGGTCTTTTGCTTGGATGGGCTTGCTGGGGATGGTGATATTTTGATCTGCGGGGTACCATTTTCATTTTTCCTCTACTTTGCCTGGACTGAGTGAGAAAGAGGCCCCGTGATCCTTTGGGATTTTAGAGGAGAGGGCTGGCTCTTGAACAGGTGAGAGGGGTACATCCAGGGGCACATCCATGGGGGCAGAGTTTGGCCAGTCCTGAAGTGAGGCTTTCTCATTGTCTTAGCTCTAATGCTAAAAGAGAACTCAGAGATCACCTCCTCCAACCCCTTTTTTCTAGATGAGGTTACTGAGGACCAGAGAGAAGGTGCCTAAGGTCAAATGGCTGATAAGTAGCCCAATTGGAATTCCAAGCTCTGGTGCTCGATCCAGTGCTCTCTTTCCTTCAGGAGTCTTTCTCCATAGTCCCCAGAACATCAGACACTCCCCTTTCATTGTAGTAGGAGAAGTTGAGCATGGGCTCATCTTCTCTCTTTTTAACCTATCTCTGACACAAGTAGAACCGAAGGGAGCAGGAGAGCAGTTTGGCTTCACCAGAACATTGGGCTTGTTGGACTAGTGTGGATGGTTTCCTGGTTTTTCCACTTTTCTTTCCCCCTAGCTTGTAAGATTTTTTAAGATAGTATATAATATATGTACTATAAGTACAGTGTATGAATGTGAGGCTGAGCTTTTCATTTTGCCAACTAACTGGTCCATATTAGAATTGAACTCCCTGACCCAAATAAGGAAAAATGACTATGATGGAAAAAGGTATTTATTAAACCCTTATACTATGTGCTGAGCACTATACTAATTAATGTTAGGAATATGAATACAGATACAAAGATGGTTTCTATCAACTTACATTTCTAATGAGGGAAACTCTTCTCATTGGAGTGGGGGCCTGCCACAGGGTCTGAAAAATGACTGGGATGGTGGTCATAAGGGGTAGAGTAATATGACCCATCCAGGAACAGTGGCAGAATTGATGCTTAGATGAACCAAAGAAAGATACAGATTCTTGAAGAGGGAGATAAAGGTCTTCATTGAACTGGACTCTAGGTAAGGTAGACCTTGGCTTTCCGATCTGGACTCAGATCCTGGGTTCAAGCAAAACACATGGAGTTCTGCTACATCAGAGGTGTCATATTTGGGGCATGTAGGTTGCATTCTGGCTACAAAACTCCCAAGTGTGGTCAGAACCAGATTAAAACATAATTGGGAAATGGTTAACAAAATAAAAATACAACGTAGATAATGTCAATATGTGGTTTTCTAAGTCCACCTGTATCAGCAGGGATCAGTTTCTATTTCAGTTTGACACTTTTGTTCTACATTACTGTCCTTTGGATACTTGAAGAAAACAGTTAGGGCCCTGTGTAAGTTTAGGTTAAACTTTTTTTGTTTTGTTTTGTTTTGTTTTTTAGTATATTCATTTTATTTCTTTTTAGTGCTCTATAATCACTACCATAGAACTTAGAATTCTGCCCCTCACCTACCCCTCCACTACCCCCCTCCCTCCCCAAGACAGCATACAGTTCTATAGAGGATCTACACATACGTTCACACACACACACACACACACACACACACACACACACACACACACACACACACACACAATGATCTGCTACATTCTGTGATTGAATTCCATAGTTCTTTCTCTGAATGTGGAAGGCATTTTGCCTTAGAAGACCATTGGGAATTTTTTTTTTAATGTCCTTGCATTGCTATGAAGATTCAAGTCTACCAGAAAAAACTCTCGCACATTGTGGTCATTACTATGCACAAAGTTCTCCTGGTTCTGCTCCTTTCCAGGTCTCTCTGAAGTCTTCTTCTTCATCATTTCTTATGGCATGATAGTACTCCATTACATTCATACACCATAATTTATTTAGCCATTCCCCAATTGATGGGCATCCCCTTGATTTCCAGTTTTTGGCCACTACAAAGAGTGCTGCTATAAATATTTTTGTACATGTGGGACCCTTTCCCATTTTTATGATCTCTTGGGGATACAGTCAAAGGGTATGCACATTTTTGTAGTGCTTTGGGCATAGTTTCAAACTGCTCTCCAGAATGGTTGGATGAGCTCACAGCTCCACCAACAATGAATTAGTGTTTCACCTCTCCCCCATCCTCCCCAACATTTATCATCTTCCTGTTCTGTCATGTTTGCCAATCTGATAGGTGTGATGTGGTACCTCAGAGCTGTTTTGATTTGCATCTCTCTAATCAATAGTGATTTAGAGCATTTTTTCATAGGGTTATAGATATCTTTAATTTCTTCCTCTGAAAGTTGCCTGCTCATATCCTTTGACCATTTATCAATTGGGGATAGGTTTAACTTTTTCCATTTCCTTCCTTGGATCTTCACCATTGTAGTCATTTTTCTTTAGCTCTAATCTATCTTTGCCAGTTCTTACGTTAAAAGTGGTTCCTGGGACAAAACAGAGTACTTCCTATATAGTGTGAGAGTATATGGACAAGTCACCAAGCCTCTGGGATTCAGGTTTCTCAGCATCAAAGTTAGCTAACTTGTGAAGTTCCTTCCAATTCCAGGATCCCCTGATCTCTAGGGAGTGGAGTGGGGTGAAGATTCAATTATTCTTGGGATGACGTAGGTGTCTATTGGCTAATAGATTTTAGACTTACAGAATGTTAGAGTCAAAAGAGACCCGGCTCTTCTGACTCCCAGTCCAGTATTATTTCCACTAACCCACAGTCTCCAGCCTTGAAGACAGGCCTTCCCACCCTACTGTTTTTCTTCATGGTCCTGCAGAGGGAGGGTGTCGTATGGAGAAGTAAGAAACCAAAGCTAGAGCAGAGGAGCTCCCTGGGCCTCTAGGTCTGGTCTCCTTCCCCCTGGATCTTCAGTGCCACTTCAGAAGTACTGTTTGCCTGCCGTTATGAAGAGATTGGCTGATGTGATTTTGCTGAGAAGCTGTTTATTTAAAAGTCTCAGCTAATTCATAAGACAAGTCACATAGCACTTTAAGTTTTGCAAAGCACATTTCATGTAATACTTTACAAAATCATCACAACCAAGTAGGTGCTATTAGTAACTTTGTTTTATAAATGAGGAATTTACCTGGCATCTGCCCGAGGTCGTACAGTTAGGGAGTATCTGAAAATGTGTTTGAACTCAGATCTTCTAGGTCCCAAGTCCAGTGCTTGAGATAGCTTAGCATGGCTTCTGATGCCAGCGCTAGGCTTCCTGCTCTAAAGAATACTAGCCCAAAGGAACAGGGCCAAGATCCAAGAGAGACCCTAGGAAAGGTGCAAATTATGGGAAGAAGTGGGCTGCTGTGTCACTGGGCAAGACATTTTCTTGCTATTTCTCTTAGTAGGAAGCAGGAAAATGACAGTACCCATCCCTCCAGTGTATGGGAGATGCCTTAAATGTGCACAGGTTCAGAAGGCTTGGGGTCTAAGCATCTAAGAGAGACACTTAAAAGTGTACACACATGAAGATTGCCTGCTTTGTGTGTGACCTTAGCAAGTCTCTCACTCTCCCTAAGCCTTGGTTTTCTTGTTTGTAAAATGGTGGGGTTGGACTGGAAATCTGCTCTGAGGTCCTTTCCAACCTTTAGAGCTGTGATCCTATGATCAGAAATGGAATATGGGAAGGGCACAAAGGACCCTAAGAAAAAATTTGCCACTAATCCCTGAACTTTGTCATTCAGGGTACTAAACTACTTGGGGTTCTTGGTTTCTCCTTCAAAATAGGTTTGTGGTGTTAGGAATAAATTGCAAACAATTGGTACATGTTTATTCTCACAACAGCTTTCAGGTTAAAATCTGTTGGCCCCCTTCTTTGTTTCTCATCTATTAATTTCCTTCTCGGTCTTTCACTTTTAAGTTGCTCACACAGAGTCTATAGTAGAGACTCCCAGGAAAGGAGAAAAGGCCTCCAGAACCAGCACCCAGTTTTGGAGAATGTTGGTGTAAAGAGACTGTGCTGGACTGGCAGGTTCAGAGAATGAAATCCTTTGTATATGGGATTTCCTTTTACATGGCAGCAGCTGATTCTGAGCTTGCTTGGCTGTCATTCCTGGGCCTATCTTTGGGGAACTGAAGCTGGGGAGATGTTGGTCCTATTAGCTGTGCCTATCCTCCTCTGCTCTCCCTCCCCCCTCAGCCAGTTTGGGGCTCATTCAGGATTAAGGAGAGGAAATCTGGAGGTGAGTTTCTCTCCGAATTGAACGTGCCATTATGATTTTTTTTTTGTCCTGATATATTTCTATCAATTGGATGCAGCCCCCTTTCTAGCCCTTAATGGCTTTGGCTTTGAGAATTTCCTCCAAAATTACACTCCTGGCTTCCTGCTTCCACAGGTCTCTGGAGCCTGCTGCTGTACAGAGGAGCCAGGAGAGAGAGAGAGAGAGAGGGAGAGACAGAGACAAAGAGTTTGTATGCATGCATGTATGCATGAACTCATGCACTTGTGCATCTCTGTATGTGTGTGTGTATCTGGGGTGAGAGAGTAGTGGATATCTGTTTATGTGTATATGTGCACAAGTGTACTTCTGTGTGTGTACCTGGGGTGGGTGGATATGGAAGGTATCTAGTGTCATTGTGCATTCCTGCATGTATATATTTGAGGACCATGTTTGGGATGGAGAATAGTTAGTAGAAAAAGCACAGAATTTGGAGCCAAGTTACCTGATTAACTGTTATTTTCTGCTTGTGTGTCCTTGGGCAAGTCCCTTCACTTGTCTTTATTTTCCTTCCATATAAAATAAAACGGCTAGATCTAGGGGTCAGTCAGAGCGGTGTGATTTTGGCAAGTTACTCAACTCTGTGTTTTCATCAAAATCAAAATGATGATAACTGTGGTATCTACCTACTTCACAAGGTCGTTAGGCTCAAATGAGATAATGTGTATAAAACACTTTGCAGACCTTCAGGTGCTCTGTAAGTGTGAGTTACAGTGAGGGATTATCTTGTGAAGCTGAAACTGATAGATGCAGTCATTGAAATCTTGGTAATGGGAATTGAGGGCCTGATTTTCAGATTCCTTGTGGCTCTGCCAATATCTCCATCCCTTAAGACATTCTGCTCATCCCAGACTTGGGCTGAGACACAGCCATCCGGATAACGATGCTTAAGGGACTAATCAGCACTAAGCCTAAGAACTTTTTTCCACTTCCCATTTGTCTTCTCCTGATCATGTCTTCTGTCCAGGCTTCCAAAGGTGTTTTCTGCCAGCCTAAGGGAAGAGTGAGGTCAGTAGTGACGAGGTTACAAAGGGTGCTCTCGCACTCCTGTGGTTAGGCCCTCTGAGGTTAGGCCTTCCCGGCAATGACTCAGCCTTTGCAACTGGTCCAGGGAGTGAGGTGTCTGAACAGTCTTGATCCATCCCCCAACTCCTTAAGGAATGAACTTGGGTGTGTCTGAGAAGTTGGATCCAAGGAGTAAAGACATGGGGGGCGGGGATGGCACTGTAGTTCTTGTCTCAAGCGGTCTGGAAACCCCTCAGCCTACTCACATCCTCTATAGGTAAAAAGATCGTCTGTCCCCTCAGACTTATGGGCTTTCATTCTCAGTTCCAAAGTCAGGTCTTGTGGGTACCAGCTACAATCGGGAGGCAGTATAAGATCTCTTTGCCTTCCCCATTTTTACTGGGTACCTTACCCTCCCCCACTAGCTCAGCCTTTCTTCTTGCAAGTGCCTAGTGCAGCTCTTACTACTAAACTATAATCGTCACCTGCAGGATTTTAATGGCTGGCCAGCTGTGCAGGGTTGAGGGGGGAGGGGAGGGAAGCCAGCTCTAAATCACCACTGGACTGGTGCATTCTTGCAGTAGAGCTGAGTCTTAGGATAAATAGGGTTTCTCTTTAGGAGATATGTAATATGTGACACCCAGCCAGTGTGCCCAGTAGCTTCTTGAAAGCAAATTATTGTTCTGTAGTCTTTACTATCCTTTATAGAAGTTAAAGGAATTATCTGGCTCCCATAGCCAACATTGACTTCTAGTCTAAAACTAGACTGCAATTTATAGTACTGTCGCCATGCCATGGGGGCCCAGAGTTAGGGTGGGTGATGAATAATAGGTCATAACCTAGAGTTCACCCTTGTATCTACAAAGTAGATAGGTGTGGACCATGCTTTGAAAAATTTCCCAGGGGATTTTTATTTAGATATTCGTTGTACTCAGTGGCTTCTCTGGTCTCCTCCAACTCTGAAAAGAATATTGCCCATCCTTGAAGTCAACTAAATCTGCATTCAGAGCTTGGGAGATCACCAGTGAGGAGGGTCAGAGGATCCTGAGGTCATAGTTGTGGAACTGAAAGGGACCTTACAGGCCTTGTTTTATAGGCCTCCTTTGTTTTACAGATTAGAAAACTGAGTCCCATGGAGATTAAGGGATTTTGCAAAACTCAGAAAGATTGTGATAGAACCGGGATTCAGTCCCCAGTCCTCTTGCTCTTAGCCCATCCCTCTTTCTATTTGGCCATATAGACACATACTTGACTTTCTGGGAAATGATGGTAAACATAATAAAAAACAAAAGGTCTGATGCACCAGTTCTTTGTTTGGTGTTCAAAGCTCTTCATAACTTAGTCCCTCTCTGCATTTTCAGTCTTCATACACTTTTCTCCCCAACATTTTCTTCCACTCAGCGACCCTGGCCTCTTGATTGTTCCACAAACGAGACACTCCATCTCTCATCTCTGGCATTGTCTCTGGCAGTCCCCCATGCCTACAACGCTCTCTCTCCTCCTGCCTGCCTTCTGGCTCCTCTAGGTCCCAGCTAAAGGCCCACCTTCAACAGGAACCTTTCTCAACTCCTGTTACTTCTGGTGCTTTTCCTTTCTGAATTATCTCCTGTTTATCTTGTGTGTAGCTTGTTTGTGCCTAGCTCTTTGCTTCTTGTTTCCCCATCAGGTTGGGAGCTTCTCTTTTTGAATCCCCAGTGCTTAGCACAGTGCCTGGTTCTTAATGGATAAGTACATAGTAAGTGCTTCCTGACTGATTAGGAGAGATAAGGTTAGACAGGGGTTCATGTGAAAAACTTCCAATTCTAGAGGGCTGTGTAAATGTTCTTCATGGAGGAACTCTAATTTTTGTCCTGGTGCCCCCAGGGGCTGGCACATAGTAGGGCTTAATAAACACTTAACTGAATTGAATTGACTGAGTGGAGGAATAGGCTCATGAATTTAAAGTTGAGAGGGACCTTAGAGGCCTTTGAGGAAAGACACTGAGACTCAAGGAGCTAAGACTTCCCCAGGTTCCATGTGCTGCGCTACTGTGCCTCCTCATAAGGAACTAGCAGCCAAAAAAGCTAATGCGGTCTTAGGCTGCATTAGTAGAGATGTCGTCATTTGGGTTTGATACTGATGTCGTCCATTAAGTGAGAGGCAGTACAGTATCATGGATAAAGAGCTGTCCTGAAACCAGGAAGACCTGGATTCAGGGGCTGCCTTTGATGCTGTGTGACTGTCCTGGACAGGTTACTTACCTCTCAGTAATGGAGGGGGAAGTTGCTCACTTCTTTGGAAGAGGGAATTTTCTCAACTGAGAGTTCAGTGAAATCACAGGTTCAGTCTCTATGCAGAGAGTACATTAAAATTTGCAAAATGCCCTAAATACTTGATCTCATTTGAGACTCACAGTAGCTCCTTGAGGTGGATACTATGGTCATCATACCCATTTAGGAAACCAAAGCAGAGAGAGATGACCTGTCCAGGTCACCCGGTTTTTAAGTATTGGAGGTTGGATTTGGATCCAGCATAGTTCAGTGTAAAACAGCACCAAATTTGGAGTCAGCGAACCTAGGTTTAGATGCTAGTTCTTACTATGTGTTAGCTTGACAAAGACAAGATGACCTCCATTTCTTTTTATGATTCTATGAGTTTCCTGATTTTTAGTCCCAGTATGCTATCAGTGATGACACAGTGCTTCCCTGTAGTGTCCATTTAAGGAGATGGCAATCCCTCTGGCCTCTGCCTTCAGTCGCAACTGAAATATTGATTCATTCAGAATTTGTTTCTAAGTTCATTTCCACATTTGGGGTTGTTATTGACATGTCCCTCGGAAGGAGGGTCATCAGAATGGTGAGAGGAAAACTGGGGTATTTAGTTTGGAGAAGAGAATACTTAGGGGCATGACAGTTATTGTGGAGGATGGATTAAACTTACTCTGCTTGGCCCCAAAGGGCAGGACTAGGAAAAAATGGATGGAAATTGTAGGGAGACCAATTATAGCTCTATATAAGTACAAACTTCCTAACAATTAGGGCTGTCTAGCTCTAAAGTAGAATGAGCAATCTCGGAAGGCAGGGAGTTCCTCCACAATGATTTGCTGGAAAGGCTGCTTCCACTACCCTACTGTGGTAGGTTCGTGCCTCACTGCTATTGACTTGCTGTGGGACCTTGCCCAAGTCACTTCTTTTCTGGGTTAAAAGATGCCTGATGTGGCTGCGGTCCTTTCCAGCCCTGATATTCTGTGCTCATTCAAGTGGATGACCACTTGTCCCAGATATCAGAGAAGAGTTTCCTGATTGGGTATGGCTGGAATAAATGACTAGGGTCCCTTCCACCTCTTCAGGATTGCCTCTTGTGGCTTTGGCTTCCAACGGTAACCTCCTGGTGGTGAGGAACGGGTGGGTATTCAGAGAAGAATGCCATAGGCGCCATCTCAAATGGCCCTGCTAATGTAGATCAGATCCGTGACAGGGCTGGGCCCCACCCTGGGCCACTGCCTGCTGAGACTAAGTGACTGGGAATATTAGGGGCAGCCCTTCCATCTTGGTGAAGGCTGTAGTTTGTGTGATAGGTTTAGAGAGACCCTCTGTGAGCCCAGGCCCTTCCCCACTGTGTTTCTCTCTATGAAAGCCTATTTGGGGAGTATGTTTAGTTGAATCCCCCACTCAGGCACTTCCCAGTAATGTGATCATGGTCAAGGGACTTAACTTCTCAAAGCCTCTGTTTCTTCATCTGTAAGGTGGGGATAACAACCTTAGCGTACACTTTGCTGGGTTGTTGTGAGATTAAGCACTTTTTAAAAATCTTAAAGTACCCGGTGTTACTGTCGCTCTGACTGTCCCTCTCTTAAGGCTTGCTTGTCCTGTTCATGCTGTGGGCTTGACCTGTATTTCTTGACCCTCCCCTGACAAGGTATGAAGCCTCTCTGCTTCTGGGCCTAAAGGGTTGGGCTGCAGGCATGAACTTTTTCAAACCCTCATTTCTTCCAGCTTTTAGAAGTCTGAACACCTCTGCTCCATATTAGGCCAGGCTGCTGCTGCAGAAGAGGAGAGGGAGGCCTGCCATTTCAGGTTTCTGAATGGAAACCCTGCTTGGCAGCTGCCTGAGCTCTCACTCTCTGCTCTTCAGAACCCAGGGCCTCTGGGGTTCATTGCCTAACAGGAAAACCTCTTCCTCTTATGCTTATTCTACAAAAAGGTCACTGGGGCTAGGACTGCGGAAAGACCTGCACTGGGAGGTCTGGATGAAGTGTCAGCTTCCTCTGCTCCTTCCCTGCTCCTCGGGGTGTGGGCAGAAGGAAGAAGAACCAGCAATGTTACTTTGCCACCTTTTGATCTTACCTTCCACATCCCCTGCAGGTTTGGCTCTGTGGGCAAGGAAGCTTCCTGGTGCCTCTTTGGGGATTGGAGTAGAGCAGGCTAACCTCATCAAGGGAATTTCCTCAAAATTAGCCACCATGTCACCCTGTCACCACATCCTTTTTTACCCTCCTTGTCCCTCTTTTCTGTGTTTCATTCCCTTCCTGCAACAACCTCCTTCCTAACCCTACTTTCCATCCCCTCTTACCTGCATGTGTCCCTGATCTGTTTCTTTCAGTAGGATGCCTTCTGTTACCTGAGCAGGGCCAGACCTTACCTGGAGGTCTCTTATGGTGGTTGTTGGTGCAGGTAACTGACCTGGGCCACAGGGATTCTTAGTATGAATAGAACCCTGAGAATTATTGATCTATCCTTTTGGGAAGGCCCTGCCTCTGTACCTCAGTTTGTACTATACACTCCCCCCCCACCAGCAGGGGGTCTAGAAGCAGGGGTGGGGAACCTGCAGCCTCAGGACCACATGTGGCCCTTTAGGTCCTCAAGTGTAGCTCTTTGACTGAATCCAAATTTCACAGAACAAATCTTCTTAATTAAAAGATTTGTTCTGTGAAACTTGGACTCAGTTAGAAGGCAGCACCCAAGGACCTAGAAGGCCAAGTGTGGCCTCAAGGCCACAGATTTCCCACTCCTAGTCTAGAAAGAAGCTCCCAGCTGTCCTTAGGGGTGAGCCCTTCAACTTTAGTGGATCCTTCCAGGCCAGTAACTGAAGGATGGCAGATTTGGGGAAGAGATCCCTGTCTTAGAATTTTCCTTTAGGGCAGAATTCTGACTAGAAAACTTCCAAGGTCCTTGGTTGGGAAGATGTGTTAGGAACAAGGGTAAGGAGGGATTTGGAATGGAGGTAGTTGTCTCCCCCCCCCCCCCCCCATTTTAATTTTTAATTATACAAATGACTTGGACTTTATATTATTGTATCAATGACATGAAACACCAGCATGTATTGATTCAGAAAGAAAAATCAAATCAGGAAGTCAGAATTCAGAATACTTTAAAAGTTCTTCAGTGACCAGAAAGCCATGAGGGCTGGGGTCTTTAGGGAGAGAATGCTTGACTCTTAGTTAAGGGAGTGGGTGAGGAGAGTGTATGCAAACAGTCCTCTCCTCCTTACCCCACTGTCTTTTCCTTTTTCCTCTCCCAGGCACAGCTGATTTGGCTGATGGCCTCATTCTGAGGTAGAGGGCACAGTCTTCCTTAGTTAACTGAGTGTCCACCACATAGGGTTCTCTTCCATTCTGTACAGTGCTCTTAGTAGGGTGTCAAGAACCCAGAGTCTGCTTCATGATAGGGGGGAGGTTCATCCAATGAGCTAAGTATAGTTCAGAGCACTGAGGCTGATGTCACCAGTGGGTCCAGAGATCAAAGGGGCAGATGTATAACGTGTATGACTTTTTTCTTTCCTTTATCTCCATTTGCTGTCATCTCCCCTTCTTCTGCTTCCCCACCCCCTTCTCAGAGTTGACCTTTGTCTCCTAACTCCGGATCGCAGTTTTCCTGTCCCGGTCTTTACTCTGGAAAGGAGAGTGAAAGTACAGTTATGAAATTGGGGGTAAGGGAATAAAAGGAAGACATATTGTGACGAATGGGTGGGATTTGGAGGCCCTAAGGGAGCTATTCCATCCCCACATGTACATAGGCCAACTATGGTTCTTAGGTCAGACAGATGGAATGCCCTCCCCTTGGGGTGGCCTCACCGTAGGGTTGGCAGGTCATGAGGAGAGGGGTTGCCCTAAAGACCTAGTCCTTTCTCCTTCCTTTTGAAAGTCAAGTCCTGGTCCCCTCCCCCTACCTAGCTGGGTCTGTCTGCTTTGGGGGGTAAAAGGGGGAAGCTTTTCCTGAGTCCCCCTACCTCTTTCCATGCAGACCGCCTCGTCTCTCGTTACCACAGTTTGGGGAGGGGGAGACTGGAGTGAGAGGGGGGCTGCAGAACCAAAATTGTAAAATTAAATTTCCCAGATGTTCAGGCCCCAGGAGCTCGCTCTCGTGCTGTCTGGAGAGGAAATGGGGATTGGGAAAAGCCCGCCTCGTATTTTTTCCCCTCTCACCTTGCCTTTCCGGTACCACCAAGCGCAGGAAGGACCATAAATTACTAGACTCTGGGGCTGGCCCATCTCCCTGATAGTGCAAGGGGGTGAGGTGAGGACCCTGGAGGCTGTTCTTTCAGCCCCCAAACTGCTTCCTGAGCCCTTTGTCCCATGGCTCTCCCCTTCTCTCCTCTTTTCTTCTCTCTACCCCTCCCTGACTCTGCCCATGACCCAGGTCTGTAACAGTTTGGGTAGTAATTTACTTTTGGGTCCCTGAAGTTCTTCACTTTGGCTGTTTGTTCATACAGCCCCAAATTAATTTATCATTATCAAGAAAGGGAAATAGCTGGGCACTTCCCAGATGGGGCCAGCAGTCCCACCTCATTGTTGTGAATCAGGCCAGAATTCACTTTCCTGGATCATGGCTTATTTCCCCTTAGGTAGAACTGGCCGGTGGTACCTGAGGTAGGATTGTGAGGCAGTTTCATCCCTCTCTTCAGGCCTCTTTTCTTTCTGGCTGTAGGGGAAGGAGCAAGAATCTGTTCCTTAGTAAAGCAAGCAGCTGAACAGGAGCTGTCCAAAGAGATTTTACTTCTGGGGGGTGGATTTAGGAGGAAGATAGTGGGGCACTAAAAGCAGTTATCCCAAGGTAAAAAAGAAACCACTTTGGCATCCCAAGTGCCTGGGGTCCCCTTGCCTCTGGGCTATTTCTGTTCTCAGACTGTGTCACTGAGTGACACTTTCTTTTCCTTGAGTAGTCAGTCCCTACTCTTCCTCATTTTCCTTCCTTTCTCCCTCTTTGTCAGATATGTTGATAGCTTCCACAGCCTGTTCGTTGCTTTTGAAATGGGTTCTGGCCTTGTTCCTTTCCTAAGCAGTGGAGGGAGGGTTTATCAGAACTCACTGGTCAGTCAGTCATTTACTGAAATAAGCAAGAGGCCTTCTCTTGTTCCTTAGGCCATTCTGATCCCGACCCTCTTTTCTTTGTCCCTTTGTCTGTTGTTATGGTTTCTCCTTCCTCATTCTTACCTGGTGTGAAGTCAGCCACCTTTTTCTGAGAGGCAAGTCACTTAGCTTCTCAGTACTCTGGACAACCCTCTAGAATCGCAAGTTGCACTTAAATTGGTAGAGGAAGTTTCCTTGCCTGGGAGTTATCTGTACCAACACAGTCCTAAGTTGTATCCTTGTTCCCAACATTCTCTTGCCACTTCCCGTTGATATCCCTCATTTCTCTCCCTGTGTCCCCAGCAGTACTCTGCAGCCTTCTCTGATTTGAGCTGTCTCGGCTCATCTCTAGTGCTTTCCTCTGCCATCTGGTCCCCCATCAGGTAAGTACCATTGGTCAGACCTGGATCTAAATCTCTTGAGCCACAGATCTTCTCACTTTCAGTCACTTCTCTCCTTTCTAGAAGATGTCTCCCTCTCAAACTGTATCCAACCTGAATCCTCATCTCCCCCAAAGATTCATGCCATCTCCCACCCAGCTTTGTACTCTGTGATGATCCATGGAATTTTGTCTTTGTGGGGAGTAGAGTTGCAGTACACAGCTCAACTTGCTCCAGTGAGTTAAGTATATTGATAGGCCCCTCCCATAGAATCCCATGATTCCTGAGCCCATATTAGACCACCTGGTTCTGTTTACCTTGTTGGGAAAGGTGTAGGGGAAAGAACCCAGGAACTTCCTTCAATTTATTTGGGTTGATGGGTAGATCTCAGCAGCTGGATCAGTCTTTCCTAAAGTCTTCCAAATCTGACTCTTCCTTCCCAACATGTTTTATTTCAGTCAGAGGCTTCTCACCCCTTCCCTCTTCATCTTTTGGAACCTCACTTGTTGTGCCCTCCCAATCTCTTTGGGGGTAGGACTTTTGAAGTAAAAGGGGTAGGGGTAGGATTACAGGTGGTTTGGGGAGTCAAGGGCATGTTCCTGGAATCTCATGTTAGGAACCATCACATCTAAGAAATGTGAGGGGAGCTAGATTTAGAGACCTGTTCAGACTTCCAGTTAGAACAGACTTAGGAGTGGAGAACACAGCTTTGATGCTGAGATCTGCTCACTTCTGACTCCTCCTGTATCTGCTGGACTTGGTGGGTATTTGGTGTGATTTCCCACTTATTAGCTCTGGTCTTATTCATGTGCATTCTGTCTCTCTCCCCCCACTCTCCTCTCCATCTTTCCCTCTCTCCCCTCTTTCCTCCTTCCTTCCCTCCCATGAGACAGAAATCTGTGGGTGCAGGGAGTGTATACCACCATCTGCACTCACTCTGGGGGATTATAGGTGCCCATAATCTTGTCCCATAAGCCTCATAGTTCTGGTTAGCAAGAAGGGAAGATAAAGGGTCCTAACCTGGATGGGAATTTATCTGTCCTATGGTGCTGATATATCAGGGATGGATGTGTAGGAGAGGAGGCATTTCCACTGATAGTGTGTACTGTGTATGAACAGAGACAAGCAGAAGGAGCTGGCTAGAGCTGCTTTGTGGGGTCTCCTGAAGAAGGGATACAGAAGAGCGGGACCCTTTATGAGACTGGACCAGTGAGTCAAGGGTGGGTCAGATGGCCTCTAGGTAGAAGCACCTTACTGCCCATTCTGCTGGAGGACGGGTTTCAGAGAGCTCTGGAGCCACCACAGCTGGCTTAGCTTTAACAGGCTCCCCCAGGCCTCAGCTTCCCAGGAAGCTGGGTTGCATTAATGGGACGAATCACCCCACCCTCAAGCCCCATAGTTGATCATCCTAGCCAAAGGGACCTTGGTGTATGGTGGTCATACTTCTGTTCATTTGTCTCCCTCGGCTTCAAGGGGCCAGGCAGGGGAGAGACTGTCAGTGATCTGTTCTTGTCCATCTCTGTGGAACTGACTTGGGCAGTGCTTCCCCTGGAAGCCCTCCGGACTCTGTGGGGTAGGGAGAGGTTACACAATTTAGCTTGCTAGATGTGAATAGAGCCAAGCAGAGTTCTCACTGTCACTTTGGTATCTAGCTATTTAAGGATAGTATAATAAGGATAATACGAGATAAGGATCAATACCTGCTTTGTGGGGTCTTTAGGAACCACTTCCCAGCCTAGCCATAGTGGCACCTTCTGAGCATGAGACTACTTCCTCTAGCCACTCCAACTAAAAATTCTTGTGGTCCCCAGCCCAGCCCTGGGAAAAAGCTAGGAACCATGGTTTTCTCCTCTAGACTTTGAGCACACCACCCCTCATAAACAAACATATGCATGTAATTCCAAAGCAAATTTGCCACTTACCAACTTTCTCTGATTGCTGAGGCAGAAGGTGCAGATCTGTTTGGGCTGGGAGTTCTCGCTGTCTCGGGGTGGTGGAGGTGGTGGTGGAGGACTAGCTCCCCCAGCATGGTGATAGAAGGCTGGTGTGGAATGGCAGGGCTGCCCATCTCCACAGGCCTCACCCACCAGCAGCACGTTGCCCAGGTGGGAGATGTAGCTGGATGCCAGCCTCAGCGTCTCAATCTTGGACAGTTTGCGGTCTGCAGGTTCTGTGGGGATGAGGGTGCGCAAGGCAGTGAAGGCAGTGTTGACACTGTTGGTGCGGTCCCGCTCGCGGGCATTGGCCGTGTGCCTCTGGCGGGGCTCTCTGCTCAGACGCCCCCCACTACTACCCCCCTTCTTGCCTCCTGCCCGCCGCTTAGAACCCTTAAGGCCAAAGCCATCAGTATCAAGGTGGTAGGGCTTCTCGTCCGAGCCTGAACTCTCACTCCCATTGTCATCGTCCTCTGACAGCATGCTGATCTCAGGGTAGAGGTATCGGCTGGGGGGCGCTGAGCGCAGCATGGCAAAGGACATGGTGAAGGCTGAGGGCTGGGGGCACAAGGGCCAAATGAGATTGAGGTTAAAGGGGTTGGGGATTGGCCACAGGCCCTCAACTCTGGCCACAGCTCATGCTTCCTGCCTCTCTCTTTTTGGTCTTTAGGGGATGGAGATGTTTTCTTCTGTTCAGTGAGGTCTTCTGTGGGCAGGGGTGCCTTCAAGTCTCTGAAGGAGGAGTTAAGTCCTAGTTCTCTCAGGGTCTGAGGTAGAGGCTTCTATGGCAGCCGTTCACTGCTGCTGCTGCTGTTAGTGCTGTCTCCTCAGCACACATGTGCATCTTAAGACTGAGCGTGGCAGGAGCCAGCAGCTTTATAGCCTCGGCATCCGCCAGCAGCTCAGCACAGGGCGGTCAGCCTAGCCCCTCCCCCACAGCACACACAGCTCCCTCCCACTGCCTGGAACTGGCTCAGGGGGGCTCCTCAGTACCACAGCCTCCCTTTTTCCCTCCCTCCTAAGGGTGTGTGTTTATGTAGAAGAGTCAGGGCTTTCCCTTGTGGAAAAGAGGCCACCCTTCTGGGCACCTTCAGAGAATAACTCATCTGCGTAGTTCTTACTCTCTTTGGAGTTTAAGCCACAGGGGCTGCCATAGTCCCCAGAGTGCCTTCCCTAGTAGGGACAGTGGGGGAGGGAGGAAGATTTGCTCTGGTCACTGATAAGGTTAGAGTGTTGTGTTTCTCTGACTCAGTATTGCGGAGTGGAGGTTCTCCTGGATCAGTGCTGGAATCTTCCCCAACCACTCTTGAGAGGCAAGGTTGGTTCTTCTGGTTTATTGTAGAGATGGTAGGTAAGGTCAGAGTGCTGGTTGGAGGAGGGCTTTTTCTGGTCAGTGTAACGGTGAGGAGTGGGATTGTAGTACCTCCTTCCTGTTCGAGAATTGCAGCCCTAAGTTACATACGTAGGAGACATATTAAGGAACGGAAAGGTGTTGGGGCAGCTGTGATGGAAGAAACCCATGAGAATCTTCTCAGCACCATTGGGAGGGAATAAGGGGGTCAAATAACATCAGTGACCTGTTTCTCTCTGCCCCTTCTTCCCCCCCACCGAACACACACACACTCACCCCAGCATGACCAAACTAACCCAGCTGCTGTGTGAGGAATGGCCAGAGTATTAACTCCTTCAGGGCTGAGGGCTTCCCTTTTTTTTTCAAGGAGGTGAGGCTAATTTTTTTTAGAGCAGGCTAGCTAGGGGACAGTGGTTTTTTTTTTTGTATGTCTAACACGTGTACATATATATATATATATATATATATATATACGTATATATATATATATATATATTCCTTCTCTCACATCTCAGGCCGATAGTTTATACACATCCTGCATCTGTCCACACATGATGGTCTCCCCGTATCTCACATCTATACAGTCTCTAAGTCCATGTCACATGAAAATAGTGTCAGCAACACAGAGACACTGATGATGTTTCTCTCACACGCTGTTTCATACTCGTCTCAATCATACGTGTGCTCTTATAATTGTGTCAGTCACTCAATCAAACATCATATATTTTCTGTCCCACCAAATATATTCTCTGATTCACACACACAGTCGTGCATTTCTCACTCGTACTGGAGTCAGCAAACTTAAGTTCAGATCCCACCTTCCTATAAGTCATTGAATCTTTTCCCATCTCATTTCTGAAGCAGGGGTGGGTGGTAAGAGTTTGTACCACTGTTTGATGATCTCATCAGGTCCTATGGGTTCAATTACCATCTCCATGCAAATTATTCCCAGATTTCTATATCCAGCCCTGTATCCAGCTCCTGAGCTAGTTATGAAGTCTTGAATCACCTTGAACAACCCTATTTCTGGAGAGTACCCCACCATCTTCCTTGGTGTGATCCTCCGCCCACCTAACCAGTCTGTTAGCAGAATTTGTCATTTCTGCCTTCACAAGATGCTTTGTATGTCTGTGCCTCCTTCCCTGTGGTCCCGCAGCCATAGTAGGTCCTTGTTGTGGCTCTTACTGCCTCATACCTGGACAATTGCAGTGGCCTGCTGCTAGGCCTCCTCCTCAAGGCTTTTCCAGTCAATCTGTCCTCTCCTTAGCTTCCATTGTCTGTGAGCATATCCCCCTTGAGGAACTCCATGGGCTCCTTTCTGGGCCCAAAGCCCTTCCTGACCTGGCCCCTTCCTTCCTCTGCAGTCTTACACTTTGCTCCCCTCCCTTTCTCCCTCCTCAGTGACATTTGCTCTTCTGGTGCCCTTGCACTGGCTGTCCCCCATTGCTGGAATAGGTTTTTCCTTCCCTGCTTCTTCAAGGCCTTCTGTAAGGGGCCTTTCCTGGTCTCCCTCCACCTCTTGGCCTTCTCTCCAAGATGACCTTCCATTTAAACCGCCGAGATGTGAGCTTCTTGACAGCAGGGTTCGTGTTTTTGCCTTATCTTATTTCTCCAGCACTTACTTAGCACAGTGTTTGGCACAGTGAGACACCTAATAAATGCTTGTTGATTCGCTGTCTGTGACCTGATAGAATTGTTTGAGAAAAGCATCATGTAAACTTTAGAGTGTGTGGAACTAAGGGTGATTGATCATATACACAGTGACGCATGCTCACTTTGTCATGTGATCACATAGCCTCTCAAGGGCACATACCCATTTTCTCTCACGTGTGTGCACACATACACACATGCATGCATGCATTACACACATGGTCCTCAGGGATGGAAAGACACCTGGTAAAGGGAATTTTTTTTTAAAAGGCACAGAGGGCCAGATGTGTTTTGCTGGTTTAGGGAATTATTGATGGGTAATCTCCTTCTGTGGATCAGTATTTTTATATTGAGAATTTAAATGACTTGCCTGCAGTCACAGCTACTGTGTCTAGTTCAGGACTTGAATCCAAATTTTCCTGAGGCCAGCTCTCTCTAGTTACTGTACCACACTGCACATTGGATAGTACCCATAAAAGGATCTCTTCCTAGGATTGGGATATTCCAGGCAGAGACCCACAAATTTGTCCTAAGACAGAAAAGGTGGACACTGTGTCCCCTTCCCTTACCCCCTAAACTCCAGTGGGGGATGACCCTGATCCTTTCCCTTTCCTAAGGTTCCAGGTTGACGTCCCATCCCCTTTCTTATTCCCCCCAAACACCTAGTAGGATCCTTTCTTCTTCTCCTAGCCCACTTTGCCCCTGCCTGCCATGTGCTGTGCTATTGAAGGAAGCGCCCTGGGTATCCGAGGCAGGGGAAGGATGCCTTTAACTAGGGAGGAGCAGTACGAGTAGTGGTGGCTGGCGGGAGCTTCTGCCAGGAATGTGCGTCTCGGAATGCAATTTTGACTCTGGCCAAGCTCAGCTCCCAGACTGGGGAGGAGGGGATTGAGGAGGGTGAAGAGTGGTGACGGCAGATCTTCGAAGGAGAGAAGATAGGGTGGGGGTGGAGGAGACGGCCCGTAGAGGCTGAGCTCACTCCCGGAATCCTCAGAGAAGGAAATATGATTGGGGAGGGGGGGAGGGAAAGGAGGCCATAATCCAAAAACAGCTTCTGCTGCTACTGGAGAGTGGAAGCAGAGGGAAGAGGCAGGCTCCCTTCCCTATGCCGCAACTCTCTCACAGAGACAGACAGTGTAGTTTTAAAGCAGTTTTTGTGACCCACTTTTGTGCCCTATTAGGGGAACTCTTTTCTCCTTCTTAAGAGTACTAGGAATTAGGATGGTCTGTAAATGCTGAAGGGAATTCAAGTCTTCTGCCCCCATAGGTCTTATTCCCTTCTTTTAGTCCTCTGTCCCTTTGGCCCCATGGGGTGTGTGTTCCTTAGGGGTGTTTATGGAGACCATATGCGGGGGAGGGGCTTGGACTCAAACTATGCAATTCCATGGGAGAGCTTACATCTCTGTCTTGGGTGTGGGAGACACCTGTGTTCCCTGCTGTTCCTCCCTTTTCAGTGCCAGCCAGCCAGCCAGAGATATAGTTGGAAGCTTGCGGGATTCCCACTTGGGGAGAACTCTTAACTGGGCAAGAATGCTGCCCCCTTGGGAGCTCAGAGATATTGGAGTTGGGAGGGATAAGCTGTTAGTATTTTTCTTCCTGTGCTTGTCTCCACATTGTGTGCCCCCTCCTCCCCTTCTGCCCTGTAGTGAATGGCTCTTGGCTCTGTGTCCCCAGCTCTGGCAGCAGGTACTTGGCCCAGATGCCAGGGCAATGAGCAAGTGGGCAATGAGGTCACTGCTGTGGCTTCCCAGGACCCTGGCCAAGAAATCCAAGGCTGTTTGGGGGGAGTGGTTGAAACGGAGAGAGGAAGGGACAGAGAGGTGGGGTTTTCAGATCTGGAAACTATATAACATAAAACGTTGGCTGAAACAAAATGGGCAGATCTCCAACCCCTAAGGGACAGGAGAGACAGAGGTGAACCCAGAAGATGGAATGCAGCCAGTGGGACTACAGGATAGTCCTCCCAGTAGACACTTAGTCCAGTGGATTGGCTTGTGTGGCTTCATTCCACCTGTAAACTGATGTCTCTATCCTGTCTTGTAACCCTTACATAGGACATCCGGAACACGGTAGGGAATGTCCCTCTGGAATGGTATGAGGATTTTCCCCACATTGGCTATGACCTCGATGGGAAAAGAATCTATAAACCCCTGCGTAGCCGAGATGAACTTGATCGCTTCTTGGACAAGATGGATGATCCTGACTACTGGTCAGTTGGGCAATGGATGATTGGCCAGTAGGAGAGAACCCTTTCTTTTGGGAATCATGTTAGAACTAGGAGGTGGTATCCTCAGGGCATGGAATCAGGCATTGGGTGGTCTTGAAGTTCCTGTCTGACCCACCTTTCTCTACTCCTGCTCCTACAGGCGCACAGTACAGGACAAGATGACAGGACAGGATGTGAGGTTGACAGATGAACAGGTGGCTCTGGTACAGCGGCTACAGAAGGGCCAGTTTGGAGATGCCAGTTATGATCCCTATGAGGTATGGGGTAGGAGGGAGGATATAGGAAGAGGGGGATGAGGCACAGCGAGGTGAACAGTGCTTGATCATCTGCTTGGGGGAGGGAAGAAAGAAGACTGTTTCTTTCTCTCTCACTCTTTCTTTCCCTGCTGCTACCAGCCAGCTATAGATTTCTTCAGTGGGAGCATGATGATCCACCCAGTGACCAACCGTCCTGCTGACAAACGCAGTTTCATCCCATCCCTCATTGAAAAGGAGAAGGTGATCTCATCCTCTATATGACCTCCTGACCTGGACTCCTCCCACACATCTGCCCCTTCAGCCCTTGGCCTCTCTCATACCTGATCCATCTTCTCCCACCAGAGGCCTCCCCATGTTCTAGTTTGCTCCCTCTTCCCCACCCTGTGGACTACTCCTCATCCTATCCGTTGTTCCAGGTTTCCCGGATGGTCCACGCAATTAAGATGGGCTGGATTCAGCCACGACGGCCGAGGGACCTCATTCCCCAGTACTATGACCTGTGGGCCCAAGAAGACCCCAATGCCATCTTGGGACGCCACAAAATGCATGTGCCTGCCCCGAAGCTGGCACTGCCTGGCCATGCTGAATCATATAACCCCCCACCTGAGTATTTACTCAGTGAGGAGGAGGTGAGAGACAGGAACCCTAGAGCAGCGTTGGGGAAGACTGTGGAGCTGGGTCAGGCAGCCTCTTGGCTTTTAGGGAGCAGGAAGTGCTGTCTTCCTTTTTCCTCTGATCTTCTCCTCTCCTTCCCCCTTTTCCTGGAGATAGGTGCCCTAGGCTGTGTATTTTGACTCTTGCTGATTTTATGCCCACAGCGACTGGCCTGGGAGCAGCAAGAGCCTGGTGAGAGGAAGCTGAACTTCTTGCCTCAGCAGTTTCGATGCCTCAGGGCTGTGCCAGCATACGACCGCTTCATCCATGAACGCTTTGAACGTTGCCTTGACCTTTACCTGTGCCCTCGACAGCGCAAGATGAGGGTGAGGTTGGGAACACCTGAATGTGGCTGCTGAAGTGGAGGAACAGAGAAGCGAGGCCTCCTCGCTAGCCTTTGGCACCAAAGCATGAATGCTTTGTACGACATCAAGACTGGTGGGGTTGGGGTTGGGAAAGTGTCTGGGCTAGAGTCTAGAAAATGTGAATGTTGTTCAAGAGTTAAGGGGGGATGGTGTCAGCACCAAGGTGCACACCTCCCTCTCTCACTCCTGTGGGTATTTGTGCTGAGAATATGCATTTCCCTCACACCTCCCAAGTCACATGTTACGTGAATCTGAAGCTGGGGTTGGGGCTGGAGAGCGATAGGGCTTTGTGTGCTGTGTTCTAGGTGAATGTGGACCCTGAAGATCTGATCCCCAAACTGCCCAAACCCCGGGACCTGCAGCCATTTCCCACCACCCAGTCCCTGGTAATGGGGGTCAGAGAAAAGGGTTGGCGGGGAGGGAGAAGGCGGGGTCGGACTAAAGCTCTGTTCTGATTCCTCTCAGCCTGAGTGACCTCTCCGTCTTCCCTGTCCTTAAGAACTTAACACTTCCTTCCCCGTTTCCTACAGGTGTACAGGGGCCACAGTGACTTGGTGCGATGCCTCAGCGTTTCTCCCAGTGGCCACTGGCTAGCTTCAGGTGTGTTCAAGGGGGAAAGAGAGGCCTGCCCTCCTCATCTTACTGCTGTGGGGGAGGGAGTTGGTCCTGACATTCATGGGACTAGAGTTTTGTCTTGCACTTAGGGTAAGACCTTGGGGGACAGGTGTTGGGGAACCACACCTCTGGTGACGAGACTTGGCTTCCTTAGGCTCAGATGATCATTCAGTTCGACTGTGGGAAGTGAACACTGGTCGGTGCCTGAAGATGATTCCTGTGTCTGGGGTGGTGAAGAGCATTGCCTGGAATCCCAACCCTGCCATCTGTCTTGTGGCTGTGGCTGTGTGAGTGAGCAGGGCCTGGAGCCTGGGCTGCCCCTGGAGGAACCCCTTTGGCATCTTCCTGCCGCCTTCCCCTAGGAGAGCTGCTTGTATTTTGCCCTAAAGAAAACTAATAATGGCTCGCATTGGTGTAGAACTTTGTGACTTGCAAAGTACTTTTCCATGACACATGTGGAAGTTTTGCAGGAAAGAAAAACCAAGCCTTTGACAAAGAGCTCAAGTGACTTGTCTGTGGTCACTCTGTCCAAAGCAGGATTTGTACTCAGATTACAAGTGACCTGGTCATCTCCTAGCACTGCCTCAGTTCTGCTCTCATTCCAAACTGTCCCCTTTGCCTTTCTCAGTGGCTCTTGGGGACCAGTGAGTGCACCGCTTCTGCGTTTGCCACATCATAGGCTCCCGCAGGTGGAGCTCAGCTCCTGTAAAGTCACTGATGACCACTTAGAGCTTTAAGATTTGCCAACTTCCAGTACTCCACATCTGGCATTAAATTCATACAATTCCTACCAGAAGAATAGGGTAAAGGGGCTTTTTTTTTTCTCCTTCCAAGATTCAGCTTGGTATAGGGGAGGCAGCACTGCTTTTAGAAGACTTGGATTTGATTCCAGATTCTCCTTATTAGCTAGAATCTGTAGAATATGGACAGTAATCCTCCTGAACTTCCTCATGGGGTGAGGAAAGACCTTTATAGGCACTGTAGAAATAGGAGCAATTAATATTCATAGCATGTCTCTCTGGGAGCTGTTGAGAGCATGGTAAGGGCTGGGTGGGCCCGCAGGTAGGGGAGGCTCTCAAAGGAATCTCTCTTCATGGATCCCCAAAGTGCAGAATCAGTGCTGCTGTTGAATCCAGGCGTGGGGGACCTGTCAGTGATAAACAGCACAGACCAACTGCTGAGTATGTTCTTGCCCCCTGAAGAACCTGCTTGGCAGCCTGTGGAGTGGCAGGAGGCTTCAGCTGAAGAGCGGGAGCATGGCCTTAGGCTTCGAATCCATCATAACAAGGTACTTGGGACAGTGGAGCTAGAAAGGCCATGGATAAGAGAGAGAATGGGATGCAGCATGGTGCAGATGGCCAAAGCCAGGAGAGCTGGTGTGAAGAACCTTACTAGCTTGTCTCTCTTTGCCTTTCTCTTCAGCCAGTGAAGCAGGTAGCCTGGCATGGACGTGGAGATTACCTGGCTTCAGTGCTGGCAGCTGCTGAACATACACAGGTGTTAATGCACCAGGTGAGCCGGAGGCGCAGCCAAAGCCCCTTCCGCCGAAGCCACGGTCAGGTGCAGTGTGTGGCCTTCCACCCCTCAAGACCCTTCCTCTTTGTGGCTTCTCAGCGCAGCCTCCGTCTCTACCACCTTCTTCGCCAGGAACTCACGAAGAAGCTAATGCCTAACTGCAAATGGGTGTCTAGCCTGGCTATACACCCCCAAGGTTAGAGGGTAGGAATAGGGGATGGCCTAGCCTCACCTTCCCACTCATCTCCAACACCCTGGGAAAAAGGTGAAGGGGAAGTTGGGGGCTTTGGTTGACCTAGCCCCTGTCTCCCTTTCCTACCCATACAGGAGACAATGTGATCTGTGGCAGCTACGATAGCAAACTGATCTGGTTTGACCTTGACCTTTCAACCAAGCCCTACAAGATGCTAAGGTAAGGGGGTGGTAGGGAGCTAATGAATGAATGGTATTGCTTCTTGTTCTTTCAGCACAGATCTTGCTTTCAAGGAGCTTGCTATTTGATCAAAGGAAAAGGTAGTAAACGAGAGATCATGGGATCAGGAGTTGATGTCCAGTCCAGCCCAGAGCAATTAAGTGTACATGCTGATAGGAGTCAGAGTCACAGTTCAGAGGGTGCTGGGTGAGGGGCTTGCCCCCGAAGAGGGGAGAGAAGAGTCATGAGCAGGTAAAGAATTTGGAGAAATCTCCGAGGCATGTGTGACGTAGCTCACAGGTCCAGACAAGCACCAAGGGCCGCTGGGGGCTGAGAAGGAGGGTGGTGATGTGGAAGGGAATACATGAAGGCAAAAGCAATGTGAGATGAGACTGAAAAGACAACTTACTGCCCAACCATGGCTAACCTCTACGCCAGTGCTGGCCATTGAAAAACAACATTGGAGTTGTGTCTTAGCAGAATGACTTGGGAAGTGCATTAAAGGAGGAGGGACAGGTTAGGAAGCTGATTTTCTAGGTGAGAGGTGATGAGGGTCTGGACTAGAATAGTGATATTCTAGAAAAGGGGAGAGGCTGGTAGTGTGGAGAAGACAACTAGGATGGACACTGGTGGCATAGTACAAGAGAAGGAGGTGTTAAAGATGAGCTTGTGGACCTGGGTTACTTAAGAGGATGGTGGTGCCAGCAGCAAGAGCAGAGGGATAACCTTCGGGGTAATGTGAGTATGGGTGGCATTATCTGGAAGTTTGGCTATGAAAAGCAGGGTGGGGAAGGAGTTTTATAGCTTGAGGGGGTGACAGGGTTAGGATGACATTGAAAAATAATTACGTGGGAAACCAGGGTTTTAGAGCAAGGGAGATAAAGCTGAGAGAGGAAGGCTAAACAGTAGGGATCATGCCCCTTCCCCCCCCCCCAAAAAAAAACCCAGAAAGGAAAAGGGTCATTGTAGCTTCTTTAAAAATGCAGAGATTGAAAATGAAATAAAATTGATTTGAGAAAAGAAATTTAAACTGAATAGATCAAAAACACAGAAGAGAACAGAAAGAGGATCAAAAGGAGAAACATAAATAGGACAGCTTTGAAATTTATGTTGAATTTATTACGTTTTAAAAAATGCAAGCTGTATAATGGATTCTTGGTTTCAAGTAATAAAAACATGGGAGGAAATAAGGTAGATGAAGACATATTGGTTGGTATCACTCAGGAGCTCAAGAGAATGGAAGTATGGGACAGCCCTGGATAGCTGATAACAGATTATTAAAGGGATTGTTTACAGGAATGAAGGCCATTTGAGGTGACTTGCTTTAATTTGTAGTGGACCTGCTCAGTGCCAGCATTCATGATTTCCTCCAGCCACCTGAGAAAGAAAAGTGGGAAGTGGTAGATTGTAAGAGTAGGAGATTAGGTGAGATTAACATAAGGTCAGGAGGACCAAGGGTCGAGCTGTTGTGGGGATAGTAGACCAAAGAAGTAGGGAAAAATTGAGGAACTCAAGGTCACACTAAATTCACTAATATATATAATAATTACATGCACCAGAGTGCTAAAATAAGGCAGGTCTGGAGATGCACATTTTATTTCCCCCCCCCCCCCCCCATACATATTAGTGACCTCCCTCTTCTCTGGACTTCATAGGCACCACAAGAAGGCTCTCAGGGCTGTCGCTTTCCATCCAAGGTACCCGCTCTTTGCCTCTGGATCTGATGATGGCAGCGTCATTGTCTGCCATGGCATGGTCTACAAGTAAGTGCTAGCATTCCCTTTGCCAGAATAGGTAGGACAGTAATGGGACTTCTGTCTGGTCATTTCCCCTCCCCTCAACTCTTGCCACTCCCCTACCTTCATTAGCCTTCTGGGGATAGAGCCCCTCCTCCTCTGTCTTGCCTTCTTTTATCCCTCCAAGTGATCTGCCCTAGTAAGAGACCCTGATGTACCCTTTCTCTTTCTCTCCAGTGACCTTCTACAGAACCCGCTGTTGGTGCCAGTGAAAGTTCTCAAAGGACACACAATGTACCGGGACCTTGGGGTGCTGGATGTGAGCTTCCACCCCACCCAGCCCTGGCTTTTCTCCTCTGGGGCAGACGGCACCCTTCGACTCTTCACCTAGGGACGATGGGGCTGGGGGTGGGGGGAACGTTAAAGGGACATTTCTTGCTAGACCTTGTCTGTCTAGGAGAGGGGGACTGACAAAAGATTAAAGTATAATCAGCTGCCCAGCGAATTGAAGTATTGAGAAGGCTGACCTCTTAACGTCCTACCCAAAATCTCCTGTCTCTTATTACACACAAAAGAGAATCTCACTGTTGGAAATGCTCTAATTTAGGAGTTCTTAATCTTTTTTGTCATGGATCCCTTTTGCAGTCTATAGATCCCTTCTCAGAAAAGAAAAATTTTCATAAATAAAATGCATCAGCTTGCAAAGGAAATGAACTATTGAAATAAAGATCTGTTTTTTTCCCTTGCAAGTTTAGAGACTCTCACCCTATTCAATCCACTCCTTATGGGTCTGTCAACCCCAAGTTAAGAGCCCTTGATCTAATTCAACCTTCTATAGAATCTAGGAATTCTTTCTCCATCAGTACTGTAAGTAAACCTCAGGAGGACAGTAATACCAAGAGTTTTATAGCAAGTACTTTATGTAGCTTATACATGTATGTGTTTATACATGTATGTGTTGTCTCATGATCCTCACAGCCATGTGAAATAGAAACTGTTTCCCATTTGTGTATCTGGGGTCTAGGAAGTAATTGAGGCAGGATTTGAACCTTTGTCCTCCTCACTGCCAAGTCCAACCCTCTCCATCTTTTATCTGATTTTTTTAACATCTCCAGCAAATAGCCATTCACTTTCCTCTTGAAAACTTAGTGACGGGAAAACTCAGTGCTTTCCATTCCACTTTTAGAAAGCACTGGTCATGAGGAAGCTTTCCCTTCCATCGGATCTTCTGCTCTGTGGTTCTACCAATTGCTCTGACTTCTGCCCCATAGGCAAGGCACTGTACCAGTTGCTGGGTACAGTACAAAGACAGAAGAAAATCAGTTCTTTCTCTCAAGGATCTGACATTGTGTTGTGGATAAAACATTCAACTGGATCAGTACAAGCATGAATATTCCAAGAGGAAGAAAGCACTCTCAACTCAGGAAAAACTTCCCATGGGAGGCCAGCAACAGCCTGAAGTCAGGTTCTCTGAGTTGGAGGAGGAGCCCACATGCGGAGGTGCCCACAGCAGGAGAAGGAAGGCCAAGATGAAGGAGCTGCAGGCTGGATAGTTTGTTTGGAGTGTGGTTTATGAGAGGAACCAAAGTGGCTGAGTTGAAGCTCTGCGTATGTGATACTCTATATCTCCTGTCTCTGTGCTGCCTTACCTGGCATTCTCTTTGTTCTTGGCTCTCGGAATTAGAATTTCTAGGGTGGTTTTTTTTTTTTCAAGACTCCATGAATCTTATACTGATTTTTCTCCCCGGCCCCAAGCCCCCTGCAGCTAGCAGCCTCTCCAGACATGCCATCTTCTTCCATTGGAATGTCAGCTATCTTGAAGAAGAACTGTTTTCCTTCTGTATTTTATACCGTGGCAATCATAGCTAGTACTTAATAAATGCTTGTTGACCAACTCTTAGTCTGAATCTAGATGATGAAGGGTGAGTTGCTAAAATTCTGGTTATTATATCTGTAAAATGGGAGGCCAGACTAGAGGTCCTTTAAGATTCCTTCCAAATCTGAAATCCTACAAGGGTTGGGGGGAAAAAAATCAGAGTGGGAGACATCCTTGAATTTCCCCATAAGGGAAGTGGGTGGAATTGTTAAACTTCAGGCTGATGAACTTGACTTTAAATACTGAGAACATTCTGGAAAATCTTTAAAAAATAATTTGTGATGGCTTGAGTAACTTCCATTTTCCCTTTGAACACTAACTTAACTGGCAGATTCAGGGACTGTTTTAGGCACAGGTGAATTTCAGCTGGATTTTTGACAGAAATCTGCCGTAGTGTCCTTGTTGCTCAGTGAGACAAATGACCCTGACATGGTAAGAGTTAGCTGGATTCAGAAATGCCTGAATAACAGGACTCAAAAGCAAAGATGCTAAGGAGTCAGCCTTTGGACAGGGCTGGGAGAAGGCAAAAAGGATGGATCTAGCGAAGTGGTGTGGAGATCTTTCCTGGGCTCTGTGCTGATAGAGAATTTTCACCATTAACCCAGAAGCACAGGAGACAGGCTTAGATGACACAAAGCTGGGCTGAATAGCTAACATGCTGGGCAGAAGCCTAAAAATCCAGAAAGACCAATGACGTGCAACAGTCTAAGTGTTGTAGAGGATGGACATGGAGGTGGATGAGGATTTTAGTGGATATCTTCAGTGTAAAGCCCCAGTACCTGCTTATGTGTGTGTGCATGTGTGCACATAACATGTATGAAGGTCACAACAGAAGATTCTTCCGAGGGAAGTGAACCCTTTGTTAACGGCTAGAGCTGATCATTTGTCTGAGACCCTCCATATCCCAAGTCTGCTGTACAGTACTTGATATCCCGTATTTGTCTAAGGATGCTGACGAGTCGAAAGAACAGCCAGAATGAGGGGACTAAGTCATACCAAAAGGAACTAGAGATGTTTAACCTGAAGAAGATTGTCACAGGGAAAAAGGGATTAGACTTGTATCTTCTCATGAAGTTATAAGATGGCCAGAAAAGCACCTAGTCCCCTAGTCTGGATAATCCACAACCGTGGCCATTAAGAGAACTGGAAAGAGGCAGCTGGGTGGTACAGTGCATAGTGCACTAGCCCTGAAATCAGCAGGATCTAAGTTCAAATTTGACATCAGACATTTGACATTCATTAGCTGCGTGATCCCGAGCAAGTCACTTAACCCTGCCTCACCAAAAATAGATAAAAGAACTGGAAGGTGTATTTGCTCAGTCGTTCACTGACAGCTAACTAGGTACAGTGGAGAGTGATGGATTTGGAGTCAGTGCACCTCAGGTTTTAATTCTAGCCCCGTCAATACCTATGAGAACTTTGGTAATTCAGTTCTCATTCGTTTATGGGTCTTAGCTCTGTCAACTCTTTTCATTGTCTTTGCCAGTCTAAGTTAGCCTTCTCTCATTCGTTATTCATACAAACGTCCTTTAGCTGCTTTTCATCACAGCATATTGTTTCGAGGCTCCGTACAGGGTTGCTGCTTTTCATATTCATCCTAAGTTATTTGTTGCTTCCATTGTCAATATTCTTCCTTTAATATAACTTCATGATGAGTTCCCAAGACACCCACCTTGTCCACTGAGCTGGTCACTTGTTTTGTCAGGGAATGAAAGTCTTACCATAAGGACTGAAGCGGTCCCTGGAGGGCAGCTGGAGAGGGGGATGGGAAGAAATACCACCAATCAAGGAAGAGCAAACAACTTTTATTGAAAAATAAGTACAGTATGCTCTGTCCTATGTACAACCTCTCCTCCAGCACCTTTCAGTCGCCTGGATTGAGTCTTAGCTGGAGGTGAAAAGGATGGGATTGGTCCCGTCTGTAAGCCCCTAACCTAGACCTGGTTTGGGAGCTGTCTCAGGTAGTGACCCTTATGACCTCCAGGAGCAGAAGCCATGGGATGGGGGTGGGGGGTGGGGAGAGATCATGAGGAATGACAGGCTCTAGCTGTTCCACAGCTGGGTGTCTGGACAGTGAGGAGGGTTTCTGAGAAATCTGGTCCATTTTGCTCATGGAAAGACTGGTCCAGTGGCTTGTGCACAGGTCAGGCGAACTTGACCAGACGGCCCAGAGTCTCCGCAGCTTTGATCCTCACTGTGGGTGCTGGGTCCTTCAGCAGTAGCTGGAGAGCTAACAGGAAGAGATGGGTTTGGGTTAGAACCAGGTCATATGGGGCTGTGACATGCATGGATGCCCACCCCATGGGGGAAGTCCCAGATAAGCAGGCAGATTAGGTCAGAGAGGGGTCAGTGAGTACAGTCTGGAACCTGGACTTTAAAAAGGCAGGTAACGCTTTTTCCTCCCTTCATGGTTCCTGAGTATTTTTCCAGTAGCTTGTTTACACTGTGAAATTGAGGCTTCTAGGTCCCTGCAAATCCCCTTGATAGCTGCTCAGCTCACTGCCCGACGACCGACTGCCGGCCTCCCTCCCACGTTCTCTCCTTTGCTCACTGGCCCGCCAACTCCTGATTTATGTGCCGCTGGCTTCCTGCTCTGCCAGCCTCTACCTCGAGCTGCTTCTTCCAGCTGCTGGCTCCTGGGGGGTGCAGGACCCAGGCAGGAGGGGGAGCCTGGCCCTGCCTGGCTAATCCACTCAATACAGGAAGCTAGGCTGTCCAAGCCCAAACTGCTAACTCCAGTGATTACTTGCTTTCTCAAGTGCTCACACGCTTACACACATATGCACATGCATGCGCGCGCGCACACACACACACACACACACACACTCCCCCACTCTAGAGGGGACTAACTTCTCTTTAACAGACAGGCCTCTTTTCTGCAAGAGCCCCAGGAGCCAACGGAAAGATAGTTTTTCCTTTTTTAGTGTTTTTTAAGCTCCTTTGGAACAGCTCAGAAGTTTCCGTGAATTACTAGAGACGATGAGGTCACCAGTGACAGGGAAAAAATCCTTGAAATCCAGGAAAATCACTTAACCCACCCCAGCCCCCTTTCTGGGACCCGTAGTGTCAGTAACTCCTTCCCCATGGATTATGCACCAGCCACCTTCGCAGGCAAAGGGGCCCAAGTCTACAACGAGGATCACCCAGCAGTTCCCAGCTCCCCAGGACTGAACCAAGCAGAGGGGATTCAGAAAAGAGGAGACAGGAAGAGCTGGAGGATTTTTCCAGTGCCACCTCGCACAGTTCCAGGATGTCTGTTTTGTCTGTGTACACTCTCAGTCCCTTCCCTCAATCTTCCCCACTGGACCCAGTGTTTGCTGCACATCAGCCCAACAACCCCAGACAAATCCACCCGTTGGTCTTGTTGGGTTCAGGCCTCCCTCCCTCTGTCTGTCCCTCACCCTCTTACCTGAGATAAGCTGGTTCAGATCCACCTGTTCACAAGCCTCTTTATCTGCATGGAGCACTAAGAAACCTAATAGGAAAAGAGGAAAGGAGAGGAGTAATCTCAGTATAAGGAGGGAAACAGAAGGACATAATTTAAACAGGTCATGAGGAATAAAAGGCACAAACAGGTATCCCCCACCCCATTATGGTGAGAGGGATTTTTTGTCCAGATCTTTTCTATGGGGAAAAAAACAAAAACAAAAACTGGTATCTTTTCTTTATATTTCTGAATATACCCCTCTCCTTTTTTATAAACGTATCTTTTATTTAAAAAAAAGTGGAAAAAATAGTTTAGCAAAACTAACCAACACATGAACAATATCTAACAGCAATGTTCCGTAGTTCTCCATCAGTCTTGAATTGCGGTTTTAAGCCCTTTCTGTACCCTTGAAAGCCCTGAAGCCCCATACCAAAGGCTAAGAAGTGGAGGAGAAAACCCCTGCTCACCAGTGAACATGGGGGCAGCTGCCCGGATGTCCTCCCAGCAGCTCTTGAAGTAGAACAAGTTCGTACTGACAAGACGGCCCAACGCGTCAGGGAAGTTCTGCATCTGGGAGCAGCACAGAGCTGGGCTCATCACTGACTCATTCTACCTTCTTCCCTTCCTAGACCCTCTCCAGCCCACATTCTTCTCCAATCTGAATCCCTCCTCTCCCTATCCCCTTAGCCCTCCCTCGGGTAAGTTACACACAACCTCTGAAACTAGATCTTCCTACTCCTCACCCCCAACTTTCCATTGCCAGAGGCCTGGTTTACCCCAGGCTTTCCCCATCAGCCCCAGGCCTCACCAGGTATTTGCTGGTATCATTCATGAACTCCCCAAAGTGTAGCCCACGCCCATCCTGCAGCTGCTTCTCAAACAAGGCTGTTAGCTCTTCACATTCCATATTAGGGCCACACATGCGCAGGGCAAACTTACAGGCCTAGAAGCAGAGCGAGCATAGGCTCAAGAGGGTTCCCCATGTTCTTCACCTTGGAAACCCCCTCGCGTTTAGTCTACAGCTGCCATCTGATCCAAAAGGAGTGCTGGATAGGAGACACCTCCCCAGCCTGGCTGTATATTGTTTGTACTTCTTGAAGAGGACCATGGCATCAGGGAGATGATATCATGACTTGCAATTGAATTGGATTTAAGTGAGAGAGGGCTTCTCTTCCAGGGCTGTCTGGGTCCAGTGATTAGACACAGATCAGGATGACTAGAGATGGCCCAGGTTGCAGTGAGAGACCTTGGCCCTTTTAAGCTAAGGTCTTTAGGGTTCTCACTTTGAGTGTTCAGTGAACAGACCTCTTTAAGAAGTAAATGAAGTCCATTTAATAACAAGAAATCAAACTGGGAAGAGAAGACCTTCAGGGTTGCTGGCCAAAAGATAGTTACTATTTACATTCACCTTAAACCAGGAAGACCCAAAAAATAACCAATTGGTCCTTGGGCAGGAACTTATAGTACATTCAATGAAATCCAGAGTGAACTGGGTTTAAGGTATGATCCTTGAAGAAACCTAGCCAGTAAACCCCAGCCTGGCAATGTCCCCATGGATAGCTGTACTAGTCCCTTCCCATCAAAAAAATTATGGTATGCCCCTCTCCCTGTACCTGTCTTTGTTACTCACACTGACAACTGGGGGCTTGGGGTCCTGAAGGTGTAGTAACAGGCTCACCAGCCCGTTGACAATCTGCTCAAAGAAGACATCTTCGCAGTTACCATGGCAGAACTTGTTCAGATGGCCAAAGAGGTTGATAGATGAGCTCCGGAACTCATCCCGTTCCTTCAGGAGTATGGAGTGAGGTAATCAGATCCCAGGCCCTCAAGGCCATTGCCTCCCACTCCAACTTAGTCAGGGGTCAAAGACTCAAACCTAATCCTGTTCCTGTTCCACTTTCTCCTCTGAGCCCAGTAGATTAAACTATGTATACATAGTAGGGTATTGTCCCAAGGCCTTCTAAGCCTCCTAGTTGTTCCTAATCAAATGTAAGGACAAGGAAGGCCTTCTATTAAAGATTTCAGGTGCATGTGTTCACATTGGGTTGGTCCCACATGGTAAGGCTCCCTGGGAGTCCCTCTCAGCCAGACCTGCCCATCAGACCAAATCTGGTGAAGAAGGCTTCATTCACCAAGGTCCAATCCATGGCCTCCCTCCCTCCCACTTTCTCCTTTTCCCAGGTTACACTGTCGAAGAAGGGGCGAATGCGGATGGTAATGTGCAGCAAGATGGAGCGAACATCCCATTCTTCTGCCAAATCCAGCAGGCGAGAGAGGCCCAACATAGCCTCCAGGGCCACCAGGTTGTGGGGGTCATCCTTGTCATCCAGCCCATTGATCATAGCTGTGAGGAGCTGTGGGCCATGCTTCCGTACCTGGATGAGGCAGGGATGAGAGAAAACCCCGTATCTACAAGCCCTGGACAAGTCCTTCACTTCCTAGACCCTATGCCACCATAATCTAAGTGGGCACACAGCTCAGGGCTCTGGGTCATTAGTTCTTCATCTTGCAGAGTTTTCTTTACCAGATGCTCTCACAGTAGCTGTTCCCCGCTCCCCAAATTTATTAATTTATTTGTTTTCAGCTTTCAACAATCACTTTCACAAATTCTAAATTTTTCCCCCTCCTTCCCCAAGACAACATGCAATCTTCTATGGGCTCTACACATACATTCCTATTACATACATTTTCATGTTAGTCATGTTGAATAGAAGAATGAAAACAAATGGAAGAAACCATGAGAAAAACAAAACATAACTGACTCTAGCTCTTTCTGGATGTGGATGGCATTTAGCATCATGAATTCTTTGAAAATACTTTAGGTACTTGCATTGCTATGAAGGGCTAAGTCTATCAGAAACAGTCCTCACACATCGGCTATGACTGTGTACAATGTTCTCCTTGTTCTGCTCACTTCACTCAGCATCAGTTCATTTAGTCTTTGTAGGTTTTTCTGAAGTCTACCTGTTCATCATTTCTTATAGCACAATAGTATTCCATTATATTCATATAGCATAGATTGTTCAGCCATTCCCCAATTAATGGGCATTCCCTCGATTTCCAGTTCTTCTCTCACAAAGAGAGTTGCTATAAATATTTTTCTACATATGGATTCTTTTCCCATTTTTATGATCTTTTTGGGATACAGCCCTAGAAGTGGTATTGCTGGGTCAAAGGGTATACACATTTTTATTGCTCTTTGGGCAGAGTTCCAAATTGCTCTCCGGAATGGTTGGATCAGCTCACAGCTCCACCAACAATGAATTAGTGTTTCACCTCTCCCACATCTCCAATATTTATCATCATCTTGTTTGGTCATGTTAGCCAATCTGATAGCTGTGATGTGGTGTCTCAGAGTTGTTTTAATTTGCATCTCTCTAATCAATAGTGATTTAGAGCATTTTTTCGTATGACTGCAGATTAGCTGTGTGTTCTTGTACAGCCACTTATCTCTATGTCTCAGTCTTATCATTTGTAAAAAGGGGATGATGATCCCTCCTCTTATCCTTCCTAGTGCTCTTGTGTAGACTAAAGTAATGAATAGGAAAGAGCTTTACTGTAAAGTGCCAAGTGCTCCTCTATGTATCCCCAGCTCTAAAGTGTCCAGATTTCTTTGGAATCCTGTGTCTGCCACTCAGTGTATTAGCTATCCCTCTCAACTTCATACCATCTCGAATTTTGGTAAGCCTTACATCTCTGCCTACACCCAAGTCTTTGATAAAAGACTGAACTCAACAGAGCCTTGAAGAGCAGCGTTTAATAAATAAATCTGTTTAACTGAACCCTCCATGAATCCCTTTGCTTCATGCTCTTGTGCAGCTGCTTCCTTCTGCTCCTTTACGAGAGTCTACCTCCCCCACTAGCTGTAGAGCTAGAGCTATCATTTCCTTAGACTTGAAGGTTTGCTAAGGACTTTGCAGACACTCACTGAATCCTCCCAACAACCCTGGGAGGAAGGTGCTGTTAGGATTCCCATTCGACAGATGAGAAAACTGAAGTGAACAGGTTAAGAGACCTGGCCAGGGTAACAAACCTAGGAAGTGTCTGAGGCAGAGTTGAACCTCATCTTCTTGACTCCAGACCCAGTGCTCTATCCACTCTACTACTCAGATGCTTCTCCCAAGGCTCAGTCCTCTCCTCTCTTCTCTACATTCTCACTCACTCTCCTGGTTTTAGCTATCACACCTATGCCATATACTTCTAAGTCAACACTCCTCCTGTCCCTCTCTTTTGAATTCTGGCCCTTACCTCTACCTACACTTTGCACTGTCACTTCAAAAACCCAACTCAACCCTATCAAAGCCCCTAAGAGATCCAAGAATGGAGGGATAGTTAGACACTGAATAAATTTTAGGAAGTCCCAGGGGACCAGGTTTACCATTGCTTGTTATCTGGTCTTTGTCTACTTCCTGAACATATGTCTGGGCTTCTATCACCTCTCCTATGAGCCAGTGGCCAGCTCTCCCCTCCCCCTGGGTAGGTGATGTGCATCATGATTCAGCAAAGAGACCTGAGAGCCTTCAAGAACATCTTGATAGCCAATGGAGCCTCTCACCTTATCTGGGGATCCTGTAGCGATGTTGGCCAGTCCACGAAGTACCAACCTGCGTACATTTGTGCACACATCCTTCTGCCTACCCATTGTGTTTTCCAACAGGGACTCAAGGAGGATTAGATCATTTACCACATTGCTGCTTAAGAGCTGAAAAACAAATGAGAATCAAAGAATCATGAAACATCAGGTCTGAAAGGAATGTAAGAGGCCATCTTTGGTCAACTCTTATTTCCATCTCTGAATACTTCCACCAATAGGGAAACAATACCTCCTAAGGTAACCCATTCCATTTTCTGACAGCTCTTACTCTCAAAACCCAAAAGATTAAGAAGTGATCAGGGGTGCATGAACTTAAAAATATATATAACTTCCAATGTAATTTGTCTCCTTTGTATAATATACATAATCCTATGTATATTATTTTGTACATTTAAAAACATCATTCTGAGAAGGGATTCATAGGCTTCATCACACTGTCAAAGGGAATCCACGGGGAAAAAAAGGTTAAGAATTCATGCTTTAAATAAAAAAAAAACTTTGCTAAAATCTAAGTAAACTACATGTATAGCATTCACCTGATTTATTACTGGTTTAGTACCCATGTCAAAAGAGAAGAGGATTAACCTGGCATGGTCTGTGCTTGAAGTCACACTGCCTCTTGAGAATCACTGCTTCCTTTTCTGCATGTTCCCTGACCATTTCTTCCATGGTTTCTTCTAGATTTCCCCACAGAATGTTCTCTTCCAGACACCCACCCTTTTCTTGGGTCTGGTCCTGTAGGTCTTCCTATTATTCTTCTTGACCTCTCAAACTCTCACTGGAAGCAGTCTGATCAGACAATTCTTTCAGACTCAAGGATGTAGTATATCTATACCAAGTGACTGGAATTCATCAAGGGCAGCTAAGTGCTCTCACTACTTCTTAATCTTGTGTGTCAACTTTTTGTGAGCCATTTTTTGTTCTGTCAGTCCTTGTACAAAGGTCATTCTCCATGGCAAAGAAGACCATAACAAAATACAAATTAAGCAGCTCTGCCTTTTCTGTATCTTCACGCCTCTCAGCATAAGCGGCAATCCTATCCAGTCTGGCACTATACCATGAAAGTGTGATGATGCAGCTGGGAGTTTCAAGGTTGTTGTTGTTGTGTTTGTCCTTCATTCTTGAAGAGGACCACGACATCAAGATGATGACACGACTTTGCAGTTGACTTGGATTTGAGTAAGGGAGGGCTGTGCAAGGTCACCAACCTCACTTTCTCCTCCTGAGCCATCTGGGTCCAGTGACCTGATATTCATCAAGATGACTGGAAATGGCCCAGGATGCAATGGGAGACCCTGGCCCTTTCAGGCTAAGGTCGAATCACATTCTCACTTTGAGTAAGATACACCTATTCAATAAACAGGCTTCTTTAAGTAGTTGCTCAAGGGAAGGTCCCTTTAATAAAAAAAAATCAAACTGGGAGGAGAAGACACTCAGGTTCCTGGGTAAAAGAGAAACAATTACTATTTAGTATTTAAATCCACTCTGTGCTAGGTGGGTGGGGACTTATTGTCCAGTCTATGACCTCCAGAGTGAATTGGGTTTGAGGCTTGATCTCTGAGCAAGAGATGTAGCCAAAAAAGGCAGCTTTTGGGTATGGAGTATGGAGGAGGAGAAGGAAAAGAGGAGAGCTGCTACTCACTCACAGGTTGTGTTTGTCCTTCATTCTTGAAGAGGACCATGACATCTAGATAACAACATGACTTGCAGCTGATTTTGATTTGAGGGAAGGAGGGCTGTGCAAGGTCAACAAACCTCACTTTGTTCTCCTGTGCCATCTGCGTCCAGTGACCTGATATTCATCAAGTTGGCTGGAGATGGCCCAGGATGCAATGTGAGCAGGAGTTTCAGCGACTATCTAGCTGATTCCTGTGCCCAGAATTTAGTGCATTCAGCATTACTGCTGTGTGTTCTAATCCTGACATCTAACTTGCAGTTTAGAGAAACCAGCACAGGGAACAGAGGCAAGTGAGGCTATATTCTCCACGCTGTAGGAGGAGATAGTTTGGGGAAGCAGGTGGTGGTATGTTTGCTGCTTTAAAAAAATCCTTTCTATTTACTTTTATTCTACTTTAAGTGTCATATTGCATGATCTTCGAGTTGTGTGATTAATTCTGGCTAGCTAGGGGAAGACTGAGACAAAAATAGGGACTGATTGTAAGCCATGATTTTGAGCAGATGTTCTAGGCACTGGAATGCAGCAGCGAGCAGGATATAGGACTGCGGCCTTGATCTTGCTGTCACCCACAAGTGTTCCCTGGCCACGGTTATGAACCCTGATCACAATCTGTTGTCATTCCACCTTTCCCTCTTCCTTCTTCCAGTTCCTAATTCCCTTCCCTTCCCCTTCTTGACTCCGTGGTTACCCAGTCCCAAACTACACCATTCTCTTCCCTCACATCCTTTGCCCCTTTACCCCAGCAAAGATCTTGTACTGCCAAAGCCCAGCCATAAATTGCCCCAGTCATCCTCTGCCTTCACTCATATGCACATATCACTGAACAAAGCTAGAGAAAATCATGGAATGACTCCAAGTTTCTGTTACGTAACCTCCATGAGGCCCCTGCACTATGGCAAGGAAATCCTGGTTGTTGCTGAATTGTTTCAGTCGTGTCTGATTCTACATGACTCCATTTAGGGTTTTCTTGGCAAAGATACTCAAGTAGTTTTTCCATTTCCCTCTCCAGTTCATTTTACAGATGAGGAAACTGAGACAAACTTTGTTAAATGATTTGCCCAGGGTCACTTGGATAAGTGTCTGAGGCCACATTTGAACTCAGGGCCTCCTGACCAGGGTTGGCACTCTATCCACTGCACCACCTAGCTGCCCAATCCTTCTACATCTCCCTAATCTATGTCCTATCTCAGCAGCTTTTCTAAACTTTTCCTCTCTCCTCAAACCTCCCACAGATTTCCTGCCCCTCCCCCCCACCCTCTGACCTAAGAAGCTAGGCTTATATTTCACTACAAATACTCAAATCATCCTCTCTGCCCCTGTTCCTCATCTCACATCACTCAGATGCCCTTTGCCATTCTCTCCTCTGTTTCACCCATCTCACATGATGAGGCATCCCTTTTCCTTGTCAAGGTAAACTTCTCTACATGCACAAGTTGTCCCAAGATGGTGTCCTCTATAATACTCACGCTCACGTTGCTTCTCTTTAGGCTTCAAACATGCCCGTGTCTCCCCCCATCCTTAAAAAACTTTCACTTGATCCATCCAACCTTACTAGTTTATCATCCTATGACTTGCTTCCATTTTGTGGCTAAAATCTTATAATAAATGCCTCTTCTTTTCCTCTTCCTTTCTTTTCAGTCTGGCTCTTGACCTCATGGTTCCAAAGTGTCTGGAGGGAGGGAACCTGGCCTCATCTACAATGCCTCTGCTTCCTTCTCTCCTCTAGCCCGGCTTCAGACTTCATCTGACTGAAACTGCTCTCTCCAAAGTTACTAATGATCTCTCAATTGCCAAATTTAATGGTCTTTCCTTAGTATTCATACTTCTTGATCTCTTTGAAACCTATGACACTGTTTCCTTATTTCCCTTGAATATAATTCCTTAATCTTCTATTCAGGTTTCTGTGACACTTCTCTGTCCTGAGGCTCCTTCTGCCTCTCTGACTGCATCCTCCCTCTCCCCTTTGTTAGATCTTCAAGCAGGTTACATCTGCTAACAGTGCGGATCTCCCCAAGGCTCTGTCCTGGGCCCTCTTCTCTCTATACTATTTTATTTGGTGATCTCATCAGCGCCTATGTTTTCAATTATCATCTCTGTGCAGAGGACTCTCAGATCGACTTGTCCAGCCTTAAACTTTCTCTCAATCGTCAGTCTTACACCTACAACTGTCCTTCAGACATCACAAACTGGATGTCTTGTAGACATCTATCTTGAACTCAACAGGTCTAAAACATAACTCGTTAATTTTCCCCCTCTTCCCATATATCTCATTACTGCTGAGAGCACCACCAGTCTCCTGGTGACCCTGGTTCAGAACCAAGATATCATTCTCAACTCCTGACTCCTTCTCAACCTCATCTCCATTCCATGGTCAAGTCCTGTCAGTTCTACCCTTGTAACATCTCTTGAATATGCCACTTTCTCTCCTCTGACACTGTTACCTGTCTGGAACAGGCCCTCATCCTTCAAACCTCTCCTCATTCCAATCCATCCAACTCTTAGTTGTCATACTAATTTTCCTAAAACACAGGTCTAATCCTCTCACCCCTCTCTTCAATAAACTCCAATGGCTCCCATCACTTCCAGAATCAAAAATAAAACACTGGGCTTTCATAACCTTTCCTGTCTTCTTAAACCTAATTCTCTCTCCTTTACTTTGCTCCAGTGACACTGACCTCCTCGTGTTTCCTCCCATACAACAGGGCACTTCTCAAGCTTGAATGTTTTCTCTGGCTGTGCCTTATGCCTAGAACAATCTTCTCTTCATCCCCCTCTCTAGGCTTCCTTCACTTTCTTCACATCTTAGATAAAAGTTCCATCTTCTGCAAGAAGCCTTTTCCCAGTTCTCCTCAACTTTAGTGTCTCCCCTCTAGGACTGTGCCCCACTTCCCTTGCATTTGCCTTGTTTTTGCATGTCCATTGCACTGTGAGCTTGAGATCAGGGACTGGGCTTTTTGGGCCTTTGTATTCCTGATGTTTAGCACAGCACATAGTATAGTGAGCACTTAATAAATTCTAGTTGACTGACTAATGTAACAGAATATCATTATGCCATAAAAATAATGAACAAGAACTCAGGGAAACATGGGAAGATGTATACGAACTGATACAAACTGAAGAAAGCAGAGTCAAGAAAATAAAATATAAAAACTATAATAATGTAAATTAAAATTATATTAAAAGGAAGACAGATTAATTACAATGATCAATTTTGGTCCCAGAGAACCAATGACAAAAACAGAAAGTATAAATAAAACCTTATTCCTCCCCTCCCCCCAACAACCACAGTGCCTGGAATATAGTAGATGCTTAATAACTGCCTGGAACATAGTAAATGCTTAATAACTACTGATTGGTTGCTTTTTATCTTTTTTTTTTTTTAAAGCAATTAGGGTTGAAGTGATTTGCCCAGGGTCACACAGCTGGGTAAGTATTTGAACTCAGGTCCTCCTGATTCCAAGGCCAGTACTTTATCCACTGCACCACCTACTGCCCTGATAAATTGACTTTTAAAAGAAAGTTTCCTTTTCCTCATCAGCTGATTTTTGTCACATCTTGAGACCATGACTATCTATTATTTGACCTTTCTGAAACACATTCTGCTGAAGTTTGGAGCGCAAACTAGACAGAGGTGATCCCAAGGATTCCTGAAGGAGGCAGGGTGGAGGCAGAAAGTACCTAGTCTGGAGCACTAATCAGGGAGTGGCAGGACTGGTGCTCAGACCTTCACTGGGTAACCCAGGGCAAGGCCCCTCTGCTCTCTGCACTTCCACATCCTCATCCGTGAAATGAAGGAGTTGGATCAGGTTGCCCTGGAGGTCTCTTCCAGCCCCAGATCTATGGTTCTAAGGTATTTACTGTGTGCTTTAAGATCTGCAAAGTAATTGACTTAAATTATCTTTTTTTGAGGCCTACAATAAATAGCCCTGAAGGGCAGGTAATAGTCCTAGGGAGGAGGAACTCCTACAGAGCAGTCATGTTAATGGACCCAGGGGTTACTGCACTCTTGAATTCACAAGGTTGTCTCCTAGGTTGGAAATGTCCACCCGACTTACTGTGTGGTTATTTATGCTCAGCATAAATAGCAGAAATGGCATCTAGAAGCTCAGGCTTCAGCTCACCTGGAGAAGTCCCTCTTCTAGCTGCCATGGGCAAACAATGGCCATTTCTTTTTTTATTATTTTTAATTTTTATTGATTTTAATTGTTTTATTTTTTATTTTTATTTGCATGGTAATATGTAATTAAAAAAAAATCTGTCCCTTTCACTACCACCTCCTTTCTTTAAGCAAATATACGACCCTTTCCTAAATATAGTAAGTAGAATTCATCTAAATTCAAAAATAAACATTATGTAAACTGGAGAAAAAAGTAGCGACCTTTCCAAGAAGGTCAGGTGAGAGCAAGGGTGCCCATTATACTACTATTATTTAACAGAGTATTAGAAGTGCTAGCTATATAAGAAAAAGAAATTGAGATGAAAAAGCACAAGCAAAGATAAAACAAATTTTTTGTTATTTTTGGAAGATGAAATTTACTAAAAATTTACTAAAATAATGAATATTTTCTTCAAAGTTATAGAACATAATAAAAATCCCCAGATATCATCAGCATTCCTACATATAACCAATGAAAGCTAAGAAGCAGGGCTAGAAGACATTTTATGAAATACTTGGAACTGTATTTACACCCAGCAACTATATGAATTTAATTATAAAATATCTTTGCAGAAATAAAGAAAGATCTAAACTGGAGAAACATTAACTGCTCATGGGTAGGTGGTACCAATAACAATAAACTACCTACATTAATTTAATTATTCAGTGTCTTGCCAAACTCACAAGATTATTTTACAGGGCTAGAAAAAAAAGTAACCAAATTCATCTGGAAGAATAAAAGGTCTAGAATCTCAAGCATAATTATGAAAAAAAAAGTAAGAAGGAAGAGGGTCTCTCAATTGTGCTATAAAGCCCTAATCATTAAAACAATCTGATACTGACTTAAGAAAAAAGAGGTCGATCAGTGGAATAAGTGACTAGGTCTATAACACAGAGATGAATAAAAACAGTAGCACTGTGTACAGTAAACTTAAAGATCCCAGTGACTGGGGGAAGGACTCACTATTTGACAAGAACTGCTGAGAAAACTGGATAGCAATTGAGCAAAAATTAGACAGACTGAGATAAACTCCAAGTAGATCTATGACCTGGACATGAAAATTGCATCATAAAGAAACTAGAGGACCCAAGAAGAGACTGCCCCAAAGACCTAGGAGCAAGCAAAGAATTCAGGACTAAACCAACGACAGGCTCACACCCCATTACACCACATTTTCTTTTCAGGTTAATAAGTGAATAGATTTCATTATTTTAATTTGTCTCAGTTAATCGGTACGCCATTGCATACGAATGCTTTACAGGTTGTCCCTCTCCATTAGAACAGAAGCTCCTTGAGGCCAGGGAACTGTTTCACTTTGTCTTCAATTCCTCAGCTCAGGGCTGGTAGGGTGAGCCCTTCATAAATGCTTGTTGATGATTTCTTTCGCACTCCTTTCCGTTTCTAGGTCATCTCCGGGCTCATATTAACAAATGCAGTTGCACTTCACTGCCCAGTTAACCTATCCTGTTCCTTGTGATTAAAGTATGACCTTTCTAGAGCCATTGCATTCATGAGCCCCACTCTACCAAATCTCAGTATGTCTGTGAGGGCAAATGTGCCTTCCTGAATCACTGTCTCTAACTCTTTCTTTCTTTCTTTCTGTGATTTGTACATTTGTTTATAGCCATCTGAGGCTGGGTTTTTTTTGTTTTGTTTTGTTTTGTTTTTGCTGGATCTCTCTTTATATTTTACCTCTTGTGAACTGCTAATCTTTTCTTCTTCTTATATTGTATCTGTTCTTTTGCCAGGCTTGGCATATCCATACAGGCTGCCTATCCTTTTTCACTACAAAGTATGGAGATTTATAATACTTCATGAAAATATGTTTTTAATCATACCTTGAAATTTTATTCTTTCACCAGCCAAAAGTCCGTCACTGCTTTATTTCTAAGCCGCAGTTAAGAAATACAAAGGACACTTTCAGATACAACTTCTTAACTAGCTGGTCACTTCCCAAATCCACCGCTTCTGAATCACTTAGCTTCTGAAGACAAGAAGCTATCTCCTTAAGGTCTTTGTTTTGTTTTTCAGCAAAATGTCATAAACTTCAGCCATACTTTCTAGTTTCCAGGAGTTCCCTATGTATCCACATCCATTTCCCTTTCTTTCCTCATTGGGATTTTCACCAGAACTTCCATGATGAGTTTATATACACTCTTCTCTGTGGGAACCAGTGTAGCTCAATACTCATAATGCTCTGGGGTAAAAGTCTGTATCTCCACAAAGTGCTGGTGATACTGGAACAGATGGGATAATCCTGCCCCCTCACTCCTAAATCCAGTATGTCTTTCTCCCTAGCAAGCATTCCTTAGCCCTAGGATGGGCAGACAGGTGAGCTCAGGCTTCTTTTAGATCTGAGAAGCCTGGGTTCTGAGAGAAAGCAGATTCTCCTTAGCACAACCCTTCAAGTACGAAATTGAGGAGCAGGTACTCAGAGGTTATGCTGGGTACTAACCACCAATGAAATTCTCAGTAGCTCATGCGTCATACATTCAAAGCTGCCCAACCTCTCCTCCTCTGCTTTGTCAGATTGCATCAATAACTCCAGGTTCTTGGTTAGCCTCTCTGGGTAGTTTCCCTAGCTGTGAATGCCCTCCCTGCTCTTCCATTTATTCAAATCCTATCCATCATCCGAGGCACAGCTCAAGACCTCCTCCACCATCAGGCTCTCCTTACTTGCTCCAGAACATCATCCTTGACTCCTCTTCTCCTCTTACAGTTGAGCACTTAATCATATATTACATGTCCCGTATAGTTATTTAGGAAGACTTCAAGTAGGTCCTTGGAACAAAGATATTCCAACAAGATTGGAAACTTTAAGAGAGAAAGGAATAGGTCTATCTCTCCTTTCTACTTTTAACAGTACAGTTATAGCCAGGCCCATGGCTAGGTCCACATGAAAAGTCAAATGAAAGACTGATTTAGCAACTATCTAAGGGGGCCAGGGAACTGGCCAACAACTCCCCTGGCCACCCAATGCAATGAGACAGACCTAAATACTGCTTACCTTGGATAGCCTCAGCCTTAGCCCCACCATGGACTAGGAGAACCATCTCTAAACAAGCCCACACCAAGGCTGTCTCCTCTTTTACTCCAATGTGCAGTTTTCTAACCCCAAACTATCTTTTCAGGACCACCAATATATAACAAGTCGTCCCTTTCTTTGGTTCTCCAAACTATCTTGCCCTCCCCTTCTTCTCGCTATTGCCTATAACTCCAGGTAACCGTATCCTTCTCCACCACCAAATCATGTTAAGTCCCTTCTGGTGCACCCAGGCTGAGCAGGGCCAGAATGAGGAAGGTATCAAGGCCAACTCAAATGTAACTTCAGGACCCCTCATGCATTGGTGAAGAAGCCTCATACATCTGGACTCTCACTATTTCCAGGACTCAGAAGAACTAAGTTGAACCTAAGGGACAATGGAACCCAGACCATGTGAGCTTGCATTAGGGACAATGACCTACATTTTAGGTTCCCTGACATGATGAACTCTCTGGCCTCAGACCCAGACGTTACCCTGCCCCCAGTCCCACCTAACTGTCCAGCCTCTCTCCATTGCAATGAAAAGGGAAGGGACCATAATTGAAAAAATCACTCACACTCTCACCTCATCAGCCATTCAGAGGGAAAGAGGCAGGAAGCGGCTTCCTTCCCCCAATCACTCTGGTAAAAGCCAAAAGGCTATTTTAAACCCTTCAAGGATGCAGTGGGAGCCAGCCACCCTCACTCTCAGCCAGAGCTGGATTTTGGATCTCTGCCAGTAACAGGCCTTCCCCAATTCCCTCCCTTTCTCCCTTCCACCTCAGCCAAACACTAAACAAAAACAGGGCTGAGGGTGAGCAGTGGTGGCAGCAGTAGCCATGGAGAAGTTTAAAAGGAGAAGAGAGGGAGGGCTTGTTATGTATTGCTGGCCCTGATCTGAGAGTGTGAAGGATCTGCTTACAGGTCAAAGGCAGGCAACTGCCTGTCCTTCCCTCCCTCCCCCGCAGTGAGGGGTACAGAGAGGAGGGGGAGGGGATAGAAGGAGAGAGGCTTTGAGTCACTCCATTCTTGAAGGTGGTACGTCAGGAAGGTTGGCTAGTTCAGGAGACTGCTTAGAGTGAGCTAGAAGATGGACTGACGGAAATCCTTCTCCATTAAGGCCTTAAGGAGGAATGGAAGTCATCAACAGTATTTAAGCCTCAGAATCACAGAATGGCAGAGCTGGAAGGGACCCCAGTTGACACCTAGCCCAACCTGTACATAAGAATCCTCTATATACTCCCCATAAGCAGCCATCCAGTCTTTGCCTGAAGATCCCAAGGGAGAGGGAACACACTGCTTCTTGAGGCAGTCCAGTCAATTTTTAGTTATTAATTTTTAATTAACTATAAATTATTAGGAAGCTTCTCCTTATATCAAATCTAACTTTTTGCAAATGCTCTGAGGCAGATACCATGCTCCACCTCCCTTCACTCTCCTTTCCAAAGTTGAATATGATAGGAAATTGGCAGATAGAAGCCAAATTGGCTCTTCTTCAATAAAGGACGTTGGTAAGAACTACCCACAGGTACAGAGAACTCACCAGCAGGCAAGTGACCACAAGGATCCTTCTAGGGTGCCAGTAACAAGGGGATACTCCATGGGACTCAAAGGATTTCTGGGAGGAGCATCTTAACTTCTAGAGCTTCTAAGCATCTGAACACATAACCTGATCTATCCAAGATCAGCCTAGGCTAGGCCCTACCCTCTAGGTTCTGGCTTTAACCCCAGCACACACTACAGAAAGTAAAGCAGAAGGGAAGTGCTTCCCCTAGCACAACAATTTTCTTTACCTTGCTCCATCCTAGATCCCTGTTCTGTGATTTTGGGCAAAGCTCAACTCACCCAGTGGGAAGAACAGGGACAATGAGTGAGAACATGACCTTTAAGTTCAGCCAGCCTGCCTGAGGTTGAAAGGATGAACTCTTAGGGGTTCTGGGAATACCAAAGGAAGATTCCAGGTCCAGCCTGAATTCCCATCATGTTTGTGGTCGCTGCCCCAGCTCAAGGGGACTCCTGTCAGGAGCAACAAATCTAAGGAAACTTTTTCTACTCAAAATTTCAAATTTGCATGAGATGACTAATACAAGCCAAACACTACACCTATAAATTCTTCAGCTATTCCAAGTTTTAAAAGAAGAAGAACCCCCACCTCACTATGTCTTTTCAGCAAGGGGAATAAAAAAATTTTTTTTCACTTTACCATCAATCAATCAACAAGTATTCATTAACTGGGCACTGAGGATACAAGTACAAAGAATCAAACAGTCACTGCTTGCCATGGTTTTCTGTTCCCTTGAGTAACAGAGGAAATGTAAGCAGGCTTTCGGGTCAAGACCAAAAACAGCAGGAGTCATGCACCATCCCTCAATGCCAGGACCCATTGGCTTGCTAAGGCCTCTATGGAGCATGAAAGGAAAACGAGGCCGTGGAATGGCCAGACCCAGTGAGTGGAGGTGGGAGGGCGGCCGCATCCTCACCTCTGCAAAGTAGGCGGTGGTGGTGATCCTCTGGATCTCGTACACGCTGCTGAGCACAGGGATAAGCGTCTTCACAATCAACGGGAGCTTGGGACCTGAATGCTTGGCCATGGCTCTGCAGAGATAGATGCCAGGCACATGAATGCCTGGGCAGACAGGCAGGAAGGCAGATGGAGACAACTACCACCATAATGTTTGGCCCTGCTCTGGGATCTTCCTGACTCATCCTCAGGATGCTAGGGTTCTGGGGGGTGGATGGCTTTGCCCTGAGATTTCCTTGCTCTCACTCTTCTCCCCAGCTGGGACACCTAGAGCCCAAAGGTAACGTGTCTGGTCTGTAAGGCTAGCTTTATCACCCCCATGAGCACTTTCAGAAGGAACAAGTTCTGGTGCCCTCCCTAGGAAGAAAACACTTTAGGCAGGCAGAGGAGCAAATAATGCCAAACTGCAGGTCACTGTACTTCAGGTTATCACCAAGAGTGGGCAGCAATTTAGGAATCATAAGAATCATCAGAGAGAGTGGCAAAGGTAGGAGGAGCGGGTCAGATTTAAGCTCCCTGACAATTGGAGGATTTCCTCACACCCTACAGCTCCAGACCTTAAGGACAGCAGTGGATGTCTCAAGGCTGGGATGTCTTGGCTTTCTCAGTGACTGAGCTGAGTTCAGATTCCTCTAGAGGGCAGGGTCACAGAATCGGAAAATCTCAGAGTAGGAAGGGAAATCGGGGCGTTTGGTTCAGTACATACTGAAAGAGGCCTCCCGTTTACAATATTCCTGACAAGTCATCATCTAACCTTTGCTTGAAAACCTTGAATGATAGATAGGGAACACACAGTTCACTTTGGGAAAGCATTTCGTAATTTTTCCTTATGCTGAGCCATAATATTCTCTTTCTCTCCCTCATTTTCTTTCTCTCCTCTACCTCCTTCCCTCCCTTCTTCTCTTTCCTTCTGTCTTATTGTCTCTCCTTCTTTCTCTCCCCTCCTTTCTTTATGCCTATCTCTGTCTGTCTCCTGCCTGTCTCCAGTTTCTGCCTGCTGTTTGTGGTCCCCAGGGGTGGGGGGTGGGGTGTGTGTGTGTGTGTGTGTGTGTACAAATAACAACAATGACTATAAGTGACAAAAGAGACATGGCTACAAATAAATAAAATGTAGCTATCATGTCTACCTAAATCCTTTTCATACTAAACAGACCCTGTTTACAGCATCAAAATATTTCACGTTTGGTGAACAAAAGGTCCCTCTATAATACACTCCATAAGTAGCTATCTGTTCCTACTTGAAGATATTAAATGAGGAGTGTGACCTCCTGAGGTACCCCACTCCACTTCCCCCCAAAGTTTTGATAGCTTCCAAGTTTCTCCTTACATCAAGTCTGAATCTGCCTCTTGGTATCTTCTAATTCTTGTTCCTAGTGCTGCCTCCAGGGTCAATCTGTTCAGCTCTAATCTCTCTTCCACAATAACAATTCTTTAAATAATTGAAGAAAGCTGTTACGTCAATTTCTAAAGCCCAGGCTGGGAAAGGCAGTTAGACCGAACACTGTCTAACAAAGACAATAGGGTTTTAGTGGACTGGAATTCAAGGAGCTCACAGAATAATGTGGCAGCCAAAACAGCCAATGTGGGCTGCATGAAGAGGGGCCTGACTCCCAGGAAGGTCATAATCTATCCTAGTTAGACTACACATAAAGTATTATGATGAGTTTTAGCTCTCTGTTTTAAGGGGGACATTGATAAGCTAGATGGTGTCTAGACAAAGGCAACCAATATGGTGAGATCATAGTATCGAGAGCTGGAAGAGACCTCTGATTTGAAGGCCCACATTTTACTGAGGTCCAGCGAGGTAAACTGACTTGGCCCAAGGACATACAAGTGCTAACCACTAGAGGCAGGATTTGAACCTGGACTCTCCAACTCTAGAACCCGTGCTCTTTCTCTACTATACCACACTTGAGGTACATGGCTGAGGCCATGAGTCCATGCCATATGAGAACTAGTGAAATGAACTTGGGGGTGTTTAACCTGGAGAAGGGAAGATTCAGGGGAGGGACAACATAGCAGCTATCAGATTTGTTTGCTTTGGCATGAGAGAACTAGGAACAACAGGTGGAAGCTTCAGAAACCAATTTAGGATTGCCATCAAGAAAATCTGCTATTCACAAGCAAAACCTACTCTCTTCGCAAAGTGGCAGGTTCTCTCTCACTTGAAGTCATTAGACACTGAATGGCTGTCCATCTGTCAGGCTGAGCAGGGGCTGCACTGGAGCATTGCTGAGGTTGCTGCCATTTCCACCTCCCCCACTGCCCAGAATCCTCTTGTCCCATCTAAGCTTCCCTAGGCCCTCTGATGTTTGTATGGCATGAGATCAACCATTCTGGGTGCCCTCTTCCGGATGTTTTCCAATTCAGTGTCATCTCTAAAACGTGGTTCCTAAACTACCTTTCTTAATGCAGTCTCAGTGTACACTAACTTTACCTCCACATTTATTTCAGATATTCTGTGTACACTTTCTTGGTTTCAAAAACTGACTTCACAAGTATAAGACTTTATTTACATTTACCCTATTAAATTTCCTCTGATTTAATTTGGTCCAGTGTTCTGACTTGTTAAGGTCTTTCTGACTCCTCAATCTATCACTCATTGTACTAGTTATCTCTCCCAGCTTTACCTTATCTGCAAACTTGATAACGGTATAATCTATGCATTTATCCAAGTCCCTAATGAAGATGTTAAGCAAAATAGGACAAAGCACAGATCCCCAGGAGTTCAACTGGAAACTTTCTTCTAAGGTGATATCAAAATGTTAATGACTAATCTTTGGATTTGGCATAAATCTATCTTATTTGACTAGTGCTCACATTTTTTCCATACATACAGAATTAGACATTTTTAGTTTAGTCAAATGTTCGATATTCTACAATGTTTTCCTGATCTATCAGTTTAATAACCCTGTCAAAAGAAGAAATAAGGTTACTGGCATTACCTGTCCTTGATGAAGCCATTACCTATGTGTGTTCACCATGTCTTTTTTCTAGATGTCTACTAACCACTCCCTCCCCTTCATGATACATTTTAGGGTTCTCTAGTCCTCAAGTACTAGTTTTGTCCTGTTCTTTATGATTCTTTAAGATCTTTAAAGAAGACTCAGTATTATCTGTCGTTTTTCTGGTACCTCAAGATGCTGTTTATTTGTATCAAAGAACTTGAATTCATTAAATGCCAGCTCCCTACTTATCTGAGGTATAACTCCAACTCCCTATTAGGCATGTTTGTTCAGTTCTCTTCTGGCAGTTGAAGGATCATTAAGCAAAATAAGAAGGAAGCAGCTCTATCTACACTCTCTTTTCATTCATTACCATCACCCCATTTACACCAAGCAGAGCTCCTATCCCTTCCTTTTACTCCTTGTTCTCACTCTTGACCTCATCTATGCTTTGCCACACCTGAAAATATTCTCACAGGATCATTTCACACTCATATTCATTCTCCATTACCTGTCAGTTAACAAGCATTTATTAAGTACTTACTGTGGGCCAGACAGGCACTGAGAATACAAAAGCAAAAATCCAACAGTACTTGCTTATGGTACTTTATTCTACTGGGAATATCAGCAAGTACACATATAAATAGAGTGCAAAGAGAGCTAGCCTTAAGGCAAGACCTGGGTTCAAACCTTGGCTCAAATATGTAATAGCTATTTCATCTTGGACAGATTTTTTAACCTTTAATTGTCCTAGGCAATACTTTAAGAGGACAAGTTGTAGAGAAAGCACTGATCTACTCTGATCAAGTGAGTTCCTCACCCCAAGACCTCTATGTTAATGAAATCATTGGGCCAATTAAAAAAAAAAAACAACTACAGAATTAAGTAAGGGGAGTCAGTAGTAGCTGAGGAGATTAAGAAGTAGAAGGGAGAAGGGAATCAAAGATGGGGGATAAGACATATTGTAAAGAACAGGTGAAGGGAGAGGAATGAATATGCATTTATTCAGTGTGTACTGAATACTAGGCCCTGTGCTTCTAAGAACTTTACAAATACTATCTCATTTGATCCTCACAATAATGCTGCAAGGAAGGTGCTATTATTTCCCCCATTTTGCCATCGAAGAAATTGAGGCAACAAAAGTTAAGCAATTTTGCCCAGTTCATCCAATCAGTAAGTGTCTGAAGGCTGGATCTGAATTCAGGTCTTCTCAACTCCAGGCCCAGTTGTCCATCCACTGTGTCATCTAGCTACCTCTGCAAATACTGAAAATGTGTATTGTTTTGATGTGAGCAAAAGCAAAAAAGCTGGTTTGGACTGGACTGAGAATGACCAAAGAGAAATAATATATGAGACCTAGAAAGATGGGTTAGAAGCATATTGCAAAGGGCTTTAATTGCCAAACTGAAGAACTGGTATTTTATCCCACAGGTAAGAAGAAACTCTCTGAGCAGGTGAATACTTCTACCTTTTCTGTTATCTTTTAAAAACATAAGTTGGTTAATGAATTGGTAAGTTTGTGGGGTTAGAGATGTTTAGTTTGTGATACCAATGGGACATCAAGATAGAGATATCTAAAAAAAAGTAGAAGATATGGACCTGGAATCCAGGTGAGATTGGGACTGGATATTTAGATCTTGGAGTCATCTGTAAAAAGATAAAAGAACTTCAGAGATGTTTGGATAACTGAAATTTCCTATCACTACTATAGCTCCATTCTGTGTTTGTGACCTACTTCTTGGCCTGCTTTTCACTGTTTTTGTCTGGGTGGTCTCTATAGCATGTACTGATGAAATTATAATTTTTCTATTTCTACTTCCACTGTCTTTACCAAAATGCTCTCTACTATGCTTTCCTCTTCTGGTTTCTGGATTTCCTTACACCATCCTATCTTCTAAACAGAGCCCTTTCTTTTATTATCCCTTTTATTTTTTTTTTAATTTTTTTTAATTTTTTTTATTTTTTATTTTTATTTATTTTATTTTATTTTTTGCCTCTTCAAGGGAGATTTTTATTTTTATTTTTTTATTAAATAAATTTATTTAACTTTTTACATTCATTTTCACAAGATTTTGGGTTCCAAAATTTTCTCCCCATTTGTCCCCTCTCCCCTCCCCAATACACTGGACATTCTAATTACCCATATCACCAATCTG